>CM070778.1:136716512-137316512 GCA_036346955.1 Dipus sagitta
TTCAACTGTGCATTTAATGAGTGTGTCTGCTGTACATTCTAGTACCATTAACCCCAGTGGCTTTGATTTATTCAATGTATGGCCATCCTTCCCACCGCCCCCCACCCAGCCATCCCTGGTGTAATGTACGACCTTGAGTATCAGATGACCTTCTTCCCTGAATCTAGCCCTTGCTCATTTTCTTAACCTTGCGCAGATTAACATCTTAGAGCCCCAATTTCCCCATCTCTACACTGGAGGGGATAATAGGCGGTCTAAGTAGAAGGGGAGATGCTAGCAACAAATGAGGAATGACTTGTGTTAAAGGATCATTTTATGTTCACTTTGCCAAAAACAAAAGGGAGAGGACCCTGCCCCCCCCTCGCGCATGTTTCCCTTCTCTGCTCCTCTACATGGTTGCCACTGGGGCTGAGTTATCAAAACGCAGACCTAGGTCCTGGCAGGAGGTGAGGCCACAGCCAGCTGGCAATCCAGACAGCCCAGGCCAAGTCCAGCTCCAGGCTGGCCTCAAACTCACAGCGATCCTCCTACCTCTGTTTCTCAAGTGCTGGGATTAAAGGTGTGCGCCACCATACCCAGCTTTTTTTTTTTTTTTTTTTTGAAAAGCATAGGATTTTAAAATCATATTGAGGAATGTCTTTGAATAAATGTCATTTGGGATTATCACAAAAGCAAACCTTTTATGGACTATAAGTAATAATATCTTAAAATTAGCCTTCAAGAATAAGGACTCACCACCCATTTTATGGTGTGGTTTTTTTTTTTTTTTTTGCTCTAATCATTTCATATTTTTACGTATCGTAGGAGATAGAAAGGCCCTTCAATGAATCCACACTGAATTTTGAAGTGGAGAAATAATTCTAGTCCAATTTCAGAGAAATTGAAGTTTACTTAAAGATGATTAAAAATCCTGCCGACAGACTTTGAGAAGGTCTCTCTTCTGAATGCTATAATTTTAAATAATTCAGAGCTAGCATGGCACATGTATGTTTACTAAAGTCAGGATGAAAATAAAGCTGATTAGTGAGGCTGCATTATCTCATGGAGCTCTGACTGATGTCATACCTGTAGGGTCTACAGTGACATTCAGAAGTGTGGTAGCTCCGGCCTCCCAGCAGGAGACACCACTAGGGCTGTCTGTTCACACACCATACCAGTCAGGGACACCTTTCATCCATTTCCCTAAGAGCACATTCCTCCATAATAGCATCTTTCTGAGAAGAAAATGCTCATCCCAGATACTCAGAAGCAATAAGCCAGGAACGAAGTGGGACATTCAGAGCACTGGCTGAGCGGCCCTTAGGTGGGCAGTGGCAACAGGTAGTATTGGCCTTCCAGGGGACACCTGAAGCTTCTGGGGTTCACAGCAGCAAAACCTGTTCCAGGAGAATAGTTCACATAATAGGGAGGCACTGGGGCTCTCTAGACCCTGTTTCGTTGTTTTTTCTTGCATGTGCATGTGAGTGCGGTGTTTGTGCATGTACATGCATGTTTGTGTGCGTGTGGGGAGTAAGCACACATGTACCCATGCTGTGTGTCATAGGCGGAGCTGCTCTCCACTTTACTTTTTTTTTAATTTTTATTTGAGAGTGATACTCAGAGAGAGAAAGAAGTAGAGAGAGAGAGAGAGAATGGGCACGCCAGGGCCTCCAGCCACTGCAAACGAACTCCAGACGCATGCACCCGCTTGTGCATCTGGCTAACATGGGTCCTGGGGAATCGAGCCTCGAACTGGGGTCCTTAGGCTTCACAGGCAAGTACTTAACCGCTAAGCCATCTCTCCAGCCCTCCACTTTACTTTTTGAGATAGGGTCTCTCACTGAACCTGGAGCTCACCAACTCAGCTGGACTAGCTGGCCAGTGAGCACTAGGGCTCTTCCATCTCCACCTATCTAATGCCGGGATTATAGGCATGCCCTGTGCCCACCTCCTTACATGGTACTGGGGATCTGAACTCGGGTCCTCATGCTTGTGTGGCAAGAACTAACTTATTGAGCCATCTCCCTAGCCCCAACTTTGGACTCTTCCTGTAGCTCATAAACGATTATGTAAGACTGCCAACGAAACTCTCCAACTGATAGATTGGTGTTTCCCTTTTATTTATTTATTTTTTATTAACAACTTCCATGATTAAAAACAATATCCCATGGTAATCCCCTCCCTCCTCCCACTTTCCCCTTTGAAACTCCATTCTCCATTATATCCCCTCCCCCTCTCAATCAGTCTCTCTTTTATTTTGATGTCATCATCTTTTCCTCCTATGATGATGGTCTTATATAGGTAGTGTCAGACACTGTGAGGTCATGGATATCCATGCCATTTTGTATCTGGGGGGAAAACTATGGAAAAGTCCTGGAATTCTGGGCAGAGCTGTGTTAAGAATACAGTACGGCGGCCAGGCTCCCATGAGTCGCAAGACTGAGTCCTGAGTTTTTGCCTTGATGTTTCATCAGTAGCTCATGGTGGATGAGCTCCTTTGTACCCCAGGACCCCTGGTTTAGCTGGTTGAAATTCAGAATCCCTCTGAGATGCTTTTAGTTCAGAACATTTTGTTAGGAAAGTGCTGTCTTTACCAATGAGATTGTTCAAAACCCATCCCATCTTTCTCTCTGTCTTTCACCTGACATTTTGGTCTTAAATTTTCCAGGATGCGTCAGTTGAGCCTCTTATCACATTAGCCTCTTACTTGTGTTCTGTGAGGTTCTAGTCTTTAATATTCTAGAAGACAAATAAAGAACCCATGGAAAACCCAGGGCCCGTTCTGCCTTCTAACTTCAGTGCTGAACAATGTTTATTGAGAACTTCAGGGTGGCATTGGAAATATCTCTTGGGTTTTGGGGGGGTTGTTGTTGTTGTTGTTGTTGTTGTTGTTGTTCATTTTTATTTATTTATTTGAGAGCAACAGACAGAGAAAGCGGCAGATAGAGAGAGAGAGAGAATGGGCACACCAGGGCCTCCAGCCACTGCAAACGAACTCCAGACACGTGTGCCCCCTGTGCATCTGTCCAACGTGGGTCCTGGGGAATCAAGCCTTGAACCAGGGTCCTTAGGTTTCACAGGCAAGCGCTTAATCACTAAGCCATCTCTCCAGCCCCTCTCTTGGGTTTTAAAAGGAGAATTTAGACCTAAACAACCTCTGAATGTGTTTATGACAGATATGTTATGAATTTTTAGTGCCTCGCCTCTTCTCTTCTTCCTCCCTGTCTTTGAGGTAGAAAAAAATTTTTTCTTATTGGTTTCCAGCAACTCACAAGACTCCTTGTGAGGATGAAGTGTCTAAGGCCACCTCTTCCCCGAGCAATTCTCTTTGTCTTGCAATGCCCCCTCCACAGGGCAGTGAAGAGGGATGCAGCTTCCCAAGCTCAGCATTGGCATGCAGGCAGGGTGATTCTGTGGGATAAGGGCGTGCCTATGCATCTATAGGATGTTTAACAGTGTCCCTGACCTGCCAGGTACCAGCACCATACCCACCAGTGATCATAAAAACTGTCTCCAGCCTGGTGTAGGCAGCTAACGCCAGCACTTGGGAGGCTAAGACAGGAGGATTGCTGATAGTTCAAGGCCAGTCTGGCCTATCATGCAAAAAAATGAAGTTTCTAGTCGGTCACGGTGGTACACGCCTTTAATCCCAGCACTTGGGAGGCAGAGGTAGGAGGATCACCATGAGTTCGAGGCCACCCTGAGACTCCATAGTGAATTCCAGGTGAGCCTGGGCTAGAGTGAGACCCTACCTCAAAAAAAAAAAAAAAAAAAAAAAAAACAAAAAAAAAAAAGAAGAAGTTTCTAAATATTGTTAACTGTCCCTTAGGACAGGGGCAAAACATAAGAACTTCTGATATACTGAACAGAGCAGTAACTCAGAGTGAAGACACTGATGCTTAAATCCAGGCTCAATCTTGTGTAACCTTGACCCAGTCTATCAGAACTCATGACCACAGGTCACTGCAGTAATTAAACTACTTGGGCCGGGAAGATGGCCCGCTGGATGAAACACTTGCTGCCCAAGCTGGGTTTGTTTCCCCAGACCTCATGTAAAACCCAGAAGCCATATGGACCTGTATAACCCCAGCATGCTTGTGGCATCATGAGTAAGAGAGAGGAGGATTTCCCAGAAGCATAGACCAGAGCAGCAGTGAACCACAGTGGGACAGAGAGACGCTGCCTCACATGAGAGGGAGGCAAAGACCAGCACTGGAAAAGTTGGCCTCTGACCTCTCTAAGGGCACCGTGGCATGCGTACCCATGCACACACGAACATGCATGCACACACATATACACACACACCATAAAATAAATGAAACATAATATAATTAAACTAGGGGCTGGAGAGGTGGATCAGCAGTCAAGGTACTTGCCTGCAAAGCCTAACGGTCTGGGTTTGATTCCCCAGTACCCAGATGCACAAGGTGATGTATGCATCTGGAGCCCACTTGCAGTGGCTAGAGGCCCTGGTGTACCCATTCTCTCTATCTGCCTCTTTCTCTCTCAAATAAATAAATATTTAATACATAAATATACAATTAAACTCTATGATCTGGTGGATTTCGTTTCATGTTTATTGAAACCATGCCTTCTATCACCAGTTTCCTTAGTTAATGGTTAAGAACGGCATGAAGCCGGGCGTGGTGGCACACGCCTTTGATCCAAGCTCTTGGGAGGCAGAGGTAGGAGGATCATGAGTGTGAGGCCACCCTGAGACTCCATAGTGAATTCAGGTCAGCCTGGGCTAGAGTGAAACTCTACCTCAAAAATAAAATGGCATGAAGATGAGTGGGAAATAATGAAAATTGAACATTTTTATTTCACCAAAGGTACACTTCAGTTAAGGGTAGTTTCACGCTCGTCATCGGAACAGAAGAGGTCTAACTTCAGCTGGTGTCTTTTATGTGCCCCGTGGGAGCCACTCCCACGCAGCTAAGGCACCCAGATAATTACAGCCGAGTTGCCTTCAGGCTGTAAACATGGCTCTGGGTGACTGCACACTTTCATTTATCCGTCCTATTTGCATTCCTACTTATCTGCATGTCTACGCCTCCCACAGCTGACACTTGCTTTAATTGTGTGATTCCTGAGCTCTTTTCTGATCGCCCACTGGAAAGGCTTTCCCAGCAGGCCAGTGCCTCGCAGCCCCCCAGGCTCAGCCCTCTCCATTTCCTCTTTGCTTTTGGAGGGAGGCCAGTTGGTGGGAGACTGGGCTCCTGCCGCAGAGCCGGGGCAGAATGACTCATTGTTCTTCTGACGGCAGCTTCCTCTCAGCTGCTGCGACATTATAGGACCTTGTCTGTCTTTTCCACCCGATTCCACCTGGGGACCCGCTACATTATGTTATGATGACAAGAGTCACCTTTCTTTCTCTTTTAGCGAGATTGACCTTCCCTCGGCTTCTGAGTCACATCTTAACGCGGGGGGGGGGGGGGGGTCTTCAGCAATCGGCTGCCGTTGCCTAACTGGGCAAAGTACTGAAACAGAAGAACAATCTCAGAAGTTAGCCGTGGAACCAGGAGCAGGTAGACAGGTAGACGCTGCCTTCCCTGCGCCTCTCAGTGCTCATCCGCCTCAGGCAGACTACTCCCCTGCTTTCTACAAACTGTGCTTTAGTCAGTTTAACAAGATGCACACTGTTCGTTTGTCCGGGTCGATTTATAGGTACCATTGCTCAAAATGGCTGGCTACACGGATGCCCAGCACTTGGGCATAGCACTGAACCACTGCTAAACCCATCGTCTACTTTTCTGTGTTCTTCCTCTCTCAGTTTCCACGAGAATCTGCCTTCAGACACTCCCTCTCTGTGTACCATTGTCCCTTCCCGCAGGGGCGACAGTAAGGAAACCCTCCATGCACATGGTACATCTTCCGCCCAGCGTGCCGTGTAGTGCAATGTAACGCTGCCTGAGCCTGTTCCACCCGAGTGCGGCGCGCCCCGCCCCCCACGCGGATGCTGCTGGCCGCGTCACACCCGCATTCATGACTACAGGGCTCTGTGTCCCACACGCCTGGCCACGCTGACTCGGGACAGTCCTGACACTCTCAGTGTGTGGGTGTGCAAGGACAGCTCGCGTAATAATAGTGTCAGCTATGCAACATTAAGCAGATGGCCGGGTGTGGCGACGCACACCTTTAATCCCAGCACTCAGAAGGGGATGATCGCTGTGAGTCTGAGGCCAGCCTGAGATCATATAGTGAATTCCAGGTCAGCCTGGGCTAGTGAGACCCTACCTCAAAAATAAATGAATGAATAAATAAATAAAACAAAAAAGAATAAGTATGTTTTCAACCAAGTTGAGCACCCTGCATCTGGTAGATAATCTAGCATTCCTATTTGGAGAAAGATTACTTATTTTAATATTTACTTAATAGCCACTTCCAAAATAGGCTATTTGATACAGTATGCCTATTCTCGCCATCTATGGTAGTCCAACCTAAGTGAGGTTAACAGATGCACTAAGTTAACAGTGTGACCAAGACATCACTTCACCCTCCTCTCAGGGACGCGTGAAAAGATGGGGTCAGAATTCTGCTGCTCCGTCCCCACATGCTGACAACGCCAGTGAAGTCCCATCTTCCTTGCCAGGGGAACCATTCCTTGGAACAGCCCAGATTCCACCTTCCCATGAAACAGACTCAACCCCAGCACTGTCTAAGTGTCCGTCAGTGGCATGATCCCAGGACTGTCACTCTGACCAGCATGGCTACCAAACTATAAAGAGCCTCACTGTGTCCAGTCCCAAGGCTGGACTGTATCGGGTGAAACACGACACCAGGAGAGAGAGAGAGAAGGCCAGTTCAAGCGCTGGAGTTTTGTTTTTACAAACGCAGATGTGACGATATTCAAGAGTGCCGAGGGATCCCTCGAATCCAGAGCTGTGAGCACAGGGACATTCAACCAGCCTCAAAGGCGACCAGGGGAGGGAGGGAGCTAGGTAGGTAGGTGTTGGGCTAGCACAGATGGACTGATGTTTGTGTTCCTTCCCTCTCTCCCTCCCTTCCACCCTCAGCCCCATACCATGACTGTTCTGCATTTTACAGCTTCCAAGGCCAAACAGAAAACTACTAGAACTTAGTTCTCCCAAGGAACATCTATGAATGCAAAAAGGGCATGTCTCCCTAACTTCCAATAACCTTTATAGAATGTAGGCGAGAAGCTTCTAGAACTTCATGTCTCTATGGGATGCCACCTCAGAGAACTAAGCTCCATGTGATAGGAGCACTTATCAGCCCTGCATCCTGCAGACCTACCTCCTGGAAGAGGGACCGCACACGTGTGCCTCCTTAAGGATATGGCAGGCATCCTGAGGACAGGGAAGGCTGGGGAACTTTTTTTTTTTAAGTTAGATAATTTTAATGTGTGAAGGTCATTTTGAGTTTCCAACAATATACAGTCTCTGTAGCCGGGCGTGGTGGCTCACGCCTTTAATCCCAGCACTCAGGGGGCAGAGGTGGGAGAATCACCGTGAGTTCGAGGCCGCCCTGAGACTGCATAGTGAGTTCCAGGTCAGCCTGGGCTAGAGTGAGACCCTACCTCGAAAAACAAAAAAATTTAAAACATTGTAGTTGAAAAATTAATGTTTGTAGATGCCATTGTGTTTGTAAAGCTCTTTGCACAAAGTAGGAGCTCAGTATCCTTTATAACCCACATTGACATAGAGATTCTCACTCGCCCTCTCACTCGCGCTTTGTGGGAAGGATTGCGTAAATCAGTAGGGTTTGCTGAAAAGCCTGCTTTGGTGAAAGCAGTGTACAACTGGTCTAGGAGCTTTTCAGGCCCAGCTGGGAATGTAGCCACTTACGTTTATCAAAAAGATTGCTCATAAAACATTATCTGGCAAATATTTCATGCTGAAATATTCTTTCTTTCTTCTGTAAAGCTATCATATCCTACCTGGTTCTCCTGTGTTACCCAGCTGCACAAAGTGCATTTATTCTTTCTTCCCATGCTAACTTACCAGACCTGTCAGGTCACATTAACCCAGTTACCAATGGAACAAAAATGCAATTGGCCAAAGGTTATATTTCTTTGTCACGAGCACAAGAGTGTAGAGAATGTGCCAGGCAAGGGCTCTCTGCAAATTACAACCAAGAAGTCGGGTTTCTTCCCAAGACTTCTTCCACCTGCTCCCTCATCTCTCCCAGAAATTCTCAGACTGAGTTATCCTGCGTGGTTTTCCTTGCCAGACTCATGGTCTTGTCTTGGTTGGTTGGGTGTGTGTGTGTGTGTGTGTGTGTGTGTGTGTGTGTGTGTGTGTGTGTGTGTGTGAACGGGGGTGCGTATGTGCCATGGCATACGTGTGGAGGTCGGAAGACAACCTTGGGTGTCAGTCCTTGCCCTCGGCCTTGTGTGAGGCCAGGTCTCTCATTGCTCCCCCTGCGTCAGCCAGGCGGGCTGCCCACGAGCTACCCAGGGATTCTCCTGCCTGCCTCCCGTCTTGCCATAGGCACACTGACTGGGATCACAGATGCTCCCGCTGTTGGGTCCAGCTTTGCATGGGTTAGGGGGGTCTGAACTCAGGCTGTCACACTTGCTCAACAAATGCTTTATGCACTGAGCCATCTCTCGGCCCCTCAGGATGTACATGTGTATATATGCATGTATGTACGTAAGTATGTTCACTTGGCTTTTTTTTTTTTTTTTTTTTTTTTTTGAGGCATGGTCTCACTCTAGCCCAGGCTGATCTCAAACTCATTGCAATCCTTCTACCCCGGCCTCCCAAGTGCTAGGACTAAAGGCATGCTCCTCCAGCCAGGCTCCCTTGTTTTATTTTCAAGGGTGCATCTGTAACAGGAAACACGGCTGCTACGTTCACTTTGCCATGTCATGCAGCTCCAGGGTCGCCTGACACTTTTCATGTTTAAAATGCACCAGTCTTTCGGCTCCAGGCCTTCCTTTTCCCTGCTCAAGAAACGGGTGAGAGGTATTCTGTAAGTCCTCATCTTAGAGATGAGAAGATCCAGACTCTGGGAGGTGAAATTGCTCAGTGACTGCACAGGTAATAGAAGAGAGGACCCACTGTGTGCTGACTCTAGAGCAGCCCGTGTTCTGATTGCTTGTCTGTGCAAGTTGGAACATGCCCCAACCTGAGGATGTCTTCTAGAGGCTTCTGGCCCAGTTTCTGCAACCCGGGTGGTTCTGACAGCTAGAAGAAAGAGTCTGAGTAAGAAACAGAAAATTGGGGAATCAGCCTGGCCTCCCACACCCCTGCACAGCGTGTATTGTTCTCCTGGAACAATGGCCGAGAGGAAAAAAGCACACATAGAAAATTTCAAGTGAACTTAGCAGTAAGGCATCTTTCTTCCTGTGATTTATGGCAATGTCGAGCTGGAATAGCAGACTGGCAGAGTCTCAGGAAGAAAATAACAAGTGCATAGGTTGCTTCCCGCTGGGACGGAATGGAGCCGTCTTGACTGGTTTCCGTATACACCCCATACAAAATCATGAAAACCACATGCAGCTGTGCTGGTTTTTATGTTGATTTATAAAATTTTGCCTAGATTCAAGTAGCTGCTCAAAGTAAAAGTTCTGGGAAATTATAAATATTGGCTTTAAAATAAAGGAGTAGGGGGTTGTGGGTTGGCTCGCTGGATATAGGGCTTCCTGCACAAGCACGAGGACCTGAGTTCAGATCCCCGGAGTCCATAAAAACAAAAAACAAAAAAGCCAGGCATAGTGAGACACTCCTGAAATACCATTCCTGGGGAGGTAGAGGCCAGAGGATCCCTTTTACTGACAAGCTGGCTAGCGAGTCTAGCCAAATCGATACGCTCCAGATTCAGTGTGAACCCCTGTCTCAAAAGAAAAGAGAACAGCTAAGGAAGACCCCCCCCCCAACATTGACTTCTGTCCTACGCACACATGCACACTCACACAAAGAAATGATAAAATAAATGGAGTGAAACAGGAGTATTCTAGACGATGCAATAGAAGCTGAGGACAACAGAGACTTGGTGGCCAAATTAATGGGTTTTTATTTACCAACAAAAAGTTTATATCATATATGGAATTCCTGGTGTATAATCTGTTCTGTTTTCTTTGTTCCCTAATGTCGTATGATTTTATAGTTTAGATCTATTTTTTAGTTATCTACTATATATCTCTGTAATAATCATATGAACTTTTTTAATTTTCTAAAGACATGAGGTTCTAAGTGATAAAAATTTCCTAGTATTAAATTATTAGTAATATACAGTTAATGAAAACAAATGCACATTATAATCTTTTTTGTTTGTTTGTTTTTTCAAGGTAGGGTCTCACTACGGAGTGGGACTCACTCTATAGCCCCAAACTCATAGCTATCCTCTTACCTCTGTCTTCTGAGTGCTGGGATTAAAGGCTTGTGTCACCATGCCCTGCTCATTGTAAATTTTTGATGAGGACTTTCTAAACAAAAGTAAAATGATAATAGAAACGTAGAACTTAGAGAAATGCCATGACTAATTGCTACCTGCTATTAGAAGGACACACAGTTCAAGCCAGGCATTATAGCACATACCTGTAATCCCAACATTTGGGAGGCTGAGGCAAGAGGATTGATTTGAGGGTGTAGAATGAGATCGTGTCCAAACAAAATAAAACAAAACAAGGTTCAATATGAATTCGTTTTTACTTTTAATTTTTATCAATGTAAGTGATAGAAGATTTTTTTTCATAGGAGTAGATAATAATTGAAAACGTCTTCCAGCAGTATCATTCCGTTTCTTCAGCTCATTTGCAGTTCTATTGAACTATTGATTTTCACACTCCATCCTGAAGGCAAGACTTCTGTTTTTTAGTGAGACTTCCAGTGTTCCTTGGAATGCATACTACACATTTATTTACATTGAAAATAAGTATGGGGCTGGAGAGATGGCTCAGCATTTAAAGCGCTTGACTGCTAAGCCTAACAACCCAGTTTGATTCCCCAGTACCCAGATGCACAAAGCCAGATGCACAAAGTGGCACATGCTTCTGGAATTTTTTTTTTTTTTTTGCAGTGACTGAAGGCCCTGGAACTAGCTCTCTCGCTGTCTCTCTCTCTCTCTCTCTCTCTCTTTCTGTTTCTCTGTTTGTACCTGTCTCTCTTCTGTCTGCTTTCAAATAAATAAATAAATAAATAAATAAAAATTAAAAATAAGTTTACTTGGTCTGATTTTGTGTTAAAGGCACATAGTGATCCATTACCAAAAACTATTCCTTCTCATAAATTTTAGAATTAGAAGTGAGTTTTTCACCCAACAGTCTGGAATTGCCAGGATAGCAGTAACTCATTTTTTCCATTTCCAAGCAGTAATCCTCAAAAGATTGCACAAACTGCTAGTCCTGCCTTTATTATAAAGGCTTAGAAACCTTCTAGTACACTCACAAAGGTTTAAGAAAGATCTAAATGTTCCTATTCTCAATATACCTTTGTCAATAGCATACCTCCTCATAGAATGCTTTATTATGTGCTTTAAATACAATTTATATCTCACCACACTGAAAGCTACTGGATTCACCCCATGGGAAAAGTAAAATGCTTCACAAATTCCATATTCATCATTAAACCAATCAACAAAATAAGACCAAGTAAATTTACCTTTAATATAAATAAATATGCTGCATACATTCCAAGGCATATGATAAGCATCACTTTAATAAAAAAAAGTAGATGTTCCCCTTTCAGAATGGCTTATGAAATCAACGTGGATCAAACTGCCAAAGATTCAAATGCTGATTTACCATTTCACAAAGTTTTAAAATCAAGAATAAATCTATCAATCTGTGGGCTGGAGAGATAGCTTGGTGGTTAAGGCATTTGCCTGCAAGCCAAAGGACCCAGGTTCTATTTCCCAGGACCCACATAAGCCAGATGCACAAGGTGGTGCATGTGTCTGGAGTTTGTTTGAAGCAGCTGAAGATCCCAGTGTGTTCTCTCTCTCTCTCTCTCTCTCTCTCTCTCTCTCTCTTCTCTTTCTCTCTCTCTTTCTCTCTCTGCCACTTTCCCTCTCCCTCTCTCTCTCTCTAAATAAAAAATAACTAAATAGGGCTGGGAAAATGGCTTAGTGGTTAAGGTGTTTGCCTGCGAAGCCTAAGGACCCTGGTTTGATTCCCCAGGACCCACATAAGCCAGATACACAAGGGGGTGCATGTGTCTGGAATTCTTTGCAGTGGCTGAAGGCCCTGACATGCCCATTCTCTTTCTCTCTGCCTCTTCCTCTCTTCCTCTCTCTCTCTCTCTCTCTGTCTCTCTCTCTCATAAACAAATAACATTTTTTAAAAGTTTTAAAAAATCTATTAGTCCTTGTACTTAATTTGAAATGAAGAAATATTAAATGAAGCTGAAATTATAACTTAGTTATGAAGACAGGGTGGCCCAGAGTCCTTTGGTAATTGGTCTGTGGGCATGAGTTGAATGTGCTCTGGTGTTGGTCTGCTGTGAATAATTTTGCCTGTGGAAAAATACAATGGTTGGGCTGGAGAGATAGCTTAGCAGTTAAGGCATTTGCCTGCAAAGCCAGAGGATCCCAGTTCGATCCTCCAGGACCCACGTAAGCCAGATGCACAAGGGGGCGCATGCATCTGGAATTCGTTTGCAGTGGCTGGAGGCCCTGGTGCACCTGTTCTCTCTCTCTCTCTCTCTCTCTCTCTCTGTCTTTCTCTCTCTCTATCTATCTCTATCTCTCTCAAATAAATAAATAAAATATTAAAAAGGACAATGGTGTGCTGGAGAGGTGGCTTAGTGGTTAAGCACTTGCATGTGAAGCCTGAGGACCCCGGTTCAAGGCTTGATTCCCCAAGACCCACGTTAGCCAGATGCACAAGGGGGCACACACATCTGGAGTTCGTTTGCAGTGGCTAGAGGCCCTGGCACACCCATCCTCTCTCTCTCTCTCTCTCTCTCTCTCTCTCTCTCTCTCTCTCTCTCACACACACACACACACACTCTCTCTCTCTCAAATAAATAAATGATAATTTTAAAAAAAATTTAAAAATACAATGGCAACTCCATACCTGACCAAACTTTGCCTGCTATATTTAAAGAAAATGAAAAGCATGTGTAGGTACAGAAGATATAACAAATTCTGATTTAGCAGCCAGTGTACAATTTTACCTCTCTTGTTAATAAGAGGTGAAAAAAATCAAACACTTTATAATATGAAATACAAGTATTGACTGAACTTGGAATAAAAATTTCATGATACGATTTAATAAAATAGATTTTAACTACCTTCTTAAATAATGCAGGCCAAATCTAAAAGGAATCACATAAATTTTTCATCTGCTAATTTGATCTAGTTTTTAACGTGAAAATTTGGTGGTCCCTGAAAATATTCAAGTTATCTTTGGGCTGGGAAGATGGCTCAGCAGTTAAAGGCACTTGCTTACGAAGCCTGGTGACACTAGGTTTGATTGTCCCATATCCACATAAAGCCAGATGCACAAAGTGGTGAGTTTGTTTGCAACAGCAAGCAATCCTGATACACCTATATTCGTTCCCATTCTCTCTCTCTCTCTCTCTCTCTCTCTCTCTCTCTCTCTCTCTCTCTCACTTTCTCCTCTGAACAAATACAAATATTTTAAGTTAGCTCTGAAAGGGCAGGCTGCTTCCACTGTTCAAGGTTTCTTCCTTTCTTCCCAGCTAATGCTGTACTAGAAATAAGTGCTGAAACTAGCTAGTCACAAAGGCTTGCATTACACAGTGGGGGAAAGCCATTCCGGCATTCAGCCCTTGTCGACCCTGTCTCTACCTGCTTTCTCTCCATTCTCCCTGAAGAGTCAATGGAGAACAGTCCGCAGAGCAGGAGCCTGTGCCATTCAACGAGTCAACATTCCCCCAGCCCCACGCCACTGTCCACGGTGGGTGTGATTTCAGAGCATCGTGACTGGGGGCAAAATTCTCCACTTGTCTCCCTGGCTCCACACTTCAGTGTGTAACACTACAAGTCCCAAGGGAAGGGCTGAGTCCCCGACTCTACCCTAAAGGAAGCCCCCCTCACAGACTTTGCACGTCCCCCCATTCCCAGGAGACTCTTCTCCCTCCTCTACTGACAGTGTGGCTCTGAAGGGTGAGTCTTACTTGGGGGGGGATCTAATTTTACAGGGAAGGGAACCCACACAATGCCAGGACCTAGGACCAGTGCAGGCCCTGGGAGGGGATTCCCTGAGCTCATGGGCCCGTGGATACCTTTGCAAAGTCGTCCCATGTGCTGTAGGGCTCACGGGCTTGGGTGGCAGGTCACTCGCACTGGGAACCCTGGCCTGCTCCTAGGTCATCGTTTCCATCACTGCTGTCTTACGGATTCCGGGTCTCAGCTGAAAGAGACGGTAAAGTCCTCCAAGTGAAGGGAGGCCCGCCCTTCTGCACTGCCTTCCCCCCACCCAGAGCAACTGTTTCCTGAACCCTAAATCCAGCAGCCAGTTCTTTGGTTCTCCCTGCTCCACATCCAAGTTCTCCCAGTTTCATCTTATATATTTTGCTTTCTTGGCTCCATCCCATCTCCTCGGTTCCTACTCGGCTCGCCATATGCCGTAGGAACTATTTCAGTAGCTGCCTGTTGGGAGAACGTCACCCCGCCCTGACCTCCCTCGGAGCATCCCCCGCACCACTGCAGGAAGCGCTGGCGCCCCCGTCAACCCCTGCATTTCTCTCGCAAAGACCCAGCACGCTAAGGGCTCAGCTCTGGGGAAACAGCAGGCTGGACCCTCGTCCACCCTTGTGTGCCCAGCAGCCCCTTTCCCCACCCACACGACGGCATCTGCCACAGTGTTCCCTTACAGTGTCCTTATTGTAACATAGTTCCTTGAGGGCAAGAACCTTCCCTATCTTGTTTATCATTCCACAACCAGCCAGCTCAGCACCTGACACATTCCAAGCATGGGTAAATATTTAAATTAAATAAATGAATGAATGAATTAGTAGATGAGAAAGAATGTGCGTACTGTGTGTCACATCCTATTCAGTATGACGTGGATGGTTTAAGCATTCTATTTTAAAAGAAAGCTGACTAGTTTAGGGTGCCCTCAAGGCTCCAAAGCTGTCACCTGAAGCTGTCCTAACATGTGGCTTTGCCTACTTCTTAAGTGATCTCTTTGGCATGAGCAAAACTGTCCCTCTTTTCAAAGCAGCTATGCTGAGCAGGTCTGCCTGCCCTCCAGTCTTGGGACAGAAATGCATGCCTGGCCATCAAGAGAAAAGAGGGGAGAAGCCAGGGGCCTGTGGTCATCTGCTAGGGACCTACTTGCTGCCCTCGCCAAGTGGCCATAGCCCTCACTCAGGATCTGCCTGAGGAAATACAGTTTGAACACATGTGCTCACACACATGCAAGAAGATGGAGATTTTCACAGATAGAGGCACTCAGGCAGGAAAATAAAGGGGAGGAATAATGTGAGCATCCTTTTTCATTGTGAGCCTTATTATATGTGTGAATTGCTGATTCTTTAGCAAGGCAGTAACAGTTGACAAAGTATTGCCCTTCAGAATGTGGAAATGACTTCCAGAATTCTCCAAAGCAACACAGCACAATGCCGCACACTTAGAGAGATGGAAGACCACAACCTTTCCAGCTGCTGCTCTGGATGTGGTCATCTGCGCTGCCAGCCAAGTCAGAGGTGAAGAGAGCAGGTGTCAGGGGCAGCCTGGGAAGTGACATAAGTCCGTCAGCCTGCAGAGCTCAGGGGAGAGCAGAGCCTGTCCGCTCTCCTAACCCCAGCAGCCTGGCCCGCTCCCTCTGGCCACCTCTGCCTACCACAGCAAGGAGCTCCATTCTCCTTTTTATCAGGTACCGTCAGGCTAACACTCACAGAAGGGGAAATATGAGAGTCTGTGGAGAATGGGAGTGAAGAAAGAACTCAGCTTGTGTCACATGGGAATGGAGGTTTCTGGCTTACAGGCCCAGCATCTCCCAGCAGGGCACCAGCACACGCAGGTAGTAGAGCCGGATGCGGTATTCCATGCATCCCCAAGCTTGTCAAACACCGGCCTCCATCCATACAGAGGTTCTTGGACTGGAGAGATGGCTTAGCAGTTAAGGCGTTTACCTGCACAGTCTAAGGATCCAGGTTCAATTCCCCAGAACCCACATAAGCCAGATGCACATGGTGGCGTATGTGTCTGGAGTTTGTTTGCAGTGGCTAGTGCCCATTATCTCTCTCTCTCTTTCTCTCTCATAAGTGAATGTAAATAAATAAATAAAGGTTCTGTATGAGTGGGTAAGTGTGCCAGCCTCCCAAATAAGGTTCTGGTGGTGACCAGTGCAAATCTGACGGGCAGCACTGAGTCTGCCCAGGCCTACACGGAGGGTCGTATCCATCAGCCACCACCCCCACCCACAGTGCCATCTCACATGAGGCACGGTGGAAAGCAGACGGGGAGCGTGGTAACGCTTCGGGAAGAGTCAATTCATGCCCCACTGCTCACGTGAGGGTCACATTTTCTCAGATGAGGACGTCAAGCCAAGCCCATGCAAGGATGTCATCAATTAAAGATGCTGACATCCTCCAAACCCACAACCACGGGCAAGTTCATTCTGAAATCGCCACCGCTTCTGATGTTTCAAGGCCCTGGGGTGCCAGTGAGCTCCCCCACTTAGTGCGAGGCTGGGATGTGATGTAGGGGAAGTGTAAGTGGTCTGTAAAAGCCACGAATAAAGCGTCTGAATGTGTGCGCCCAGCGTGCCTCCGACTTGGCCCTCATGCTGTGGGGGAGGTGGCAGTTGATGTCTGCTGCGCCAGCAAAGGACTGTGGTTGGCGTCATGGCTGCTCAGTTATTGAAGTCTAGAATGCAAGGCCGTGGTGTGATTTCCCATCTGGAAATTGGAAGCCTAGAAGCAGTTGTAAAAGAAGCATGTGAGTCTTTTGTATATACATGTACAGCCTCGTTTTCCTTCCTTTCTTTCCAATCCTTGTCACCCTTTTCCTGCCATAGTTTCTTCCTTTACAAAATCCTTTTTTGTTGTTGTCATTGTTTTTGATTTTGTTTTTGTTTTTGGTTTTGGTTTTCAAGGTAGGGTCTCACTCTAGCCCAGGCTGACCTGGAATTCACTATGGAGTCTCAGGGTGGCCTCGAACTCATGGCAACCCTCCTACCTCTGCCTCCCGAGTGTTGGGATTGAAGGCGTGTGCCACCACGCCCGGCTCTCAAAATCCTTTCAGGATAGAGGTGATAATAAACAGAAAGTGAAGCATAAAGAGAAGGTGCCTGGGCAAGAATACATGCGTGCCTCAGAGACAGAGCAATAGCTTGACGTCAGTGTCCTCCACGTCCTGTTTGCTTGGCTGATGTTTTGGGGTTGTCTTGCCTCCAAGTAGAGGACTGTGTCGCAATCATTGGCCAGAACATTTGTGTGAAAACACACCAGCAATCACACATGATATTTTGGAGTAAAACTTGAAAAAAAATACTTTCTTTTGCTGGATGTTTCTATGGCAAACTAGCAGAAATTTCTATACAGAAAGTCCCAGTGAATTTAGGGGGTTTTTTGTTTGTTTGTTTGTTTGTTTTTGTTTTGTTTTTCAAGGTAGGTTCTCCCTCTAGCTGAGCTGGAATTCACTATGTCATCTCAGGCTGGCCTCAAACTCATAGTGATCCTTCTACCTCAGCCTGCTGGATGCTGGGATTAATAGCAAGCACCACTATACCAAAGATAGAGAGAGAGAAAAAAATGGAATTCCCCAGGGCCTGCTGCAAATGAACTGCAGACACATGGGCCACCTTGTGCATCTGGCTTTACGTGGGTACTGGGCAATTGAACTCTGGTTGTTAGGCTTTGCAGGCAAGTGCCTTAACCACTGAGCCATCTCTCCAGCCTTCAAGTTCTTCTTTTCTATTAAAATTCTTTACTTCTAAAGTTCCGCTAAATTATAAATTATCAAGTGAGATCTTTTGCCTTAAAATATAGCAAGAATCTCAACATCAGTGATATAAATTTCAGACTACAGTGATCCCAGAATAAATGAGATAATCTATAATATCAAGAACATATTTGAAATTTTCAACTCATCCTGTATAGTTGTTTTGTTGTTGTTGTTTGGCTATGTGATTTGTGCTGTGTGGGTCCTGTGCTTGGGTTCTCCTCATGTTGACCTCACGCAGGCTCTAACTGCATTCTGCTCACCCACCTGGAAAAGTAAACCAGAACGAGGCTGGGAAACAGGACCAAGCAGCAAGCGTCACTTTCCAGTGTAGTCCCTTCGGTGACCCCAGCGGTCAGCTCCTGTATTGATGGCACTCTGGGCATGGGAAAAAGACATGGCATCAGCGGGAGCTGCAGCAGCATGTTCTAACCATCCTCCTAGACTTGACTGACAGACCACTCTGTCTTTCTAACCTGCCACTCAAGGGCATTGAAACCCAGCCTGTAAAGTCCAGACGTTATCCCTAGCACAACTCCCTTCTGACCACTTCTACAACTTTTGGGAGGAAATTCTGCACCTACCAATTAACAGTTCAGAAAGGACTTTCACTGCCTTTTCACTGTCCTCAAGGTAGCCTGAGCATCTCCACATGTGTGGAGAATTCAGCTTATTTAAATTAATACCTGAATGTCGTCAGTGGTGAGAGAGACCAGAACTGCTCCTGGTGACGGGCGATGGGCACCTCAGCCATCCCACCCCAGCTACCCGGAGGTCACCCGGATCCACCTCAAAGTGTTTTCTTACCTGAAATAGAAAGAAATGAGGACCCTTAAGTTTGCTACTTCCCCAGTCACGGTAATTTTGTCCCTTTCTGACTTCCATGGTTCAGGTACATTAGCAAGGGACAGGCAAGTCAGAGAAGTAAGTTCTGTAGCACTGAGAAAAGTCAAAGGTACTGGAACACATTGCTTTGTATGGCAAATAGAATGACTCATATGGACCAGAGGCCAACAAATCCAGGTTCAATTTCTTCACTTGTTGCCTTAGACATGTAATGGCCTCTCGGAGCTTTAGTCTCCTCACTGGTAAAATTGGAATATCGATTTTTTAGAAAAGAAAACTGATGATGTCCAAAGACCGTGGGCTATCCCTGACACAGTGGGCATCTGTGACAATGTGCAGGCTTTGGCACTTTGAACAAATGTGACGGTGTACTCATCATTTATTCATTTAAATTCTTTTTCCCTTTACAAGGGTCCCTTTAGTTACCCAGCACTAGGTTGAGAATGTTCTTTAACACATCGTTTCCAAGTCCTAAGACTCCCCCATTTTGCAGACCAGTAAGTGCAAACTCAGAGATGGTGGGTGGCCCGTGCAGAGCAGGGGCTTCAAGGCCCCCCGGGAGAAGGAGACAGGAGTGAGACCTGAGCCTGGCTGGGGGAGGACAGGCCCTCAGTATGCGGGCTAGGGACTCACTTGGGTGCTGGGGTCAAAATCCTCTAGTTGAGTCCTTTCTACCAGGGTGGCCTGGGGGATATCACTGTCCTCATTAAGTCTTTGTCTCCTCACTTGCAAAGTGGGCTTTTAAGATGAGGCCAAGTGAGCAAGGGTGTGGTGGCTCATTTCCACAATCCCAGCCTTTGGGAGGCTGAACAGCATTACAGGAGCTCCTGTCTCAAATAACCAAAAGTAAATCAACAAAGATGGAAGCAAGGGAGGCCGTGAGTGTAAGGGACAGAACGCTGTGTCCGAGCCACCGAGGGTCACGATCCTCCCATGACCAAGTTACCCAGTGACCATAATCACCACTGTGCGCACGTGTCACTCCGTGAATGTATGATAATTCCAGGCGTGAATGATGTGCTTGCATTTAACGTGGTTGCCAGGGACTCATGCATTTCAATGTCTGTGGTGTTTGAATCTCTACGTAGGCCCAACAGGTATCGTTTTTGATTTACGCCGAGGCACGAGAAAACTCTACTGCCCGCGGATGAAGATGCTGGTGTACTTTATAAGCGAAACCAGGCAGGAAATGCTTGTGGGGGGAGGCAGCTGGGTCTGAGGTGCAGACGCGGGTTAGAAGGCACACTCACGATGGTGTCACAGCCTTGGAAGCAAACACTACGTGGGAGACCACGGAAAGAGTGAATTGTTGTTCACACTTCAGCTTTGATTTGGAGACACCTGCGAGAGAAAATACTTCTCTCCCAGTACTTGCTGGTTATTTTATTTCCAGAAAACACGCTTGTTATTTTAGCAGAGGTAATTGCCTGGGCTCCGGGGATGTTTTGTCATAAATGAACAGTGACACCTACCGGTGGAGTAAGGTAACGTTCGTGTGAGGAGAAGGCAACTGTTCTCACTTTCGCTGTCTGTGATCCCCAAAATAATGTGGAATGTTTTCATTTCATAGAGTAGAGAGCCAACACCCGAGTTTAAAAGAAAAAAAAACCACAGCGCATAGAGGCAGACACATGAATATAGACAAATTCCCTTTTTGGTATGAAAACTGCTCTTTTCTTCTCTAAAATTTCTGGGGTTTCTGCCTCCATCAAGTAGGCTTTGGAGCTGCTCCGAGTGATTCTGTTCAAGTGCCAAGTGAAAATGTTGGCTTCTGTCACCTGCTTTTCTTCTCTACTGTGATTAAACAGAGCAGTAGTGCTGCTTCAAGCACACTGTTTGTCTAACCATTTCCATATTAATATTTCCAAAGTAAGTCTCCCCGTCCTGGTTCTGCAGGTCTGTGACTTAACAGATGCCATCCACCTTTTGATGTCTTTTCAGGGTGGCATTGCCAGCCTGGCACACTCCACCCCGGATGGCTCAGTGACAATAAGCCAGTTTGGACACAGTCGCTGTGGGGCTGCCCACATCTTGCTGCCACCCTCTGCCAGAGACCTGTGGAGTCTGCCAGGCCTGGCTCAGACCCCATGATCATGTGTGTAGTGTGTCTTGTGTGTAGTGTGTGTGGTTTGTGTGCGTGTTGTGGGAGATAGCTACAGACCCGGGATTCTGAGGCTCCTGGTGGGGCGCTGGTGGGGGTCAGCAGCAGAACCCGGGGCTGAGGGAGGGTGGGAAGTCAGTCTGCCTGTATCCCCTAACACAGTTTAGGCTGAGGCCCCGTGCCTGGGGGACCTTTGCGCGTGGTTGATTTGTACAAGCTGACACTTTCATCCGATATAAGGTCTTTTACTAGGTGTGGCTGTGGAAACACCGAGGCAGGAAGGATGGGTGATTGACAGCCCACATCTCTAACACCCAGAAGTAATCTCACCCGGGTCTCCTTGTCTGTGAAAAAGTACGCCTGCAGCCTTCCTACCTTACCGTGACTGCGGGAAATGAGAGGTGCAAAGCCGACACGATTCCCTTCTCTTCCTCCTCTTATGGCCCGAACCCCATGGACAGCATCGGGTAGAAAGGCACATTTATACCCTCTGTGTTTGCGTGTACATGTCTAGATGCATGCTCATATGCGTGTGGGCACCCATATGTGTGCGCACATGCGTGTGAAGGCCAGAAGTCATCCTCTGTCTGTCACTCTCCACTATATTCTGAGACAGGGTCACTCTATAAACCCAGAATTCACGGATGCTGCTAGACTAGCCAGCCAGTAAGTGCTCACTGGCTGGGATTAGCACTGGGATGGCAGGCAGGCACCACCGTGCCCAGCTTCCCTATGGGTGCTGGCAATCCAAATGCAGGACCCCATGCTGTGTGCCAAGCACTTTACCCCCTGAGCCATTCCCGAGCTCTGAATTTACATCCTGTAAGTCACACATTGAATTAGTGATGACGAAGCCATCTAGATGGGGGGTTTTGGCATGTGTATTTGTGTATGGCATGCGTGTGTGTACACGTGTTCATGTGCATAAGGGCACATGTGTGTGCCCATGTGTACAGAGGCCAAAGATGGGTGTTGATGTCAGATATCTTCCTCAGTTGCTTTCCATCTTGGGTTTTTGTTTTGTGTTGTGTTGTGTTGTGTTGTGTTGTGTTGTGTTGTGTTGTGTTGTGTTGTGTTTTTCGAGGTAAGGTCTCTCTAGCCCAGGCAGACTTGGAATTCACCATGTAGTCGCAGGTGATCCTCCTCCTTCTGCCTCCTAAGTGCTGGGATTAAAGGTGTGTGCCAACACGCCCGGCTCCAGTTTGTTTTCTGATGCGGAGCTTCTTGCTGAAACTGGAGCTCACCAAGCAGGGCAGCTCGCCAGCATGCCTCAGGGGGTCACTGGGTCTCCGCCTCCACAGCACCAAGATGGGACCAGGGATATACCATCACGTGGAGCCTGCGGGACTGAACCCAGGTCCTCATGCTTGAATTTGGAGGCCATGAGCTTATGGCTAGTCTCTAAAGACGTTAAGAAAGTTGTTTAGCAACTCTGTACCTCAGTCACACAGGTAGTCGACAGATGCACACTGGGCACCGTCTACATGCCAGATACTATTCTAGCATCAAGGGCTCGTCAGGGATGAGAACCAAAGTTGGCTGCCCTCCTGTGATTACATTCTACCATCAGAAACAGAACTGGGACAGTAAGCCTGATGGGTAATTAAATTAGTTACTAGGGCAAGGTTGGTACATTGTTCTGTGAAAGGCAGAAAGTCTTACTCTCTATGGGCCGCTGGTCAGCTGCAGCTTCTCAGCTCCACCATCCTCGTGTGAAAGCCATCACAGATCGCTCACAAACCGCAGAGTGGCTGTGCCCCGAGGAAAGGTTGTGAATGAATGTGCTGCTACAACCGCATGCCTCCAACGCTGAGAGATAGTGCTGGAAAGAGCTGCCCTTGTCAGTTCAAAATGACCCTAGTCTCCACCTTCACTGTGTTCAGGAGCAAAATTAACAGTGTAAAAGAAAAAATTAACAGTGTGTGCCTCTCTTCTCGGGCCTCTTTCCTTCACTGATCCTTTATCTCCTCTCTCTGTCTCTCTCTCTCTCATGGGGGACACATGAAACCCACCCTGCCTGCCTTCTTGCCTGTAAATGCTTCTCTCTCCTCTCAGGAGGTTTTCTTTTTAATTAAAAAGTGCTTTTTGGAATTAATGTCCTCAGAACTGGGGAGATTCGACATCTCATTTGTCTGGCATTATTCTGGTCCTCAGGAATGACCACGTGGCTACCGTCTCACCCTGACTAATGGGGAATGCTCAAACCAGAGGGCCCCTGGGCCTTCCTGGCTGGCTAGGCTGCAGATGGTCCTGGGACCCCTCACAGCCACTTCTACCCTGGTCTTCTTTTCCCACCCCACTTCTGAGGTCTTCTTGGGCCACACCATCCCCCATCCTCAGCCACTGGCTCTCCAGCCTGGCATGAGACCTCCTGGCTCCCTCCTCCCCCAAGTTTAATGAAGTGCCTAGACCGTTAGTGCTACCTGTCTGTTAACTATGTTGGTGTGCCAGTGATTTGCTGAAACTCCCACTCCCTTCGCTGTATGCCTATATGTGAGTTTAAAAATCACCTTCCCCAAGCTGGGTGTGGTGGCACACGCCTTTAATCCCAGCACTCAGGAAGCAGAGGTAGGAGTATCACCGTGAGTTCAAGGCCACCCTGAGACTACATAGTGAATTCCAGGTCAGCCTGAGCTAGAGTGAGACCGTACCTTGAAAAAAAAAAAAAATCACCTTTCCCCAGCTGGAAGGAGACTTGAGCAGACCATGCCTTGGAGACCACTGTCCAGGAACTTAGGGGTTTCCACAAACAAATCTCAAAGGATATCACTGCACTCGTACACAGACCTCCCTTACAACCAGTGTTATTGGTGTTTAGAAAGATTCATGTGGTTTCCAAAGGAGAAAAACTTACTGCCAGAATTCTGCTCTGTCCCTGAGATAAAGCAGACAGACTCTCAGCTCCCCAGCAGAAATCACAGGTTCATAGTTGATGTTTGAATAAGCTTATTTGTGGTGAATGAATGAATTAATGAATGAGTAAGTGAATGAATGAGCCATCCTATTGATCTCATCGACCGTATTGTTGCCATGGTACCCAGACTCTCTGGGTTTGGGTCTTATCAGCCAAACAGGAAATAAATCTTGCCTCACAATGAAACCAGAGCTTACAAGCGTGCTGGCAAGCCTGCCCTGGTTGATGTTACCACGTACAGCATTAACATATTGATCTGCACCGCGAAACCAGTGAGGGGACGCAGCACACACAGCTGCCTTCTGTCAGAGAGGGAACCGGCGTCGGGATGGGCCTCCCGTCTGACGTCACGACGGTACACATCCCCACCCTGTCACAGCTCCCGCCCTGACGTCCTCTGTCAGACCTCAGCTCATTCGGAGGATTAAACATTCTATCCATGCTTGGCGCCATTTCCAGGGACACTGTCTCTGCCCTTCCCCATCAACACCAAATCCTCTTGGCAGATCTCTTCCCCACCCTCTGGACAGTGGTCCCCCACCTCCACCTGCTTTCTCATAATGAACCCCACGGCCCACAGTGAGAGCCAGAGCCCAGGAGCAGCTCCGTCTCCCCATCGCCTGGGCTCGCACCCAGGGCCTCACAGGACCCACACGTGGCAGGGCCTGGGCAGCCTGGAGAGCCCGGTCCGCTAGCCTGCCGTCCAGCCAGGGGACCCCAGTCTTTCTGAGAGGCTCAGCACAGCTACTCCCAGTGATGATACAGGAACTCGGAGGTGTCTTTGAGAGCCTGAGAGTGTCGGAGCCCTATCTCAGCTTTTGGGTGGGCAACAGCTCCAGAGCTGGGGAGCCAGAAAACTCAACAGCCACACAAAACTTCCACTGAGTCAGAGGCCTTCGTCGTATGGATTCAACGAATGAATGGACTCTATGTAACCAGAGGGTAAGGTTCAGAACGAGTTTATTATAGAGAGAGGAAAAGGAAGGAAGACAGCTGTTGCCCAAGTTAGACAAGAGGGGGCTTGAGAAGCCGGCCTTGAGGCTCAGCTTGGGGTCTTTTAGGGGAGCCTCCTGGACAGTGGCTGCTCTAGTCAGTCTAGTCCTGGCATCAGGTGTCTGGAGTCAGGATTTCTGGAAAAGGCCAGTCTTCCCAGAAATCTGAATTCTCTAGGAAGGCCTTCTCAGGAGTGGGTGGGAAGGACTCCCTATGGGGCAGAGGTACAGAAAGACCAGACCCTTCTGACATGTCCGACCTGTAGAAAAGTGCAGTGACGGGGCTGGAGAGATGGCTTAGCGGTTAAGGCGCTTGCCTGCAAAGCCAAAGGACTGCAGTTCGATTCCCCAGGACCCACGTTAGCCAGATGCACAAGGGGGCGCACGCGTTTGGAGTTCGTTTGCAGTGGCTGGAGGCCCTGGTGCACCCATTCTCTCCCACCCCCCTCTCTTTAATAAATAAATAAAAATAAAAGTTAAAAAAAAATTAAGAAAAGTGCAGTGAGCTAGATTTTCTGTACAGACCCAAGGATGATTCCTGTGTTTCATCAAGGAGAAAGCTATTCACTTTGGGGCCCTCCACCCCTAACCTGCCTCAGTGGGCCTTCTGCCTAGACTGAAAGAGAGAACGGGATACAGTTGGTGAAGCAGGGATTAGAGCGCAGCCTCACCAGCAGCTGCCCCCAGACGCAAACAGGCAGAGGACACATCTGCCACCCCCTCTGGAACAAGGCCACCAGCTAAGAGCCACTCCTACCACTCTTATTCACATTCAACACCCCCTACGTGCCCGCTCGAGGCTCCCTGTCTGCCCATGCCAGGTGCTGGACGTCATCCCGGCCCTCCCCTCCGAGGGCAGCAGGTCCACAACATGCCCAGCACCTGCCTCCACCATCTTTTCCATCCCAACACAGGAGCTAAAAAAGATCACAGGTGCCAGCTTAGCATTCTTCTTATTTTATTTTATTTTATTTTATTTTATTGACAACTTCCATAATTATAGACAATAAACCATGGTAATCCCCCCCACACATTCCCCTTTGCAACTCTACTCTCCATCATATCCCCTCCCCCCTCAGTCAGACTCTCTTATTTTTGATGCCATTATCTTTTTCTCCTATTATGAAGGTCTTGTGTAGGTAGTGCCAGGCACTGAGAGGTCATGGATATCCAGGCCATTTTGTGTCTGGGAGCGGGGGACATTGTAAGGAGTACTACCCTTCCTTTGGCTCTTACATTCTTTCCACCACCTCTTCTGCAATGGACCCTGAGAATTGGAAGGTGAGATAGAAGTGTTTCAGTGCTGAACATTCCTGTCACTTCTTCTCAGTGCTATGGTGCCTTCTGAGTCATCCCAAGATTCTTGCCATCTCATTAATATATGGCTTAGCAATGTGATTCATGATGCATATAAGGTGGAATTTAATCTTCCTGTTGCAAATGCTTCCCTAATTTTTTTTTCATTTCTGCTTCCCCGCTGAAAAGCAAGACTGAGTAAACCCCATGAGGATGAATCCGCTATTCAGATCTGTGTAGACACATAGAAGTTCCATTGACCAGAGGACTGTGGGAAATTTAGTAATGAAGGAAAGGCAGACTGTCATGGAGGGCACCTGTCTCTACAGTGGCCCTGAAGGGGTGGGTGTGGTGGGGACCAGACTACAAAGGGCAGCTAGGTCCACAACACATGGTTTCAAATGGAACTTTAAATTCTTTTTTTAATTTTTTTTATTTTTATTTATTTATTTGAAAGCGACAGAGAGAGAGAGAGAATGGATGCACCAGGGCCTCCAGCCACTGCAAACAAACTCTAGATGCATGCGCCTCCTTGTGCATCTGGCTAACATGGGTCCTGGGGAATTGAGCCTCGAGCCGGGGTCCTTAGGCTTCACAGGCAAGCGCTTAATGGCTAAGCCATCTCTCCAGCCCTAAATTCTTATTCTATAGATGGTTGTTTACTTCAAGGCATCACACCAAGATGGGGCTTGCTCTCATTGTAACTGTGACGGCCTGAGTGAGGTCATCAGACCTTCCGCAACCTG
Source organism: Dipus sagitta (assembly GCA_036346955.1). Lineage (NCBI taxonomy): Eukaryota > Metazoa > Chordata > Mammalia > Rodentia > Dipodidae > Dipus > Dipus sagitta. The sequence continues at coordinate 136,743,210 of CM070778.1, forward strand.
AAGCTATCCAGCAAGCCCACCACTTCCCTTTGAAAGAGAAGTGCTCCCAGTATAAAAGCCACTCGCCTGCGCCCTAGAGGACAGGCCCGTCCCTACCACGGTGTGTCAGCTAGTGTCAGCACACTGCATCATCGAGTGCTGCCTGGTGATTTACTCTTGGAGATCCTACTGTGGGAGCCATCTGGCCATTGTCAGCCGACACCCTGGAGAACATATAATAGCCTCGGCTTTTCTATCCAAACTGCTTATAGTATCAAAGAGTATCCCCAACCGTGTGCCCACAGTGAGAAATTGGCTTCCTTCACACAGCGTCTGTGAGACTTGCTGCGCAGTTGTGACCTCCTTTTTTAGGGTTATGTACGTGGTCAAAGGCCGCCCATTTTGAGTAAGATTTCTTTGGTCATCTCCTAACACCTCCCTCTAACAAAGCAATGTGGAGAGCCGTCACAGTGCCCGGCTTCTGGATTCTTTTTAACATCCACAAGTGACTTCGAGTGGCACTGTGGAGGTGCAAGCCGTGTCCTGAAGATATCTCCGCGGAGCCCGCAGGCGTCCGCTTCTTTCCTTCAGGACCTCGCTGTTCTCACTGGGCACTGACTGCGTGCTCCCCGCATGGCTGACCCGTGGCCGGTGTGCACGTGGCCATCCGCCCTCAGCAGTGCTGGGCCTGGGACCGGCCTAGGGGCCCCCCGCCCATAACACCCTGTCAGACAGATGCTGCAGGAGGCTTCGCTGGGATGGGAGCATCATGTGCTTGCCAAGCAGTGTGAAACACTGTAGAGAAACAAGAAGCTGGGCTGGAGGGACGGCAAGAAGTTAAGAATACAAAGCACTGGGCTGGAGAGATGGCTTAGCGGTTAAAGTGCTTGCCTTCAAAGCCTGCAAAGGACCCAGGTTCGATTCCCCAAAACCCATGTAACCCAGTTGGACATGGTAGAGCATGTGTCTGGAGTTCATTTGCAGTGGCTAGAGGCCCTGACACACCCATATTCTCTCTTTCTCTCTCTCTCTCTCTCATAAATAAATAAAAATAAAATATTTTTTTAGAAAAGAATAGAAAGCCAACCATGATCCCAGGAATCTGGATATGGGATTTCTGACTCATTGCTGTAGAGCTTTCTGGGTACTTTCCACATATACACACACCAGAATGCATTGGTGCCATATGATTTTGTTTTTTTACTGTGTGTGTGTGTGTGTGTGTGTGTCTATGCTGAATCCATGTGCTCTCTCGTGGTGAGCTTGATGTTGGGTGTCCCCCTCCATCACTCTCCCGCCGGTTCTTATTTGTGCCAGTGTCTCTTACAGCTCCCAGAGCTTGCCAGTGTTGTGTTTTGTTTTTTCCCTTGGGTCTGAGGTTACGGATTCACAGGGCCGTGCCCAGCTGCTCACGTGGTTCCTTGTCGGGAACCATGAAGACCTCCCCCTCCTCAGCTCTCCGCCACTAACCTTTGGCTGACTTCCTGCCTGCCTTTCCTGCAAGATTGAAACAAGCAGCTGCCTGAAGGCTTGCCAAACAGGATGTGTGCAAACCAAATTTAACTGTCACAAGACAGGCTTGAGTAAATCAAGCGCTGCCGTCTTGCCCCCACCTTCACTCTGATCAAACAAGTAGTCATGGCCATGATATAGAACAGACTTAAGAAAACATTGGATACAGGAAATTCCTATGGGTTTAACAGTTACTCAGGAAGAATTTTGTGTGCGCATACTCTTGGGAACTGATCTGTGAAAACAACTTATCTTGCATACCATCGAAATGTGTACGTGCAGAACATGTCAGTGGTCCCTGACCGCTTCCCTTGTGCAATGTGATACCACAAAAGACTGTCTTGGCAACTACTGATTGGACGCCCCTCTCTCACTCCTCCTTCTCTTCCCCCTCACCCTTTCTTCCTGCCTCCAACTGCATAAAAGGTTTCGCCCCCAGAAATAAAGCGCCTCAGACCTCATCCCTTGTCTGGAGTCATCCCTTCCCTACTAACTTTTTGCTTCCACAGGTACTCAGGAGAACTACACCCACCACGTTGTGCGGCAACCTCTGGGACAGCTTCGACTGCTGGCCAGTTGGAGCTAGGAGCCCCTAACGGGGTTCCCCCTTTTTTGGGAGCCGCAGTTCCTGGGGACTGGACCCCAGTAGTTTTCTCAGACGTCCTCAGGCCCTCATGCTTGCACAAGAAGAGCCCTTAACTGCTGAGCCAGCTCTCCAGCTTTGTGGGTTTTTGTTTTGTTTTCTTGGTTTCTTGGTTTTTCGAGGTAGGGTCTCACTCTAGCTCAGGCTGACCTAGAATTTGCTATGGAGTCTCAGGGTGGCCTCGAACACGGATGATCCTCCTACCTCTTCCTCCTGAGTGCTGCGATTAAAGGTGTGCGCCACCACGCCCGGCTCTCCAGCTTTTTTTTTTTTTTTTTTTAACCAGTTCCTCCACCATGATAGTGTCACCTACAACTTGGCAGTTCTCTAAGGCCGTGTTTAATGATGACCCGTAATGAGGACTGCCATGATTTCCTTAAGTAACTTATCTTACAGAATGATGAGCCTCATCTTATGGCCTAGTTTTTGCTACATTTCTTCTCTTTAGGAAGAAAACTTCTAGAAGGGTCAAAGTGTGTGCCTGTTCTTAAGGTTTTGTATATTCAACACTACCATAAGTCTACGAAACACCTCACATATTTTAATATTTTTGAAATCAGGATAATTTTAAATGGGTGTGGATACTCACGAGGGGTTTAATGTTTCTTTCTTCAGACTGTTATTAAATTATAAGTCCCTATAGCAGTTTTATTCTCATGGCTGTGCACCTAACCAGAAGAGCTCAGGGAAGGAAAGAGTCCATTTCCGTTTACGTTCCATTGTGACAGGGAAAGCATGACAGGAGCAGGAAGACAGCATCACACACATGGTCACATCACGACGGATGAGGTAGAGAGAGAACAGCAAACAGGGCTGGGCTGTAACACCTCCAGGCCCTCCTTGTGACACACCTCAAAGATCCACTGGCTAGCAGTCCACAACCTTCCAGAACAGAGACATCAGCCAGAGGTTAAGTATCCAAACACATGAGTCTATGGGGGACATTTTATATTCAAACCACCACGGTCCCTTTTATGATAATAGCGTCATAAAAATGACGGCACTCCCATCTTGTTAGACTGATTCCCACGCAGTCTTGTCAGTCTACATTTCCTGTGGGCTAGCACTGATGACAAGATTGCTGTGCTGAACTGTGTAAGGCATGGTACACAAAATAGCTGGTGCCAATGAGAATGCATGACTTCGGGCCCAGCTCAAAAGGACAGAGTAAGAAGTCCCTATGGGGCCCTGGAGACTCAAGCATTAAAAAGGTTTTCATATGCTGAGCTGACACCTCTGTCCAACAGGACTTGAAAGTAACCCACCTTACATTTTTAATGGATTTGAGTAAAATCGTTGACATGTGCCAGCAGAGGCCTCAAGCTCCTTGCTGTACTGCTGCAAGTCAAAAACTCATTACGAGTTGCAATATGTACAAGGGCATAACAATAGGAGCCCGTGAGGATCATTCCATCCACTTACTTCCAGTCAGTTGTCAGGTTGTTCCCATTGCTGAACTCATGTCAGATAAATCTTTATTCTAGATTTCTGAAACTCCCTTGAAATTCCTCTTCAGCAAAGAAAAGCACAGTTTTCAAAATTAAAGGGAACATAATTCCAGTATTTGTTAACCCAGTACTTCGATTGCCACATTGGTAAGGACAGGTGTAGATATGTGCTTGACCTTCTGATGATCCTATGTCCCCACCTGGTAAGTTTCCCAGACGGGAATCTAAGCAGGACTCCACCTGGCTATGAGTAACTCAAAGGTCCTCAGGAAGCCAGCCAGAAGGATCAGCATATTGGACTCACTTATTGTTTTAATTGAAAATTTTAGTACATGAACATACTGTAATTTGATGGTACTCCATTTTTATTACTCTTTGTCCTCCCCTCTCCACCCTTATTCCACTGAGTACCCACCTCTTTCCAATGTGCTAATATCTCATTCTTTTTGTCAGCTTCCATCCTCTATGTCAAAATGCTGATGGGTTCAATATCGTGCAGATCTTGTGGGGATAATGACATCCATTGGAAGGCCATGTGTGCACTGGTCAGTTCATGTCCAGAACATAATTGCCCTAAAGTACTCCTCCCTAGTTCTAAGCAGAGGGAATCGGTGAGTACCACAGCTGCCACCAATGTGTAGCAGCCTTGGCAAACATGTCCCTGAGCACATGATAACAAATGACAGGTACTGACTTCCCCTCAGATGCCACTGTGATCTTATCACTGTGTGACCAAGCCTGTTTCACCAACTGAAGTTCATTCTCGGCCTGTAATAAAGGCCCGTGAGATGCTTGGGGACATAAACCAGTATTGAGAAGGTCAAGGAGTCGGAGACCTAGAGGAGATGGTAAGAAGCATTGTTATCACTTAGTCCATCTCCCTGCCTTCAGTAAGAACATGAAATTATAAACATATGTCAGCCTGTCCCAGTGAGAGAAGAACTAACCCAGCTTGTCCTAAGACTACTGTTGCTAGAATTTCAGCCCAGTATTGAGGGCTATGTACACGTCTCATGTTTTTGGATTTGAAAGAGAGTGTCAGGTTCTCTGCAACAAAAAAAGGGAAGGTGAGGCTATCTGCACCATGCTGTGACTTACTTGAACAAGCATTTCAATTCTTAGAAACACAGCCTTTTGATGACAACTATTTCATTCTGACTCATGTCACTGTGCACGGAGTGATGTATACCATGACACATTTCCTTACAGCAAAGTCCTTGTGGACAGAGTCACGGAAATAAGTAATATGACAGGTAGAGTAAACAGGAAACTCCTGAGATATTTTTATTATCTTCATGTTGAACTTTAATTAACTGAAATTTACCGATTGCACTGTGGCCACTGAAGTGAGAAACTGATTCAGGCTCCAGGGAGGATCCTGGACACTGGCCACATTGGCTCCCATCGTGGGACTGTCCTGTTCTCACTTGATGGATGTCATTAGCCCCTTGGGACCCCAGTCACCCAGGCCGTGGAGGACAAATAACCCTGCACATGTCACGGAGCTGTCTGTATTCATCTCGCCTTCTTTCCTTTAATAAAACTTATTTCGTACTTCCTCGGAGCTAGCTCTGCATAGCAGCACTCAGGACACGTAGGTGAGCCCCGAGGAACTTGAATCTCACAGGGATGACCCACGCAGAGCAATGGAACTTAGGGTCTGTAAGGCCCAGGGTGAAAAGCTCAGGGACTGTTGGGGTTTGACTGTGAAATGTCCCCAGCCTCAGGTACTTAAACGCTTGGTCCCAGTTGGTGGCGCTGATTTGGAAGGTCATAGGATCTGTGGGAGTGAAGCCTCCCTGAAGAAAATGGCTCACTGGGACTTAAGGTTTCTTCTCCCGGCCCCACGTTCTGTTTGTTCTCTGCTTCCTGACTGTATATCCCCGCCGCCAGGTATTCCCTGCCGTGATAGGCTATCCCTTGCAAACTGTAAGCCAAAATAAACCCTTCCTTCTTTAAGTTGCTTCTTATGAGGTTCTAATACAGGGGAGTTTGCCCATAGCCCCTCAGTGCAGTGGAGCTGGACCAGGGTGGCTCCGAGGCCAGGGTGGGTCAGAGAATGGGCCGATGCCATGGAGACTAAGCCATGCAGAGGTGATACCTGGTCCTTCCTCTCTGTGCTTCTCCCACCCAGCCCAGTACTGCCCGCACCTGCTACAGAGAATCGAGAGATTCAATGGGTAGAGGGAGGAGCAGGCAGCCATTTCTCTGTAGGAAGTTGTAAAGGGCCCTTTATATAGTATTAGCTTTATAAAGGTTCAGTTCTAGCCCCCCGAAAGAAGTGGGGTTTCCCTGAGCAGGGAGTTAGATCACTGTAAGTCAGAGGCGTCTCCCTTGTTCACAGTTTAACGTGAAATGGTGACCTACAAATATGTCGCTTGGGGGGGTGGAGGGCATAGATTGACTACGCCCGTTGCACACACTCCTGTGATAGTCACTAAATGCCCACTTAGGCTTGCCTTGCTCCAAGTCATTCAGCATTAAAAAAAAAAAAAATACAGAATCCTCCCATCAGTAACAGTGTTGAAGAAAATACAAAGCTATTCCACACTGCATCAGAACCTCTCCTGGGGCCCATGAGGGCTGGGCTCCAGCTCAAGACAGAAGAACGTGCCCTGTGGGGAGCATTGACCACTTTTCTTCTCATTGTTATTAGTCACAATGAGCATCCCTTGTGTTGGGGGACCAAAAAGCTATTAGTAAGGAGGCGGCTGATGGCATTTCACTCACTCACCCCAGAGCCCCCTTATCAGGCAGCTCTGAAGGGTTGAGGTCTTGCTGTCTAACTGCCTCTTAATTAGTTTGCTTTCCCCTTCTTTAGCAAAGCAATAAGATTGGACGAGGACACAAAACTCAGATGGCTGGGGGTGGGGGGGGGCACTTGTAAGTCTAGGCTTTACTTTTTTATTTTAATAAGTCACCTGAAAGGTGTGAGTGCCGCTGGGAGATAATGTATTTTCAGGTCCGGGGGGCATTCTGCCTCCCTGCCTGCTCATGACCCCCACGTGAGCCTTATCTAGTGTTAACAGGCTTCCCGAAGAGTCTTCCAGCCTGGCTGTGGGGCTGCTGGCTGTCAAGGCCTCCGTGGAAATCAGCTCTCGCAGTGTGTCTGGCTTTCTGCACTGTCAGCAGGAAGGACAGAGATGTATGTCCGAGAGGGCAAGGCGGGGTGCTCCCTCCTTTGTTAAGCAGCCCCAGGCCCGGCTGGAAGCCCCCTCTAAGATGCCTGAGTAACACAAGCCTGACCGAGAGATTCCAAGTGAAAAATCTCAGGTTCCCCACCACCACCTTCTCATTTCTCCTCTCCCCTTTGACCTGGAATATTCAAGAACAGTCATGAAAAGCCGAGGTTCTGGGACGGAGAACTCTTGAGGGCCAGTAGAGTCCAGAGAAATCCAACTGCCTTGTGCCTATGAATGTCACACGGTGACACGCACATGCCTGTGAAGGTCACGGGGTGACACGCACATGCCTGTGAAGGTCACGGGGTGAAATGCACATGGGGAGGGTCGGAGGAATCCGGGATTTCTTCCAGGTTCCCTTGATCCTGCGTGCCTCATCTCGAGTGAAATCATAGCTCTAACTTTCGGAATTCATTCCTTTGCGTTAAAGTGTTGCTGATTCATCCAAACTGTCAGGAATGAAAGTCCTGTTGCTGAGACGGAGGCTTTCAGATTGGTAATTTTCACTCAAAGCAAAGGTCTTTGCCCCAAACCTCTTGGCTGGCTAAGTCAAAAGGCTGCAATAAAACTGAGTCAAAGCTACGATGACCTGAGACGTAGATTCTCAGCCTCACATTCCTTCCGTCCATCCTAAAACAAGGGCAGTGCTGCCGTCAGCAACACTTGCCTGTGAGGCCCTGGGAGCCGCGGTCCGCCCCGTGCACACGTGGCGGCTGCGCGCTCTGTCCTTGCCACTGGATTTGACAAAGTGGGCAAGCCGGCAGAGCAGAGGCCCAGAGGCAGGAGAAGAGCTCTTATTTTCTGTGTTTCTTTTAATAAATTACTCAGAGTGTGTAACGGGGGAAATCTGCTCTCGCTGTAGACAGCTACACCTCATTTTCCTTAATCTGACTGATTTTTCTGTACCTCGCAGCTCTTTCACAGTGCAAAGTAGAAATTATCTGGCTCTTTCAAAAGCCGCCTTAGACAAACACAGCAGTCTGTATTGCAAAAAAAGAAAGGAAAAAAGAAGGAAAGAAAGAAAGAGAGGGAAGAAAAGATACCTTTAAATTTAAATAACTTGATTCATTTAAAACATTCATTGCTTATCTGTCTGCAGTACTAAAGATTGAACTCAGGGCCTCAAACATGCTAGACAAGTGTTTTACCACTGAGTCCCTCATTTCACTTCTGTGTGTGAGTCTGTGGTATGATGCCCTTGTGTTCGTGTGTGTGTGAGCCCGCGTGTGTGCAGGTGTGTGTGCGTGTTATGTATACTTGGGTGTGGAAGCCAGGGGTTGACATGAGATCCCTCCTCATTTGCTCTCCACTTTATTTTTTGCGACAGGCTCTTTTGCTGAACCCAGAACTCACCTATTTGGCTACAACAGTTAGCCAGTGAGCCCCAGAAATTCCCTGTCTTCGCCTCCCCAGAGCTGGAATTACAGGCACACACTGCCCTGCCCAGCATTTCACATGCTTCTGGGGATTCCAACACAGATCTTCAAACTCAGACACTTCGCTGCTGAGCCACTGCCTCAGACCTCATTGCACTTATTATCTGGAGGCAGCACCTCACAAAGCTGCCCAGGCTGGCCTTGAAATTTCAGTCCTTCTGCCTCAGCCTCCCATGCAGCTCGGATTCAGACTACGCTTTTATGCTCTGTGGTAACTTAACTGACCGCCACCCACTCAAGGGTCCTGACTGCATAAAACAGGGCCAGCCCAAACCAAGAAATAAGTATATAACATGTACAATATATCAAAAACTTAGCAAAAAATTCAAACTCAGTAGCAGGCTGGAGAGATGACTTAGTGGTTAAGGTGCTTATCTGCAAAGCCAAAGGACCTCGGTTCGATACCCCAGGACCCACGTAAGCCAGATTCTTAAGGTAGAGCATGCATCTGGAGTTCGTCTGTGGTGGCTGGAAGCGATGGTGCCATTCTATATATTATGACATGTCGGTATGATACACTTTGGATATAGTTAAGTTAGTATTACAATTATGTTCACCTATTCCTTTTTCCTCTTTTTTAAATATTTTATTTATTATATTTATTTGAGAAAGAAAGAGAAAGGCAGATGGAGAAATAATGAGCACACCAGGGTCCCTAGCCACTACAAATGAACTCCAGACACATACACCACCTTGTGTATCTGGTTTTATGCAGGTACTGGGGAATTGAACCTGGGTCCTTAGGCTTTGCAGGCAAGTGCCTTAACCACTAAGTCATCTCCCCAGCCCTCTTTTCCCTCTTTAAATATGGCTACTATTTGAACATTTTAAAGCATTCCTGTGGTTGGTCACGATTTCTAGGCTGTGGCCTTTTAGCAAGTGATGAGAGAGGTGCAGAATTACCTAGCTGGGCTGGGACCACATTCTAGGCATCAGAGAACTCCTGCATTGGTACAGGTGCCCCCTTTGAGCTTCCCTCAAAGAGGTTCTAGGTTGATGGTGGCTGCTCCAGGCTTCTATCCCAGACCTGAGGGCCCTACCTTCCTTCACTCTCTGTGGTAGTTTGGATGCGTGGTCCCTGTAAACTCGGGTGTTTTATTAAACCTGAGTTTGTAGCTTCAGCGCCTAGCAGGCAGACTCCTGCTACAGGCAGGTGTGTCACTGAGGCAGCTCTGAATTCCCGCCCAGAGGTATGTAGAAAGCTTTGAGCCCTAACAGGTGCACACTGGCTGCTTTTTTGACGTTTGTCGGCTGGTAGTGGTTTCTCTCTCTGCTTGGATTTATGAATGGGAGCCAGCTTCTTCTGACATCAGTGGAACTCCCCTGGATCTGTAAGTTTGAAATAAATCTTTTCCTCCCATAAAATTATTTTGGTTGGTTATTTGTCTCAGCATTGTGGAGCTGTATACTATAGAAATGTGGTACCAGAAAATTGGGGTATTCCTACATGATGAATCTGACCACGTGGATTTTCGCCTTCTGGAACTTGTGTGCTGGAGGAATATTGAAGGATTTGATGTCGTGGGCTGCAAAAGCCTTTAGAGAGTGGTAAGCCAAGTTTTATGGGCTGCTCTGGCAAGAATTTGAAAATGCTGAAAGCAGGGAGAATTGTGTTGGTTTATGAACTTTCAAACAGGAAGGAATGACAATAGAGAACTTGTTGGAACTGAGCAACTGGCATAAGGACTGGCTAAAGTATAGATTTGTGTGCTTGGCAGAAGATACAGAACTAAGAGATATAAGGTTTAAGGTTAGAAAAATTCAAGTGGATTTAAAGTTACTTGCACACAGACAGGTTTTAGGTCACTGAAGCTGCTATTATTGAACACATCAGCACCATTAAGTGCTTTACATTGAAAGAATGGAAGGATGCCTGAGGTGATGTCCACCCAGGAAAGACTGAATAAATAGAATGCAAACTCTTTTGAACAGAGATAACTGAAAGAAAGAATTCCAAAAGGTGCTCTTCAAGAGCACAATTTATTTCCTCCCTGGATTAACAAGTGGCTGTGTCACTGCACACCTGGCATTGGTTTCGGAAGCATGAAAAATGCATGGAAGTGGGTCATGAAGCAAACACAGTTCCAGGAGCTACTGCATCTCATGTGAAGCAGGGTGTGATGTCCCTTATTGGAGACTGATGAGGCCACTGTAAGATGGAATGGTTTTCGGTGGAGACTCAATGATATATCAGGACTGTGCCCTGGCTACCATGGAGTGCTATTGGCTTAAGATGGAAGATTTTCCTGGCTACTCAGCCAAGCTAGAGGAATGGAAATTGGAAATCCAGAGATGATCATCACTGGTTATGGATGTTGGACTTGAACTGCAGATGTTTGGTATTTACCTGATGATTAATGATTTTACATGGGTCCAGTCTTCCCTTGTTATGCCTTATAGCAATGGAAATGTTTGCTCTGTCCCACTATATGTTGGAAGTATATGACTTGTTTTGATCTTACAGGACTCATAGTTAAACAGTCTTGAATCTCAGGTGAGACTTGGGTCTTTGAAATAGTCTTAAAGTTGTAAAGCTTATGGGGACCTTTGAAGTTGAACTGAATGCAGTTTTCAATGTGAGATGGCCATGAGTATATGGAGGCCAGGGGCAGAATGTGTTACTTTGAATGTGTGTCCCCTGTAGCCTCAGGTGTTTATTAAAGTTGAGCTTGCAGCTACAGCCCCTACCAGCAGACTCCTGCTACAGGAGGGGTGTGTCACTGGGGCAAATCTGAATTCCAGCCCAAAGGTATGCAGAGAGGTTTGAGCACTGGCAGGTGGGTGATTGCTACTTTGTGGTGTTTTCTTGCTGCTGGTGGTTTCTCTCTCTCCTTGGATTGATGAATGGGAGCCAGCTTGTTCTGCCATTGATGGAACTTCCCTTGGATCCATAAACTTGAAACAAATCCCTTCCTCCCATGAAACTGTGTATGTTTGGATATTTTTTTTCCATCATTGTGGAGCTGTTTACTACACTCCCAAAAGTCCCCAGCTGGTAATGCACTTCATTAGGAAGGTCAGGGACAAAACAAGGTCCCTTTTGGACATCCTTCTCATCAGTAGATGACCATCCCAAGGTTTGGCTTCACAAGGAGACCTTTGCAAGACATGATCCCATGAAAGGGTTTGTATGTCCTGGCCTTGAGTTCTCTAGCACTTAATGCCTACTCCTACCTTTCCTTTTGTGGCATGATTACTGTCTCCCTGTCTCTCTTTCTCTCTCCATGACCTTCACCTTCTCCTCTGAGTGTGGCTGATCATTGTGCCATTAGACCATATCTACCCCTGGGAAAGAGTTTAAGTCCCTCTTTCCTCTGCTCTCCAGCTCATACCTATACTTGCACATTTCTGTACTCTGCCTATCCCTTCAGACTCTTCTAGCACCTAGCGCCCATCCACCCTGCAAAAGTTTATGATCTCTGCCTGTGTGGAATCCCCCCCCACCGTGAGGTGCAGGTACCTCTGCAGTGATCACCTAGCACTGTAATTCACTTGAATTTGAAGATACCATAGTTGATCCAATAGAAATGCATAGTATGTAGCATGTGGGTTGAAGAGAGGTCAGAGTGGGAGACAGGATTAGAAGTTGCTTGCAGAAGCCATCCACAAGCCTATTGCTAGAACCACTGTCTGAAGAGGCAAAGATGAAGGGTAGAAATATCAGTGCCATATCCACATGCCCTTTCCCATTGATCTTGACCTCCCCGCATCTCTTTCCTGTGACTTTCTATAGTCTTCTTTCCTAAGCTGCCCAGCTGGGCACATGATTGAGCCTCTTGTGGCACCCTGCACAATGGTCTCCCACTCACCCACTCTTCCTCAGCCTTGTCTTACTACCCTAGCTGTAAGCACCTTGATCTGAGTACCTGGAATCATACAGACAGACATCCACTGCCTACCGCGGTTCAGGCTTTTGCGGAGACACAGGTGAAGAAAATAAAAATCTTAGCCACTCCGAAGAGTAGAGTGGTAAAAATTGTTTCATATGGACAGATATTTCCATGGAAATGTGTGTAAGAAACACGTGTGCTCCTGGGGATGTAGCTCAGTCAGAGTGTTTACCTACCATATGTAAGGAACTATGTTTGACCCCCCCCCCCCAGCAAAAGACAGAGAGAGACAGAAAGAGAGAATACGTAAAAGAAGAACACTTTGGTCACTTTGGTCGTAGACAGGACATATATTCCTCCCTCAAGTACCCTACAATACTGCTTAACACCCAATATATATTTTCTTTTCTTTTGGGTTTTTTTTTTTTTTTTTTTTTGGTTTTTTGGTTTTTTGAGATGGGGTCTCTGGCCTCAGAGTAGACAGAGACTAGCCCCAGGCTATCGTCAAGCATGCAGTCCTTTTGCCCCAGCCTTCAGAATGTTGGGGTTATAGGTGTGCACCAACAAACCCAGCTTAACATACATTTTGGACTAACTTATTGGTTATTGATGATGTTTTAAAAAAAAGAAAAACAATAAGCCTTCAACTACAGTAAGAGTCTCCAGAATGTGCCTCCAGTGTGGCTGGGCCCCTTTCCAAAGCAGGCCTAGCCCTGCGCTGCCAAGGGCTGGGCCCAGGTGTTGAGGAAACATTTCTCCCTCCCCTGCTGTGCCGGCGAGCAGAAGGATGCCCACGGGCACATGGGACAATTGGACTCAAGCTGCCATATGGCTTGGATTTCACATTTTTACTGGCATTAGCATAATCATTTTTACAAAGTCTAGTGTCTTGCTACAGATTGTAAATGATAAGGTCACGAGGATTAGAGACCAGTTAAAAATTATAGAAGACATATGCTGCACATTTTACTAATGAATGGCCATATTCAGACATGTGCTCTAATTAATGGTAATATTTGAATGGGTCCTCTAATGAATGGCAACATTGGAAAGCGGTGCAGAATTTGACACCCTATGGCCAGCGCTCCGTTCTGGAGGAAGCCAACTGCTCCACAAGGTCGGGGAGTGCGAATCTGAAAACAGAACTGAGCAGGCCTTCCAAGATGTTGCGCAGAATTCTCGGAGGCAGAAATTTGCCCATCGAGAAGTTTGTTTAAATGAGCATTGGCAGTGTGAATATCAGCATGAAATTTCACAAGAGCCCCAGCTTGCAACCAAATCCTACTTTAGCCTTTGGAAACAAGGGAAAGCCTTGAAGCCAACAGGAGAGCCAGGGAACTCAGGGAGAACGGGACTGTCACCATAGGAATTGTTCAACATGCTCACAGCTGAGACAAGTAAGAATGGGATTGAAGAGAAGGGAGTGATGATCTGATTCGAGGTCATAAATCGTCCCTCACCAGCTCCCTGTGTCCCTGGTGAGGCGGTGCTCGAAGATACCTGGCGAGTGATGCTGAGAGCTGATTCTGACGTGTGCAGCCCAGGAAACATGACATGCTCCCTCTCTTTCTCTCTCCCTCTCTCCCTCTTACTTCTTTTCTTTTTCTATTTGCAAGCAGAGAGATACGTACAGAGAGAACTCCAGACGTATGCACCAGTCTGTGCATCTGGTTAATGTGGGTACTGGGGACTAGAACTTGGGTCGTTAAGCTTGGCAGGCATCTTAACTGCTGAGCCATCTCTCTCCGGCCCTTTCTTTCTTCTGTTCTTTGTTTTTTGTTTGCTTGTTTGTTTGTTTTTTTAAGGTAGGGTTTCTCTCCAGCCCAGACTGACCTGGAATTCACTATGTAGTCTCAGAGTGGCCTCGAACTTATGGCCATCCTCCTACCTCTGCCTCCTGAGTGTCGGTATTAAAGGCATGCCCCACCATGCCTAGCTTGTTTTTTGTTTGTTTTTTCAAGGCAGAGTCTCACTCTTGCCCAGGCTGACCCATAACTCACTCTGTGCCTCTAGACTGGCCTTAAACTCACAGCAATCCTCCTACTTCAGCTTCCAGAGTTCTGGGACTAAAGCATATTTTCACCACACCCAGCTAGTCTCCTGTTTCTGTCTCTCTAACCTGAACCTCCACTGTGCTGGCTATCTGGGTTAGAATCCACCAAGGCCAAATTCAGGCCAGGATATCAACAAGGCAAATGACTTCAAGTCTCAGGAGCTGGGACAGCACAGGCCCACTAGGCCCTTGTGCAACTGCCCAGAGGAGTGACCCAGTTATTCCCCTTGCCAGGAAACGCATCTCTGTGCTTCACACGTTGAAAACAATCTCAGCAAATGTGCCGGGATTCTGGGTTGGAGAGATGGCTTAGCGGTTAAGCGCTTTGACTGTGAAGCCTGAGGACCCTGGTTCGAGGCTAGATTCCCCAGGACCCACGTTAGCCAGATGCACAAGGGGGCACACGTGTCTGGCATTCATTTGCAGTGGCTGGACCCTGGCACGCCCATTCTCTCTCTCTCTCTATCTGCCTCTTTCTTTCTCTGTCTGTTGCTCTCAAATAAATAAATAAAAATTAACGAAAAAAATTTTTAAATGTGCCCGGATTCATCCAATATTTGTAAGATGCAGCTTGACAAACGTGGTCATTGGTAGCAGCAGGTTAGGGAAGGAAGGAGAAGTGGGCCTTCCCACATCTCGCTGCCAGGATCACAGGTATCCAGCACACACCTGCAACCCAGCCACTTCCTTCTGGAAATGAATCCTAGATTTCCCTCCGCACATGCACAGTGGCCTGTGGAGAGGACAGTCCCTTTGGTTGTGTTTATAACAGGAAGGCATGGAGGGTACTTACTGCCAAGGGATTTGTAGGCGAATTGAGGCACATCTATCAACAGGAATTTGACGTGACCTGTCTGGGAAGAGTGGGGTACTCAGGAGGTGTGGATATGGAATAGCTGTGAGATACATTAAGTGAAAAACCAAGGTGTTCTGATCAGTGCATCCTAGGAAACTTTGTTGTGCACATGTATGTATGTGTGGCATGTGTGTTTCTGTGTATGCATACTTGTACGTTGTGTGTGTGTGTGTGTGTGTGTGTGTGTGCGCGCGGAGGTCAGGGGTCAACATCAGTCTCTCCACCACTGGGATCACAGCATGCTCTTGGGTGCCCGGGATTCAAACTTTGGTTCCCCACGGTTGCACAGCCAGCACTTTACCCACTGAGCATCTTCCCAGCCCTCTCCCGTGACACTTCGTAAACCGTGTTTGTTGTTTAAAATAGCGCATGTGTGTGCTTGGATGAGTGAAGGGTTTCTGGAGCAGCCCACACTTGAGCAGGAGACAGTGACTGTGGCTGACCAAGATAGAAAGGGGACATTTTTCATAAGGCCTTTTGAGTTTATGCTTAAATACTTGTGTAATCTGTTCAAAAAATGCATGAACTTTTTTTGTTTGTTTGTTTTGTTTTTTTGTTTTTCAAGGTAGGGTTTCACTGTAGCCCAGGCTGACCTGGAATTCACTATGGAGTCTCAGGGTGGCCTCGAACTCACGGTGATCCTCCTACCTCTGCCTCCCGAGTGATGGGATTAAAGGCGTGCACCACCACACCCGGATCTTTTTCTAAAACCCATGACAAGACAAATTATATTTCAATAAAGGTGTTAAAAGGGGAAGAAAATAGATAGCCACTAAGCATTTAGTTTACGAAATTGGGCTGGGGAAATGGCTTAGCAGTTAAGGCACTTGCCTGTAAAACCTAAGGACCCTAGTTCAATTTCCCAGGACCTACGTAAGCCAGATGCACAAGGGGGCGCATGTGTCTGGAGTTCGTTTGCAGTGGCTAGAGGCCCTGGCACGCCCATTCTCTCTCTCTATCTGCCTCCTCCCTCTGTCTCTCTCTGTCTCTCTTTCTTTCTCTCTCTCTCTCTCAAATAAATAAGTAAAATAAAATAATTTTTAATTTACAAAATTGTAACTATTTTGAAGTAGGAAGTAAATGTCAGTGCCTCTGTGTCTGATTAGGGATTGGATGTTAGAGCCCAGCAGTACTGTCCCCATATAACGCAGTCATTAGGCCCAGGCCTTAGTCTGAGGCTTCCTAGGTCATTTCTGTGGGAAGCAAGCTGAATGGGCCTATGTCTTCATCATGAAGCCCTGGCTCTGAGCCAGATACTAAGAAGGTTTCCTCTTGCTCATACGCGCAGCAAGTGTGTAGATTAAGGCCCTGCATCTGAAGTATGGGACAGGTATGAAGGGGCACGAGCGAGCCAGGTGATGGTATAGGAAAAGGAATCAATTTTCAGGTGCCCTTTGAAGGAGCCTATGAATGGAAATTAAACCAAGGACAGTAAGAAGCTTTTTAAAATCTAAAGCAGGGCTGGAGAAATGACTTAGTGGTTAAGGGACTTGCCTGCAAAACCTAAAGGCCCATGTTCAACTCCCCAGATCCCACGTAAGCCAGACACACAAGGTAATGCATGTGCAAAGTTGCACATGTACACAAGGGGGAACATGCATCTGGAGTGTGACTGCAATGGCTGGAGGCCCTGACATGCCAGTTCTCTCTCTCTCTCTCTCTCTCTCTCTCTCTCTCTCTCATGAAAAAAATCTAAAGCAAATGTGACTTTGGAGAAGCACCACGGTACTTGGTGGAAAACTGGGCAGCACTGTTTGCCATCCTTGGATGATTAGGGTAGAATTTGGGAAAGACAAAGAATTTGGCCACTGAGCAGTCTCAGTTTGCTCCCCACCATGAAGATCTATAATTTTAAGATGTTTTGTACTTGAAATAATTCCACTTTCCTCAAATTCGTGGTTTAGCACATTATTATCTAACGCCATTTCCGGTCGTTGGCACTGTCTTGTCAGGACGAGTTTCGCGTATGTTAGCGGCTGGTGGAGCCTGACTCCCCGTTCTCTGCTTTCCACACACAGCTGAACTTACGGACCTCTGCTGCCACCTTCAGGACAGTCTCCGGAAAAGAATCCTGCTTCTTTTGTCCCCAAAGAAGTAAAAATGCAAGCACTCTTCATGCTTCTGATGTTCCCCCCAAACTGCAGAGGGGTCCTGTGGTGGCATTTAATTCCCGCCCGTTCTTTAACACAGAGCTTCAGAGCTACAGAAGAAAAATAATCACACACAATAGAATGCTTTTATAACGGATGCAGTTGTGACAGAGAACAGGCACAAAGAAATTTGGACTTTCATGTAGAGATCATTCAACTTTAAGGATCAAAATCTTATTTTAAGGGTCATTGCTTGTAAGGTACCAACCCTTCCTCACCTGGATGTTCTTACTGCGTTGTAAACTACTCAAAGGGTTCCTTCTTACGCCTCTAACAAGAAGATATGCACGTGTCCCCTTTTGAATGTGACCATTACGGGCATATGAGGAGCCAGACTCAGACATCAATCAAATGACAGCCGCACTGGCAGAATACTGAAAGATTAGCATAATGGGGAATTTCTCTAGCTCACTGGTGTACAGATTGGTGATTGACAATGACAATGACAATACCTCTGCACATGTATCTATAAGTGGGCCCGGCGTCCCTTTCCATAAGCAGTCTCATAGTCGTGACAAAAGCTTGCCATTTCTGAGGAGGTCCTGGATTCTCACAAGACAATGATTATCATCAGTAGGCTGGGAATTGCTATAACTAATGAGGCACTTGCTATCCCCCTACATTTTTATGCATTTATATTTTAAAGCATCATAACCCTATGAGAAAACTACCTCTTGTGTTTCCCATGTCCCAAAAACTGTGTTAAATATTCATATTTTTCTATGCCTTCTTTGTGGCAGCAAAATCCAAAAGCAAGAGATGTCATGTTCACAGGTTAATACAGCAGTCTCTGTCTCCAGGGCTCTCTGACTTCAAAGGCTCTGCTTTTAAGCACTAAGCAATGTTTATTTTTTACTATAAAGATCTACTGCATTATTTTATGGATCAGAACATGTTGTTCCTTCACATGTTGCCCAGGTCTAAAATTTCAAATGCAGTCATGTCCCCTGTAACCATGGGACTATGTCCAGATATTGTGTCATTGCACGATTTTGTTGCTGTGAGGGCATCATGGAAAGCCAGGTGTGATGGCACACACCTTTAATCCCACCACTCAAGAGGCTGAAGTAAGAAGATTACCATGAGTTCAAGGCCAGCCTGGACTAAAGATTGAGGTCCCATAAAATATTTAATAAAAGAGAAGAAAAGAATGAGGTTCCTGTCTACTTAGAATAGAGTGAAACCTTGCTTCAACAAAAGGGGGGGGCTGGAGAGATGGCATGGCTTAGCGGCTAAGGCATTTGCCTGCAAAACCAAAAGATCCCGGTTCTATTATCCAGGACCCACGTAAGCCAGATGCACAAGGGGGCACATGCATCTGGAGTTTGTTTACAGTGGCTGAAGGCTCTGGCATGTCCATTCTCTCTCTCTCTCTCTCTCTCTCTCTCTCTCTCTCCCTCTTTCTCTGTATCAAATAAATTAATTAAATATATTTTTAAAAGCTTAAAAAGAAGGAGGAAGAAGAGCAGGAGGAGGGGGAAGGAGGGAACATCATGAAATTTGCTTATACAAACAACCCTGGAGGTGTGGTCTACTGCACACCTTAAGGATATTGGCTCCTGAACTATATCCATGTGACCATAGTGGAGACTATGGGCATCTGTAAGACAGCAGCAAGCATATCTCAGCATAGAAAAGGTCCAGTTAAGACACAGATGAAAGATTTATTTTTTTATTTTTTGAGAGACAGAGAGATAAAGAAGCAGAGAGAGAGAATGGGTGCACAAAGACCTTTCAGCCACTGTGAACGAACTCCAGACACATGCGCCCCCTTGTGTGCATGTGCGATATTGCATGCTTGTGTCACTGCATCTTGCTACATGGGACCTAGAGATTCAAACATGCGTTCTTCAGCATCACAGGCAAGCACCTTAACTTCTAAGCCATCTCTCCAGCCCTGGATGAAAGAATTTTAAAATCACATTCCTACCTAGAGCACTGAGAGGGAACAGAGGGCTCTGGGTGAGTCGGTGAACAAGGGAGTGAGTGGAAGGCCCAGGGCACTGCTGTGAACCACTACACACTTTCACACACTGTCCTCTAAAAGCGTCTTTCTTAGGCTGAAGAGATGGCTTAGCAGTTAAGGCAGTCACCTGCAAAGCCTAACTACCTGGGTTTGATTCCCCAGTACCCACATAAAGCCAGATGCAGTAGCGCATGCATCTGGAGTTTGTATGCGGCAGCTGGAGGCACTGGCATGCCAATTCTCTCTTTCTCTCTCTCTCTGTATCTCCCCCCCCCACCCCCAGCTTGCAAATCAATCAATAAAAATATTTTTTCTTCAACAGTAAATTCACTTTAGCTTAGAACTGGGTGCACATGCTTTTAGTTTCAGCACTTGGGAGGCAGAGATAGAGGATTACTGTGAGTTCAAAGCCAGCCTGGGACTACAGATTAAGTTCCAGGTCAGCCTGGGCTAAAGTGAAACCCTACCTTGCAAAAACTTTTTTAAAATTTTCACTTCAGCTTGTAACATTTACTTTGTACAACTTTTTGCCTTTGCGTGCGTGTGTGTGTGTGTGTGTGTGTGTGTGTGACACACATGTCATAGATCACTTGTGGAGGTCTCGGGACAACTTCTGAGTGTCAGTCTTCGACTTCCACCTTGTTTTGAAGCACCCAGGGTCTCTCACTCTTGTTCGACACTGTGTTTGCCAGACTAGTTAGTCCATGAGCGTCAGGAAATTCTCCTGCCTCCCCCTCCCACCTCACCATCGGAGTGTCGGGAAATACAGAAAACACTCACAGCTTTTCTGTGGCACTGAGGACCTACACTCGGGTACACAGACGTTTAATGAAAACACTGTACTCACCGAACCATCTCTCCTCCAGCCCCTAACTTTTTAACTTGCTTATTCTTACATCATAACACTTGGTCTTAAAACATAAGCATACTGGGCTAGAGAGATGGCTTAGCGGTTAAGGCATTTGCCTGCAAAGCCAAAAGACCCAGGTCCGATTCCCCAGGAACCACGTAAGCCAGATGCACAAGGTGGTGCATGTGTCCGGAGTTCATTTGCCCTAGCTGTAGGCCCTGGTTCACCCATTCTCTATGTACTTCTCTCTCTCTCTCTCTCTCTCTCTCTCTCTCTCTCATAAATAAATAAAATATAAATATTTTAAAACTTAAAAGAAGAACATAAGCATACTATGAATGCCTTGTTCTTTATGCCATTCTACAAGCTTTTACCATTATTACAATTTTCAAAAATTTTTTAAACATTGTATTAAACAGCAAGACACAGCACGCCATTTAGCTTAGACCAGGATCCTCATATCACTGTCTCCCATTTTGCATCTTGTCCCCCGGGAAGTCTTGAGGGGCAGCAACGTATGGAACCGTCATCTGCTGTGGTGACAATACCTTCTTCTAGACTCCTCTGAGGAGCCACCCAAGGCTGTCCCGGGGGAGGTGTCGCTCTGTTCTGTGTGCATCCAGGCTAGTTTGCTTGGTTTGTTTATGTCTCGTCTGTCATGTCTTGTTCAGCACGGATTTTCACATAATGCACCTGGACCATTGTTCCTTCCTGGTAATAAACATGCATTGGTACTGGGGTGCTTTCAGACCATTGCTGAGGTTGGCAGAGCTTCTCATGCACTGTAAGCTCACTGTAAGTTTGCTCACAAGCTCTCTTGAAGTTTCCTTTTCTTTTTCCTCTTCCTCCTCCTCCACGCTGCCTTCATTCCCTGGTGATGGGAGCTTTTCTGTTCCATTACAGTCGTGGGGGGCCACCTCTGTGGATGAGCAGGGTCCACCTCTATAAATGAGCGGGATTCACCTCTATAGATGAGCGGGGTTCGCCTCTGTAGGTGAGTGGAGTCCACCTCTGTAGGGGACCAGCATTTGCCATTGACTGAAATGCAATTGTTCAGAATATGACTTTACTCAGCCCATGTTATCCCAAAAGCAACTTCAATGTTAAGAATGGTTTGGAGCAAGGTTTGGTGGCACACCTTTTACACCAGCACTCCAAAGCCAGAGGCAGGAGGATTGCTGTGAGTTCAAGACCACCCTGAGACTACATGGCGAATTCCAGGTCAGCCTGGGCTAGAGTAAAACCCTACCTCAAAAAAATTTTTTTTAAAAAAATTTGGCCATTACTTAGAAAAAGACTGACCCATTAGATTTAGTCTTTATTGAATAGTTCCAGGAGTTTGTTTTTTTTGGGGGGGGTGTTTGTTTTTTATTGTTTTGTTTTGTTTTTGTTTTTGTTTTTTTAACCTTCATCTCATGCACTTAGGATTTTTCTATGCCACATGGTAAGCACTTAGGATAAGCGAATCACCTCAGTTAAGTAGAGTTTGGACACCAATCTCCCAGGCTTGCAAATATTCTGGAGGATAGCATTGGATTCCCACATTCATTGTGATTGGATCATGACCACATGGTATTGGCCCATAGCACTGAATTAATGTGTTCACATATTCATTGTTAAACTAAAGAAAACAACAGGGTAGGGTGGCACATGCCTTTAATCACAGCACTCAAGAGGCAGAGGTAAGAGAATCACTATGAGTTCAAGGCCAGCCTGCACTAGAGTAAGACTCTGCCTCAAAAAAAAATAAATAAATAACCATGGGCTGGAGAGATAGCTTAGTGGTTAATGTATTTGCCTGCAAAGCCAAGGGATCCCAGTTCAAATCTCCAGGATCCATGTAAGCCAGATGCTCAAGGGGGTGCATGCATCTGGAATTTGTTTACAGTGGCTGGAGACCCTGGCACGCCCATTCTCTCTCTCTCTCTCTCTCTCTCTCCCTCTCTCTCTCTCTCTCTCTCAAATAAATAAATAAAATATATTTTTAAAAAATAATAATCATAATAATAAAAGAAAAGAAAAGAGTTACACTATTGGAGTGATGACCTTTTTCTGGCATTAAGTTATGAGATGAATTTGTCATTTGTCTACTTGGGATTTTTTTAATGGAAAGAGGTTTGAATTATAATTTTGTAAATAACACAGGAGGTCTATATTCTTGTTTTTTTAAATATCTTTAGCAAAAGATAGGGAAATTAACTTAAATTTTTTTCTAAGGTGATTATGTCAGCCAGAGCTCCACCAGAGAGGTGGGGCCAGTAGGATGATTTTACACACATTCACACACGTGTATGGATTATACCTAAACATGGGAGCACACATATGAGTATATGCCTTTCAGGCACATATATGTATGCATTAATTACTACACCTTATACACATCCATATGAAGGTGCATATGCATGCATTCATGAAGTTTTATTGAAAGGAATTGGTCTGTCCAGTTGTGGGGACGACATAGGTATGTCACAAGTCTGGAGGGCAGGACATGGCCAAGGAGGCTGAAAGTGGTAGGCACAGCCTGATGCTGGAGACCACAAGTGGGATCTTCTCTTCCTCAGGGAGCTTCTGTTCTACTCTCAAGGCCTCTCAGGAGAGGGAATCTGGCCGACCCAGACCGCCTGCCTGGGATAATCTCCCTCACCAAAGCAGCTCTGCATCAACAGAAGGCCTTCACAGCAAGGCCTGCAGCACTTGATTGACTTACCAGACGCGATGGCCTCGCCAGGTTCATACACGAAGCTGACATTACAGGAGCACAATAGTGTGGCCCGGGTGTTTGATCACTCTCTAATAAAATCTAGCAAGAATATGGGCTGGAGAGATGGCTTCGCGGTTAAGCACTTACCTGTGAAGCGTAAGGACCCCAGTTTGAGGCTCGATTCCCCAGGACCCACATAAGCCAGATGCACAAGGGGGCGCACACGTTTGGAGTTCATTTACAGTGCCTGGAGGCCCTGGTGCGCCCATTTTCTCTCTCTCTGCCTCTTTCTCTCTCTGTCTATCTGTCACTCTCAAATAAATAAAAGAAACAACATTTTTTAATTAAAAAAAGAATAGAGCTCAGAGAAGAAGCAGAATAAGTATATGCTACTTTTGTCATTTTTGGCGTACGTGTGTGGTATGTGCACGTGTGTGTCCATACATATGTGGGCGTACATGTAGATGGAGGCACATGCATGTGGAGGTCAGAGGCCGGCATGGGGTGCCTCCCTCTATTACTCTGCACCTTATTTCCTGACAAGGGCACTCAGCGAGCCTAGAGCTCACCGCTGTGGCTGGCCAAGTTCGCCAGCAAGCCCCGGATACACCTGTCTCTGCCTCGGCGCTGAAATTACAGCCGCAAGTCACTATGCCTGGCTTTCACGTGGCTGTTCACATCCAAACTCAGTTCCTCACACTTGCACAGCAAGTACTTTGCTAAGCTGAGCCATGTCTCCAGCCCTTTGGTTTCATAATTCATGTTTCTTTTTTAGTGTTTGTGTGCTGTGTGTGTGGTGTGCATGTGCAGTGTATGCATGTCCTTGTGTGCAGATGCCGCACTGCGTGCACACGTATGCAGAGAACATCAGCATCCTTTACTACTCTTTCTCTTTTCATTCTTTCTTTCTTTTTTTTAGTTTTTTGAGGTAGGGTCTCACTCTGGCCCACGCTGACCTGGAATTCACTATAGAGTCTCAGGATGGCCTCAAACTCACTGGTGATCCTCCTACCTCTGCCTCCCGAGTGCTGGGATTAAAGGCGTGCGCCACCACGTCCAGCCCACTTTGTTTTCTTGAGACAGAGTCTCTCACTGAACACCGAGCTGCCGTTTTCCATCAGAACAGCCGACCAGCCAGCCTCAGCAGCGGTCCTGTCTCTGCTCTGCCTCGGGACGGGGGTATAAGCATGTGTAGCCATGCCTGGCTTTTCATACGGCTGCTGGGATTGAACTCAGGACTCATGCTTGCCCAGAAAGCACTCTCCATTGAACATGCCCTGTCCCCTTTTCTATTTTTTAAATACTTTTATTTATTTATTTGAGAGAGGGGGAGAAACAGGCAAACAGAAAGAGAATGAGTATGAGTGCACCAGGGCCTCCTGCCACTGCGAAAGAACTCCAGACATGTGCATCACTTTGCATACCTGGCTTTACCCAGACCAGCAGACATTGCAAGCAAGTGCTTTCAACTGCTAAGGCCATCTCTCCAGCCCACCTTTTCTAATTTTTGCTTGTTTTTATTTTTTTGGTAGGGTCTTACTCTAGCCCAGGCTGACCTGGAATTCACTATGTAGTTCAGGGCTGGCCTCGAACTCACAGGTGATCCTCCTACCTCTGCCTCCCAAGTGCTGGGATTAAAGGCGTGTGCCACCACACCCAGGCTCTTTTCTAAATTTTGAAAGATATTCAAACTAAGTGCAATGACACATAACTATAATGTCAGCACTTGGGGCTGCAGAATCATGAGTTCAAGGCCAGTTTGGGTCACATAGGAAATTCAAGGCCAGTGGAGACTACATAGAAAGACTCTGCTTGGGAATACTAATCTTTTTTTAATTCTTAACAAATAAATTCCATGGAAGCAGATAGCGCTTGTGAGGTCTCTCTCAAGAGAAGGCCATCCAGGAAAGGCATACCGTGTAAGTGGATGGTAGACATCTCTCACGGACTTAACGCCTGTTCCTAAGGCTCAGAGGCCAGTCGGTGTCTTCAGGGAGCCTCAGCACATAAGAGACCAGAGTTAAGTCACAGCAAATCACGGAGTAAACTGCAGCCTTGGGCATTGTTGATCAGGGATAGCCATGTGCTCCAGACAGGAGGCGTGCAGGGGAGCAGTGAATGTGGAGTTGACAGCGCTGAATCTGCCTTTTCACCCAGAATGTTCTTCCTCTTGAAATACCTGCTGAACCGTCCCCTGGAAGCCAGATTCTGGGAAGATCTGGACCACAGGTCCAGGACCACAAGTTTGAGGCCAGCCTGGGTTTCTTTTTTTTTTATATTTATTTATTTATTTATGAGAAAGAGAGGATGGGTGCTTTTAGCACTGCAAATGAACTCCAGACACATGTGCCACTTCGTGCATCTGGCTTACATGGGTTCTGGGGAGTCAAACTTGGGTCTTAGGCTTGCAAGCAAGTGCCTTAACCGGTAAGCCATCTCCCCAGTCCCAGCCTGGGTTTCTTAAGAAGACCCTGTCAAAAAAAAAAAAAAGAGTTTTGTGTTTATCTAAGCCAGAGCTTCTTAAACTTCTGTCCACCATGCCCTTAGCAGCCCAGGGGCTAAAACAAATATCTAGCCACTCTGGGTTTTAAAAAGATTTAGATCCAAATAGCATAAGACAATGTCAGTGTGATAGTTTTCTCAAAAAGTAGTCCACATACAAGTATGAAATTATCAAAAATAAAAAACACAGGTGAGGAATTGGCTCGGCAGTAAAGTGTGCTTTCTTGCAAAGCCTGCCAGCCTGGGGGTTCAATCCCCGGCGCCCACATAAAGCTGGATGCACGTGGCACGTGCGTCTGTGATCCCACTGTGCCTGTGGCAACGCGAGGTGGGGCCAGGAGAAAGCACGGCTTGCGGGCCAGCCACGCTCCCGGCCCTTTGCGTCTCACAGTTTGGTGACAGCAGCAGGAAACCCCAGCTCAAAGAAGGTGGCGTACACACGCCTCACAGCTGTCCTCTGACCTCCGACATACCATGGCACACACACACACACACACACACACACACAGAGTGAGAGGGGGTAAGCAAATAAATAAAAAATGTAAACGCTAAATTAAAATAATAAAACTGAATTTTTATAAAAGTAGTCCACATAAATTGAGAGAATAAAGTATTTTTTACTTTATTCTTTTTTTTTAGTCGTTTGTTTATTTGAGAAGGAAAGGGAGGCAAGAGAGTGTAGGCACACCAGGGCCTCTAGCCACTGCAAATAGTCTCTAGATGCATGAACCACTTTGTGCATCTCGCTTTTCTAGAGTACCGGGGAATCAAGCCCGGGCCGTCAGGCTTTACAAGCAAGCAGCTTTAACCGCTTAGCCATCTCCCCAGCCCCTTATTTTATTATTAAATAACCACATCTCTGATCCAAATGTTTGTCTGGCTCTTGTTTTTATCACAATAGCTAAAATTCCATCTTTGCAACAATATAATGTCCCTGAAGAGAGGATAGTAACAGTGCCCACAAACACCAGGGACGACCTTGAGTTAGTAATTCACAGATGTCGATGACCACTCTTCCTCAAAATTTAAAATGTGCCTCCTCACCCCTGTGAGCTTTCTGAGATATCCCAAGGTACCTTGTTGCATATCTTCTTTTTTAAGTTATTTATTGATTAATTTATTTGACAGGGAAAGAGGGAGACAGAGAGAGAGAATGAGCACGCCAGGGCCTCCAGCCACTACAAGCAAACTCCAGACATGTGCATCCCCTTGTGCATCTGGCTTATGTGGGTCCTGAGGAATCAAACCTGGGTCCTTTGGCTTTGCAGGCAAACGCCTTAACCACTAAGCCATCCCTCCAGCGCTTATTGCGTATCTTAAGAACTGAAGCCTGGGATATGATGGAGAATGGAATTTCAAAGGGGAAAGTGGGGGGGAGAGGGTACTACCATGGGATATTTTTTATAATCATGGAAAATATTAATAAAAATCGAGAAAAAAAAAGAACTGAAGCCTAAGAATTTATACAAACACATTGTTGAGAGCCCTGAATTCAGAATATCGTGATTAAAATCCCAAGACAGAGCTGGGGAAATGGCTTAGCAGTTAAGGCGCATGCCTGCAAAACCAAAGGACCCAGGTTCGATTCCCCAGGACCCACGTAAGCCATATGCACAAGGTGGCACATGCATCCGGAGTTCATTTGCAGCAGCTGGAGGCCCTGGCATACCTATTCTCTATCTAACTATCTATCTATCTGCCTCTTTCACTCTCTCACTCTCTCAAATAAATTTAAAAATAAATAAATGAATAAACAAAATATTTTTAAGTTAAATAAAAAACCTGAAACAGGGATGGAAAGATGGCTTAGCCATTAAGGTATTTGCCTACGAAGCCAAAAGACCCAGGTTCAATTCCTTAGTATCCACGTAAGCCAGATGCACAAGGTGGCGCATGTGTCTGGAGTTCGTTTACAATGGCTGAAGGCTCTGGCGCACCCATCTCTCTCCCTCTATCTTCCTCTTAGTCTCTCTCTCTCTCTCTCTCTCTCTCTCTCTCTCTCTCTCTCCCTCTCAAATAAATAAAACAAATAAATATTTTTTAAAAAGCACCAGGCATGGTGGCACATGCCTTTAATCCCAACAGAGATAAGTGGATCACTGTGAATTCGAGACCACCCTGAGACTACATAGTGAATTCCAGGTCAGCCTCGACAAGAGAGAGACTACTTCAAAAACAAAACAAAAAGTTAAAAATAGGGCTGGAGGGCTGGAGAGATGGCTTAGCAGTTAAAGCATTTGCCTACAAAGACAAAGGATCCTGGTTCCATTCTCCAGGACCCACGTAAGCTAGATGCACAAGGCGGAGGGGGGCATGCATCTGGAGTTTGTTTGCAGTGATTGGAGGCCCTGGCATGCCTATTCTCTCTCTCTCTCTCCTCTTTCTCTCAAATAAATAAATTAAATATATTTAAAAAAATAGGGGGCTAGAGGGATGGCTTAGTGGTTAAGCACATACCTTTGAAGCCTAAGGACCCCAGTTCGAGGCTCGATTCCCCAGGACCCATGTTAGCCAGATGCACAAGGGGGCACACGTGTCTGGAGTTTGTTTGCAGTGGCTGGATGCCCTGACGCTCCCATTTTCTCTCTCTCTAACTGCCTGTTTCTCTCTCTCTGTCACTCTGAAATAAATAAATAAAAATAAAATAAATTTAAAAAATAGGGCTGGAGAGATGGCTTAGCAGTTAAGGCACACGTTTGAGAAGCCTAAGGATCCAGGTTCAATTCTCCAGGCCCCATGTAAGTGAGATACACATGGTGGCGCTTGTGTCTGGAGTTTGTTTGCAGTGGCTAGAGGCCCTGGTGCACCCATTCTCTCAGGTCTCTCTCCTCTCTCTCTCTCTCTCTCTCTCTCTCTCTCTCTCCTGTCTCTAATAAATAAATCTTTTTTAAAAAGTTAAAGACAGAAATAAATAAATGAAAACCTAGAATACTTTCAAGATCAAATTATACCTGCTAGTTTCCCATTTTATATAGAATACATTTGAGTTATTTAACTGGGAAGGGCCCACTGTGTGATAGGTCTGCATTTAAATTACAGTCTCCACCAGGCATGGTGGCGCACACCTTTAACCCCAGCCCTTGGGAAGCAGAGGTAGGAGGATTGCCAAGAGTTCAAGGTCACCCTGAGGCTACATAGTGAATTCCAGGTCAGCTTGGGCTAGAGCAAGACTCTATCTTGAAAAGCCTCCCCCCCCCCCGCAAAAAAAATTACAATCTCCAAGTAGAAGTGAATTAACAAAGGGATGAATGCTATCATCCCCATATCCCCACAGCATTTGCTTCCCCCGGCCAAACTGCGGCTACGCGTCCTCCCCACTCCCTGTTATTTCTTTATCGTCCCTTCTTTGCACCAGGGAAAAGGAATTTAATGTCTTTGTGTCAGGAGAGGCCTATTTATTCTGACAAACTGATCAACCTCCAGGGTGTTCCTCCACCATGAAACTGATTTTATATCTCATCCACTGGCTAATCAGATGTGAAGCGCTTTTCCTGTCACGCCAAGAGATCAGAGCGGCTTCCTCAGAAGTGGTGGGAGGACCCGCAGTGCCGCGACGTGGCGCCTGACGGAGCGACACAGCGCGCGGCTTCTCAACGGAGCGTGTCACCGCAGAGTGAGCGGGCCCAGGCCTTCTGGACACACTCACGCTACGAGGAAAGAGAAGCCCGGGGAGGAGAAGTTAGGGCCCCACTCACTGCTCACTAGAAAATAAAATGTCAGACGGTGCTGGTGACCTGTCTGGAGGAGACACGTCCTCTTCCAGCAAGCTGAACCTTTAAGCTGGCATCCCATCACTTTTGAGTTTAATCTGTCTCCTGTTGCGCACTCCCAACCCCACATCCGAAAAGCTTCAACATCTGAAACGAGGAGCCCTGACGTGATCCCACAAGAGGAATGTTCCACACCTGACCTCGTGGGGTGGGCCGCAGTGAAAACACAGATGGCTCAGTGGGTAGTGCTATCCAACCATGAGGGTCTGGGTTCAACCCCCAACACCCACATAAAAAACCACACCTGACTGCGACCCCAGGGCTGAGGCAGAGAGGAAACAGGAGCCTCGCAGCCAGTCTAACTGAATAAAACAGGAGCTCCGGGCTCAGTAAGAAGTTTTGTCTTAGAAGCTGGCCATGGTGGTACACGCTTTTAATCCCAGAACTAAGGAGGCAGAGGTAGGAGGATCGCTGTGAGTTCAAGACCAGCCTGGAGCTACATAATGAATTCCAGGTCAGCCTGAGCTAGAGTGAGACCCTACCTGGAAAAACCAAAAGAAGAAGAAGGAGGAGGAGGAGGAGGAAGAGGAGGAGGAATAGAAGAGGAAGAAGAAAGAAAGAAATTCTGTCTCAGGAAAATAAGATGGAAAAGTGATAGAGCAAGGCACACAATGTGTTTCTGTGGCCTCACACATGCACACACACACACACACACACACACACACACACGTGCGGTACACTGTTGGGGACTGTGGTTAAGACACCAGCATGTGAGCCTTGAAGGAGTGGGGACCACAAAGGGACGTACTTCAGCCTGAAACAGCCCATTGCTTGGTTAGAGAACACGCTACGCACGTGAAATCAAATCCGCCAACTTGTGTTTGTGAACAGATACTGGACATGAATGAGGTTATTTCCCCCATTCTAGCACCTAGTACCCCTTTAAGGCAGGAAGGTATTCGCTATCCCTGTCAATAAGTAACTTGACCGCTCTGCAGATAGTAATTTGGCATAGGAAGCAGAGTCTGGGGCTGGAGAGATGGCTTAGCGGTTAAGCGCTTGCCTGTGAAGCCTAAGGACCCCGGTTCAAGGCTCGATTCCCCAGGACCCATGTTAGCCAGATGCACAAGGGGGTGCACGTGTCTGGAGTTCGTTTGCAGTGGCTGGAGGCCCTGGCGTGCCCATTCTCTCTATCTATCTGCTCTCTCTGTCTGTCTGTCGCTCTCAAATAAATAAATAAAAATAAACAAAAAAATTTTCAAAGAAAAGCAGAGTCTGGAAAAGAGAAAAACTGTCGTGGCCAAAAGCAGCCGCTGTACCTGACGCACTGTGTTCTTTTGCAGCTTGTCTTCTGCCGGGACTGCAGGGAAGCGTACCACGAAGGCGAGTGCAGCGCGCTGTTTGCGGCCCCCGGCGCCTCTGCTCAGGTACCCAGCGCGCCGCCCACCAAGGCCTGCGACTCTGGTGGGGGGGGGGGGGCAGCTCTCGGGCAAGTCGCCCACCCGAAGTCAGTTCCACTTTGGAAACTCGTGCCGCAGTCTGGCAGCCAGCGGCTTCTCGGGGCACACTGAAGCTTTCCCTGTGGCCTTCGGAATGCCGTCGGGACCCATGGTCATTTTTCTCCCTGGTGCACGTGGAATAGGGATAAAGCGCAGAGATTTTTTAGGAGGGAGAAAAGATGATTTCACTGGGCTTAAAAAAAAGAAAGTCAAAATGGGCTGGAGAGATGGCTTAGCCGTTAAGGTGTTCGCCTGCAAAGCCAAAGGATCCCGGTTCAATTCCCCAGGACCCACATAAGCCAGATGCACAAGGGGGCGCTAAGCGTCTTGAGTTCCTTTGCAGTGGCTGGAGGCCCATTCTCTAGCTCTCACTCTACCTCTTTCTCTCTCTCAAATAAATGAAATATGTTTTCAAAACATGGGCTGGAGAGGAGAGATGGCTTAGCAGTTAAGCGCTTGCCTGTGAAGCCTAAGGACCCCAGTTCAAGGCTCGATTCCTCAGTATCCACGTAAGTCAGATGCACAAGGTGGTACATGCATCTGGAGTTCTTTTGCAATGGCTGGAGGCCCTGATGCACCCATTCTCTCTCTCCCTCTGTCTCTGTCTCTCTCTCTCTTTGTCTCTCTCTGTCTCTGTCTCTCTGTTACTCTCAAATAAATAAATAAATAATAAACAAAAAAAGAAAAGAAAAGTCAAAATTGACCCCTTTTGCTTAGATTCTTTTGTGAATCATATCTTTATGCATGAGAGAAGTCCTTCGACTTATGATGGGATCCATCTCAATAAACCCATCACCAGCTGCAGATATTGTTAAGTGAACAATGCTTTGGGGTCCCAGCCGCAGCCTGGCAACACAGCACACCCTGGAGTCCCAGTTGTCACTGGTGACCGTGGGGCTGGGTGGGTGGAAGGTGCAGATGACTGGCACTGCCCACCACTAATGACTTCTCACCAGACAGGACGGAGCCCCACACATGGGTACCCAGGGAAAAGATCAACAGGTCAAGTTCTTGTCCCACTGAGCGAGTGTTGCTTTTGTACTGCCACAGAGTTGAAGGCCCATCTATACCAAAGCACTGAACTATGCAAGGCTATCACTGCAAACATTCAGCAGGTCCCATGGACAATGCTGAATTATGCCTCCGTCCTGACTAAGTAAAGACCATCTTTCCAGAGACGTGCTCGCTAATGCACTACGTGAGGCTTAGGGAAATGCAAGTGTGTTTTCCTTTATTTATTAATTACGATCAGCCAAACCTTAGGGGAGGGGAGTATGACCTTCAGCACAGCTGGAGAGTTTGCCCATTATTTTTCTCTTGATATAGATGTTAACAGGGTTTAAACACCAAGTCTATGCAAATCAGTCCTGTAGTCATCTCATTGATAGGAACCTTGTAAACAGATGGAAATCTCAGAACATTTCAATTTTGTAGTAGAGAATGCTAATGATCTCTAGTCAGCGCATTAAAAAGTGAA
Organism: Dipus sagitta; assembly: GCA_036346955.1. Classification (NCBI taxonomy): domain Eukaryota; kingdom Metazoa; phylum Chordata; class Mammalia; order Rodentia; family Dipodidae; genus Dipus; species Dipus sagitta. Next base: position 136,775,004 of record CM070778.1, read on the forward strand.
TCCCTGTAAGGTTTTGCGCAGCTGCGTTCGTCCAATATTAGCATAACTAAATAAATATAATTAGTGCACTCAGGTCATCTCATCAGGTCCTCAGTCATTGGCCACGAGCACATGAGGAGGGTTAGGACTGACTGAGCTGCCATTTTCGTCATGGAGGAGGCCTGGCTGTTCATTTATTTTAGCTCAAGGATATTCATGTTCAAGTTCACTGGATACGGAAAGCAGTAATCATAACGGCCCTGGGTCCCCTCCCTCAGGATCTCTGTAACAGAGGAGAGTGAAGTGTAAGGCTCTGAGAAATGGGATCAGTCCATCTGCACTTAGCACCCCAGAAATGGGACAAGGCCCCCAAGAAGTGAGAAACCTATTTATTTGTAAGATGAGAAAAAAAGATTGTTTACCCTTAAGCTGTCCAGGCACCTAACTCTCCCTAGAACCCAACCAACCTTGATGTTAAAGTTTTTATTCAGTCATTAAAAACTTAACATTCACGTCAGGAAAATGGGAAATAAAGTTAAAGATGAGCTTAAGCTCAGCTGGCCACATCAAAAGAACTGTGTTGGCACGTGTTAAACTGAGTATTGGCACTGGTCAAGCAGCCTGCTAGGCTTACTGGCATTTAGTGAGTCCGTTTCCCTTCCGAGGCTTAAAGGAGAGTCATAGGAGAGACCACCAAGAGAATGAGTAATTTTACCAGTCAGCAGATACATGATTTTGCCCTGAAGGTCATGAAAGGTAGCTCCAAGCTTGTCAAGAGGAAGTTGGATAGAGGCCTTAAAAACTGTTACAGAGAGCGCTGCTTACTTGGTGAACCTGATATCAGCACAAGGGTGAAGGGAGACAGACACTGAGGACACTCAACACCTACCAAAGCAGAGATCCAGAGGCTTCTAAGAGCCCATCACTGAAGTAGGCTTAAAATGCACCACCGTGGCTCGGGGAATTTTGCATAAGAGGGGGTGGAAAGATTGTTAGGGCTGCAAGTTGGGACATTTTGCCCAGAGACATTGCCTCTGCCCCATTACTGACTGCTGCCCCCACAATGCACGTCCCACAGTCCCCATGGGGATGACTTGTGTCCCCATTGAGGAAGGCCTCTTTGGAAAAGGGGCACGGAGGAGGGAAAGGATGGTACCAACATGTGTTGTTGACAAACCAAGTGTGTCCATAACTAAGAAAAATAAATTTAAAAAAAACTGTTGTGGAAGGGTACGCTGTGGGCAGAGGCACAGGCAAGCCTCGCTCTAGCTATACCCTTCTACCTGTTCCCAGGCCCAAGACAGAATCTGTGTAGACGTTAAATAGGTGGGGTTGAGTGTTCCATAATAAAAGAGATGGCTTCATTCAGCAAATATGCATGAAACATCTATGCTGTAGTATATACTATACTACATCCAAGCATGTATGAACCTTCTACACTAAATTACATACCATACTACATACAAATACATAAGAAACATCTATTCTACAGCATAACCATACTATATATAAATATATATGAAACATCTATGCTGTAGTATATACTATACTACATACAAGCATGTATGAACCTTCTACACTATATTACATACCATACTACATACAAATACATAAGAAACATCTATTCTACAGCATAACCATACTATATATAAATATATATGAAACGTCTATGCTGTAGTATATACTATACTACATACAAGCATGTATGAACCTTCTACACTATATTACATACCATACTACATACAAATACATAAGAAACATATATTCTACAGCATAACCATACTATATATGAATATATATGAGGGCTGGAGAAAAGGCTTAGTGGTTAAGTGCTTGCCTGTGAAACCTAAGGACCCTGGTTCTAGGCTCGATTACCCAGGACCCACATTAGCCAAATGCAAAAGGGGCGCATGCATCTGGAGTTCGTTTGCAGTGACTGGAGGCCCTGGCATGCCCATTCTCTCTCTCTATCTGCCTCTTTCTCTCCCTCTGTCACTCTCAAATAAATAAACAAAAATAAACAAAAAAATTTAAATATGTATGAAACATCTATAGCCTATACTAAACTATATGCAAATATATATGAAACATCTATACTGTAGTATATACTATACTATGTAGAAATATATATATATATACATATATATATGAAACCTCTATATACTATGCTATATACAAAATATATGAAACATGTATAGCATATACTAAACAATATGCCAATATATATATGAAAAATCTATACTACAGTATATGCCATGCTACATACAAATATATATATGAAACAGTTATGGTATAGTATATGTCATATTACATCCAAATATATTTTTATTTATTATATTTGTTTATTTATTTGCAAGAGAGAGAGATACAGACAGGCAGACAGAGAGAGAGAATGGGCGCACCAGGGCCTCCAGCCACTGCAAACAAACTCCAGATGCGTATGCCCCCTTGTACATCTGGCTTACATGGGGTCCTGGGAATTGAACCTGGGTCCTTTGGCTTTGCAGGCAAGCGCCTTAACTGCTAAGCAATCCCTCAAGACCCTACATACAAACACATATGAATCATCTGCCTATATACTATCCTATATACAAATATATATGAAACATCTCTACTACATAAGGCATTGTTCCAAGCTGGGGTTGAAGGACAAAATTCCTGCTCTTTCCTGTCACTTTGTTAGAGACCACAAGGTTGTACAATCAATGTAGGATCCCAAGGCGGGGTTGCTGATGCATGTCACAGTGGCTCTAGGGTTCCCTGCCTCGCTTCTAGGCCTTTTTGGCTGGGATCGAGTGTAGAGCTCAGTGCATCTAGGTTCTGGGTGCAGAGCCAACCTCCCAGTCCTCCAAGCAAACCATTGAACTCGGATTCTTAGCTGAGTCCTGGATTCACTCAGAGCCCCACAGGAAGACAATACACCTCAGCTGGGAATGTGAAGAGCTATCCATGGCAGGCGGGCGTGGTGGCGCACGCCTTTAACCCCAGCACTCGGGAGGCAGAGGTAGGAGGGTCACCATGAGTTCAAGGCCAACCTGAGACTACATAGTGAATTCCAGGTCAGCCTGAGCTAGAGTGAGATACTACCTACCTCGAAAAAGAAGAACCATTCATGGAAAAGATGGCCTGTGGTCAGCGTCAGGTGGGGTCATAGCCAGCCTAGGGCAGAGGGAGTGGAGAAGGAAATGGTGCTCTGTGACCCGTGAGCTGGAGCCGTAGGGGAGGGGTCTGACAGTCACAGTGGACCCCGCAATAAGTCCAGAGTGGAGAGGGCGTATGGAGGGACCTCTCAATTGCCCTCTCCCGCCTTCTGAGCTCTTGCTGGTATCCCCCACTGTCCACCTACACCCGAGAGCCACCTGTAAGGATCCCAAGAACACAGCCATCTCGATGGGGCGGAGGGGGAAAGCATCCGGAATGTCCCACGCTCATTCACAGTGGACTAACTCTTCACAACGTCCAAGTTTCCTTACTTAGCCATGGCTGGTCCTGGGGCGGAAAAGGACGGAGCAGGAAGCCATTTCATCAAACTGCAAGAGCCAGTCCCTTTGGGTGACAGAACAAAGGGGCTTGATTTTCACAGAGCTGCATTGTTTTATGTTGCCTGCATTTCCCTCAAACAGCAGAGATGTCCGTGCAGAGATACCCTGTACACTGACACTGACCCACAGCCTTGAGAAACACAACACTCTCCACCACTAGCAGTCAAGACCTAATTGCAGCTCCCATCCCCAACCTTGACCTAGCGTTCCAGTCGCCATGTCTGAATTCTGCTGAGACTAACAAAACACCCTCACTAGCCCTCGTCACCCTTCCCTTTCCATTCAGTGCATTCGCAGGGTAGCTCCTCTCCCCCTCCCATGCTCTTCCCTTGAGAGCTGATCAGTCTCTGTCCGTTGGTATTAAATTCTCCATCCAGACGAGCCCATTTGTCCTGGGGCCTCATCAGCTTTTCCTGTCAATTAGGCTGCTTGACCCAAAACTTAATGCACTTTTTTTTTGATTCATGCAATAATTTTTTTTCAAAAAAAAAAAAACAACCAAACTCAAAACTTGGTTTTAAAATATTGAACAAGCTTGAAGTTGAAAGTGCTGAGAGTTTGGGGAAGCCGTGACATAAGATCAATCCATCACCACCTAATGAGAGTCCAGACCCGCTGGCTTTCTCTGGGTCTTCCCAAGCCCCAGCTCCCTCCACAGACTACCCCAGCCCCGGGCTCACTAAGAACGAAGCACCTGCTCTACAAACCACGGAAGTCAACTCATTCTCCCAGCGGTTCCAAGAGCTGGAGGTTACTCTCCCTATTTAACAGCAGGGCAAACTGAGGCTCCTGAACACCGTCTAAAGCTACAAAGGAAAGCAATGTCCGCGGCTCTCCTGAGCCGGGTGGATTGGGAACACGTCCCCTCTCTCTGGTTAATAAGTCTGCAGTATCCAAGAGGGAGTGCATCTCTCTCTGACTGCTAGGCTCCTACTCAACCTTAAAGACACAGATACTACGCTTCCTGCTCCATGAAGCCATCCCCCCCCCCCCCCCGCCACTGCCTCCTCTATCCCTAGTCAACTGCACATTCTTCAATGGGCTGTACCCACGGTCTTTACATCCAGGTCTGGGCACATAGCAGGTCCTCGTTAACTGCTTGTTGCATGAATGACACTTCCCTTCTTCATCCCCACTCTTCTTCCTCACTAAGAAGTTGAAAATGTGCTGTGAAAGAATTGGTTGCCTCCAGGCTAGTTTTTGGGTTTTTTTGGTTTTATTTGTTTGTTTGTTTGTTTTGCTTTGCTTTGTTTTATATTTTGTCTCAGTAATCTTTTGAATCATAAGAGAAAAAGTAAGATTTGCATAGCAAGCGACAGTTCCCTGCACCAGCCCCCTGAATTACAGGAACAAAGCCACCATTGTGCCTGGGATAATGCGTAATCCTGTACAGGCCTGGGGAGCCAGTAAGGTGCTCGATTTGCAAGCAAGAGACCCCACAGGAAAACAGCCAGACACGGTGACACGACACGTGTTTGTAATCCCAGCACTGAGGAAGCCCAGACAGGTGGATCCCTGGGGCTCACTGGCAAGCCAATCTAGCCTAATTAGACAAGTTTCAGGCCAGTGAAAAATACTGCCTCAGAAAAAGGTACACAAGGGCCGGAGGGATGGCTTAGCAGTTAAGGCGTTTGCCTACAAAGCCAAAGGACCCAGGTTCGGTTCCCCAGAACCCAAGTTAGCCAGATGCACAAGGGGGCACAAACGTCTGGAGTTCATTTACAGTGGCTGGAGGTCCTGGCGCGCCCATTCTCTCTCCCTCCTTCTCTGTCAAATATATATATATATATATATATATATATATATATATATATATGTATATATATATGTATGTGTATATATATGCATATATACTTTTTAAAAACTATATATATATATATATGCATATAGTTTTTAAAAAGTACACAGTGGGGTTGGAGATATGGCCCACTGAATACAGCATTCACCACACAACACTGAATACTTGAGTTCAGACCCCCAGACCTCACATGGAAGCCAGAATCCATGACGGGCTTCTGGAATCCCAATGCATTGATGTGGAGAGGGGAGGCAGAGACGGGAGAATGTTCTGGAATGGAGGAGCGGCAGACACATGGATAGACCCTCCCTCAGACCAGGCGAAAAGCAAGGACTGTCCAAAAACTCATCCTCCAACCTTCTCTCACACGCACTGTGGCATGTGTGCACCGGCACTTGTGCGTACTCAGTCACACACATACTAAATTTAAAAAAAAAGAAACTTTAAAAGAAAAATCCAAAGGGCGACACCACTTAAGGAACAATACCCAGGGTTGACTTCTGGCCACCACACGCACGCTGCAGCCTGCACACACACAGACCTATTCACGTGCACATGCAGAAGATGAAATCCATGCGCACTTGTAACGTGTGTGTTTACAAACCCCTTGCAAATGCACCTCACGTCGAGCCTCATCACAAGGTTTTGTGATAGACTTTGATTACAGACAGGTAGAGGGAGGGAGAGAGGGAGGGAGGGAGACCAGCCCGGGGTGTAGAGCTGAAAAGTACCCAGCCTTCAGGAAGGGCACCAGCACTGGTGACTACTTCAGTCCTTGAGAAGCAACAACACTGAATTACAATTATTCTTCACTCTGCATTTGGAAAGAGAGAGAAAATCGCGCTGGTGCTGGCTGGTTAAGTACTCTGCCAGGGACGGCAAATTCAGATGCTAGCAGGGGACCAAACCTTCATAAATAGTACAAGCCTGATCCAACTCAGGAAGCCCCCAGTATTTTGATAAGAGCACAAAGACATAGTTCACCTTTCTTCTGTCTTTCCTACAAAACAATGCCAGCAGCAACAACAGAAAATGCCCTGTGAGGGACAGCTGCCCCCCACTCCTTCTCCATAAGGTCAGCAGCAGGCCAGCGGCTCTGCTTCGAATACACATAATTCCTCAGGGCCGAGTACAAGAGATCTGTCGTGGGGGTCACTTCTTAGCTTGCAGAAAGGGCCACGTGCCATCTCTTCCCACCACAGACCCTTCTAATCCCACAGGGTCTGTCTATTTGAATGAACCCAGCCTGACGCCACAGCCTAGCCCTTGGCTGTTTGGTGACCCTCTCCAAACCTCACGGCTGTCTTAATTACAGCTCTATCCAGCAGGAGAGGATCTGACTCTACCTTGGTTTTTGTTGTTGTTGTTGTTTTGTTTTTGGTTTTTCAAGGTAAGGTCTCACTGTAGCCCAGGCTGACCTGGAATTCACTCTATAGTCTCAGGATAGCCCTGAACTCACAGCAATCTTCCTACCTTGGCCTCTTGTGTGCTGGGATTACCTTGCTTTTTAAAATTTATTTTAATTTATTTATTTGACAGAGAGAGAGAGAGAATGGGCATGCCAGGGCCTCCAGCCACTGCAAACGAACTCCAGACACGTGTGCCCCCTTGTGCATCTGGCTAACGTGGGTCCTGGAGAATCAAACCTGAGTCCTTTGGCTTTTCAGGCAAACGCCTTAACTACTAAGCCATCCCTCCAGCCCTACCTTGCTTTTTAAAGTTTGCATCCTAGGGGACTGGGGAGATATCTCAGTGGTTAATGGTGCTTGCTTACAAAGTCTGCTGGGCCAGGTTCAACTCCCCAGCTATAGATATAAAGCCAGGCAGGTATTTATGTACAGTGGCAAGAAACTCTGGTGCACTCTTACACACACATGTGCATGCACACACACATGCAAATGAATTTTTAAAAATAAAGTTTGTATTCTAGGACTATTGGCACTACCAATAAGGCAGATGCCCTGGAAAATTGCCTCTGAGACATGGATGCAGGACTCTGGAGCACCCAGGCATAATGGAAGGGAGGAAGGGAGGAAGGAAAGAGGGAGGGAATGAAGGAAGGAAGGAAGGAAGGAAGGAAGAGAGGGAAGGAGGGAGAGAGGGAGGGAGGGAATGAAGAAAGGAAGGAGGGAGGAAGGGAAGAAGGAAGGAAGGAAGGGAGGGAGGGAGGAAGAGAATGAAGGAGGGAAGGAGGGAGGAAGGGAAGAAGGAAGGAAGGAAGGGAAGGCAGACAGGCACCAGAGGGGCAGAGGGATAAACTAAAGTGAACTGTGGTCACAGCAGATGACTAGAGGGAGCTTGGGAACTGCGAGAGTCTCCCTCCTCCCTGCATGCCCTTTCCAGGCAGATGCTGTACCCCTGAACTGTGCCCCAGCCCCTAAAAAGGCTTTTCTCACTTGTCTGGCCCTGAGGCCAGGAGCCTGTAGCACAGTCCCAGGACGTGAGCCCTGCCCATGCAGGGTGTGGCTTGAGCGACACAGTATCTGGGACTGAGGGCAGCTTCCGTGTCCGGTCTCAGCCGAGCCCATCAGTTGGGCTGGGGAGATGGCTCAGTGGGTCAAGTCCTTGCTGCACAAAAGAGGAACTGAGTCCAGATCCTCAGAACCCACCAGAGAAGACAGCAGTGCTTCGAATCCCAGAGCCGGGGAGGCAAGGTCAGGAGGCTCCCTAACCTTGCTGGCTAGCTGGTGCAGTCCAGTCGGTGTGCTCTAGGTCCAGCCAAATGCCCTGTCTCAGAAAGTAAGCTGGAGGGGCTGGAGGGGCTGGAGAGATAGCTCGATGGCTAAGGCGCTTGCCTGAAAAGCCTAAGGACCAGAGTTCAATTCCCCATTACCCACATAAAGCCAGATGCACAGGGTGGTCCATGCATCTGGTGTTTGTTTGCAGTGGCTAGAGGCCCTGGCACACCCATTCTCTCTCTCACTCTATCTGCCTCTTTCTCTCTCTCTCAAATAAATAAATAAATAGGTAAAATATGATTTTAAAAAGAATTGAAAAGAAAAAGAAGGCAGAGAGAGGCTGAGGCCCAGTGGATGAAACGCTTGCCTGCAAACATGGAGACTGGGGTTCAGATCCCAGCACCCAAGTAAATGCTGGCTGAGCACCGTGGCCCACCTCTAATCTCAGGTGGAGATGGGACCCCAAGGCTGGCTGGTTTGAACAGCCAAAGCAGAGAGCCCTGAGTCCAAGTGAGAGGCCTTACCTCAGAAAATAAGGATTGAGCGCAAGTAAGGAAGACACCCAATGCTTCTGCCCTCAACCTGCATGCACGTGAACACGCACCCTCACATACGGCTGTGTCCACACACATATGCATGTGCACACACACACACACGCGCGCGCGCACACACACACACACAACAAAAGGAAAAAGACATAGGAAGAATAGGAGGCCATCCTGTGTGTGAGGCTCCAGAAGCTCACAGGGCTGGAGACTGTGACAGAGGAAGTAAAAGTCATGAGGACAAGTCCACCCAGCTCGACAGAGAGCTGGAAGACAGGCTGAGAGAAGCGACCACGTGATGCTCATGCTCAGTTTCTAACAAAGAGGCAACTAGATAAAGTAGGCCATTCAAAATGTCAAGCTTGGGAGCTGGAGGGATGGCTTAGCGGTTAAGGCACTTGCCTGCAAAGCCTAAGGACCCAGGTTCAACTCCCCAGGACCCATGTAAGCCAGACGCACAAGGGGGCGCACATGTCTGAAGTTTGTGTGTAGTGGCTGGAGGCCGTGGCATGGCTCAAGGTGGCTGTCTTCACAGAGGCGTGCAGTGGGCAGAGCAGTAGATACATAGAGCCTCCCAGAGGAGGGAACCAGCCTAGAGCTACAACATCGCCTGTCTCCAGTTGATCGTCTCTGACTATGGTCCCTCCGCAGACTGCCCGAATTCCTCATCAGAGGCCAAGCCAGGAGCTGCACCCTCTGAGGGGGACGGACAGTGGCATAGCCGTGGCTCAGGAACATTAACGTCCATTGAGAATTTTCACCCCCTGTGTCTGCCTGCAGAGGTCTCTTGGCCATTGCCAGCTAGAATACAAATGTGGTCCCCCAAGTTGAGAAACGGTAACATTTTGTCTCCCCAGAGAGCTGGGTCCCATTATCTGAGCGTGTGTTTCCTGAGCGACTTGTAGGATTAGGTAAAACATCCTCATCGATGCTCTTCTCCTGACTCAGGACATGGCCCAAGTGAGGCCCAGGCAGTGCCAAAGGTCGGTGACAGGTCTCCGTTAGGGCGAGCCCGTCCTCCTGGCACGGCCCTCCGTCTCTTCTATGGGAGCTAAATTAATGCCGAGGACAACACCAGGCGCTCTGTGGAACATTTCCGCAGCAGTTAGCCTGCATGAAAGGGTTTTCTGTGGAGCAGAAATGGCCCTGGGCTGGTCGTCAAAATAATCAGTTTGATTTCCTTCGCTCCCAGGCAAGTCACTCAAATGCTTACAACCTTTCCTCTGTGCCACTTGGGGCCAGTAAGAGCTACTGAACTATAAATAATGAAATGAGGATATATGTGAAGTATTTTACAAGTCATAAAGTACTACAGAGTGATAAAACTGTGGGCTTTGGGTTTTTTAAGGCTAGATGCTAAAAATGTCAGGCTAAGTATATAGAGAGAAAAAAATGAAAGATGGAATTGAAAAGACAAATGAAAATGTGCTTGCATACACACACACACACACACACACACTTCTTTCTTTATAAATTACCTAGTCTCAGTTATTTTGTTACAGAAATAGAAACAAGTTATGAGTTACTTAATCTCGGGCTGAAGAGATGGCTTAGCAGTTAAGGCCTAATGACAAAGCTTAACAACTAAGTTCAATTCCCCAGGACCCACATAAAGCCAGATGCACAAAGTGGCCATGCATCTGGAGTTTGTTTGCAGTGGTGGGAAACCCTGGTGCATCCATTTTCTCTGTTTGTCTCTGCCTTCTCTCTATCTCTCTGCTTGCAAATAAATTACACACACACACACACACACACACACACACATACACACACACACAGTCTCCTAATTTACAATAGAAAATTCTGCTGGAACAGAATAACCGAGACTAGGTAATTTATGAAGAAAGAGGCTTCTTTTAGCTCACGGTTGGAAGTGTGCCCCATCACCTCTCAGCTGGAGTTCCAGTTCCGCCCCTCCAGCTCGGCTACCCACAGTCCTGGAAAACTTCATCTAGGCCCGGCAGCTCACCTTAGCAGCCATCTCATGGTCCCCGCATCCCCACTGGGTCTCCACTGCAATCCACGGTCCATCCTCACAGCTCCATCAGGTCTCCATGCAGGCATCCAGCAAACCTGCTTCACACTACCCATGGTCATTTCCAAAACACAAGACCGCACTGCAAATTCAATTTGACCCTCTCTTTCCTGCATTTCTTATACTCCACAATATAAGGGTGCCAACTTGTTGATCCAGGAGGGAATAAAGCAGATTTTGAAAAACAGGACACTCCTTCAGCATTCATCCCCTTTCAAAAGACTACATTCTTTCTGTTGTCCCAATGCAGGTCAGCTGGCCCAATCTCAACAGTTGTAATCTCTCACACAATTGCAGCTGAACAGGCAGAAGTTTTGGCCCAAACATTACATTCTTTCTTTTCCATATCTCTCTGCACACACCAGCCCATTTCTACACAATGCAACCCTGCATAAATTCTCAGGACATGGGCATAACAGCAAGCCTCTCACACAAACTACTTCTAGCCCAGTCCAGGCAAAGCTCTTTCTCACCCTCACAAGCCAAACCTCATAGTCCATAGTTCTTACTACATTCAGGTTTTTCCACTCTGACCAGAATAATCCATCAAGCTGTACTTACAGCACTGTAAGGCATCTCTTAGGTCAAGATTCCAAATCCTTCCACATTCCTCTTGAAAATCAGCTCCAAAAGGCCAAAGCCATACAGTCAGATGTCTAGCAGCAAATGACACCACTCCTTGGTACTTTACTGTTGCAGTCAGGTTCACATTGGTGGCAGAAATCACCTAACCAAGAGCAGCTTTTGGGGGGGGGGAAAGGTTTATTTTGGCTTATAGACTCAAGGGGAAGCTCCATAATGGCAGGGGAAAACAATGGCATGAGCAGAGGGTGGACATCACTCCCTGACCAACATAAGACAACAGCAAAAGGAGGGTGTGCTAAACACTGGCAAGGGGACACTGGCTATAACACCCATAAGCCCGCCCCCAACAATACACTGACTTCAGGAGGCGTTAATTCCCAAATCTCCATCATCTGGGAACCTAGCATTCAGAACACCTAAGTTTGTGGAGGACACCTGCATCAAACCACTCACAAAAGGTGTGCTCCACCACGTCTGGCTTGATGACTTTTTAAAAATTTTTGCCTTCCTCCATTATTCTGTTATGGGAAACTGAGTCACACAGAACTGGCACCAGAGACAGAGTAGAGAATCAGAAGATTTATTCATGTCTACACAGACTCAGGGAAATTTTTTTGTTTGTTTGTTTGTTTTTATTTATTTGAGAGCGATGGACAGAGAGAGAAAAAGGCAGATCGAGAGAGAATGGGCACGCCAGGGCCTGCAGCCACTGCAAATGAACTCCAGATGCGTGCACCCCCTTGTGCATCTGTCTTACTTGGGTCCTGGGGAATCGAGCCTCGAACTGGGGTCCCTGGCTCAGAGTTTTTATAGGCAGTATGGCAGGCAGTCTAACATCAGCTTAAGGTCTTTACACTATTGGTGAGTTACAATTTTGGGCTATGTGACTGGGAACTACAAACAGAAAATTACAGTTCAGGAGAGTTTGCGCATGGCTGCGCTAAGCAGAGAACACGTTACAAGCAGGGTGCAGCTGCATGGATTGGGGGGGGACTCGGGGTCATGCTGTGTCCCTGGGAAAAGACTTGTACAATAGAAACTGCTTCTGAGTGTCACCACGGTCCGGCTTCTCTGTCAGAGTTCTCCTGCCACAATTCATGTTCAAATGTTGATGCACTAGCTCATTTCCGGGGAGCTAGCAACAACCAGTATGAGGAGACACTGATTCCGGCCGGGGCAAGTCTCATTTCCCCTCCAAGCAGCTGCAAAGCTCCTACGGTCACCAGATGGCGCCAAACCCTTATCAAAAGTGCTGTGTTTCCAAGACAGAAATGAAACAAAATGCCCTTCTTTGATTCTTACACAATGTATGCATGTTTCACCACAGCACATTATACATATTTAAGTACATATTTAAGTCTTTTTGCCGTTGTAGATACACACCTTTGCCCCTCTGCCTGGCTACTTGAGCACACACGGTGAGGAAAAGAAACCCGAACCCTGGATGCACAGGGGTAGCCGCGTCCCAGCTGCCGCAAGCCTTTCATTCCCAGGCAGGTTACAAATGAGGGAGAACGGTTCGTGTGCGCTCCTGGACACATCTAGCCAGCGCGTCCACACCTATGCGCGTGTTCCAGGCCTGCTTGTTATTTCCTTCAGCCAGAACCAGCTCCCAGGCTCGCCCTGTGTGGAGTGCAAAGCAGGCCGGATGGGCATGCAGCCCTGACCCAAGAAGTGAAGGTCGCCTTTGGCTCTCTGCAGTGGTCGGCTGTGTGTCGGCCAAGCTTGTCCCGGTCGCTGTGGAGGCCTTTCTAAAGGTGTGCCAGTTGGCTCCAAGTAAGGCAGTTGAGGATGGGTCTCATGCCAGCCCGTGACAGCCTCAGAGGAATGTGGGAGGGCTCCTGGGCCCGAAGGAAGGCTGCTCCCTGAGTGCCATGCAGAAACCCTGCCCTGCTGTCCCCTGGCCCGAGCTGAGGATTTTGTTCCTAGTGACCCACACCATCCCACTGGTACATTATTATTTAAAATAAATCCCTGTGTCCCGCATGTGTGGATATATGCCTCCCACCTGTCTCTCTCTTGGGCCTTTTCCATGTCCTTCTCCGTGCTAAGGTACGGGTGCTCATCCCTGACAGACGTATGACATCTCTCACAGCCATGTTGTCCTCGTCTGTCATAGGAGGGTGGACAGTGGGGAAGACAGTGAAATTCACGCACGGTTGCTGCTGCCAGGCCTGACAGATCACGATGGGAGCCCAACAGTATGAACTTTCCTCGTCCACGTGCCCCCCAGTGTCACAGGCCACACTGCCCAACAGGAGACTGGGAGACCGGCCACGCACCCCTGAGACAGTAGTGCCCGGCTCTCCGCACGCCCGGTCCTCGCCCTGCTCTGGGTGGCGGCGCGTGCACACCTCCTGCTGGCCCTGGTTCTCGGACAGGATCCCCAGGCCAGTGGCCTCAACGCCGCCACCTTAGAACTGGCTCCATCACAAACTTTTGGGCACTACACCAGACCAACTGGCTCAGAAAGTGGAAAAGAGGGGAGATCGGCCCCATCTGTGTGTCAACAAAGCCCCTCGGGTGACGGCAATGTGTGATTTATAAGCATGGCTCCGTGACGTGTAAGTGCCCCACGCAGGAACCAGTTGTTTATCTGTTGGTCCTTGTTTACCGAGGTCACCGGTGTCTAGGGCAGAGCCCGGCCCATCCTAGACACTGGTGGGTTTGAACGTGCAGTGGCCTTCCTGGGCTCGTGTGTTCTGTTTGGGAGTGCCTTGGAACCTTTAGGAGGTGGAGCCTCGCTGGAGGAATCGCATCTCTGCGGTTAGGCCTTGAGGTGTCCTGGTGCAGCGCTATCTCCTCTTCCTCTCTCTCTCTCTCTCGCTCCCTCCCTCCTTCCTGACTGGAGAGGCAGTGTGGCCAACCAGCGCGTGTTCCTACTGCCATCTTCACTGCATGGTGGAGTGTGTCCCCTGGAGCTGTGCACCTAAATAACCCTTCCCTAAGCTGCTTCTTGTCGAGTATTTGGTCACAACAATAAGACAAATAACTACACCCAACAAATGTTTGTCAAACCGAGGGACTTCTGTATCCATTATAGGAAAACTTAGAGAGGTTTTGCACCAAAGCAGCTCCACAGTTCATACAGGACCACCTGGGTCTTGACTCTGGCTTCTGTTCAAGCCTCCATGCACATACAAACTCATGAACATGCACACGCACCCACACACGTGCAACTGTGCGTGCACATGCACCTGCACACATATGAGCAAGAATACACATACTCCGTGCGTGGTGGCGCACGCCTTTAATCCCAGCACTCGGGAGGCAGAGGTAGGAGGATCACCATGAGTTCGAGGTCACCCTGAGACTCCATCGTGAATTCCAGGTCAGCCTGAGCTAGAGTGAGACCCTCCTTCAAAAAGCAAAAACCAACCAACAAACAAAAAGAATTTACACTTACACACACTATGTTTTTTTTTGTTGTTTGTTTTGTTTTGTTGGTTTTTTGAGGCAGGGTCTCACTCTAGCCAAGGCTGACCTGGAATTCACTATGGAGTCTCAGGGTGGCCTTGAACTCATGGTGATCCTCCTACCTCTGCCTCCCGAGTGCTGGGATTAAAGGCGTGGACCACCACACCCAGCTACACACTATTTTTTAAGTGCCTTTCTAGATCACATTATAAAGCATGTTCAAGAAAGCTTGGAATTTAAAGAGTGTAATCTGTCTACCAGTCCTCGGCTAGAAACCCCAGTATGTCCCAGCATGCTAATGATTTCTTTCTTTAACACACACACACACTCACACACACACACTCACACACACACACACTCACACAGGAACCTTGATTCTCTCAAAGGCCACTCAAAAGTGGTGGTGTAATTTCGTTGTTCACCAGTAGGGGGCAGGCTACTCACAAGCAGGAGCATATCACTATTTGACCACAGGCTGGGAAAGACTGTGCAGGGCAAGGTTCAGTAATGGTGTGGCAGTAGTGTTATCTGGCATTGGATTTTGATGAGCAAAGTGAAATTTAAAAGCTGGCATTGGGGCTAGAGAGGTGGCTCCGTGGTTAAAGGAGCTTGCTTCTAAAGCCGGATGGCCTGGGTTCAATTCTCCAGTACCCATGTACACACAAAGTGGTGCCTGCATCTGGAGTTTTTTAAAAGATTTATTTATTTATTTATTTATTTACTGGAGAGAGAGAGAGAGAGAGAGAGGCAAAGAGAAAGAATGGGCATGCCACGACTTCCAGCCACTGCTGAACTCCAAACACATGCACCACCTTGTGCATCTGGCTTTATGTGGGTCCAGGGGAATTGAACCTGGGTCCTTTGTCTTTGCAGGCAAGTGCCTTAACAGCTAAGCCATCTCTGGAGCATTGAATCTGGAGTTTGTTTGCATTGGCAGGAGGCCCTAGTGTGCCCATACTCACTTTTCTCTTTCTCTTTCTCTCTCGCTCTCTCTCTCTCTTTCTTTCTCTCAAATAAATGTTTAAGCCATTTATATTTTCAACAATGAGAAGCTACCTGACCTTTTTAGGAATTGGATTTAATTTCTGACTTTCAGAATTAGAATATACTTGTTCAATTTTTTGCTAACCAAAGGTCACAAGTTTCCTAACGCAGGAAAGAAAACACTGATGTAAACATCTCAGGTTGCTCTGGCTTACATACATACGTCTATTAGCCACTATTTCACCTAGAAAAACCACCAGTGTGCTTTTCAAACTGCCTTGAGGACCTCTATTCTTAAAAGATTTGACTTAAGACCAATGGAGGCTTCAGCAGTCTTTCCATGCAAGTCACCATGGTCTTGATATCTACATCTCTATAAGCCGGAGATGAGAGTGTGATGTAATGACACAAAAGAGTTCTTGTGCCAGTGCACCAGCTCTGCAGCAAGCTCTGTGTGTGTGTGTGTGTGTGTGTGTGTGTGTGTGTGTGTGTGTGTGTGACTTCCTCCCAGCAAACCGAAGGGAGCTGTGTGCTCTGCGTCTCATGCCTCTACGAATGAGAGGGTGCCAAGGCTAGTCTTCTGTCCCAGGTCTGACATAACGAGCAAATCAGGAAGCCAGGATTGAAATCCAGGCATGGAGCACATCTTAAGATACAGACGCCTCTAGTTGTTCCCTGAAAGATTGTCAATATCGAAAACAAAACCAATTGTCCCTTCTGGAGCCCTATATTGCAGAGCATGCCAATATTTAACCTTGTTCAGGCCATTCCACTCTTTCTCTGCCTCTTTTTCTGAACATATATAAACACATGTGTAGAAAGAGATATATGGGGGCTGGGGAGATGACTCAGCAGAAAGACTGTCTGGAGGATTCCTGGAGAACCGCTGGTCTTCAGTCCAAGTTGGAAGCTGGGCTCCAATGTCCACAACGGACATCAGCAATAGGGTAGATGCACACCAGCAGAAGTAACACAGTCGGGCGAAGAGCCCTGTGCTCTCTTGGAGCCTCCCTATATGTAGCCCACCACCAGAAGGGCCACCTACTGTGGGGGAGCAACCTTCCTAACTCCATCAGTCCTTCTCATTGATGGCAAAGACCTCATAGACCTGCCCGAGAGGCATGTCTGTTGCTTGATTACTAATCTGATCAACTTGAAACTTGACAACAGAATTTAATGATTACCCATGGTAGGGAATGCTGAGATATGATATCTACATTCTTTTTATTTGGTTGGTTGTTGTTTTTGTTTTTTGTTTGTTTGTTTGCTTGCTTTTGGTTTTTCAAAGTAGGGTTTTGCTCTAGCCTAGGCTGTCCTGGAATTTACTATGTAGTCTCCGGGTGGTCTCAAACTCATGGCGATCCTCCTATCTCTGCCTCCAGAGTGCTGGGACGAAAGGCGTGCGCCACCACGCCCAGTGATGTCTACATTCTGTGTAGAACTGCTGGCGGCCTGGTGGGATAATAAAACCACAAGCTTTGTGCCTCTGGTCTCATCCAGGAAAACAACCACAGCTTACCTCTCTGCTCTGAGTCAGCCCCATCTCTCCTGGGTATGAAACACCTGAGCCCTAGCCAGCTGCAAGTAGCTCTTGGAACAAGAGAATCAGGTGACTGTTACACAGGCCCGTGAAACACTCCTCCAGCTTGCCATTGACTTGCCACTGTGACTAGGTTCTAAGGTTTGGGGAGTTTCTCCTTTAGCCCCCAACTCTCAGGAGGCAGAGGTAGAATGATCGCTGTGAGTTCAAGGCCATCTGGGATTATAGAGTAAGTTCCAGGTCAACCTGGGCTAGAGTGAGACCCTACCTCAAAAAAATAAAATAAAAGCCGGGTGTGGTGGCACACGCCTTTAATCCCAGCACTCGAGAGGCAGTGGTAGGAGGATCGCTGTGAGTTCGAGGCCACCCTGAGATTACCTAGTGAATTCCAGGTCAGCCTGGGCCAGAGTGAGACCCTACCTCGAAAAACCAAAAATAAATAAATAAATAAATAAAATGAAATAAAATATAGGGCTGGAGAGATGGCTTAGCATTTAAGGCATTTGCCTGCAAAGCCAAAGGATCCCAGTTCAATTCTCCAGGACCCACGTAAGCCAGATATATAAGAGGGCACATGCATCTAGAGTTCATTTGCAGAGGCTTGAGGCCCTGGCGTGCCCATTCTCACTCTCTCTCTCTCTAATGAATGAATGAATAAATTAATAAACAAATAAAATATATTAAAAATCATTTTATAACAAAAACAAATAAATAAATGAACGGAATAAAAATCAACCCTGTGGAGTCACACTGACTCCCCTACGTACCAGGGTCGGGTCCCTGCTCCGCCCCTCAGTCCTCAGGGTGAAATGAAGGTTTGTGCTCACTTCATACCCAATAAAGGACCTGAGAGGAGGCACATACTGGCATGTATCATTCTGTCCACACATTAACAACCTGCTAGATGTCACGCATTCCACAGTAGGCAGGCAAAACCTCAGAACAGAGGAGCACACGCTCTAACCCCTAGCCGTCTTTGCTCGGTTTGAAAGCCTATGCCAAGCACCCCAGGACCCACGCACACCACGGCACTCACACCTGTCCAACAGCTGTCCATCATCTGTCCAACAAGTTCATATCTGAGCTCCCTGCCCAAAGGCGCTTCCACCCCTGAGAATTTTCTACACCCGAGCGTCAATCCCAGTCACAGAGACGTGACTTTAAACTCCCTCCGTCTCTCCTACCCCAGGCCTACCAGGTGGATGAAAGGGCCGCCGAGCAAGCCCGCTGGGAAGAGGCCTCCAAAGAGACCATCAAGAAAACCACGAAGCCCTGCCCTCGTTGCAGCGTGCCAGTGGAAAAGAATGGTGAGTGTGGGCTGGGCAGAAAGTGTGGCAGCACTGGGCTCTCGTGCCCGTCCCCGGGGGCGGCACCAGGGGCTGCTAGGTGGGTGAAGCCATCTGCACTGGTCAGGGTTCTCTAGGCAACAAAGCCAGTGCACTGGCTATATGTTATAAAGGGGATTTATTAGCTGGCTTGCACACTACTTGCCGGGCAGTCCAACAATGGCCCTCTGCTCCCGAGAGGCTGAGAACCTGGTCGCCGCTCAGCCCACAAGGCTGGACGCCTCGGCTGCTGCTCCCCATGCTGCGCTGCAGCGTCCGTGGAGGGCGGAGGCAGGGTAGATGCACTCACCAGCCAGAAGCAGCCTCGCTTCGCCTCCCGGGGCTCTCCATATTCGGACTGCCACGGGAAGGGCTGCCCACCCCAGAGCAGGGTCTTCTGTCCTCAGTTTATCTCGCCTGAAGACGCCCTGGAAGACCTGCCCAGAGGCGTGCCTCCTGAGCCCAGAGCCAGTCAAGTTGACCATCAAGAAAAGCCATCAAGGGCTGAAGAGGTGGCTTAGCGGTTAAGGCGCTTGCCTGCAAAGCCAAAGGACCCAGGTTCAATTCCCCAAGACCCACGTAAGCCAGATGCGCAAGGGGGCGCACGCGTCTGGAGTTCGTTTGCAGTGGCTGGAGGCCCTGGCACTCCCATTCTCTCTCTCTCTCCCTCTCTCTCTCTCTTTCTCTTTCTCTCTCTCTCAAATAAATAAATAAAAATTTAAAAACCTGAAAAAAAAAGAAAGAAAAACCATCAAGTGGGGCATGTTGGTTCACACTTTTAATCACAGCACTGAGGAGGCTGAGGTAGGAAAACATGTAGTCAAGACCAGCCTGGGCTAGAGTGAGACCCTACTTCAAAACCAAACAAAACAAAACAAAAACAAGAAAGAAAAAAACCATCACACCACCTCAACAGAGTATATGTCTCAGTTTAGGTCCTCTACATCCAGGTTTTGGTTTTCTTTTTTAACTATTTTTATTTACTTATTTGAGAGAGAGAGAAAGAAAGAATGAGGTAGAGAGAGACAGAGAGAGTATAGCCACTGCAAACAAATTCCAGACACATGTGCCACTTTGTGCATCTGGCTTTACATGGGTCCTGGGGAATTGAACCCCGGGCCTTCCAGCCCATACATCAAGTTTTTTAACATTGAGCCCAATGTTAAAATTCTTTTTTTGTTTTTGTTGGTTTGTTTGGTTTTGGTTTTCTGAGGTAGGGTCTCGCTCTAGCCCAGGCTGAGTTGGAATTCACTATGTAGTCTCAGGGAGGCCTCGAACTCACAGCAATCCTCCTACCTCTGCCTCCCGAGTGCTGGGATTAAAGGTGTGCGCCACCACAGTAGGCTTCAAATTCTTATTTAAAAAACAACTCAGCTGGTTTGTTTATGGAATTCTGAAGTGTTCTAACATGGTTAACGCCCAGCCTAGGAGAATGGCCGCAGTACTCTCCAGGGTGGATCCTGTGGGGTGACATGCCCCGCCCCCCATGTGTGAGCTGAGGTAGTGACCGAAGGTCTCTGGTAGGGCAGTCGGTGGGCAGCAGATGTGACATCACGCAGGGCAAAGCTGAGCTCTGTGCCGAGCAGGGAGGGGGTCACACGCAGGAAACGCTAACGGTCCTAATGACTGCTAATGATATTAGACACTCGGTGTCTGGTAACAATGCCCTGTATTTTCTAGTCTGTCTTCATGGGACTCGCGGGTCCAGATCAAAGGAGAAGGGCGAGGTGCTAACTCCACTGGACAGGTGATTCCAGGCGCCTCCTTGCTTGCCGATGATGCTAACATACAGACACTCACTGCCCCAGGTCATCTGCAAGGACGGAGCATGTGAGAGCACAGGCCACAAGAGGGCGCTGTTGCTGTGCCATTCTGGAAGGCTTAGTTTTATTAACTTTTTTTGTTGCTTGTTTTGTTTTGTTTTGTTTTGTTGTTTTGTTTTTCAAACTAGGGTCTCACTCTAGCCCAGACTGACCTGGAATTCACTATGTCGTCTCAGGGATCCTCCTACCTCTGCCTCCCAAGTGCTCGGATTAAAGGCATGCACTACCACACCGGGCTCCAAATTTTTTGATTAGGCTAGTCCACCCTCCTCCCGTCCTGTCCCCACACATGACCTCTGCTAATATGCTTTCTTTTTTGTCGTTGTTGCTTTTAATTTTTAATTTATTTATCTGCAAATAGAGAGATAGAAGAGAGACAGAGAAAATGGGTGTACCGGGGCCTCCCCAGCCACTGCAAAGGAACTCCAGATGCATGCGCCACTTTGTGCATCAGGCTTTCTGTGGTCCTGGGGAGTGGAGCCTGGGTCGTTAGACTTTGCAGGCAAGCGCCTCAATGGCTGAGCCATCGCTCCCGCCTGCTAATACGCTCTCAGCGCTGCAGCTCATGCTGGGGTTTGGTTTCCCATCCCAGCCGCAGGGAAGGCAATGCCTTACACTCCATTAATGTCCTCTCCGTGACGTCCACATTCAAATGGTCCTTCCTAAGGCAACGCCTCCCTGCAAGGACCACTGTCCCTTCCTGAACGGCTCAGTCACATCCCTGGTCCCTACAGCATGCAGACTGAAAGATGCCCCTCACACCTCCTGTATTCAAGGCCCAGGGGCCCTGGCTCTCCAGCAGAGTGTGGACCAGCATCTCTGCTTGCCAGGTCCTCAAAGTATATGCATGAGAACTGCCAAGTGTGCATTAAAACTGCAGATTCGGGCTGGAGAGATGGCTTAGTGGTTAAGGTACATGCCCGTGAAGCCTAAGAACCCAGGTTTGATTCTCCAGGTTCCACGTAAACCAGATGCACATAGTGGCACATGTGTCTGGAGTTCCTTTGCAGTGGCTGGAAGCCCTGGTGCACCCATTCTCTCTCTCTCTCTCTCTCTCTCTCTCTCTCTCTCTCTCTCTCTCTCTCTGACTGTAATAAATAAATAAAAGTAAAATCTTTTAAAATAGCCTGAAGATTCCTGGGCCTTGTCCAGACCCCACTCTCTACATGTTAAGGTCATACCAAGGACTCCAAGGCCATAGTGACAAGGCCCACAAGTATCCCTTCAGAGCCCTCCTCTTCCTCCCTGGCCCCTCAGCAGGAACACGTGGGCTGTAGACCCTGCAGTCCACTACTGAAGCAAGACACAGCTTGCTGTTCCTCCAAACGGACCAAGATAGAGTTTATGCTCAGTCAGACAGCAGTGACCACGCTGGGAGCATAGACTCAAGTTGCCCTGAATGACACGTTCCACTGTGGAAGAGTTTACATGAGCTTACATAGTCGCAAAGCAAAACAAAAAAAAAGAGTCACAAATCAATGCATTTACCAAATACACTGGCAGGGGCATCAGGTGGTCACATTCCAGCAGCATGGAGAGATCCCTGCTACAGTTCTCGGGAGCTATCTGGTGACATTCTTAGATTTATTTATTTATTTGTTTATTTATTTATTTGAGAGAAAGAGAGAATGGGCCCATCAGGGCCTCTAGCCACTGGACACGAACTCCAGATACGCGTGCCATCTTGTGCATCTGGCTTTATGTGGATACTGGGGAATTGAACCTGGGTCCTTAGGCTTCACAGGCAAGCACCTTAACTGCTAAGCCATCTCTCCAGTGCCCCCCCATTCTTTTTTTCTTTCGAGGTAGGGTCTCACTCTGGTCCAGGCTGACATGGAATTCACTATGTAGTCTCAAGGTTGCCTTGGACTCATGGTGATCCTCCTACCTCTGCCTCTCAAGTGCTGGGATTAAAGGCGTGCACGCCTGGCTTTCCAGCCCCCATTCTTGGTTTTAAGGTTTGTGGAAGATAATGGTGTGGAATGGAAGATGAAGTTTACCAGTGAACGTGAAAGCTTGACTTAACAGTCACAGAAACATTAGGTCAAATACAGAGGTGGTGGGTGCGAGCCCATCTCACCATCTGGGGGAGAACTGGGCTATTCCAGCTCCAAGCAGGGAGTGCCTTATCCACTGAGCCACTGCCCCACCCCATCAGCGCAAGATTTTTAACCTCAGACCTGAAATGCTGATGAGGGCCTGAATTTAATGTTTATCACTGTAGGGCCTCCAGGACAAACACAGGCTCTAACAAACACCACAGAACGTCACCGCCTAGTTGCCGGCTGGGCTCATGGCCCATTGGCATCTTCAGCACAGGTCTTCCTTCAGTGAAGCTGAAATGACGGGGCAATGTCTGTGTGCAACGCGGGATAAATCCAGGCACCTCTTCCGACAATGCTTTCTATCTCCAGACACTTTCTTTCCGTAACCACCTCAGACAGGCAAGAACGTTGGCCCCCATTCTCTGATCAGTAAGTGCCTCTGGCACTGAATTTGCCCGCAGGTCAGGCCAGAGCAAGATGGAGCCTGGCGGGCCGGTGGGCTCAGCAGGACTTGCCTGTCAGTCGGGAAACAGGATTCACTGCCAGAAAGATCCCAGGCCATGAAAAGTCCGTGGAAAGGTATCAGTAGCTCCCTGCCTGCACTTATGGCCCTATGTTGCGTAACAACTGAGACATGCGCTAAGCAGTGAGTTGTTGGGCTGTTCTGTCATTGTGCAAATACTGAGTGCACTTACTCAAAGCTGGATGGCATAGGTCAATCCAGACTCATACATATGGGATGGCAGGGATGGCAGGGATGGCAGAGGCTGGTGCAGGCATGACTCAGCAAACTGCTTCATAGTGAACATTGTTTATATGTGTGTGTGTGTGTTAAGAAGACTCTCTAAAGTAATAATAAAAGCATTGTTGCAGGGCTGGAGAGATGGCTTAGTTGTTAAGGTGCTTGCCTGCAAAAGCCAAAGGACCCAGGCTCAATTCCCCAGGACCCACGTAAAGCCAGATGCACAAGGTGGCACATGTGTTTAGAGTTGGTTTACAATGGCTAAATGCTCTGGCATGCCCATTCTCTCTCTCTCTCTCTCTCTCTCTCTCTCTCTCTCTCCTTCTTTCTGTCTCTCTCTCAAATAAATAAAATAAAAATTAATACAATAAAAAAATTATAAAATATTTTTTAAAGTATTGTGGTGGTTTGATTCAGGTGTCCCCCATAAACTTAGATGTTCTGAATGCTAGGTTCCCAGCCCATGGAGATTTGGAGAATTAAAGCCTCCTGGAGGCAGTGTATTGTTTGGGGCAGGTTTATGGGTGATATAGCCAGTCTCCCCTTGCCAGTGTTTGGCACACTCTCCTGTTGCTGTTGTCTACCTTATGTTGGAGAGGAGGTGATGTCCACCCTCTGCTCATGCCATCATTGTCCCCTGCTCTCATGGAGCTTCCCCTTGAATCTGTAAGCCAAAATAAAGCCCTTTCTCCCACAAGCTGCTTTTGGTTGTGTGATTTCTGCCAGCAGTGTGAACCTGACTGCAACAAGTCTCATTGCTGGGACAAAACATCCAACCAAAAGCAGCTGATGGGAGAAAGGGATTTAGTTTGGCTTTTGTTGCCCAGGGAAAGCGTCACGATGGCAGAGGCGAGCATGGCATGGCAGAGGCTGGGCATCACCTCTGCTGCAGCAGGTGGAAAGCAGCAGCAGGAGAGTGAGCTGAGCTCTGACAACGGGGAGTTGGCTAGGACACCCCAAAGCCCACTCCCAACAACACTCCTCCTCCAGCAAGGCTGCCCCTCCCAACGTGCCATCAGCTGAGGACCCAGCATTCAGCACACATGAGTTCATGGAGGACAACTGACTCAAACCACCACAGTTAGTAATCAAATTATACAAGTATGAACACGTAAACCGTAACAGGGTGGCTTCTTACCATTAGCAAGTACTACATATTACACATAATTGTATGTACTTTGCTGCAACTTTTCCCTTCATTTTTATTCATCTTTAATTTTTTTTTTTTTTGCATTGTGTGATGTACATGCATGTGTGTGGCAGAGGGCACACACCCACTTGGGTGCATGTGCACACATTTGTGCATTTGTGTATGTAGTCCAGAGGTTGACATCAGGTGTCTTCCACAATCATTCTTGAATTCTTTTTTTTTTTTTTTTTTTTTTTTTGAGATAGGCTCTCACTCTAGCCCAGGCTGACCTGAAACTCATTCTGTAGTCTCAGGCTGACCTTGAACTCACAGAAATTCTCCTACATCTGCCTCCAAGAACTGAAATTAAAGGCAGGTGCCACCACACCTGACACACGTTATTTTTGTAGGACTGGGTTGCTCACTGAATCTGAGACCCTGTGGTTCAGCTAGACTAGCTAGGCAGCAAGTCCTGGGCGCCCCCTTGTCTCTGCCTCCTCAGCACTGGGAGTACAGGCCCATGTTGCCACAACCAGCTTTTATGCGGGTGCTAGGGCTCCAAACGCAGGTCCTTGTGCTTGCCTGACAAGCACTTTACCCACGGAACCACCTTCCCACCCTTAAAAAATTTTTTAAATTCATTTTTATTTATTTATTTGAGAGCGACAGACAGAGAGAGAGAGAGAGAGAATGGGCACGCCAGGGCCTCCAGCCACTGAAAACGAACTCCAGATGCGTGCGCCCCCTTGTGCATCTGGCTAACGTGGGTCCTGGGGAATCGAACCCCGAACTGGGGTCCTTAGGCTTCACAGGCAAGTGCTTAACCACTAAGCCATCTCTCCAGCCCCCTTTTAAAATTAATATTTTAGTTAGCCTACACAGAATGGGTTTCATGATGACATTCTTTTCTTGCAGAGGTGAGAATTGAACTCAAGGCCTCACACATGCTAGGCAAACAATCTACCACTGAGCTACATCGCAGCTCATTATGACATCTTATATGTTATTCATTGTATGTGCTGCACGCCATCCTCCCCATTCCTCTTCTCCTAATCCCTCTCCCCAGATACAGTCTCTCTTCTGCTTTCTCATCATATAAATGCATGGTTGATCTCAATGCCGCACGTGAGGGAAATCATGTAATATTTGTCTTTCTTCCTTGAATTACCCTAGCCCTACCCCTCCTCTCTTTAGGCCCCTTCTACTGTGCCCCATTTTCATGTGACTGGCAGTTCAGTGGGAGTGTGTCTACACCAGCATCATCCCACAAAGCACCACATTACACCATGATGTCACTCAGTGAGGGAACTTTTTCAGCTCTATTATAACCTCATGGACTGTTACTGTACATGCCATCCATTGGCCTGAATCTCCCCAAGCGGTATGGGGCCATAGTGTTAAGTTATGGAAGTTTCTAGAATTACTCCTCGGTACTGCGGATCCAGCAGTAACCATGTGTGTGTCAATCACCAGAAGGGAAGAGAGTTCTCTTTTGCCTGTTTGTTGTTACTTTTTTTCTTATTGTGTATACATGTACTTGTGTGTGAGTGCAGACACACACGTGCCACAGAACGTGTGTGGAGTCACAAGTCTTCGCATTCCCACTTCATCTGAGGCAAGGTTTCTCTTTGGACCTCGCTCTGCCGTTCCTTGCTGTGAGCTTCTGAGAAATGCTCCTGCTTCTGCCTTCTTTCTGGGGTTATGGATGCCTACCACAACTTCCAGCTTTTGAAAAAATATATTTATTTTATTTATTTGAGAGAGAGAGAGAGAGAAGGAGGCAGATAGATAAAGAGAGTGGAAGAGAGAGAATGGGCACATCAGGGCTCTCAGCTGTTGTAAACAAACTCTAGACACTTGCGCCACCTTGTGCATCTGGCTTACGTGGGTCCTGGGGAATCAAACCTGGGTCCTTTAGCTTCATAGGCAAATGCCTTAACCACTAAGCTGTCTCTCCAGCCCCAGCTTCAAGCTTTTTATCTGGAGTGTGGGGATCAAACTTGAGTACCCAGGCTCAGATGGCGAGCACGTGGTCCATTGAGCCATCTACGCAGCCCAGAGAGTGACTTTATTTAAACTATTTTATTTATTTATTTGACAGAGAAAAAAGGAGAGAGAGAGAGAGAGAGAGAATAGGTGCTCCAGCCTCTGCAAACGAACTCCAGATGTGTGCACCTCCTTGTGCATCTGGCTAACATGGGTCCTGGGGAATCGAACCTGGGTCCTTTGGCTTTGTAGGCAAACACTTTAACTGCTAAGCCATCCCTACAGCCCCAGAGAGTGACTTTATAACATGAGTAGTTAACTCTCTCCCACCTCCTTTCCTTCTTATGACCCTCATACAACTGTGATGTCGTTTCTGTAGTGAAATGTGAGCTATCATGTTGGAATTCCTGGTGCACAAAACTTGGGAGGAACAGGAAGATACTTTCACTCAGGGTTATTTTAGTAGTTCACCAAGTTTTAATGCATTGCTCAACAATTCTGTACAAAGGTTTAAACAAACATAAGTGATGTTGCAGCAGCACACTATTTTACTGTATCGTTTCTGTTCTAAGACACAAACAACCATGATACTGTCCGTAATGGCAAGTATTGTTTCTGTAGTGCTTTGATTCAGGTGCTCCCACAAACTTAAGTGTTCTGAATGCTAGGTTCTCAGCTGGTAGAGATTTGGGGATTAATGCCTCCTGGAGGCAGTGTATTGGTGGGGGTGGGATAATGGGGGTTATAGCCAGTGTCCCCTTGCCAGTGTTTGGCACACTCTCCTGTTGCTGTGGTCCATCTGATGTTGGCCAGGAGGTGATGTCCACCCTCTGCTCATGCCATCATTTTCCCTGCCATAGTGGAGCTTCCCCTCATTATTTGTTTTTTTCCCCCATTGGTTTATTTGTAAGCCAAAATAAATTTTTTTTTGCCCACAAGATGCCTTTGGTCGGGTGACTTCTTCCAGCAATGAGAATCTGACTGCAGTAGGTTCTAAGTATCATAAGTTTTCTCCTTTCTTTTCTATATGTCTATAATTTTTATGATTTTCAAACAAGCCAAAGATAAATAGAAAGTAAGGGAACTTGAAATACACTCATGACAATGCCCATAGCTCTATATTCAGAAATATTTTGAATGAGTGGAGGTTTTCATGCCAACTTTCTAATAATAAAAATGAGACAGAACTAAAGCAATTACTTACAAAATTGGGCAAGAAAAAAAAAAGCCCTTACAGGATAATTGGTAAAATTGAATAATAGAATATTACAGCAATTACCTTCTTGTTACTGGGACAAAAAGACCCAACGAGAAGCAGCTTATGGAAGAAAATGGTTTATTTCCAGCTTATGGTTCCAAGGGGGAGTTTCATCATGGTGGTGGAAGTCTGGCAGGAGCAGACGGCAGGGTGTCACATGTCCACAGCAGCAGGGAGGGAGTAGACAGTGTACGCTCACTAGCACTGACAAGCTGGGCTAGACCATAAAGTCCCAAGGCCGCCCGCAGTGGCACGCCTCCTCCAGCAGGGCTCCACCTCCCAAAGGCTCCACCAGCTGGGGACTGAACATGAGGCTTCATCACAAACACTGAAGGCTACGGGGAACACTTCACATTCAAACCACAAACACATCTTAGAGTTATGTAGCATTCGAGCAAAGAAATTGGCTTCACCTGGATTTCCTAGGAAATTTGGTCAGTAGCAGTTCTTGGTAAGTCTGTACTCCTGCTGACTGGATATCTGGGCCCCAGAAGCCACTAGTGACTCAAGGGGGAGGGGAAGGACCATGCTGTAGGTCCCCAAGTGAGGGGCTTGTCGTCTCCTGTGAGCAAAGCAGGCCCTGTTCTACGAAGAATGCTGGGACCACACTGGCCTTAGGGAAGGCTCAGTTCCAGCATTTGAACATGCTGTACATAGGGGAATCCCTACAGCAGAGCCACGCTCGGACCTCAGAGCATCTTCAGGGAATAATAAGATGGGGTATGAGGGCACCTTGCCCAGATGGGCACTGCCTTTTTGACCCTTCTTTCCATAAATAAAAATTTGAGGGCTGGAGAGATAGCTTAGCAGTTAAGCGCTTGCCTGTGAAGCCTAAGGACCCCGGTTCAAGGCTGGATTCCCCAGGATCCACCTTAGCCAGATGCACAAGGGGGCACACGCATCTGGTGTTCGTTTGCAGTGGCTGGAGGCCCTGGCACACCAATTCTCTCTCTCTCTCTCTCTCCCTCTTTCTTTCTCCGTCTGTCGCTCTCTAATAAATAATAAAATAAAAATAAACAAAAAAATTTGAATAGCAGGCTGGAGAAATGACTCAGTGGCAAAGTGGCGAAAGGTATTTGCTTGCAAAGCCTTGTGGCCTGGGGTTCAATTCCCCAGTACCCATGAAAAGCCTGATGCATAAAGTGGCACATGCACCTGGAGTTCTTTTTTATTTTCTTTCTTTCTTTCTTTCTTTTTTTTTTTTTTTTGTAGCTCAGGCTGACCTGGAATTCACTATGGAGTCTCAGGGTGACCTGAAACTCACAGCAATCCTCCTACCTCTGCCTCCCAAGTGTTGGGATTAAAGGCATGCGCCACCACGCCCGGCTCATCTGGAGTTCTTTTTCTTTTGCACCACCAAGAAGCCCTGGCATGCCTATATTCTCCCTCTCAAATAAATGAATAAAGAGTTTAAAATTTTGTGAATAGCACTGAAGAATATATTCCCTAGTAAAGGTAATATACTGTCCCAACTCCTTTTGTATAATTTTTGCTGAGCCAAGTAACACTAAAGAAACAAGTTTGAGCCAGGCGTGGTGGCGCACGCCTTCAATCCCAGCCCTTGGGAGGCAGAGGTAGGAGGATCGCCATGAGTTCAAAGCCACCCTGAGACTACATAGTGAAGTCCAGGTCAGCCTGAGCTAGAGTGAGACCCTACTTCGAAAAATCAAAAAAAAAAAAAAAAAAAAGAAAGAAAGAAAGAAACAAGTTTGAGACACAATGTGTTATATATTCAATTGTTAAATATCTACTGTATTTCAAATTGTAGGTCTTGTATCTTATTTAAATTTGGAGTTGACAGTTTGTGAAGAAGGAAACATTTGTCTCTAGATCCATGTCAGGAAGAGATGACAAACTCAGATTCACAGATAGACTTTTTGTTCTGAAGGAAATCCAACCTGCCTCGTTGCCATCCGCTGCTGGACTAATGTCCTCCCCCAAGGGCTGTCTATTGTGCAGTCCACTTTTCCCACTCTGGCCCAGCTGTCATCCACCTCTTGTTGCTTGGAATTGTTCACTCATTAATTCCAGAAACCTCAGAAAGTAGTTTCTGGAACAGCATGTTGACACGGGAGCAGGGCCTCTCCGGGTGATAGCACCTTTGTCCTTTGTCCCCGCAGGAGGATGCATGCACATGAAGTGTCCACAGCCCCAGTGCAGGATGGAGTGGTGCTGGAGCTGCGGCTGTGAGTGGAACCGCGTCTGCATGGGGGACCACTGGTTCGACGTGTAGCGGGACAGCGCGCCGGCCCGGGAAGCTGGCCGTGCCGCCCTCACCTGCAGTCCCCTGCCTTCGTTAGCCGTTTCTCCTTCTTCCAAACACGCACACAGCACGCACACACGCACGCACACACGTGCTCGCGCACAAGCATGGGCTGCGAGGTCCTTACCAAATCACCAAAGCAACATTACAGAAGTTACTTTCTGGGGTTTCCTTCACCACACCCACGAAAACAGCTGAGCCACTTCTGACCCTAGCCAGAGGCATTTTCGGGACTCGGGGTCATGCAAATATCGGAGCTGAGATGAAAGTGCAGACAGACCATGTGCTCTGCACAGATTCTCATTTTTACATGATCTGCCCCAGGCTGGGTCAGCGCAGGGCAGAGATCTCCTACCCTTAACTTCCTGCATTTTTCTTCCTGCCAATTGAGGAAGAAGCCATTGGCGAGGTGAGAAGCAGCTGGGAGGACTCTGCTCCCAGGGGTCCAGTGCAAGACCCTTGCTTGTCTGGTTCTCATCTGTTCCCAAAGGGCTCCAGGCAAGTGTTAGGAGGATCTGTTTATCCCCAAGAGTCCCACCTTTATAAATGGTGCTGATGAAATCTCTACCATGTATCCACCAATCCGCTTGTCAGCCAAGCGAGACGCTGCAAGTGCTCATTTGAATGTTGACTGTTTAAATTACAGGGAGGGAAGCGAAACTTTATGTGATTTCAGTTCATTTAATTATTTGCAACTTTCAAAATGATTTTTTTTTCTGAAAATATTACAAAGTCTATAATTTGATTTTAAGTATTCATTTTTGCAGCCTGGAAATTTAGCTCATGCATTTAGCTTTGTTCTAAATTTAATGGATAAAGTGCCTATAAAGGAGAAGCCATTTTTTGGAAGCAATTTCATGATGATATTACAATGCTAACGGAACTGTGGCTTGTTAAACATAATCTTCATAGATGGACCATCTCCTGAACAATCTAGGAAAGTGAATCTGGGCAGGCCTTCTGCATAGCTGGTCCTCCTCAGGCCACAAGTCCCAGGGAGCCCAGCACACCCCACACCCGAAGGTCCTGCCAGCAGAGTCCTCAGCACAGGACCATGAACGCACACTGGGATATTGCTCAGCTTAACATATATCAGATTTCACAGTGGATTCACTTTGCAAGGTTTCCTGTTTCTGAGGCACTTACAACACATCAAAAAAGATGCTCACCAAGGATTGTAATCTGCCTTTTCCAGCGCCCGGTGCCCAGAGGAGAAAGAGGGACTGCTGCCTTTCGTTCTTAGTCTGGGCCAGCTGGCTTCTCAGGAGCCAAACGTGTAGCTGAGGGCGGTGGGCTCTCTGGCATGGGGTCCCTTGGGACTCAGACACCTGGAAATTCTGAAGTCAGTCACAAGCTATCCCACCAAAAGCCCTTAGTGATGGGGAGAGAGGTGGCGACCTCAGAAAGTTTCCAAGTCATCTCTTGAGGACCTAGGTCACCTCTCTCCCGAGTGGCCTTTGCCAGCCCATTTCTTCCAGCCACTCTGGGAACATTCCGTCCTCCTTTCTCCTTAGAGGCGCGGCACTGGGGTAAGACAAGTGCTTGGTCACAGCAGCGTGAGCAGCTCCTGTTAGACATTTCAGCTGCTCCTACTTGTCAGATATGTGGTCTAAAGCCAGCGTGCGTATAAGGAGAGTGGGTGTCTTGTAGTGTGAGGGAATGACAGGCTAGCAGGGCCCGTGCATCTCAGGGTCTTCACCTCAGCCCAGGCATGGGTGCGTTTCCTGGACCAGCCCAGCCAGGGACAGTCCCAAATCAGGTGGCTCCTATCCATCAAGTGAAGGGCACAGCATTTTTTTTTTTTAATCCTTCACTACTTTTTCTTTTGTGATGTGGCTTTCATTGATGCCTCCTTCCAAGTCTTTACCATGTGTTGGGTTTGGAAGGCTGGAACAAGGTTTTCTGCTTGAGACACTCACAGTCCCCCAAGCTTGGTGGCCCTCTGGCATGGCTTCTTTCCTCTCCAGTGATTGTCTGTGTTTATTTTGCAGAATAGACTAGTTATTCTTAAAATAACTTAAAGGAAAAACAGCCACTGTGTATCGACATGAATCACAAGCCATTATGTGAGCACAAACAGTGGATTCAAACAGGAGTATCAAAAGAATGGAAATGAAATCTTTGCAGAAGAATCTTTATTTTTCTCCAAAACTCATTACAAAGTATCTGATGGCTGTGTCTAAGGTTTACTTAAGTTGTCAATAAAAGAATAAAAAGAGCTCTTAAGCCTGTCCTTGAAAATGTATGTTTGATGAATGCTGGAGATGTGGGAAGGACGACAGGCCACATTGCTCCGTGGCCTCTCTACTGCTTGGAATCATTGCCTCATTCACAAAGCTGCACCCCTCTTTTTAAAATATCTGTTCCCAGCTCAGCATCAACCTTGGGTCTCTCTGTGTCTCTCTGTTTCTCTCTCTCTCTCTCTTTAAATTAGGGTATCAAAATTTGAAAGCAAGCTCTCATTTAGAAATATGATGGTTACTTTCTTGCTAACAAATGTGTGTGAATATTGGGTTGGGAAAGAACATGAGTAAGGATTTATACTCAGGCAGCTTCGTTGGAGAGTGTGGCGTGCCTCCTACTTAGTCCCCACATAGTGGAGCCGTGGGGGGGGGGGGCGGAGCCTTGCTGGAGGAGGTGTGTCACTGGGGGAACCTTGAGGACTATTAGTCCAGCCCAGTGGGTGTTCAGAGCTAGCTCACTCTCTTTGTCTCTGCAACGGGTGTGTGAATATGTGAGCTGGTTGCCATAACTTTGTACGTGATGAAACATCCCCTGGAAACGATAAGCCAAAATAAACCTTTTCCTCCCATACACTGTCTGGTTGGGTGTTTTGTCCCAGCAATGAGAAGCAACTGGTGCAGAGGACGAGGACTCTGTTCTGCTCTCAGCAAGCTTACTAGTGACTTTTCTCCCCACCGTGACAAAGGCAGCCCTGGGCAGGAAAGGGTTCATTCTGGTTCACAGTGTGAGGGGGTACAGAGTATCATGGTGAGGAGGGTGAGAAAATATGTTTTGTAAAACATAAACAGAAATAATACAATATCTATGCCATAGGCGTTTAATCCCATTAAATTAAAAGTTCTACTCTTCATTGAATTAAAACTTTCCTCCTTAAAAGTCTGAGGACCACGCACTGACATCCCAAGAGGTCACGTGGATCCTGTGAGGAGATGGACTTGGATAGTTTCAATAACAGTTAGATTCTTGTTGCTGAGACAAAACACCAGACCCAAAGCGGCTGGTGGGAGCAAAAGGTTTATTTTGGCTTACGGTTTTGACAGAGCAAAGCAAATGCTCACAGCATCACACATCCACAGCACAGGGCACAGAGTGGGAGCTGCCTCCACGCACACAGTAGGCCTGACCCGGACATATGGGATGAGGGCTAGCAATTCTCAGAGTCAGATGAACAAAGTGACACATTTGTCTGAAGTTCGTTTGTAGTGGCAAGAGGCCCTGGCACACCAACTCATTTTCTCACACACAACTATATATATATATATATATATATATATATATATTTTTTTTTTTTTTCCCCAGGTAGCCCAGGCTGACCTAGACTGCACTATGTAATCTCAAGGTGGCCTCAAACTCAAGGCGATCCTCCTACCTCTGCCTTCCAAGTGCTGGGATTAAAGGTGTGTGCCACCATGCCCGGCTAAAAATATATTTCTTAATTGTGCTGTCAGACCTGTGAGCATTTCTATAGATTTATAGATCTGACCCAGTTCGCCAATACAAAATTATGGCCCAAGTGATTACTTCATCCCATGACCTTACACCCTCCATTACTTTCACAATGCCAAGGACATTGTGTTTTGTTTTTGTTTTATTATTATTATTGAAAGGTACTTCTCGTTTTGCATACTTGGCAGACACAGTTTAGTTTCCTGGGGTCACTACCCTCCCTAACCACCTGCATCTCCCATTCCACACCATGGTGACATGAAACCTCCCTTGGCTGAAGTCAGCAAGGGAATTTTCTCTGGATGTAAGCCAGAACTTCGCTTCCCAGGTCCTTTGGGCCGGCAATCACTGGGAGAGCGATACAAAGGCGTTTTATCATTTGTGTGTTTAACCAATACAAGGACAACTGCTTATACTTGGCAGGGAAATAGAAGAGCGACCAGTAACAAAAGCCACAGTGACCTTGCCGGGCTCCGCCGGCGGGGCAGGTAGTGCCGAGGGAAGGACCAGGCCCGCTGGTTCCTCCCGAGGGGCTGAGGAGGAGATGAGCGTCTGACGACTCAGACCTCTCCTGGCCACCAGAGAAAAACCACACTGAGTCGGGAGTCTTGTCGAAGCAGGAACTCGATTTATTGCTATGAACAGTTGCCTATATAATGTTGGGGGTGAAGGCGGGGATTGTAGGATGGTGGGGAAAGGTAAGGGCCAATAGTAAACTGTGACTATTGAAATGATAATTCTAACTCCCATGTGGAGGTAGCAGGTAAGAAGCCATTAGGCGTCTTGCTGAGTCACGTCTGGCCAGAGGCAGATCACCAAACTTTAGCTAGGCTCAGGAAGTTCCACTAGGCCTCACACCTGGGCCTTTCAGAGGCCAGCATCTCCCCCTTTTGTTTTTGTAAGAGGATTAGTCACCGTGGCCCCTGTCTTAGGTTGTCCCCCTCTGGGGATCTTACCCGTCACTGGGTACCATGTGTTTAGCTCGGTGAGAACCCACCCCATGGCCTGTCTTAGGTTGTCCCCCTATGGGGATCTTACCCGTCATTGGTCACATGGAGGGCAGAGGAGGTGGCAGTGGGTCATCTGAGGAACTTAATTCCTGAGTTGCCAGCCTGTGATAATGTATTTCGACCTGATGAGGTTTTATTGCCTCTAGCCATTGGTGAATAAATTGTGTAATCTTAATTACACAAGGCCTGACAGTGAGGAGAAGGAGAAGGAGGGGGAGGGGCCCAAGTAGAGGCAGAAGGTAGGGTAAGAAGTCATATAAGCCCGTCCACAGCAGGTTGTCCTGGAGGTCCCGCTGCCTCCTCTCCAAGTCTTCCTGGAGCCTCTTAATCTTGTCCTGGATGATTCCTGATTTATTGGCGTAAAAGCAGCATTTTTCCTGTAAAAACAAACATACGCCTCCTTTTTCGGCCGTTAGTAGGTTTAGTCCTCTCCTGTTTTGTGGGACTACCTCAGCCAGGGAATCTAGCTGTTGTTGAAGATAGGTCTCCCTCTGATATAGGGAGGGCCTCATTTCCAGGGATGATATTTACATCTAGGATTAAGGTGGCTGGGGCACAAAGGCCCGTCCAATTGGTGGGCAGAAAGTCATAGGCCATCCCGCCTCCACAAACATAAACCATTCCAGAAGGCGGGCAGCATTGAGCATTGGGATCAGCTGTGTTAAAAGTACAGAAGGAAGGATGAATGTATCCCACATCTATACTGGAATTATTAGGGGAAGGTGGGGCCCAAATGCAAGTTCCAGGGGAAACATTGGGAAAAGCTGGACGGGGATGGGGAAGGTGGCTGAGTAATGTTTTAAGGTCGTACAGGCAACTGTACTGCAAGCAGCCAGAGAGGCCCAGATTGGAGGCAAAGCCAGCAATCCTCCACAAGGGAGGGAATTGTTTAGTTTAGTAGGGTGAAGGACCATTTTAGGAACAGTCCTCAGGGGTGGGACACTCCCTAGAGAAGTGATTGTCAGTGTCCTCTTGTTGGGACAAATATTTTAGGTCTCTCGCTGGTACCCAAATGGGTCTTTTTTCATCTTGAGGGAAGACACATCCAAACCCTCTCCCTGCTGTGAGGAGCGGATCAGGCCCTCTCCAGGCCCCAGTCAATGGGTCCCTCCATCTTACCCAGATAGAACTGTAGGTAATGGATGAGGACCAATGTTTTTGAAAAGGGGATAGTTGTTTATCTTCTTTAGAAAAGTTTAAAATATTTAGGGTAAATAATGCCTTTTTTAGTTGGTCATGTGGGGGTAAGGATTCCCCCTTTTGTTTTTGTAATTGAGACTTGAGAGTCTGATTATATCTTTCAACGATAGCTTGGCCCCGGGGGTTGTATGGGATGCCTGTAGAATGTGAGATTTTCCAGTTCTGGAGAAAATCTACAAAGGCCTTGCTCATGAAGCAGGGGCCATTATCTGTTTTAATTTGATCAGGCAGCCCAAGAGTGGCAAAACATTGAAGCATATGACTAATGGCATGTTTAGATTTTTCCCCGGCATGTGCCGATGCCCAGCAGGCACGGGAAAAGGTATCAACTGAAAGAAAAATATACTTAAGTTTTCCAAATGGAGAATAGTGTGTGACATCAATTTGCCACAGATGATTAGGGCGTAGCCCTCTAGGATTGCTTCCTGTAGTTTGAAGGGGGGGTACTTGGAGGAAGGGCTGACAGGACTTACAAGTCCAGACAATTTTTTTAAGGTCCTTGACTGGTACCTGTGGAAACCTGTGCTTGAGACCTCTCCAGTTGACATGGGTCAATAAGTGGAAGCGTGTAGCTTCTGTAATAGTATTACACTGAGGCATAGAAGCCATTTTATCAGCCAAATTGTTTCCTCGAGAAAGAAATCCCGGTAAGTTTTGATGACCCCTGAGATGTTGAAGAAAAATGGGGTTAATTCTTTGTTTGAGTAGGGAACGAGCTTGAATCATCAGAGGAGATATAGGGTTGGAGTCCAGTCTAATATGGGCCTCAACCAGGTTGGGTAATAAATTAACAACATAAAGGCTGTCAGAAAATAAGTTAAATGGCTCTTGAATAGTGTCCAAAGCTAGAACGACAGCAAATAGTTAAAGGGAGGCACAGTTTGAACTTTTTCTGGAGCTACTTTAAAGCCGTGAGTATGCAGGATAGTTAGACATTGGTGGGTAAGGTCCTGGAGTGTGGAGGAATCTAGGCACCCAAGAATAATATCATCCATGTAAATATAAAACAGGGTATCAGGGAGATTGATAAGAGAAGAGAAAATGGATGACAGGTAATATTGACAAATGGGTGGGCTATTAGCCATGCCCTGAGGTAAGACAGTCCATTCAAATCTCCTATCTGGGCCACAAAAATTAACAGCGGGTACAGA
Source organism: Dipus sagitta (assembly GCA_036346955.1). Lineage (NCBI taxonomy): Eukaryota > Metazoa > Chordata > Mammalia > Rodentia > Dipodidae > Dipus > Dipus sagitta. Next base: position 136,811,729 of record CM070778.1, read on the forward strand.
GAATGCAAATTTTTCCATGTCTCCTGGATGGAGAGGGATAGAGAAGAAGCAATCTTTAATGTCAATGATAGTAATATGGTATATATTGGGAATAGCTGGGATCCATGGGAGTCCCCTCTGGGGAGTTCCGAAGGGGATCATGCATTCATTGATCTTTCTTAAATCATGTAAAAATCTCCAGGACCCATTAGGCTTTTTTATGACAAAGACAGGAGAGTTCCAGGGACTAGTGGAGGGACGAATATGTCCGGCCTCCAACTGTTGATCAATAAGTATGTGGAGTTGGTGTAACTTAGAAGAAGGGAGAGGCCACTGCTCAACCCATACAGGATCCCCCGGTCTCCACTGGATTTTAAATGGGGGGGGGGGGCTGGGCAGTGGCCCTTAGAATTGGGGGTGTTTATTGGAGTACTTTTGTCTGAGTTGCTCAAAGTAAGGGTCATCTCTATAATTGGGATGATATTCCCTCCCTTCCTCAGATTGTTGTTGATATTCTTTTTTATCTAACAAATCATTATAAAAGGCCTTATGGTCAGTAGTGATGAAAGCCTCGGCATCTCCAAGGATGTCTTGCCCCAGTAAGTTAGCAGTGAGCCCAGTCACCACGAGAGGGCAGACTTTTCCCCTGTCCCCACCTGGGTCAGTCCAAGGGAGCCACGTGGCAGTCTCCCAGGAGGTGGATTGCCCGCCAACTCCCAGTAGGGGAGGGCCGGGCACAAGCTGCCAGGAGGGGGGCACTTCCTCCTTTCTCAGGACCGTTCGGTCCGCTCCAGTGTCGATGAGAAGTTTGAATTTTTTATTGCCAATATTCAAAATAATTTTGGGTCTAAGGCCGGGGACCAGGGGGACAGTCCAATAGGCTTTGATGGTCTCTTTCCCCTTATTTAACGGGGCTGGGGGAAGCCCCTGGAGGAGTTTAAAGGCTTTCCCTGTATGTTAAACTTCCATTTACATTCCTTAGCCCAATGAAACCCTTTATTGCATTTAGGGCAAAGGGTGTGAGGGGCGTTGGTCGTCCCCCCAGAGCACGGAGGAGGCTTTGTCCTGTTGGGGCACTCCTTTTTAAAGTGGCCCTCATCCCCGCATCCAAAACATGTCAAGTTTTTAGAATTTAACTGTAATGCACAGATCGTGTTGGCCAAATCTCTCTGTTTATTTTCCTGAAGGGCGGCAGCCATGGCCCTAGCCTGATGGGAGATAGTGCCAACGTCCTTGGTGGCTACAATCCATCTACTCATGGAGTTGTCCTTGAGACCCGCACAGGCGAGGCGGTGATTGGCCGTCATCCCTTCCCAGACCAACATTTTAGTAAACTGATCCCGTAATGCCCCTGGGGGAAATTTTCTTTGGAGACTTTTTTCCACCCTATCTATAAATGTAGCCAAATCCTCAGATGGTTTTTGAGTAATACTCATAAGGGGAGTTTCAGAGGGTCCCTCATCAAGCTTTTTCCATGCCGCCAAGCCCAGTGCCCTAACCTGGTCCCTATACGGGTCAGGTATAGCCGCCTGTTGAGTGCCTGTAGCATATTGATCAGAGGTACCAGAGAGCATCCCAAAAGTTATCGGCACAGGGGGCTGTTGATTTTGGTTTCGTTCTGCCTGTGCATGGCATTCATCTCTAAAAAAGGCACACCACTTAATGTATAGGGGACCTGACAAGACAGCCCTGACTAGATTTTTCCAATCTTGGGTTGTACAAGGTTGATGGGCAAGTCCCTGTAATAGGGTCTCAGCCCAAGGAGAGTTGGGTCCATCCTCCGAGACCGCCTTTTTAAGCTCCTTAAGGTCCTGAGCTTCCCACGGATACCAGGCAGCAGGGCGATTGCCCCCAGGATTTAGATTGATGGGAAATAAAAAAGTAGCTTTATTTTCTGACGGCTTGGCTGCCAAATATGAAGGAGGGGCTGAGGGGGTCTTGGTGGCCGAATATGAAGGAGGGGCCGAGGGGGTCCAGAAAGGGTTAGTTGATGGAGGAGGTCCCCCGGAAGGCCAGGGAGCATTCTCAAAGGGATCGAGTGAGGAGCATAAAGATGTATCCTTTTGGGGTTTTTTTAAAGCTGTATCTCCAGGAGGAGTAGCTGGATCAGGCTGTATATTATCTTTTTCTTCTGTCTTTTGTTTATGTTTGGTTGGCCTTGGAGGGAAGCAGGCCTTGAGGGCTGAGATCATAGGGAGGACCCCTGAGGGGGGTATTTGACCCTTCTCCACATGTGCCCAACAAACAAGGGCCTCTACCCTATCCCACGTGTCCCAATCAAAGAGATTTCCTTCCGGCAGCCATGGCGCCAGTTTGAGAAGGCAATCCCAGGTCTGTTGAGCCTGATTCAGTCAAATTAAGCCCTCTACTCTTTAGGAGTGCCCTGAGAGATTCTAAGGCAGGATTGGATTTACAGTTAGACTGTCCCTCATTATAAAGTTGAGAGAAAAATGTCCATAAAATTAGGGCAATAGCAACCCACATACACATGAGTACAGTACAACCACAAGGATCCAAAAGATAGGTAAACATGCTGTACAAAAGCCGCAGATGTAGCTTGTCTGCAAACTAAAAGTGAAAGGAAAGAGAAAGAGAACAAAGAGATGTTGATCAACAAGTACAGGTTATAGAAGCAAAGTTTAGCGCATTAAATATAAAGACTACTTATGGGGGTATGCTCACCCGCATATGTACACCGATTGAGCTCCTCAACGAATGTCTCTCATGGGGTACTAGTCTGCCGGATTCCGAGAGCCCCACGTTGGGCGCCAGATGCCGGGCTCCGCCGGCGGGGCAGGTAGTGCCGAGGGAAGGACCAGGCCCGCTGGTTCCTCCCAAGGGGCTGAGGAGGAAATGAGCGTCTGACGACTCAGACCTCTCCTGGCCACCGGAGAAAAACCACACTGAGTCGGGAGTCTTGTCGAAGCAGGAACTCGATTTATTGCTATGAACAGTTGCCTACATAATGTTGGGGGTGAAGGCGGGGATTGTAGGATGGTGGGGAAAGGTAAGGGCCAATAGTAAACTGTGACTATTGAAATGATAATTCTAACTCCCATGTGGAGGTAGCAGGTAAGAAGCCATTAGGCGTCTTGCTGAGTCACGTCTGGCCAGAGGCAGATCACCAAACTTTAGCTAGGCTCAGGAAGTTCCACTAGGCCTCACACCTGGGCCTTTCAGAGGCCAACATGACCTACAACCTCCAACTAGGCACCATTCCTAACATTTCCAGAACCTCCAAAACTGCACAACTGGCTGGAGACAAAATAGTCAACCCAGGAGTCTGCTGAACCTTCCCAGCCCCAGAGAGCCCCTTCTTTTTTATTTTATTTTATCTATTTTTGAGAGAGAGAGAGGACAGAAAGAGGGAGAAAGGGGCAGAGAAAGAGAGAGAGAGAATGGGTGCGCCAGCCAGTTCACAGCTGCTGTGAGCGAACTCCAGATGCACGCGCTCCCTTCTGTGCATGTGCGACATTGCACTCTTGCGTCACTTTTGCATCTGGCTGTATGTGGGACCTGGAGATTCGAACAAGCATTCTTAGGCTTCCCAGGCAAGGGCCTTAACCGCTAAGCCATCTCTCCACCCTGAGGGTCACTTCCTAACACCAGCGGATGAGGGGACCTGCCTTTGCCTGAGCACGGAGCAGATGTTAAGCACTGTTAAAATGCTAATGATTAAGTTCTGTAAGTTTACATAATAAGCACTCTACCGATATGTTAATTTTCCTGTAAATAAGTAAAGACTGGGGGAAAGGCAATTAGGCTACCTAATCAGCGGCTATCTCTTTCTCTCTCTTCTCTCTCTATCTCTCTCTCTCTCTCTTCTCTTCCTCTCCTCACTCTCTCCTCTCTCTCTCCTCTCTTTCTCTCCTCCCTCTCTCTCCTCTGTCTTTCTCTCCTATTTCTCTTCCTCTCTCTGTCTCTCTGCTGTGGATGCTGGAGTGACCTAGCCTCCTTCTTCCGCCATGATGCAGCTTCCCCTGGAATCGGTCAGCCTGAATGAAACAAACCCTTTCCTCCCATAAGCTCCTTCTGGTCAGGTGTTGGTTCCTACAACAAGGAGCAAATAGTCCCCAAATCCCAGACCAACAGGACAACGTTAACACCCGCTGCTGCTCACGGCTGCCCAACACTGAGGGCAACATTTAAAAAGCTTCTTGCTGGGCGTGGTGGCGCACGCCTTTAACGCCAGCACTCGGGAGGCAGAGGTAGGAGGTTCGCTGTGAGTTCGAAGCCACCCTGAGACTACACAGTGAATTCCAGGTCAGCCTGCCTCAAGACAAAAAATTAAAAAAAAAAAAAAAAACTTATTGCTGGCCAGTTTCTACCCAGGTAAAATAGAGCAAAAATGGTTTTGGCCGATGCTTGGTGAGAGCAGTCCCTCAACTTTAGAGGGGCACATTCAAAGCACAGCTGACATCACAGGCCTTGTCCTCAGGTTCTTGTCCTGGATGCCCATGCTGGCTCCCTTCCATGTCCCCACCATGGCATTTCACCAGCACCGGACCCAGAGCCTGACGTAGTTTTGAGGACAGTAGGTAGTCTCCCCTTATCTCCGCGTGTCCTTCAGGGATGCCACCGCTTCACACCTCACAATGCCTTGCCTTTCTCTGGAGTCCTTGTCCTCCCGTTTCAGCTCTGTGGCACCTCTGGAACTGCCTGGCAGCTCGCCACTCTCATGGCCACGACCCTTGAGCTCTGTCAGGACGTCCCGGCCTTGTACTTCACCTTCTTCTCTTTCCTTCCCAACCCATCAATTAATTTACTCATGTGTGCGCACCAGAGCCTGCAGCCACTGCCAATGCCCTCCAGATGCACGCTATGCTTTTTGCACTTGGCTTTATGTGGGTACTGGGGAATCTAACCCCAGGTTGGCAGATTTTGCAAGCACATGCCTTTAATTGCTGAGCCATCTCCCCAGCCTCATCCTTTCCAATTCTTTTCTTTTTCTTTTTTTTTTTTTTTTTTTTTTTTTTTTTTTTTGGTTTTTTCAAGGTAGAGTTTCTCTCTAGCCCAGGCTGTCCTGGAATTCACTAGGTAGTCTCACAGTGGCCTTGAACCTGTGGCAGTCCTCCTACCTCTGCCTCCCAAGTGCTGGGATTAAAGACATGCACTCCCAATTCTTAAGAAGCAATTATTGCCAAGCTTCTCAGAATAGCAATGCTTGAGTCAGGGACGTACCGATGAGTGATTTTAGTCACTTGGTACAAGCTGTGCTGACTTCTACAACCTCCCGATGGTGGCCCAGTGTTAGTCACAAGGAGAAGGGCGTGTGCCTTCGTCTCCCACCGTCTCCCCGCCAGAGCGTCGCGGTCTGCCGTTGCTCTTCTCTCATTCCAGAAAGCCACTTGGGGATAGACGAAAACCAAAGCTCTTGGCAAACACAACCCACTCTTCTTGTAGGGAGGACTAAAGAAATATCCTAATGAGGCTGGAGAGATGGCTTAGTGGTAAAGCGCTTGCTGGTGAAGCCTAAGGACCCCGGTTCGAGGCTCGGTTCCCCAGGACCCACATTAGCCAGATGCACAAGGGGTCGCACACATCTGGAGTTCATTTACAGTGGCTGGAGGCCCTGGTGAGCCCATTCTCTCTCTCTCTCTGCCTCTTTCTCTCTCTGTCACTCTCAAATAAATAAAAATGAACAAGAATATTAAAAAAAAAAGAAATATCCTAATGGCAGAAAGCACATGAACTGGGGACATGTCCAAGAGCCTGGCTGGGCTCCTCTCGGCACCACTTGCCTCCTCCCCATTCTGTGTCGGAGGCGATCTGTTGTGTACTGATGTCTCTGAATGCTCGCACCCACAAACGCACACACAGCTCAAGAGTACCCTGGAATTGGCTGGAGCAATATCTGCAATTATATTGAGTGATGACAATACAATAAATGACCTTTTGTTTTCTTTTATTTTTCCTGCTTTATACAAAGGTGTTGAGGCAATCAAATCTCCTTTCTGATTTGGACATTTTGAGCATGTAACCACAATAATGATTTTCTCAAGATGATTGACTCAAAGTGGCTGGATTCATTCAAAGGGGGTTTTGAATTCTTTTTTCATCCTTCTAGCAAGCTTCACAATGATAGGTGGGCCGCTGATATTATATGAGAACATGTTCTTTCCCCTTGCCAAGCAGTCCCCATGCATGGGGCTTGATGTCCTTGGTTGAAGCAGTTGGGTCTGAGGGTCATGAGGAAATGAAAACCTTGCAAGGATGGAAACAGATTGTCCTGGACTGACCTTCAACTGAGCCACTTCTCAAGAGAAAAACACAGATCCAGGGAAGCGGGGAGTAAAGGGTCTCACGGTGAGGGAATAAGCCTTGTGCATGGTGGAATGTCAGAGGGCTGCCGACCACAGGCGTGGGAGGCTGGGTGAGCGTGAGATGGAGAAAGACACAGGATCTGGTGTGATAGGGACATGCTCCTTTAGGGAGGTGACAGTGACAGCTTCAGACACTTTCAATCACCATCTCTGACAGGATTCTGGCCAGACTCAGGCCTGGAGAGGAACAAGAATCATTCATGAGGTAAGAGGAAACTACATCTAGAAATTTGCCGTAGGCTTTCCTGTCTCCTCAGGAAACTGGAAGTGTCTGGTGGGGCTGGTTCTGGGTAAGAAAGAGCCAGGGCCCCAGAAATGACCATTGCCAATCCAAGTCCACAGGTCCTCATCCAGGGCATTGCTGTGTGGGCTGAGAGATCATTCTACCATTCTCGCATTTTAAGTGGCTTACTTCTGATCTCTGTAGGTCAACCTTATCTAAAGGGTATTTCAATGACTTTTTCCTTGGTATCTTTCCCTAGTATGATTTCTACAAAGGGGTCCAGTGACACTCTCGCCCCATTTTTTTATATAATATTTTCCAGGTTGTTTCTCTGCATGTGCCTGAGTGTGATTATGTGTGCTCACATGTGTGGGCCCAGGTGCATGTAGGGGCACCCTTGGGTGTTATTCCTCAGGAACAGTCTCTCTGTCTCTTTGAGACAGGGTCTCTCATTGGCATGGAGCTCACCAATTAAGCTAGACTGGCTGGCCAGTGAGCCCCAGGGACCCTGCTATGCCCATCACCCCAGTGCTGGGATGACAGGCTCATGCCCATGCGGGCCACTTTACATGAGTTTTAGAGACTGAACACAGGTCCTCGCGAGTGTCGCACACGCATTTTACACACTGGGCTACTATCCCCTCCTGGGGCTATCTAAGTAAAAACTCAAGCCGGGTGTGGTGGCACATGCACTTGGGAAGCAGAGGTAGGAAGATTGCCACGAGTTTGAGGCCACCTTGAGACTCCATAGTGAATTCCAGGTCAGCCTGGACTAGAGTGAGATCCTACCTTGAAAAACCAAAAAAAAAAAAAAAAAAAAAAAAAAAAGATGTCCCAAGGGACAGTGGGGAACAGGTGGCTGGAGTCTCACATACAGGCGAGAAGAACCCTGCTAGGGATAGACACTTGGGCAGTCAGCACAAACCTGGCAGCACCCCCCTGTAGGAGAAGCACCCACAGTATAGCCAAATACATTTGAATTAGATAAGAAATAAACAATTACTAATGTCAGTCTGTTTCATGGGATATTTACTTCTTACTTGACTGGCCAGTGAACATTTGGGGCCCGCTCACTGTTTGAGACAAGCTTTGTCCTACAAATTGAGTCATTGATCTGAAATCTATTTTTATTTTTTTCAAGGTAGGGTCTCACTCTAGCTCAGGCTGACCTGGAATTCACTGTGTAGTCTCAGGGTGGCCTCGAACTCATGGGGATCCTCCTGTCTCTGCCTCCCAAGTGCTGGGATTAAAGGCGTGTGCCACCACGCCCGGCCTGAAATCTAAATTTAACCTGGAGTGAATGGGGTCCCTTTATTTGTTAAGTGTGGCAGTGCAACATTGGGGGTGACAGTAGGCAGAGGAGAGGCCTAAGGATAAAAATCTGGGCCCTGCAGCAGTAAGCGTTTGGGAAGAAGAGAAGGAAAAGTGAAGGAGGCAGAATGAAGAGTGACAGGAAGAAAACAGCCCAATGGGGGGGGGGGAAGAAACGCCATTCCAGGAGGAGGATGCGCCCCTTGGGTCTCCAGGGGGACAAGGACTGGAGGTAACCTGCGCCTTGGCAATGGGAAAGCCATGGAGGACTTAAGAGTGGCAGCCTCCAGGACAGGAGCATTGCCAGTGCTGGCTGTGAGTCTCATCCATGCTTAGCTGAAGGAAGTATTGAAGAGGACGGTCACCTTTGAGCTCCCAGCAGACTCTAGTCACCTTGAAAATGCCCCTAGGGACCACAAATAATAGTTTTCCATAAACCCGTTGCTAGCTCCATCGGAAAAGGGCAACCTTGAGCATGTACACACATTAACACTAAAGGGCAACAGGGATGGGTAGAGACAGGAAGCTGACGGATGGAGAACGGCGTAACCAGGCGTGCTGTGGCTCGCTCCTGAGACCTTCAAAGCAGGGACCACACTTGTCAAGAGCCACATGTACTGAATTGTCCCTCAACTGCAACACATAGCAGAGCCTGAATTCCAAGTCGTTTTTTTTTTTTTTTCCTTCTGAAAAAGTAAATACATAGCACCATTTGAATCCTTTAAATCTTTTCAAATGTAGCTGTAGCCATTAAGTTCCTTAATTCAAGAGAAAAAAAAAAAAAGCAGCCTCATTTGAAAGGCACTGCATCATGGCAAATAGGACTTAATTCTTAGAGTTAAAAAAAGAAAAAGCAAATAGAAATATTCAATACATATCTTGGCCTGCAGTCAAGTGAAATACAAAACAGTGATGAATGTGGGAGATATGGTTGTCACACAGTGTAACGTCAGCCTAGATTAAGACATTATGTCACATGGAGAAGGAACCATTCAAAAGAACATTCTGGTGCCCACCAGATAACATAGAACTCATCTCTGTGGTCCACTGAACTCATGTCTTAGCTGGAAACCGTCCTCATCTCTACACACTAGAAAACTGCACGATCATACACAACTGAGAATTGTGAGGGGGTACTCTACATGACTCACAAAACCCCAATAATGTTCATTCCCACAACACTGTGACTGACATAGTCCATATACGTAAGTCTAAAGTTACCTATGTTTGACAAGTTATGTTCCTGAAAATCCTAGTGACACGGCTTTGTGAAACAATCTACATGCATGTCTATAAGCTAACTAGTACATTCATTTGCTTATGACCGCTTTTTGTCTATCACACAAGTCAGTCAAATAGGGATTGCTAGTTCTCCGTGCTACTGGCTCTTTTTAGAAATAAAAATTAAGCCGGACGTGGTAGCTCACGCCTTTAATCTCAGCAGAGGCAGGAGGATCACCATGAGTTCAAGGCCACCCTGAGACTACACAGTGAATTCCAGGTCAACCTGGGCTAGAGCAAGACTCTACCTCAAAAAACCAAATAATAATAAATAAATAAATAAATAAATAATAAAAATTAGCCAGCTGTGGTGGTGCATGCCTTCAGACCCAACACTTGGGAAGCTGAGGTAGGAGGGTCGTTGTGAGTTCAAGGCCCAGCCTGTGACTACAGAGTGAGTTCCAGGTCAGTCTGAGCTACAGTGAGGCCCTACCTTGAAAATTCCCAAAGGACAAACTAAATTCTTGGTTGCATTACAATACGTGGGAAAATACATATGAATAAACTACGCGTGAGAACTTCACTGGGGTCGTGCTGAAGCTAGAGTGCTGAGTCCACTTCTTCCCCATCACTGATTTTGAGTCAGTGCCATTCACGTATCAGCTTCCCAGTGCGTTGAAGAAAGGCTGCATGCCACCATGCTGCCAGCTTTATCTTTGCATGTCCCTGAAAGCAGTGGTTCTAGAATCACCTGTAGGGCTTGTCAGGTTACAGCACTCGGCGGCCCACACCCCAGAGCTCCTGATCCAGTAGGTGTGGGTAGGGCCTGAGAATTTGCCTTTCCAGAATGTTCCCAGGTGAGGCACTTGGAGAAGGACTATATCAGAGCATACTTACACAAAGCAAGGCTCCCTCCCTGCCACCACCAGGAAGGAGTCCTGACCCTCAGCACTCCTTTTGCAGATGAAGCAACCTTGATACAGATGATGGTCAGAATCCTCCTGGGCCCAGAGCCCAGGGTCCATGCTCTGACTCCCGCTTGCAGTGACTCACTTCCCTTATCTAGTCTACACAGAGAGACACTAATTCTCGCCCGGCCCCCAAGCCAATAGAGTTCCTTTTCCACCTTGCGCTGATAAGCAGAAGGGAGCTTGAATCACAACTTGGAGGGATGAAATAGTTTCGTAATCATCAAGAACTTTCATATCTCTGGTTCAGTTTTTTTTTTTTTTTTTTTAATGTGCTCCCGTGTTGTTTTGCCATCTGTGCCACGTGAGCCCCACCTGTCCATGCCTAGAGCTTTCTGGAATATGCTCCCCACAAGTCTTTGGCAAGATGCCCTGAGAAAAAGGCCAAGCAACACCGCACACAGCTGCGCATGTCCTGACCCATGTGGGCTGTGCCCCAGTTTCCAAAGCAGCAGATTCTCTTGGTCACCCAGAAGGGCACCTGGCTGTCCTCTGAGCCCCTGCAGAGAGCGCTGTAAACTGCCCACGCCGCTCACTCTGGCCTCACCTAGCCGTCCTTGATCTCAGCTTATGGTTAAGGGTACTCTTAAGGCATTCATTTCCTCTATGAGTATAGATCCAACTGTCTGGAAGTTTATTTCCTTATTTTTATTTTTTATTTTTATTTTTTGGTTTTTTCGAGGTAGGGTCTCACTCTGGTCCAGGCTGACCTGGAATTAACTCTGTAGTCTCAGGGTGGCCTTGAACTCATGGCCTCTGCCTCCCGAGTGCTGGGATTAAAGGCGTGCGCCACCACGCCTGGCTACTTATTTTTATTAAGTAGAAACTTATGCCGGGTGTGGTGGCATACGCCTTTTATCTCAACACTTGGGAGGCAGAAGTAGGAGGACCACGGTGAGTTTGAGGCCAGCCTGGGACTACAGAGTGAATTCCAGGTCAGCCTGGGCTAGACTGACACCCTACCTCGAAAAAACGAAACTTTGCTGCATGTGCAAATTATGTGTTGTCTAGGGGTTTTTTATTTTGATGCCCTGTCAGGGTTTGACAGGAGTGACGGAAGCAGTAAGCCTCCTCTGCCTCACCCTCTGCCCTGTCTAGGGAGGGAAAAGAGGCTCCCATAGCATCAAACATTTATTCCCATAGCATCACACATTTATGAAACTCCCCCCCCCTTTTTTTTAGGTAGGGCTCACTCTAGCCCAGGCTATGAATTCTATTTAGACAATGTAGTCTCAAAACAGGCCTTGAACTCATGGCAGTCCTCCTACTTCTGCCTCTCCAGTGCTGGGATTAAAGGTGTGTGCCACCATGTCTGGCTGCTTTCCGAAACTTTTAAGGCACAAGCTCTGAGCTTTGGAAGCACAAAGACTGGCTCTCTTAAATGATTGAGTTGGCTTATTTTGAAAATTTAAGCCAAGGCAGCATTATCCCTATTGGCCAGAAGTTGAAAACACCTACAATGTCCATCGAGGTATCTCCTAAGTGTCCATTGCTGAGACCGGCAAAGTTGTAAACTGTGTGTGGAAGCTTCCATGGGGGTCTTCTGCCTCTGGGGTGGGGGGTGGGGCGGCGGTGCGCATACTTGCCCAGACAGCTGGTTCACATGGGTGTAGGGCTGATAACCCCGTCATTGACCTTCTCGGAACTGCAGCCTACAGAGAGTGAGGCTGACACCAGTGTGCTCAGGCTGGGCTGTTGGTGACCAGATTCCAGTCCTGTTCTGTCACCAACACATTTCACAACCCTCACTTATCTGAGACTTTTAGCTTTCTCTCCACAAGACAGAAGCCTCGGAGCATAATAGCATTACACCCCTTGCAATTCCGGCATCTTTGGGTTTACCTGAACGTAATAGGTTTCTGCAAGGGTTTGTTGAATACATGTAAGTGTAGGTGTTTGTGTTTCCTTGAGAGTAAACCAAAAAGGGTCCCAGTCCCTTGAGAGGGCAGGGAGGAGCTGCATGGTTCTGGACCCTTGTCACCTGTGTCCATAGGATATCACAGAGTGTTTCCTACTGCAGTAAGCCAGGGCAGTGAGACAGGCATGATGAAGATCATGATAAGGCTGTGATCGCCTCTAGCCCTGCAGCTCAGGGCAGGTGACATTTCAGTCACACACGGGTCCTGCTACCTGCACCTGGAGCTCAGGTGTCCTTCTGACAGGGCATGAGGACGGCAGTGGGCCCCAAGATGTGGCCACTGTGCTAGAGCCTGGCCCTGGACATTGTGACGACAGTGACCACCTCCTGCAGTCCCAGCCCCAGTGCTCTGGTGTGAGTGGCCCACCCCCCAACAGGGCAGGCTCCAGCAGCGCACCAGGTGGAGACTATATCCACCCTCCAGGGCTGCAACTTGGGACATTTAGGAATTGGGGAAGTGGAGGAAAAGGCTTCCTGTTGTGGACTCATCTGACAAGAGGGTGACTTCCCCCTCAGCCCCCAGGGTGCACTCAGGCAGGGACAAGAAAAGTTGCTCCACATTAAGGAGACTGGCAAAGCAGACATCAGACATACAGGTAGGCAAGATAGAGGCACACATTCCTCCCAAGAAGCTCAATGAGAAAGACCAAGAAGAAGATGTGGAACTTACATTCCTCCCAAGAAGCTCAATGAGAAAGACCAAGAAGAAGATGTGGAACTTACATTCCTCCCAAGAAGCTCAATGAGAAAGACCAAGAAGAAGATGTGGAACTTACATTCCTCCCAAGAAGCTCAATGAGAAAGACCAAGAAGAAGATGTGGAACTTACATTCCTCCCAAGAAGCTCAATGAGAAAGACCAAGAAGAAGATGTGCAACTTACATTCCTCCCACAACGCTCAATGTGAAGGACCAAGAAGAAGATGTGGATCCTACATTCCTCTCACAATGCTCAATGAGGAGGGCCAAGAAGAAGATGTGGAACTTACATTCCTCCCACAATGCTCAATGAGAAGAGCCAAGAAGAAGATGTGGAACTTACATTCCTCCCACAATGCTCAATGAGAAGAGCCAAGAAGAAGATGTGCAACTTACATTCCTCCCACAATGCTCAATGAGAAGAGCCAAGAAGAAGGTGTGAAACTTACATTCCTCCCACAATGCTCAATGAGAAGAGCCAAGAACAAGGTGTGAAACTTACATTCCTCCCACAACACTCAATGTGAAGGACCAAGAAGAAGATGTGGATCCTACATTCCTCCCACAATGCTCAATGAGAAAAGCCAAGAAGAACATGTGGAACTTACATTCCTCCCACAATGCTCAATGAGAAGAGCCAAGAAGAAGATGTGGAACTTACATTCCTCCCACAAAGCTCAAAGAGAAGAGCCAAGAAGAAGATGTGGATCCTACATTCCTCCCACAATGCTCAAAGAGAAGAGCCAAGAAGAAGATGTGGATCCTACATTCCTCCCACAATGCTCAATGAGAAGAGCCAAGAAGAAGATGTGGAACTTACATTCCTCCCACAATGCTCAATGAGAAGAGCCAAGAAGAAGATATGCAACTTACATCCAACCACAATGCTCAATGAGAAGAGCCAAGAAGAAGATGTGGAACTTACATTCCTCCCATATTGCTCAATGAGAAGGGCCAAGAAGAAGATGTGGAAGTTACATTCCTCCCACAATGCTCAATGAGAAGAGCCAAGAAAAAGATGTGGAACTTACATTCCTCCCACAATGCTCAATGAGAAGAGCCAAGAAGAAGATGTGAAACTTACATTCCTCCCACATTGCTCAATGAGAAGGGCCAAGAAGAAGATGTGGAAGTTACATTCCTCCCACAATGCTCAATGAGAAGAGCCAAGAAAAAGATGTGAAACTTACATTCCTCTCACAATGCTCAATGAGAAGTTCCAAGAAGAAGATGTGGAACTTACATTCCTTCCATGAAGCTCAATGAGAAGGGCAAAGAAGAAGATGTGAAACTTACATTCCTCCCCCAATGCTCAATGAGAAGGACCAAGAAGAAGATGTGGAACTTACACTTCTTCCATGAAGCTCAATGGGAAGAGAAAAGCAGAAGAAGTGCAACTTACATTCATCCCACAGAGCTCATTGAGAAAGACCAAAGAGAAGATGTCGAACTTACGTTCCTACCATGAAGCTCAATGAGAAGAGCCAAGAAGAAGATGTGGAACCTACATTCCTGCCACAGAGCTCAATGAGAAGAGCCAAGAAGAATATGTGGAACTTACATTCCAACCACAATGCTCAATGAGAAGGGCCAAGAAGAAGATGTGGAAGTTACATTCCTCCCACAACACTCAATGTGAAGAGCCAAGAAGAAGATGTGGAACTTACATTCCTCCCACAATGCTCAATGAGAAGAGCCAAGAAGAAGATGTGCAACTTACATTCCCCCCACAATGCTCAATGAGAAGAGCCAAGAAGAAGGTGTGAAACTTACATTCCCCCCACAATGCTCAAAGAGAAAAGCCAAGAAGAACATGTGGAACTTACATTCCTCCCACAATGCTCAATGAGAAGAGCCAAGAAGAAGGTGTGAAACTTACATTCCCCCCACAATGCTCAATGAGAAGAGCCAAGAAGAAGATGTGGAACTTACATTCCTCCCACATTGCTCAATGAGAAGAGCCAAGAAGAAGATGTGGAACCTACATTCCTCCCACATTGCTCAATGAGAAGAGCCAAGAAGAAGATGTGGAACTTACATTCCTCCCACAATGCTCAATGAGAAGAGCCAAGAAGAAGATGTGCAACTTACATTCCTCCCACAATGCTCAATGAGAAGGGCCAAGAAGAAGATGTGGAACTTACATACCTCCCACAACACTCAATGTGAAGGACCAAGAAGAAAATGTGGATCCTACATTCCTCCCACATTGCTCAATGTGAAGGACCAAGAAGAAGATGTGGAACTTACATTCCTCCCACAAAGCTCAAAGAGAAGAGCCAAGAAGAAGATGTGGAACTTACATTTCTCCCACAATGCTCAATGAGAAGGACCAAGAAGAAAATGTGGAACTTACATTTCTCCCACAATGCTCAGTGAGAAAGGCAAAGAAGAAGATGTGCAACTTACATTCCTCCCACAATGCTCAGTGAGAAGGGCCTAGAAGAAGATGTGGAACTTACATTTCTTCCAGGAAACTCAATGAGAAGAGAAAAGAAGAAGAAGTGGAACTTACATTCAACCCACAGAGCTCAGTGAGAAGGACCAGAGAGATGTTACATCCCTCCAGACACAAAATGGACTGGATATCCATGGCCTCACAGTGCCTGACACTACCTGCATAAGACCATCATAAGAGGAGGAAAATATCAAGACATGAAAAGTAAAAGAGAGACTGATTGAGATGGGGAATGGGTATGATGGAGAATGGAGTTTCAAAGGGGAAAGTGGGGGGAGGGAGGGTATTACCATGGGGTATTTTTTATAATCAAGGAAGTTGTTAATTAAAAATAAATAAATATATTGCTAAAGACTCCACATACTTGGTTGGCAAGGCCACTGAGAAATTCTGCTGGGACTGAGCTGATAACCTCCTCCATGTAGACCAGCTGAGAGAAAGCTGGAAGAAGCCATTCTACATTTAGTTCAATGGGAGAGAGATATCACCAGTGAAGATACTCAACAGTGGACACTGCAAGCCTTATAATTGGCCAGCCAGGCCAAATGAGCCAACGGGTGCAATAGTGGCACGTCTGTCATAGTGGAAACCAACTGCCCTCCAATTGGACTGGAGGCCTGCTCCATGGGGGGGGGGGGGGGAATACATCCCTGATACTGAAAACTTAAAACAGGGGTAGAAGGATCGCTGTAAGTTCAAGGACAGCAGCTTTGGGACTACAGAGTGCCTTCTAGGTCAGCCTTGGCTGTAGTGAGACCCTACCTTGAAAACCTCCCCCCAAAAAATACTAAACCAAGGCTGGAGAGAAGGCTTAGCAGTTAAAAAAAAAAAAAAAAGCACTTACTTGCAAAGCCTGATGGTCTGAGATTGATTCCCCAGTACCCATATGAAGCCAGATGTACCAAGTAGTGCATGTGCCTGGAGTTCAATTGCAGTGGCAGGAGGCTCTGGCATGCTTATATTCTCTCTCTCTCTTTCTCTCCATCTCTCTCTCTCAAAAACAAACAAACAAACAAACAAACAAACAAAAACAACTAAAGTGGCCAGGAATGGTGACTCACACCTTTAATCTCAGCACTCAGGAGGCAGAGGTAGAAGGATCAGTGTGAGCCAGCCTGAGATTATATAGTGAATTCTAGGTCAACCTGTGCTAGCACGAGACCCTGCCTTGAAAAAACAAAAACAACAACAACAAAAACCTAAAATGTGGGATATGTCCTTATTTTACAATTTATATTAACATGAAACAAAACCCATATAAAATAAAACTATGCAGAATAACCACAAGGAATTTTTCTCAACAAATGTGTTATAATGGATGCTGAGCATATCCAGCCATAATTCCCTAACATGCTCTTCTTCTGTCCTCTGCATAAGTCAAGGCTGGAATCAGTGCCTTTAAACCCAGCTCTTGGAAGGCAGAGGTAGGAGGACTACTATGAATTTGCAGCCAGCCTGGGGCTCCAGATCCTGCCTCAAAATTTTTTTTTACAAATAAGGACATTGTGCCAACCTAGAAATTCACACTCAAATCAGTCTTGGACTGGGAGAGCCAAAAGTCAGTGTTGGAGGCAAGATCTAGAGCTTACCATTGGATACTAGATAAAGTTTGGGTGAATTTTTCTTTTTATGTGTACATTTGTTAATTATTTATTTTTGTAGTGCTTGAGATTGTCCAGGGTCTCATGTATGCTCAACGAGTGCACGTCACTAACCCCTGCTTAACATATTTTTTTCTAAAACAGCATGAATATGGAAGAAGGCCGAAATCCTAAATGTACGTGTGGTGGTTTGAATTAGGTCTGCCCCATAAGTTCATGCGTCTTGCATGCTGGGTTCCAAGCTGATTACAAGTTGGGAGGTAGCACCTTGCTGGAGGAGGTGTGTTCCTGGAGGTATGGCCAGCTCCCCCTCGCTAGCCTTCAGCTCACTCTCCTGCTGCTGTTTTCCACCTGCTGTGGCAGAGGTGATGTCCAGCCTCTGCTTGTGCCATGCTGTCCTCTGCCATCATGCAGCTTCCCCTTGAGACTGTGAGCTAAAATAAAAAAAACATTCTGCCATCAGCTGCGTTTGGTCGGGCGCTTTGTCTCAGCAACGAAGGTAACTACAACAGTATGAAATGCATATCAAAAGTGAACACACCCAAGTAAAGACTACCCCAAGCAAGGAGCAGCATGTTAGAGTGCCCCGGGAGCCCCTTTCTGTTGGCCTCCCGTCCCCGACCTCTTCTGCAGCTCCAAAGGTGACCTCAGGGACTTGTGCGTACATCCTGATCCAAACCATGGACTCACACCCCCGAGTTGTATACTCATCAGAAGGAATCACTCAGAGGTAATCTTTGGTGGCTGTTCTTTGGGCCAAAATTACATGTGGCATATTCTTCCCTGTCATGACATGTAGCTGAATCTCATTCACTTCTGTTGCTGAATCATGTCTTGTCACATAAATAGCGTGTATAGTTGTTCTGCTGTTGATGGACACCTGATTGTTTGCCATCGCAGCTCACTGTGCTGTGAAGATTGTTACGTATAGGCTGGTTCTCCTGGGCGTGCGTTTCCTCTGGGTGGATACCTCCATGTGGAATTGCTGGCTCACGGGGGCCGGATGTCTTCAAAGTAACCAGAACACGTTCCCTGACTCCACAATTCATCGGAACACATTACTTCCCTTCAGGAGTTTCTGCACCAATTGCTCCAAATTCTGGTCAAGAACTGGTACATTTCACCTTTTGTTCATCCACTGTTCTGTTTTAAATGTAAAAGGCTCATGTCTTTGAATACTTGGTCCCCAGCTGGTAGTGCTGTGTAGAGAGGTTGTGAAACCTTTTAGGAGATGGAGTCTCACTGGAGGCAGGCCTTGAGGCTTTATAGCTAGGCCTAGCTTCCCGTTCACCCTCTGCTTCTTGACTGCGGTTGTAATATGATCAGCTGGCTCTTGTTCCTGCCACCATGCCTTCTCTGCTACAATAGAATGTATCCCCTGGAACCATAAGCCAAAAGAAACCCTTCTTTCCTTAAGCTGCTGCCTGTCAGATATTTTATCAAAGTTACCAGAAAACAGAAGGGGATCTGGCTCAGTGGCTAAAGATACTTGTTTGCAAAGCCTGCTGGCCTGGGTTCAAGTCCCCAGTACTCACATAAAGCCAGATGCACAAAGTGGTAGATGCATCTGGAGTTCATTTGGAATAGCAAGAGGCCCAGGTGCACTAATGCTCTCTATTCCTCAGATACATATATATACGAAATATAAAATATTTTAATATACATAAGATATATTAAAATATCTTATATACTGCTCAGTGGATTCATTCTAATGCATAGAGGGTTTTAAATTTTTAATTAATTTATTTATTTGCAAGCAGAGAGAGACGGAGAGAGAAAGGGAAAGGGTGCACTAGGGCATCCTGCCAC
This sequence comes from Dipus sagitta, assembly GCA_036346955.1. NCBI lineage: Eukaryota > Metazoa > Chordata > Mammalia > Rodentia > Dipodidae > Dipus > Dipus sagitta. Next base: position 136,830,238 of record CM070778.1, read on the forward strand.
CACAAATGAGCACCAGGTGCATGTACCACTATGTGCATCTGGCTTTACATGGGTACTAGGGAATTGAACCCAGGCCTTTCAAGCTTTGCAAGCAAGCACTTAAACTGCTGAGCCATCTCTCTAGCCCATGCCATAGATGTTTTTGATGCTATTGTCAATGTCCTTATTTATAAATTTTTTTGGGGGGGTAGGGTCTCATTCTAGCCCAGACTGACTTGGAATTCACTCTGGAGCCCCAGGCTGGCTGCAAATTCATAGTAGTCCTCCTACCTCTGCCTTCCAAGAGCTGGGTTTAAAGATATGTGCCACCATACCAGACTTCAAATGTTATTTTATTTTATTTATTTATTTTTTGGTTTTTCTTGTCCAAGGCTGATCTGGAATTCACTATGTAGACTCAGGCTGGCCTTGAACTGAAAGCAACCCTCCTACCTCAGCCTCCTGAGTGCTGGGATTAAAGGTGTGCGCTGCCACACTATTTTTCAATTTTTTATTTTTATAACTTTATTTGTGCATGTTTTTCTCATCGAAAACAATGTAATAGTCAGGTGTGGTGGCGCACACCTTTAATCCCAGCACTTGGGAGGCAGAGATAGGAAGATCACTGTGAGTTCGAGGCCACCCTGAGACTACAAAGTGAATTCTAGGTCAGCCTGTGCTAGAGAGACCCCACCTCCAGGGGAAGGTGGGGGGATAAACAAGCAATGTAATAAACCATCCCAAACTGAGTGGTGTGAGATAGCGGCCATCTTGTTATGGTGTCTGCAGTAAGCACCTTAGACCAGAGAGAGAGAGAGAGAGAGAGAGAGAGAAAGAGAGAGCAAGATCTCCAGATGTCCAGTGCCTCAGCTGACTGGCGACAGCTGGCCTGACTCCAGTGGCCAGGGTTGGAACTCTCTGGAAACTTCTTTGATCACACGTTGAGCACCTGGGCTAATCTCACTCATAGGGAACCACAGGGATCGTTCATACACTTGACCCTCAAATGTGAGCACTGACTGACCATGGAGACTCAAGAACTTTGGAAGCCCAGTGGAGGCTGCCTGACTTTTCTAGAATTAGCCTTGGGAGTGACATCGTGTTGTTTGTGCCTCAGTCTGGGCTACAGTCAGACCATGAGGTCACCCTAATTCTAGGAAGGGGAGGAGATGTCATCTCAGGGGGAATGATGAGCTCTGCAGAGGACACAGGGCCCGAAGACATGGCTGCAGCATCTCTGGAAAGATATTGAGCCCCGGAAGAGTATGAAGAACATGGGAGAGGCAAGAGACAAGACTGGAGCAATGTGGCTGCGTCACAAAGGGTCTTGGGTATTACCCTGAGAAGTTTGAGGGTTTTAAAATTATTTTATTTATTTATTTATGAGAGAGAGAGAGAGAGAATGGGCACATCGGGCCTCTAGCTACTGCAAACGAACTCCAGAATCTGGTTTATGTGGGTCCTGGGGAATTGAATCTGGGTCCTCAAGCTTTGCAGCCAAGTACCTTAACTGCTAAGCCATCTCTCCAGCCTGAAGTTTGAGTTTTACACAGAAGTCTTAAGTGGAGCTCAAAAGTTGTCACATAAGAGAAAAGTGACAAGTCTGGACTAGCACAAGAGAAACAGAGCAAGGAGAGGATTGCTCACAAATGTCTTCAGAAGTGGAGGGAAAGAAGTGGGGAAAGAGAAGCAGGATCAGGAGGAGAGAATCAAAGATCAAGGAGACAGGATGCCAGAGCATTGGGACACGTGGGCTTCAAACATCTTATTTTGTACTCGCTCAGTTTGAGATGCCTTTAGCATATTTATATCTATAAGGTTATGGGCCAGAAAGATAGTTTAGTGGGTAAAGTGCTGTCACTCTTGCATGGGGTCTGGATTCCTAGGACTCATGTAAAAACTAGACATTAGCTGGGCGTGGTGGCCCACACCTTTAATTCCAGCATTGGGAAGCCAGAAGTAGGAGGATCACCATGAGTTTGAGGCCACCCTGAGACTACAACGTGAACTCCAGGTCAGTTTGGACTAGAGTGAAAACCTACCTTGAAACAACAACAGCAACAAAAACAAACAAACAAACAAACAAAAATAGGCATCAAGCCAGGGTTTGGTGGCACACACCTTTAATCCCAGCACTGGGAGGCAGAGGTAGAAGGATCAACATGAGTTTGAGGTCAGCCTGAGATTACATAGTGAATTCCAGGGCCTGGGTTAGAGGGAGACCCTACCTCAAAAAACAAAACAAAACAAAATAAACAAACAACAATAAAAGAAAGAAAGACAGACAGACAGACAGACTAGCCATGGCAGCCTGCACCTGTAATTCTGGAACTCAGGGGCCAGACAGGGAGTCCTCGGGGCTCACTCGCTAGCTTGTCCAGCTGAAACCATAAACTCTGGGTTCAGTAAGAGATCCTGTCTCAAAAAAAAAAAAAAAAATAACAGGGTGTCGTGGAGCATACCTTTAACCCAGCTGAGGGGGGCTGGGGTAGGAGGATTGATGTGAGTTTGGGGCTACAGAATGAGCTCCAGGTCAGCCTGGGCTAGAGTGAAACTATTACCTCAGAAAAATCAAGATAAATAAAATAAAATAAAGTAGGTGACGAGTGAGTGAGGAAGACATCTGACGTCAGTCTCTGGCCTCTATGCACATCTACACACATGTACTTGCACACACGCATATGAACACACTTGCACACCACACATACATGTACACTCAAAAACAGACTCACCAGGTTATTGAAATATGGGAGAGAGATCTCAGCCAAAGAAATAGTCCTAAATGCTAGTGACTGGGAGTGGGAGGAGAAAAGAAGATAGATGCTAGTCAGATAGGGAGGTAGTACATGGTGCATAGCCAGTAGGTGATAGGTAGGTGACAGGTAGATATAACTGATGTGGGGCAGATAGCTAGAGGATAGCTAAGCAGGCAGGTAGATACATGATAGGTAGCTTTAGATGATATATAGGCAAACAGATAGATGACAGGTAAGTAGATAGACGATGTAGGTGTGTTTACACAGATGAGACTCAGTGGTAGGATTTGCAAGGCTAGGTTCAATCCCTGTGTGTGTGTGTGTGTTTGTGTGTATGTACACATACATACATATGTACATACATACATACACATATGGCAGACTTTGAAAACTCAAATTGAATTGACTGAAATATACAACTACTAACATAAGGTGATATATTCTAACCTATCAATTACCCTCATTGACTTAAACTTTTTCCTCGCCTCTAGGCAAGCACAATTTCTAATTTAGCGTATAGTGAGATTATACTAGAATTGCAAATTTATGATATCTTTATTTATTTTATCTTATTTTGCTGTTGTTTTGTGAGGTAGGGTCTCACAGTAACTCAGGCTGACTTGGAATTCACAGTGTAGTTTCAGGCTGGCCTCAAAGTCACAGTGATTCTATCTGCCTTGACTTCCTGAGTGCTGGGATTAAAGGCTTATGATACCTTTATATTTTATGGCTTGAAGGAAATTTCAAACTGTGTGTATATATTTATGCAGACATTGGCGTCAAAGTTCTAACACAAAGCAAGTGGAAACAGAACAAAGACATTGTCTGTGTCAGGTTAATAACATGTTAGACAATGAGTGGTTGGGCTGGAGAGATGGCTTAGCGGTTAAGGCGCTTGCCTGCAAAGCCAAAGAACCCCAGTTCAGTTCCCCAGAACCCACATGAGCCAGATGCACAAGGGAGCACATGCATCTGGAGCTCGTTTGCAGTGGCTAGAGGCCCTGGCATGCCCATTCTCTCTCTCTCTCTCTCAAATAAACAAACAGAAATATATTTAAAAGAAAATGAGCAGTTGGAAATGATACCCTCAGTACCTCAGCTGTCCAGCACAGTGGTTAAGAATATGGTATGTAGCCGGGCGTGGTGGCGCACGCCTTTAATCCCAGCACTCGGGAGGCAGAGGTAGGAGGATTGCCATGAGTTCAAGGCCACCCTGAGACTCCATAGTGAATTCCAGGTCAGCCTGGGCTAGAGTGAGACCCTACCTCGAAAAACCAAAAAAAAAAAAAAAAAAGAATATGGTATGTAAAGTAACATTTTAGATAAATGATGCTCATCATTTTAAATACCAATACTGAAATAATGAGGTTAGGAAGCCACTCCTGGGGCTGGAGAGATGGCTTAGCAGTTAAGGTGCTTGCCTGCAAAGCCAAAGGACCCAGGTTCGATTCCCCAGGGCCCACATAAGCCAGCTGCACAAGGTGGCACATGTGTCTGGAGTTTGCAGTGGCTGGAGGCCCTGGCGTGGCCATTCTCTTGCTATCTGCCTCTCTCTCTGCTTCCTTCTGTCTCTCAAATAAATACATAAAAATAAAATAAAACAAAATAGACGGGTGTGGTGGCACACGCCTTTAATCCCAGCACTTGGGAGGCAGAGGTAGGAGGATCACCAAGAGTTTGAGGCTACCCTGAGACTACATAGTGAAGTCCAGGTCAACCTGAGCTAGAGTGAAACCCTACCTTGAAAAACAAACAAATAAATAAACAAAATAAAAAAGAAAGCCACTCCTGATACACACAGAATCATCTCTCTCCAGGAGTCAGTTATTCCTTACTTCAGTCCTAAATTGCCCTAGAAAACTATGCTTTTAGAAACCTTGGATCTTTGGTTTCTTCATCACAAGGTTCTTACTATAACAGTCAGGCACGTCCACTGCAGAAAGACGCGGCGGAACTCAGGAGTGAGTACAAAGCACCTGCAGTGGCCCTGCCCAGAAATAAGCGCCACGGCCAGCAGTGGCTCCCAGGGCTGCCAAAGCAAACCAGCACGGAGCCGAGCGCTGCCTTCAAACATGGCCAGGGCATTGTACCACAGGTCATGAGGCCCCAGCAGAGGCGTCACAGGGCTGGTCAGCCTGGAGGCTCTGAAGGAGGCTTTGTCCCGGTGTCTCCTCAGCTTTGGGTGGCTGCTGGCTGTCAGGCAGGCCTTCATGTCCCCTGACGACATAGCGTCCAGCTGGCCTCTGTTGCTGCGTGGCCTTATTCTGTGAGTAGTCCTTTGTCCCCTCCCCTCCCCTCTTCTCTCCCTTTCTCTCCTGTGATGTGTGTGTGAATGCAGGCAGGCCATGGCACTTGGCAGGTCACTTGGCAGGTGCGGAGGTGCCAGAACAGCCCTGGGTGCCCGTCCTCACCTCCCACCTCCTTTGAGGCAGGGTCTGTGTTGTTTGCTCTTAGGGTGCCAGGTTAGTTGGCTTGAGAATTTTCCCATCTCCACCTCCCATCTCATCACTGGAGTAAGAGATTACAGATTTTTGCTGCTATGTCCCACTTTCTTTAATACAGATTCTAGGGATCCAAGCTCAGGTCCTGTGCTTATTTGTACAGCAAGCACGTGACCCAGGGAGCCCTTTCCCTAACTCCTTGCCTATTTATATTTATGTATTTATTTATTTATCTTTTTGAAGGAGGGTCTCATTCTAGCCCAGGCTGATCTGGAATTCACTATGTAATCTCAGGGTAGCCTCAAACTCGCAGTGATCCTCCTACCTCTGCCTTCTGAGTGCTGGGATTAAAGGCGTGCACCACCACACAAGCAGAGAGAGAGACTAAGAAAGAGGAGAGAATGTGTGTGTGCATGTATGAATGCAACAGGGCCTGTAGTCACTGCAAACAAATTCCAGATGCATATGCCACTTTGTGCATCTGGCTTTACCTAAGTACTGGGGAACTGAACCCAGGCTGTCAGACTTTGCAAGCAAGCACCTTTAATCACTGAGCCATCTCTCCAACTTCCCTTTCCCTATATTTATAAGGATAACTGTCAATGGCTCTAGGGTCCACCTTAATCCTTTAAGGTCTCTTCTTTCATCCTTTTGTTCCCTTCTCCTATTCTCCCTTGCCTCCCCTCTTCCTCTTGTCTCCTCTTTTCCTTCTTCCCCTTCTTTTCTCTTGTTCTCTTCCTTCCCTTCCCCTCAACTCAATGGTTCCAGGCACAGAGACCGGGGCTTGTGCATCTAGGCAAATGCTGTACTTCTGAGCTGCATCTCCAGCCACAATTTCACCTGAACTCATCACACCTGTAAAGATCCTGTTTTCCGATGAGGTCATGTTCTAAGGCTCTGGACAGACATAAACTCGGGGTGGGACACTTACCCCATCACGATACACACTGGGGTTTGTTTTTGTACAGCTGTATATAAATCTTAAAATAGATTACATTTTTATAAGCTTAGTTCCCCTCCTACTTACTGGATCATGACAATTCCCCTGCCATTTATTTATTTATTTATTTGAGAGAAAGTGAAAGAAAGAGGCAGATCGATAGATGTCCCTCAACTGATGAGTGGATAATGAAGATGTGGCACATTTACACCATGGACTTCTACTCAGCATAAAGAAAAATGAAGTTATGAAATTTGCAGGAAAACGGATGGATCTGGAAAGGATTATACTAAGTGAGGTAACATAGGCCCAGAAAGCCAAGCGTCGCATGTTCTCTCTCATATGTGGATCCTAGCTACAAATGACTGGACTTCTGTGTGAGTAGGAAGAAAGCTCAGTAGCATAGGCCAGTAAACTAGAAAGGAGATATAATGGGAAGAGAAAGGAAGGGAGGGAGGCACTTAATAGGATGGTATTGTACATATGTAAGTAGATGAACAGATTAATGGGGGTGAAAAGGCCTAAGTGAGGTTAGGGGAAAGAGATTGAGTAAAGGAAAGGTGGAGGGAGGGCTAATCAAAATCTAAGAGGATATAAATAATTCATATGCAAATCTACTTTTTTTGGACAATGGAACACACAGGAGCCACAGATTGTTACTAGAAAATTTTCAGTGCCAGGGATGGGATACCTTCCAGTGAGCTGTTGGCCAGGGAGGTCCCTGATGCCCCCAAAACATTACATGCCATTGCTGAGGCCCTTGGTTTCCCACCAGGAATACGTGGCAAGGCCCTATTGCTGAAGACTACACATACTTGGGCTGCAAGGTCACTGAGAAATACTGCTGGAGCTGAGCTGAAAACCTCCTCCATGTAGACCAGCTGACAAAAAGCTGGAAAAAGTCACGCTGCACACAGTTCAATGGGAGAGAGATTAAATTCACCATGAAGATATCCAACAGTGGACACTGCAAGCTTTATATTTGGCCAGCCAGGCCAAATGAGCCAAAAGGTGCAATAGTGGCATGTCTGTTATGGTGGAAACCAACTGTCCTCTAATTGGACTAGAGGCCCGCTCCATGGGAGGGATTACATCCCTGATACTGAAAATTTACAACAGGGGTAATCATGAGCCCTAGTGGTGTAAAGTCTGCTACTGTCTGGCTAAATGTATGTACTATGCTCACCAAACTGCCCAATAAGCACTTCTCTTAATGTTCATACCCATATATAAATGCTACTCTCATTTTTGGTTAGAGAACCTTCTCTTTTCAGATGGCAGTGACCTTGGGATGACTCAGAAGGCATCATGGTGCTGAGAAGAAGTGACAGAGGAGTGTTAAGCACTGAAATATTTCTATCACACCTTCCAAGGCTCAGGGTCCATTGTGGAAGAGGTGGCGGAAAGAATGTAAGAGCCAAAGGAAGGGTAGGACTCCTTACAACGTGCTCCTCCATACACAAAATGGCCTGGATATCCATGACCTCACAGGGCCTGACACTATGAACACAAGACCATCATAATAGGAGGAAAAGATCATGACATCAAAATAAAAGAGAGATTGATTGAGAGGGAGAGGGGATATGATGGAGAGTGGAGTTTCAAAGGGGAAAGTGGGGGGAGGGAGGGTATTACCATGGGATATTGTTTACAATTATGGAAATTGTCAATAAAAAAAATCAGATAAAATTTTTAAAAAAAGGAAAGAAAGAGGCAGATAGAGAGAATGGGCACTCCAGGGTCTCTAGCAACTGTAAATAAACTCCAGATGCTTGTGCATCTGGCGTACGCGGGGTCCAGGGAATCGAATCTGGGTCCTTAGGCTTTGCAGGCAAGCGCCTCCTCTGCTGAACCATCTCTGCAGCCCTCCCCTGCCTTTCAAAACCATGACTATTAAAGTCAGTGGAGAGGCTTGTCTTGTGAGTGTACCACTGTCTAGAGCTGCCGGCAACTGCACAATGAAGATGCTTCAGGCTGTTCTGTAACCTTTGGGCTTATCTCTGCTCACTTCTTGGGTGTAGCACTAGTGAGCTGAACTGAATTATCGTATTAAGGAGTGTGTTTTAACTCTGGCTTAGGCTAGGTATGGTGGCACACATCTTTGATCCCAGTGCTAAGGAGGAGGCAGAGGTAGAAGGATTGCTGTGAGTTCAAGAGAAGCCTGTAATTACACAGTGAGTTCCAAGTCTAGAGGGAGATCTCACCTTGGGAAAAAAAAAATCTTGTTTAATTAAATTCCAAAGACCCGTTTACTACCCCGCAGTGCAGGAGAGGCCACGTGGCTTACCACCCTCTTCCCACTGCGCAAGCGCTTTCTTCAGTGTTTGGCAAGCTGCTAGTGAGAGGACCGAAGCCTCTTTTCTTGTGTTTGGATTTTTATGTCAGGTTGTATTTTGTTGCTGTTGTTGTTTTTATTGAGGTAGGGTCTCACTCTAGCCCAGGCTCATCTGGAACTCACCCCACACAGGCTGGCCTTGAACTCTCGGTGATCCCCCTGCCTCAGCCTCCAGAGTGCAGAGGCTAACTGTGTGCCACGACGCCCAGCTGACGTTGCAGTCCTGTGTGTCTAACAGCTATTTATACCCCCTTTTCTGAGTTACCACATTTTGGGGACCCCACCCTTTTCTGAGGAACCATTGGCCGTTGACTGGGTTGCCGAGGGTATCATTTTTCCCCCCTCAGTGGTGCAGTCACTAGTAAGTTATCCAAACACCAGTAAATAACCCTCCACCCATGTTAATGCAGGCAACCCTAGTGAAACTGAGTCACACACAAAACAAGAGGGCTGGGGAAATGGCTTAGCGAGTGAGGCACTTGTCCGCAGAGTCAAAGGATCCTGTCTGATTCTCTAGGACCCACGTAGGCCAGATGCACATGGTGGCGCGAGCTTCTGGAGTTTTTTTTTTTTTTTTTTTTCAGCGGCTGGAGGCCCTGGCCTGCCCTGCCCATTCTCTCTGTGCCTCTTTCTCTCTTAAATAGATAAAAGGAAGAAAGAAAGAACAGGAAAGGAAAGTAGAAGGGAGACTAGTTGGGAACAGCGGAAGGGGGACAAGAGAGTAATGTGGGTTAAGATCAAAACCCATTGTATATGTATATGAGATTGTCAACAAATTAAAAAAAGAAAGAAAGAAAAGCCACCTTTCTAGAGAACACGACTCCAATCCTGTTTCCCGACTTGGATGTCCTCACCCCACTCGCATCACGACCAGAGGAGAGCTCTCTGCACCCTCCTTGCAGGGGCGCAGGGGCACTGGGGCGTGGGCACGACTGCCGCTCTCCGGAAGTGTGCCGCGCGCTCAGGCCCTCGGTGAGCCGGGCGTCCCCCGCCCCCCAGCCCCCCGGGCACACCTGCGGTCCGCGGCTGGCACGGGGAGCCTGCGCTGGGCCGCCAGCTGGGTGCGCTCCGAGACGGAAACCGTCTTGCCGGAGCGATGGGGACCTGGCCTTCGTCCAGTCTCTCGGAGTCTCATGTCCACTTACTGAAGTCAGCGAGGACCGCTCAGAGCCCCCACCCCCTTCCCCGTGCACACACCCCGCGTGCAAGTGCCACGTGCTCGTGCGTGTGCGCCCTCGCCGCGCTAGCCAGCCCGGGTGCCAGGGTCTGGGGGAGAAGTTCCCCCGCGGCCCCATTCCCCCACCCCATCTCGATGGTGGAAAGGAGAGGGGATCGCCTGCTGTGTTTGTTTAGAGCGCGGCGCACTGGCCAGCGCCGAGGTCGCCTTGTGAATGGGGAGAGGAGGAGGAGGACAGCGTCCAGGTGGCGGCGCCCAGGGCGGGAGTCCGAGGTTGCCGGAGCCATTTCTGCGCGGGGGATGCAACAGGATCCGGGGAGCAGGCCCGCCTCGTGGGGGGGGGGGGCGGTGAGGATGCCGGCGGCTTCCCGAGCCGGGTCCCCACCCCTCGCCCCCCATTCGAGCGCGGGGCCGAGCGGGGCGCACGTCCTTACACTCATTGGAAGGGGAAGAGTGACTCATGTTTCGCCAGCGCGAGCTCCCCTCCCTGCAAGCGGCTCCGTCGTAGCTTTAAAAGGAAGTGACATGGGTGGGTAGAGACGTCAGCTGAGGACCACTGTTTTTTTTTTTTTTTTTTTTTTTCCCTTCTTCCCGAAGGGTCCACCCCTTTGGGTGGAGTCTCGCTTTTTCTTTCCAGTGTTGGCTGACTTACAGATCCGACAAAGTAGAGACAATTTCTGAATCGCAGCAGGCTGCCTCGCAGTTTCTGGCTCCCGAGAGCATCTGCCCGGGGCTGCCAGGAAGGAGGTAGGTTCTGGCCCGGCCGTTCCCGGGCACCTCGGACCGGGGTGTGGCTGCTTGAACGCACTGCCTTCCCCAGCGTGGCTCCCTCTCTCCTCGCCTGGCTTTCTTGGGACCTCTGGGAAGGGGAGGCTCGGAGCTGGCTTGGGTGGGGGGTGCTGGTGGGAAGGAGGAATGGGGTGGTCTTGGGCGCGCCGGGGTTCGCCGCTGACCGCCCAGGACCACGGCTTTGTGCCTGGATGCGAGGCGCCTTTCTGGGTTTTGAGCGCACCCCTCTCGGGGATGGAAGCATTTTCCTGGCCACAGATGAAGCCGGGGGAAAATGTTCTTGAGATCTACTGCTCTCTTTTGTGTGTCGTGCAACATGTTCTTCTGTCTGTGGCGTTTCTATGGCAACCACACACACACACACACACACACACACACACACACTCCACGAAAATACAGCCCCGATCTAAATTGATTTATTTGTATTTCCTTCCTGCGCCTGGTCCGCCCGGGCCTAGCTGGATCCCGGCTCTGTGGCTACCCCCTCCTCACTTACATTTTGGTTTTTCCCTATCACAGGAGGGCTGGGGGAGGGGAGTTGTCAAGGAAACCAGCATTTGTAATCACCTCTTTATTTACTTTTCTGCTCGGGAATTCTCCATCATATCTTAAGAATTTTAACAAAAGCCATGCTTTAATGCTTCTGTAGGTTCTCAGGGTTTTTTTCCCCCTCCCCTCCCCCTTTGCATTTTGAGAAAACCTAAACATTTCTCAAGATTAGATATTGACGGGGAAGGAGCTGGGCGGGGGGGAGTGGTTAACTCTTTATAGAAGGAGAAAACCGGGGAATAAAGTTTCAGGGAGTGCACTGGAGACTTCAGCCACAGATAAACATGTTATCAGCTTGCCTGCAAGTCCCAACATGTGTAAGAAAGCTCTAAGGTGAACTTCATTTAGCCCCAAATCAAAGTTCAGTCAGCGGAAGGAATGGTAACCTCCAGGCAGGCAGGATCCCCACGGTGTCATACCTCCCTCTGGTCGCCCGCGGCTCACCCTTCTCAAGGTGAAGGTTGATGGAGTCTCTGTCTTCCCAAAGCGGGCGAGGACGGGATGATGTGGGAATAGCAATCAACAACCTCCGATGGGAAAACAAGAAGTTGTCTCCAGAGAAGGGAGAAAGTGCTCGCTGAGCTGATGTGGATGTGCGCGGCCCTGTGCATGTGTCTGTGTATGGAGGGATGGAGGGAGGTGGAGAGAGACAGCTGGGGCTATAATGTCAAGAAGTCCTTTTTGTTTTTCTTTTTCTCCTTTTTTTTTTTTTTTTTTTTTTTTTTTTTTTTGCGAAGTAGGGTCTCACTCTAGCCCAGGCTGACCTGGAATTCACTATGTAGTCTCAGAGTGGCCTTGAACTCACCGTGATTCCCCTACCTCTGCCTCCCGAGTGCTGGGATTAAAGGCGTGTGCCACCACACTTGGCTTTCTTTTTCTGTTTTTTTTTTTTTTTTTTGAAGTAGAGTTTCACTCGAACCCAAGCTGCCCTGGATGCACTGTAGCCCAGGCTGGCCTAAAACTCACTGTAGTCCACCTACCTCAGTTTCCCGAGTGCTGGGATTAAGGCACCCACCACCACACCGGGCTCTTGATGTCCATGGGGAGAAAAAGAACTGATGTTCAGGAAAATGAAACATGAGAGAAAATTCCCAAACAATAAGCAAAGGCAAATAGAAGTAGAGGCAAAGAACACGTCTCTGAAATGGCAGTCCAGATGGCCCTGGCCCAGGCTGACCTGGAATTCACTATGGAGTCTCAGGGTGGCCTTGAACTCCTGGCGATCCTCCTACCTCTGCCTCCTGAGTGCTGGGATTAAAGAAAGGCGTGTGCCACCACGCCCGACTGAAGTTGGTACTTTTATAAGTACCTCTAATGAAATATTTGATAATGGACCATGTTCTTTTAATGGGCATGCCCCGGGGCCAGAATTACCTCTTTAAGATAAACCAGTACTTAATACTAGTACAAAATGGTCAGAAAGAAAGTAAAAATGAAAGATGTGTGCCGACCCCATCCTCTTTGGCGAGATCACCTGTTGTGCTGGTTGCTTAGTCCTCAAGCATAGCTTGGGGCTACTAAAGCCAAAATTGCTCCTAAGGAACCTTGGTCTCCCTGGCTTGCGAAAGCAGGAAAGAAAGATGGCTATAAAGAGGTCCAGTAGGACAAGATCCTTTATCAAGGCATGCTATTACCTAGGGCTTAAATATCTACTAGTGCAAGAGATCTTAAGCATTTCAGATACAAAAGTTACCCAAGAATGGGAGCTAACGAGCACTGCAGGAAACTAGCCAGATGGCTGTTGCTGGAGTTCAGTGGTGGAGTCCTTGCCTACACTGTCCAAGAAACAGACAAAAACGCCTGGCCAGGGCTAAATGGAGTCAAAGACGAGAGCGGCATGAAGGGCAGAGGGTGCAGGAGAGGATTATTAAACGGAATATGACACTTGCTTTTCAAGGCACGTGTGAGTTCCCACAGAGGAGCGGTGGGTTGCAGGCTTCTGATGTGTGCAGAGTTCTGGACACCACTCATGCTTGGGCACGGTTTTTCAGACCTGAAAACGGACCTCTGGGATGCCGATTACCAAGTCCAGCAGACAGTGTGTCAGTCAAAGTCTGCCTGGGGAACATTCTTGAGTTTCCAAACTTGGGGTTGTCATAGCATACTCCTAATTCCAATTCAAAGGGAAAGTAGCAGGAATCACATGGAAGCCCAATCCCAAGTGAGCAAGCAAAAACCAGTTTCTGGGGCTGGAGAGATGGCTTCGTGGTTAAGGTGCTTGTCTGCAAAGCCAAAGGACCCCCGTTCAATACCCCAGGACCCATGTAAGCCACATGCACAAGGTGGTGCATGCGTCTGGAGTTCGTTTGCAGTGGCTGGAGGCCTTGGCATGTGCCCATTCTCTCTCTCTCTTTTAAGAAATTCATTATTATTATTTTCGAGGTACGGTCTCACTGTAGGTCAGGCTGACCTTGAATTCACCATGTAGTCTCAGGATGGCCTTGAACTCATGGTGATCCTCCTACCTCTGCCTCCCAAGTGCTGGGACTAGAGGTGTGCGCCACCACGCCTGGCTCATCATCATTATTATTTTTTTGTTTTTCAAGGTAGAGACTCACTCTGGCCCAGGCTGGGCTGGAATTCACTATGTAGTCTCAGGGTGACCTCGAACTCATGGCGATCCTCCTACCTCTGCCTCATGAGTGCTGGGATGAAAGGCGTGTGCCACTACACCTGACTATTCTCTTATCTGCCTCTTTCTCTCTCTCTCAAATAAATAAACATGTTTAAAAAAACCACACTTTCTGATACCCAGATAGAAGTGAATGTCATAATACAAGGTCTGCTAAGAAGTGCTGGCTGAGGCAGCAGAGAGGTGGCTGTCCCATGGGGAAGGGTGCCACTGCTTTGGCATGTGTGCCAAGGCTGGGAGGCTCAGAGGAGAACCAGGTCTGGGTGCTCAAGCTGAACACCCCCTCTACTGGGCAGCACCTGGGTTGGGGGCCGCACAGCCGGGAAGGAGGAGGCCAGGGCACAGATGGGAGCAGGGCGCCCAGAGAGGGCAGGCCTGGCGGGCTGCTGAAGTCTCCAGGAAGAGGAACAAGGAAGGGGAGCAGGCCAGAGCTGGGTGACCAGGAATGGACCTTGGGTTGAGTTTCAGACTCTCTGCCAGGGCTGTGGGAAAGAGGCAGCTTAAAGCACATTTCCTTTTTGCAACACACTTACTGTGTATCTATTGTGTGTCAGGGGCTGTGGACACAGTTAGGAGCCAGACCAAACAAGAGTTGAAACAGTAACAGTCTTTACCAGCCAGTGGGTGCTTAAGGGATATTCTGTGACTAGCTGATCTCCATTTTTCCTCAATGACAAAATGCAAATAATAGTAATAAATAAATAATAAATAAAGTAATAAAATAAATACATAAAAAAACAGTAATTTTTTTTGTTGAACATCGTCATAAAACAACTTATCTAATCTGCCTTTTCCCCCATAGAATTCACTCTTGCTTCTCAAAGGTTTCCCACCTGACTTACATATATATATGCTTGCAAATAAATAAATTTTAAAGATTTTACTTTTATTTATTTATTACAGTCAGAGAGGGAAGGAGAGAGAGAGAGAGAGAGCGAGCGAGCGAGAGAATGGGTGTGCCAGGGCTTCTAGCCACTACAAACGAACTCCAGACACATGCACCACTATGTGCATCTGGCTTACATAGGACCTGGAGAATCGAACCTGGGTCCTTAGGCTTTGCAGGCATACACCTTAAATGCTAACCCATCTCTCCAGCCCATAATTTTTTTAAAATTATTTATTTGCAGGGAGAGAGAATGGATACACCAGGGTCTCTAGCCACTGCTAACGAACTCCAGATGCATGCAGCACTTTGTGCACCTGGCTTTACATGGGTACTGGGGAGTCGAACCCAGGTTGTTAGGCTTTGCAGGCAAGCGCCTTAACCTCTGAGCCATCTCTCCAGCCCCCGCCTGACTTATTTTTGTCTTTATTTTGTTCCTCCAATCTGGTTTGTTCTAGCCCTTATGTCCTGTTAGTCTCCGCTCCACTCACCCACATGCACATACTTCCATCTGGCATGGCGTTGCCCATTCTCCCAGACGTGCATTCACTCATTCACTCACTCATTCATTCATCAGAGAGCATTGAGTATCTTGTTACAGGCACTACCATTACGGAGACAGCAGCAGAGATGGAAGCCGTCCTTCCCTCCAGAAGGCCCGGAGCTGGCAGGCAGACAGTGTGGAAATCGCCCTCACTAGGAGGTATCACTTTGATAGAGATATTTATTGGCTAATGTCCCTGCATGTTGTTTCATTGAACAGTTTTATATATAGATTATAGTAGGCAAGGAAAGAGGGTGTGATTAGCTGTTGTCTATTTTGTACTTTTCTTGTGTTTTCCACATTGGTTGAACATGAGGCTGGGAAACACTTGTTAATTAACAAAACGGGAAGAAGTGGGGGTTTTGTATGCTGGAGACGTGGAAGACTCGCATGTCCTCTTCTTGAAAGAACAAGAGAGTGAGATCCTCTCTAACCTTGTCTTTGAGACTCTTGTGCTGCCTGGGGATTATGGCACTCCCCTGGGGAACTTTTCAGAAAGAAAAGCCACTTGCACCAAAATTCTCTGCCCATTGTTTATTTCCCATAATGCAATGCAAGCCTGTCTCTTTCCAATAGAAGGAAGAAAGCTTGACTCCTAATGTTTTCAGCCAGTCATGTCAAGAAACAGCAGCTCACCTGGGAGCACTTCCTTCAGAGAGTTCCTTTAGTAGACTTGTTTTGCCCTACTTAATTTCTGTTTTATTTTTCTTTTAATATTTTTATTTATTTATTTGTTTTAGAGAGAGTGAGTATGGACATGTCAGGGCTCCCACGGTGGCAAACAAACTCCAGATACACTTGCTACTTTTATGCATCTGGCTTTACATGAGTTCTAGGGAATTGAACTCCGGTCATCAGGCTTTGCAAGCAAGCACCTTTAACCACTGAGCCCTCTCTCCAGCCCTGCCTTACTGCATTTCTACCTTCAGCCTCGAAACTAAATACCCAGTGTGACAAAGTTCACCCAGAGAACCCACGCTTGCCGCCTTTAGCTGACCTTGGGAGAGGACGTTTAACAAGTTTTCAGTTTTCCTTTGTTATTTTAATCTCCAGGGAAAGTAGTTTCTTCCTTCGGCCAGAAACCATTCTGGTAACTGGTCTGGTAACTGGTTGCCTCACTTTCCCATTCTGCTTGGTTAGACACACCGGCCAGTTACTTCATGAACCTGGCCTCTTCCTGGATGCGTGGCTACACTCTGTGACAGTGTTCCTTTACTGTCCTGGGTTCATGTGCATAGTATGGGATATATATATATATATATATATATATATATATATATATATATATATACACTTTTATTTTATTTTATTTTTTTGAGGTAGTATCTCACTCTAGTCCAGGCTGACCTGGAATTCACTCTGCAGTCTCAGGGTGGCCTTGAACTCATGGTGATCCTCCTACCTCTGCCTCCTCAGTGCTGGGATTAAAGGCATGCGCCCAACATACCCAGCCCTTGTTCTTTTTGCTTGTTTGTTTTTTTCCCCAAGGTAGGGTCTCGCTCTTGCCCAGGCTGACCTGGAATCCACTATGTAGTCTCAGGGTGGCCTCAAATTCACAGTGATCCTCCTACCTCTGCCTCTCCAGTGCTGGGATTAAAGGAGTGTGCCACCATACTAGTCTTTTTTTTTTTTTTTTTTTCCTTTTGAGCTAATGTTTTTGTGAATTTTTATACATGAATATAATGTGTTTGAAACATAATCCCCTCTATTAACTTCTCTTGTCCCCCCTCCCCCATCCTCCTTCTAGTGAACCCCTTCTTCTTAACTAATCCCCCTTGTACTTTGATGTTTTGTGCGCGTGTGTGACCCACAGAGTTTAAAGCTGCCCGCATGTGCATGGGTGGGGTGTTAGTTACCACAGCATGTACAACTTTTCAGTGGCCACAGCGCTGCAGAAAAGGTTTCCCACTCTCCCAGCAACCATTAACAGTGGCGAGTCCTCGGGGAGGGATGGAGACCTCATGCCCTGGTCCACCACCATCTGTGATGGAATAGTGACAGGCCTGTTATTTTCCAGGTAGCAACAGTTGCTGTGAGGTCATGAGTGTAATGGCCTGGGGTTCTCTCTCACTCTCTCTCTCTCTCTGTGTAAAACTTTATTTGCCAAAATAGACAACAGGTTGGCTTTGGCCATGAATAATCATCTGCTGACCCCCAATCTGTACAAGCATGCTCTAGTTTACTATAGGCGGGTCAAGGCATAAATAGCAAAAGACAAACATGGCACTGTTTTTTCCCCCCAATATATTTATTTATTTATTTATTTATTTATTTATTTATTTATTTTTTGGTTTTTTGAGGTAGGGTTTCACTCTAGCCCAGGCTGACCTGGAATTCACTATGTAGTCTCAAGGTGACCTCGAGCTCACGGCGATCCTCCTACCTCTGCCTCCCTAGTGCTGGGATTAAAGGCGTGTGCCACCACCCCTGGCAATGTACTTTATTTTTATTTATTTATTTATTTTACAGAGAGAAAGAGGAAGAGAAAGAGAAAGGGAATGGGCACGCCAGGGCCTCCATTCATTGCAAACAAACTCCAGACACATGTGCCACCTTGTTTATCTGGCTTACATGGGTCCTGGGGAATTGAACCTGGGTCCTTTGGCTTTGCAGTCAAGTGCCTTAACTGCTAAGCCATCCCTCCAGCCCATAGCACTGTTTTTAACATACAGAACAGAGCAGTGGGCACTGAGCAGGTGTTCTCACCAGGAGAAAAGATGGGCACAAGAAGTCATACCATTAGGTTTGCCCGTTGTGGGCCTTTCAGCCAGGCCCTCCCAGGGTGACACGGTAACGCGTCTTAGTCTCATCACTGTTGACTCTTGGAACCACATGACTCTTGGCTGAAGGGTAGGGTGATTACAGCGTCCCTAGCTATTGTCCACTAGATGCCAGGAGAAACTCCTCCAAGCCTGGGCATTACAGCCCAAAATACCTGAGAGCTTTCCCGTCCCCTGAAGCTTTCCACACAAGGCTCCCGTAGGAGGAAAGGTGCCTTTGGACATCAGGGGGTTTTGCAGATGATTCCTCCCTCCATCTGGGGCATGGCAGGTGACCTTGTAGACTCACCTCATGTGACTGCCCAACCCAAAGGGTCTGGGAGAATGCCAGTGGCCCGCCTTTGCAGAAGGCTTCCTATGCCTCAGACGGATCTGAGAACTTAACGTTTACTGACCCACTTTGTGCTCACAGCAAACTGTTATCACTTTCTATTTTATAGATAAGAAAAGGGTAGCAAAATGAAGGGATTCACCTCGCATGGACACAAGTAACCCAGTTGACATTTGGACCCCGACCCTTGCTTTGCAGAGCACTGGCTCTCACCCAGCACACTCCCACCCTTGCTGGAGAGAATCCTTCTAGGCTGGAGCCTAGAACACAGCGTGCACGCACACACACACACACACACACACACATGCATGCATGCACGCATGTGCACGCACACACACACACGCACACACGGAAAGAGTATTGTGGCCTCCTCACTGCTGGGACTAAACACCCGGCCAGAAGCAGTTTATGGGATGAAAGGGTTTTGTTGCAGTCAGGTTCGCATTGCTGGTAGACATCACCCAACCAAGAGCAGCTTGTGGGGAAAAAAAGGGGGGGGCGTTATTTCAGCGTACAGACTGGAGGGGAATCTCCATGGTGGCAGGGGAAAATGATGGCATGAGCAGAGGGTGGACATCACCCCCTGGCCAACATAAGGTGGACAACAGCAACAGGAGAGTGTGCCAAGCACTGGCAAGGGGAAACTGGCTATAATAGCCATAAACCTGCCCCCAACAATACACTGCCTCCAGGAGGCTTTAATTCCCAAATCTCCATCAGCTAGGAACCTAGCATTTAGAACACTTGTATTTATGGGGGCACACCTCAATCAAACCACCACAGGTTTATTGGGATTACAGTTTTTAGGAAAAGTTTTGTCATGGCAGGAAAAGCATGCCAGCGAGCTGGGCATCACATCCCGGCACATCAGTTGGGAGGAAACAATGAGAGCGAGCTAGCTGGCACTGTCCAGAGTGAGGGAGCTGGATTATAAAACCCTAGTGACACATCTTCTCCAGTAAGGTTCCACCTCCCAAAGAGATTAAGTATGAGGCTTAGTCACAAACACATGAGGCTATGAGCACATTTCACATTCAAAGTTTCATGTACATATATTTAAAGGAACAAATCTCTCCCATATAGAACCTCCCTTTATAAGCCTTTAATTCTCTTTTGTTTAAATTATTTTTTTATATTTTATTTTTTTATTTATTTGAGAGAGAACTAGGCAGAGAGAAACAGGGAGAGAATGGGAGCACCAGGGCCTCCAGCCACTGCAAACAAACTCCAGATGTGTGTGCCCTCTTGTGCATCTGGCTTACGTGGGTACTGGCAAATTGAACCTGGGTCCTTTGGCTCTGTAAGCAAGTGCCTTAACCGCTAAGTCATCTCTCCAGCCCATAAATTATTTTTTAAAATATTTATTTGCAAGCAGAGGGAGACAGAGAGAAGAGAAAGAGAGAATGGGCACACCAGAACCTCCAACCACTTCTAATGAACTCCAGATATGTGTGCTTCTCTGAGCATCTGGCTTTACATGGATACTGGGGAATTGAACCCAGGTTGTTAGGCTTTCCATCCAGGAAGCACTTTAACTGCTGATACATCTCTCTAAAAATTATTTTTTTGTGTTTATTTGAGGGAGGGAGGGAGAGAGAGAGAGACAGAATAAGTAGTCTAGGGCCTCCTACCACTGCAAAAACAAAACAAAATAAAACAAAAACTCCAGATGCATGTGCACACTTTGTGCATCTGGCTTTACATGGTTACTAGGGAACTGAACCTAGGCCTTCAGGCTTTGCAACAAGTGCTTTTAACTGCTGAGCCATCTCTCCAGCCATACTTCTTTCTTTTTTTCTTTTAAGCAGCATCTCACTGCAGCACAGGCAGATCTGTAACTCACTATGTAGCTCAGGCTGGCCTCGCACTCATGGTGATCTTCCTGCTTCAGCCTCCTGGGTGCTATGACGGAAGGCTCGCACCCCCAAGCCCAGCCTGAAGCTGTGCCGAGGACTAAGCAGCCATCACAAATCTCACTACGGGTGATCTCACAAAAGAGGATGGGGTCGGCACGCATCTTTCATTGTTACTTTCTTTCTGACCGTTTCATACAAGTGTCAGGTACTGGTTTATCTTAAAGAGGTAACTCTGGCCCTCAGGGCTGCCTATCAAAAGAACAGGTCCATTATCAAACATTTTGTTAGATGTAATAATAAAAATACCAACTTCAGTCAGCCTGTTCATAGGCCCACCTGGACTGTCTTTTTTTTTTTTTTTTTTTAATTTGGGGGAGAGAGAGTGAATGCACACACGGACTCTGGCCACTGCAAATGAACTCCAGGTACCTGTGCTACTTTGAACATCTAGCTGACATAAGTACTGGGGAATCAAACCTGGGTCCTTAGGCTTCCCAAGCAAGCACCTTAACTGCTAAGCAATCTCTCCAGCTCATTTCTTTTTATTTATTTTTCAAGGTAGGGTCTCATTCTAGCCCAGGCTGACCTGGCATTCACTATGTAGTCTCAAGGTGACTTTGAACTCAGGAATCCTCTTTCCTCTGCCTCCCAAGCACTGGGATTAAAGGCGTGTGCCACCACACCTAGCTTTCTTTTTATTTATTTAAAAATATTTTATTTATTTTTCTGAGAGAGAGAAAGACTCATCTTTGAAGAGCCGTATCAATACTGCAAGACAGCATTTTAGAAGCTGGAGAATTAAGAGCAGTGTGTGTCAGACAAGCTACTATAGTTCACTGGAGTGTTACAGCCTTATGTAAAATGTGGCCAGGGAAAGGGACCTGTGATTGAAATCTCTGACAGACAATGCAGTGTGCACAGGAAAGCCACTACCAGTGTTCTCTAGACCCATGTGTGCCTCAGGACGGAACCTTACTGCGTGCACATAGCTAAGGACCCCTGTTGCTGCTCTTCCTGGTCCCAAAGGTGGGTGGATGGAGTCCCAGCTTTCAATGTTTTGTTTACTTTTGTCACCAGTTATAATTATTTTTTCTTCTGTAATTGTCACCAATTATTATCTCAGAAGATATGCCAGAGCTTATTTTATTTTTACTTATTTAAGAGAAAGAAAGAGGTGGGGTGGGAGGAGAGGGAGAGAATGGCATGCCAGGACCTTCGGCCACTGCAAACAAATTCCAGATGCATGCGCCACCTTGTGCATCTGGCTTATGTGGGGCCTGGGGAATCGAACCTGGATCCTTTGGCTTTGAAAGCAAGCGCCTTAACCGCTAATCCATCTCTCCAGGCCCCGAGCTTATTTTAGACGAACTTTGAAATAAGAATAGGAGGAATTAATTGAGAAAAGAGCAAGATTTGGTCAGCTTCCCATGTCATTCAGCTCTCAGTCGGTTGCCCGTGCAGAGGTGACAGAGGTAGAGCTATAAAAAAGCAGGAATGGGCCAGCGGACCTTCTTCCCAGGACGCTGTAACCAGCAACACCCAGTCAGTGCGGCCACGGAGAGTTGTCCTGCATCCTGCTTGTAAGTCACCCTGGCTCGCTGCCTCTCTTTGCTCTCTTGTGCCATAAGGAAGGGTGGGTGAGAAGGATGAAGATGAGCATTTTGCTCTACAGTGTGGAAGAAGCCGGCTTAGCAGTGTTGGCGCTGTCTCTCTCTTACCCACCATTCTTCCTCTAGCCTTAGCAGACAGCTGCTTCTTCCCGATGCATGGGTATACTGTACGACAAGGATTTCTTTATAGCATCCTCTTTCTTTCTTTTTTAAAAATTTTATTTGAGACGAGAGAGAAAGGGAAAGAGAGAGAGAGAGAATGAGAATGGGCATGCCAGGGCTTCTAGCCACTGCAAATGAACTCCAGATGCATGTGCCACCTTGTGCATCTGGCTTATGTAGGAACTGGAGAATCAAATCTGGGTCCTTAGGCTTTGAAGGCATGTGCCTTAACAGCTAAGCCATCTCTCCAGCCCCCCCCCCACTTTTTTTAAAATATATTTTATTTATTTATTTGAGAGAAAGAGAGAGAAGGAGAAAGAGAGGGAGAGAATGGGTGCACCAGGGTCTCCAGCCACTGCAAACGAACTCTGGATATAGCATCATCTTTCTTTTGCATGTGTGTGTGATACGAAGTGCATGTGTATGCATGTTCATACTGTGTACGTGTGACCATGTGTGTGAGTGTGGGCACACACCGGCCATGGTGCGTGTGTGGTCAGAGGACAACTTCGGGATGGAAGGCGAGGGCCTTGCACCTTCTTTGAGGTAGAGTGTCTTGTTCTCCACTGCCTTTGCCAGGGTAGCTGGCCCTCGAGCTTCTAGTAAATTCTCCCATTCCTTCTAGTAAATTCTCCCGTTTCTTTCTCACAGTGGGCTCGCTGGGGTTATGGCTGTCTGCCATAGCATGTGGTTTTGATGTGAGTTCTGGGGATCTGAGCGAGATGTTTGCACTTGGGTGGAAGTGTGAACTGAGCCGTCTCCCAGCCCTTCCACCTTACTTTTTCAGACAAAGTCTGTCCCTGTACTCAGAGCTCACCAGTTTGGCTTGTCAAGTTAGTCAGCAAGCCTGGGGACCCTCCTATCCCTCAGCTCCCCCAGACGGGGATGACTGGCTGTCACTCCATGCTGGCCATTCATGTAGATGCTGGGGATCCAAACCCAAGTTCTCATTCTTCCATCTCCGCAGCCCCAGGAGCTTTATTTTAATTATGGCCTGGGGTTCTTAAGGCCAGCACGAGCTTCCGAATGGCACCATGTTTAGCACTAAGCAGGTGCCCTTGCTGGGAGAGAAGATGGGCACAAAAAATCAGGTCATTAGACTTGCCGGTCTTGGGCGCCTCCCAACCAACCTAGCCCTCGCAGGGTGATGTTCCTCAAGGGCTTCTCAGCTCCTCACTGTTGACTTGTGGGGTCCAGATGCCTCTTGGTTGTGGGGCTTCTTATCAGGATAATCTGATTGCAGCATCCATGGCCTTTGCCCAGTAGATGTCATGAGTCAGGGCATTTGCCAGGCTAGTTGACCCGTGAGCTTCCAGATGATTCCCTGTCTCCACCTTCCTTCTTGTACTGGGATTACACATTCCCTGTCTCCACCTCCCTTCTTGGGCCACAGCACCTGGCTTTGCGTGGGGCTAGAGATCTGAACTCAGCTTCTCACACTTGCACAGCGACTGTGTTACCCCTCGGCCATCTCCCAGCCCTCCTGCTAAGCTTCCTCATGCAGCATCCTTTGGTCAGCATATTCTAGGTGTTAAGTGTTTTGAATCTGTCATGTCATTCTTAATAGCCATGCAGGTTATCAATCATTTTCTCTGGTCTCATTTGAAACGGAGGTTCACAAAGACGAACGAACTTTACCAGAGTCTCAGAGCTTGGAACACCTGAGCACACTGTGACGTCGCTCCGTAAAGAATTGTGAAGCATTCGCACACACGTGTGTTGCTTAGTCTTACCTTGCCTGAAATCTCTGTTGGTTTTCTTTTGGTGTGAAAACACTTCCATTAGCTTCAAAATGTTCAGAGAATTTTCTATTTCACCCCTCCCCCCACTGTGAATCTTGGGGAAATTATCAGAAGTCATTTAGATTAAGTGATGTAATGAAAATTCGTGATGTCCCTGAAGTCCTAGTTTGGCCTCTGTCCCTAGAGTACTAATGGGTAAAGTTTTGAGAGGTTGACGAGGAGATGATGGAGACCTTTGAAATGTGTGCAGTTGTTTTGATTATTTAAATTAGTTCTACATTTAAATATTTTTTCCTCCTATAAATTATTTTATTTTATTTTTTTATTAATTAGTTTTGTACTCAGAGATATACAGTCAATTTGGTACCATTATGAGGTTCATCCATTACCTACCCCCTCCCCTTGGCCCCTCCTTGTTGAGGTATATGGGTCATGCATTGTGGAGTTAGCCCACAGTTATGGGTAGGATAAATGCCTGCATATCATGACCCAACATGTGGCTCTGATATTCTTTCTGCCCCCTCTTCCACAAAATTTCCCTGAGCCATGTTGAGTT
Source organism: Dipus sagitta (assembly GCA_036346955.1). Classification (NCBI taxonomy): domain Eukaryota; kingdom Metazoa; phylum Chordata; class Mammalia; order Rodentia; family Dipodidae; genus Dipus; species Dipus sagitta. The sequence goes on from CM070778.1 coordinate 136,854,303, forward strand.
CATTTTTGGTCTGCTTCAGTGATGAGGTGTTGGGGGCCTTACTTTTAAATATTTTAATTAATTAATGTGTGTGTGTGTCTGTTACACGTGCAATGGTGTGCATGTGGAAGTCAGAGGACAACCTCAAGGTGTATTAATTTTTTTAATTTCAAATTTTTATTAACAACTTCCATGATTATAAAAAATATCCCATGGTAATACCCTCCCTCCCCCCACTTTTCCCTTTGAAACTCCATTCTCCATCATATCCCCTCCCCATCTTCTTTTTGTTTGTTTGTTTGTTTGCTTTGTTTTGTTTTTCGAGGTAGGGTCTCTCTCTGGTCCAGGCTGACCAGGAATTAACTATGTAGTCTCAGGGTGGCCTCAAACTCACAGTAATCCTCCTACCTCTGCCTCCCGAGTGTGGGATTAAAGGTGTGTGCCACCACGCCCGGCTTTCCCCTCCCCATCTTAATCAAGGTGTATTAATGTGTGTGTGTGTGTGTGTGTCACACGTGCCACGCATGCATGTGGAGGTCAGAGGACAACCTCAAGGTGTATTAAGTAGTGTATGTGTGTGTGTCACATGTGCCACGCATGCATGTGGAGGTCAGAGGACAACCTCAGGGTGTATTAAGTAGTGTATGTGTGTGTGTCACACGTGCCACGCATGCATGTGGAGGTCAGAGGACAACCTCAAGGTGTGTGTGCTGCGCCTTCTTTGAGACTGGGTCTCTTGGTCACGGCCTAGCTGGCCTTCTGGAGCTTCAGACACGGCTGGCTCTGCCTCCCTTCCTCTTAGTTGAGGACCACAGATGCATGCACCAGTTTGCACCCAGCTTTACTGGGTGCTGGGGAATCCAACCTGGGTCGTCTGAGCCGTCTCCCCAGCCCTAGTTCTAATTTTTGCTACATTCAGTCTTCCCTCTCCTGCTGCCTGCCTTCTTCAATGGCTGACCTGTGACCTCTGGTTCTCAGCATCTCCCACCCGGCTTCCTTCCCAGAGGAAACACCCCTTCCTTAGATGTGCTTCATAGGATTACATGTAGTTGGGCCGCCCTTTTCGACACTCCTGCACAATGTGTTTTCTCCAGTCTCCTCTTCCAGTCTACAATCCCATCAGCCTGGTGGTGGCATTCCACTAGTGGGAACCTGCTGATGCTGCCTGCTTCTCTCTGGACACTCCAGGAACACGTGGGGCCTCTTAGGAGCTTTGAGGAGAAGCAGGGTGCAGAGGGGAGCAAGGTTAGGACACACAGTCTGGGTTTGGTTCCAGACTCACTGTGGGATCTTGGACTTGATCTTGAAGGAGCTGCTCCTTGGTACATACTGTTACTGATACGGAGAGTGGGCTCATCGCGTGTCCTCGGGAGGTGGCTCTTCGTTTCCTGGCTGGTCACAAGGGGTCCAGGGCCCATGCAGACTTTGTAACCAAGGCACACACAGTGGGGCCGCCTGTCGTGTATAGAGTGGTGGAATTCACTTCATCTTCTCACCTCACTCAGGCATCAGTTTTGCTGAATGATCTAAGGAAAAAACTTTTTAAAATATTAAATAACGATCTGGGGAGATGGCTCAGCGGTTAAAGACACTTGATTGCAAATCCTGATGGCCTAAGTTTGATTCCCCAGTACCCCATGAAGCCAGCTGCACAGAGTGGCTTACAGTTTCCGGATGGCTAGGCAGCATCCTGGGTGGCACCTGGCTTGACCTTGAGCCTGTTCCTGCCTTGGTTCCTTTCTCCGTCTTTCTTTTGCCGATGGTGTGTTGGGTAGAGGCTCGCTTGCTTCTCTTCTTGTCTCTGTTCAGGCAGCTCTTTGGGTCTTTCCTTGCTTCTGTTGGAATAAACCCTCTGGGTGATTGCAGAGCGTGCCCTGCTCCTCTGAGAGTCCCAGCGCTCGGGAGGCAGAGGTAGTAGGATTTCCGTGAGTTCGAGGTCCCCCTTAGACTACAGATTGAATTCCAGGTCAGCTTGGGCTAGAGAGACACCCTACCTAGAAAAAAAAAAAAGAAAGAAAAAAAAAAAAAAGAAAAAGGCCCAGCTGTGAGCCAGGGTGAGGGTGAGGAGCAGGCGAGGGCCCGCGGTGAGCAAGGCTTCTGCTCGTGGCTTACGAAAACCCTCGCTCCTCCCAGCCTTCCGTGCGCTGCCCGGTGTTGCTGTCTCCGCTGGGTGGCATTTGGGATGAGCCACACAGCACGTTCCAGGTACTCAGGATGGTCCAGCGATGACACACTGTCGTAGGCTTTCCCACAACACAGCCTCTCACGAAACTAGGCTGTCCCGAGCCCCTGCTGATAGAAATGCTCACCTGTACACCAAGAAGGTCTGGAAAGCACCGCAGTCAGCACGCAGCGTGTGCCCAGGCCGCCGGCGAGGGGTTCGTGGTGTGAGACCTAAAGTCCTTATGAGAGTGTCCAAAACAAACAAAAACGTTAGCCGGGCCTATGGCCGTTCCGTGAGTTCTAAATGTGTCCATGACAGCATCGAGCGAGCTGTCCTTATTGCGGAGCAGAAAATCATCTGTGAAAGTGTCGAAGGCACAAGCACAGAGTCAGAAAGCTAAATAAATACGAAGCTTTTAAAATAATTTTTAAAAAAAGAGGGAAAGGAAGAAGGCAGACAAAATCTACTGCAGGGCCCCCTCCTCTCCTCTCGGTTTGGCTTGCTCGCTCATGGGGGTGTTTACAGTGAGGTGGAACGTTCTGGAAGGCTGTGTTGTATCTGACAAGTGTACATTTGCAGAGAAGAGGTAGAGCGAGCTTGCTGAGTTTTTTCATGTGCGATGTGGCATCGTCACATTGCAGTGAACTTGGCTCTGTTGGTGAAGCTGCCTGGATTGGGGCTCAGGGCAGCTGCCGTGCCCCTTTGTGGTCGGGCTGCTCAGGCAGGACCTCAGCCGGGCATCTCTGAACAGTGGGTGACGGAGCTGACCATCACGCAGTTCGTGCTCTGTAGGACACTGTACAACCATGGAAAACCGCTCGGCTTCCAAGAAGTCCAGCCGTGTGGCAAGGCAGGCGGACGCAGGGAGGGAAGTCACGCTTGGTTCTCATGCGCCCAGGGTCCCACGCTGGATCTTTCATGCCGTGGACCTTGTTCACTCCGGCAGCAAGTGGTCACTTCCTTGGACTGGGGAAGTCTGCAGCAGTGACTTTCACAGTGTAGAAAGACCATGCGGAGACTGAGGAACGGTCTTAACTGTAGGTGGAGAGAAAGATGGGGCAGTCGTGCACAGGTTTCTTTGTTTTTAATACTTTTATTTCTTAGTAAGTAGAAACAGAGGCGCGGGAGAGGGAGAGAATGGGCACACCAGGGACTCTTGACCCCGCTGCACACTCCACTGGGGACATCTGGCTTTGCATGAGTACTGGGGAATAGGACTCAGGCTGCCAGGCTTTGGGAGCAAGTGCCTTTAACCACTCAGCCGTCATTTCTCCAGCCCCCTTGCACAGGGTGTTAAAGGGTAAGCATTCACACATTTGACAAGTCTACAGCAGAGCAAAAGGAGAGGATGGGCAAGTGGGACAGAGCGCACAGTGGCTCCAAAGTGACCGTGAGTGCTGCTCATGAAATCCCCCAAGTTGGGCTGGAGAGATGGCTTAGCGGTTAAGCGCTTGCCTGTGAAGCCTAAGGACCCCGGTTCGAGGCTTCATTCTCCAGGACCCACATTAGCCAGATGCACAAGGGGGCGCACGCGTCTGGAGTACGTTTGCAGTGGCTGGAAGCCCTGGCACGCCCATTCTCTCTCTTTCCCTCTATCTGCCTCTTCCTCTCTCTGTCACTCTCAAATAAATAAAAATGAACAAAAAAATTAAAAAAAAAACCTGTTTAAAAAAAAAAAGAAATACCCCAAGTTGGAAGATTTTCCTCTCCTCCCCACAGTTCTGCCCTCACCCCACTTTTTGTTTTGTTTTGTTTTGTTTTGTTTTGTTTTGAAGTAGGGTCTCACTGTAGCCCAGGCTGACCTGGAATTCTATGTAGTCTCAGGGTGGCCTTGAACTCACAGCGATCCTCCTACCTCTGCCTCCCAAGTGCTGGGATTAAAGGTGTGTGCCACCACGCCCGGCCTTGTTTTTTTTTTTTTTTTTTTTTTTCTTTCTCCTTTTCTTTTGGTCTCTGTGTGGTGTGCATGTGTATATTGAATGCGTGTTCATATGCACATCACAGGTGGGCACAGGTATGTGTGAAGGAACATGTGTATGTGTGTGTATTTGTGTGTGTGAGTAGGCCAGAGGTTATGACTGGGTGTCTCCTTCAGGTGTTTTGGGGACAGGATCTCTCCCTGAACCTGGAGTTTACTGAGTTAGCTAGACTAGCTAGTTGTGAATCTTAGGGATCCTCCTGTTACCATGTCCCCAGTGCTGGGCTTACTGGTATGTGCCATTACGCCCAGCATGTTTTGGTGAGGGGCGCTTGGGATCTGAACTCAGGTCCTCATGCTTGCATGACAAGCCTGTTACCCACTGAGCCATCTTCCTAGCCCCTCAGTTCTCCTTTTATTTTGCAAACCCAGTGCGCATTTTGGTAGAGCGGCCGTTGGCCCTGGATTTGCTATCTGAACTTCTTACCATTCTTTCCTGTGGTGGAATAGTATGGAGCTCAGATGCTGAGGTGTGTATAGACTGGCTTCTTCATTCTGGTATTCGGCTTAGCCTCATACCAGGCATCAGGGTCAGCTCTGCAGGTCACACGGCCCCATCTCAGTTTGGAAGGATGTCATCTCCCCATACCGAGCACTGTGGCTACAGCCAGTAATAACGGGCTGTCTACTTGGACGTTGCCGGGAGAGCTTCACCACCCGTGATAAGTACGTTGGGGTGGTGATGTCTTAATTATCTTTATTAAATCACCTCACTAAATATGCATGTCTGAAAACGTCGCATCTTATACCATAAACACACACAGTTTTTGTCAGTTCAAACTGTGGGGATGGAGAGATGGCTGGGCAGGGAAAGTGCCCGCCACGCAAGCCTGAGGACCTGAGTTCAGAGCTTTACCGTGGTGGCACATGCTGGGTGTGGTGGCACACACCTGGAATCCCAGCACCACAGGGCTCGTTGATTAGCTCGTCCCAGTCAGTGAGCTCCAGTGAGAGGCCCAATCTCAAAAAGTGAGTGTGGAGAGCAAGGGAAGACACCATCATGGAGCTCCACACGCACACGCACGCTACACCCACGGACGCGTGGAAACATGCATACCCACATGCACACACGGTGCATACACATTCAAAAATAATAGCAATAGTTTTAAAAAATTTGTGGTGAAGTCCTCACATCCAGCCATATGATTGAACTTTCAGCCTGACCTTGCCTGAGAAGTGACGCCCGTGTGTGGTGACTGGGTGTGAGCAGCACTTCCCACAGGCCAAGCCTGAAGTTGCCCCATGTCAGAGAACCCTTCTTGTCTCTGGTGATTATGGGTGGTTAATGTTTGTGTGTGTGTGTGTGTGTGAATGTAATTATTGCTTTTTCTTTCTGTACCTTGGCTAGCTTTGTGATTCAAAACATGAATAAAAATATACATTGCAAAATTTTTACCAAGAACATCCACTTAATATTTTTATTTTTTAAATATATATATTTTTATTTATTTATTTGAGAGAGAGAAAGAGGCAGAGACACAGAGAGAGAGACAGAGACACACACAGAGAGACAGAGACAGACAGAGACACAGAGAGAGAATGGGCGTGCCAGGACCTTCAGCCACTACAAACGAACTCCAGATGCATATGCACCCCCTTGTGCATGTGACTTACGTGGGTCCTGGAGAGTCAAACTGGGATTCTTTGGCTTTGCAGGCAAATGCCTTAACCGCTAAGCCATCTCTCCAGCCCCCACTTAATATTTTTAAGCAGCAAAATTCTCAAATGATAGCTGGATACTTTTGGTACCTATACTAACTGTCACGTATGAAACCCAGTGACCTCTAGACTCAGAATCTGCCAATCCTACTTGCAGGAAATTTGTTCTCAGCTGGGAAAGGATGGAACTGTGTGAAGGGGAATTCCTGCCATCTTGAATCATTTCTGATGTTCCAGCCAAGACAAATCTCTTTTCAAGGGGCAAGGTGACCTTAACGGTTTTCATCATGAGCCACTATTGTCAGTCTCTGGGAAGTCAGGGGGAGACTGGCATCATAGACTTGAGATGAGTGAAATTCCCTGATTTCAAAAGTCTTGAGTATGAGGACCAGAACCTTCATCCTGGTATGCCAGATCCTTCTGGAACCTGCATTGCATACAGCAGAGCTAAATCACACTGAGTTAACCCCACTATGTCATTATGGTTGAGAGAAATGCCGAAGCCCAAGTGTTATGTTCGCGTCAGAGTCTGGTGGACTGCAGTACACTGCAGCCTCCTTGTGTGTGATGGTGCATTTGGTGGAGGTCAGGTGGATTCATGGCCACGCTTGTGTTTACTTCCACTACTGACTCTCCCATTCATTCTTGCCCACATTGTTGTTTTTTTTTTTTTTTTTTTTTTTGGTTTCTCTAGGTAGGGTTTCGCTCTTGCCCAGGCTGACCTGGAATTTACTATGGAGTCTCAGGGTGGCCTCAAACTCACAGTGATCCTCCTACCTCTGCCTCCCAAGTTCTGGGATTAAAGGCGTGCACCACCACACCCGGCCCACATTCCCTCCAGCCACTGCAAAAGAACTCCAGACACATGTGCCGCCTTGTGCATCTGGCTTATGTGGGTCCTGGAGAGTCGAACCAGGATCCTTTGGCTTTGCAGGCAAATGCCTTAACTAAGCCATCTCTCTAGCCCCCACATTCTTTTTTAACCTCCATGAAGAAAATTGATTTGACTTCTCAGATTTCAAGATTCCTTCTTTAATTTTTTAAAAAAATTGATTTTCATGTGTGCGCCTGTGCATGTGCCAGTGTCTTCATGCTGCAAATAAACACCAGATGCTTATGTCACTTTCTGTATCTGGCTTTACATGGATATTGGGGAGTTGAATCCTGGCCATCGGGTTTTGCATGCCACCAACTTTAACCACTGAGCCATCTCCCCAGCCTAAAGGATTCCTTCTTGATGTTAGAATTTCAAATTTTTCATTTTTTTCTTTCTTCCATTGGTTCATTTAAGTCTTTATGGCTTTATTGAGATAATATTTAATTGTATAGAAAGTCGACTCATTTTAAGTTTACAGTTGTGTGAGTCAATGTTGGTACGTTGTGCATGTGTAACTATCACCAAAACCCAGCTTAGAACCCTGTGTCATCACAAAAGTCCTTGGTGCCTCTAGAAGTCCATCCACGCCTGCATCTCCAGTCCTGACAACCAATGGTCCATGCTCTGTCTCTCTCTCTCTCATTTTGCCTCGAATAGGTATTGTACCCAGTGGGCTGATTCTGTATGTCTTGCTTTGTACCTATTCTGTGCAAATAGCATATATCTTTGAGGTTTTTTTTTTTTTTTGGTATTGCCTCACTCTAGCCCAGGCTGACTGGGAACTCACCCTGTAGTACCAGGCTGGCCTCAAACTCAGGACCTCGTGTCCATCCTCCCTCTGCCTCCCAAGTGCTGGGATTAAAGGCCTTGCTCTTTGAGGTCTTTTGTGCCTCAAAGAGAACAGTGCTTGTGTCCCTTGTGAGCAGAATTCCACAGTGCTGAAACCCAAAATCTTGCTCACTTGTTCACTAGCTGGTGGATATCTGGACTTTCTCTGCATTCATCTGATTTTTTAAAATATTTATTTATTATTTATGTGTGCATGTGGGTGCACCAGGGTCTCTTGCCACTGCAAATGAATGCCTATCTGGCTTTATATGGGTGGCTGGGGAATTGAACCCAGGCCAGCAAGGAAGTGTCTCTCACCGCTAAGCCATCTCCCCAGCCCCACATCCATCTAATTTTAACTTTTCTGCTTTGATTTCTTATCCAAAGTCCATGTTAGAAACAACTCCCATTCATCTGGCCACTTTACCTCCAGCCCGAGTCAGTGGCCTTCCTACTTAGGGGACAAAACTTCATAATGAAGGCTGACAGGGAGACTCAGAACTTGTCCCCACAAGCTGAAGTCACCAGGCATGAGAAAGTAAAACATCTTTTTATTTGCTGTTACCTGGTTTTGAGATAGGGTCTCATGTAGCTCAGGCTGTCCTCAAACTCTTCATATAGCCAAGGATAACCTTGAACTCCTGATCCTCTTATGTTCACCTCCCAAGTACTAGGGTAACAGGTGTGTACACCTCATACCTGGATATATAGCAATTTTTTTTGGGGGGGGGTTGTTTCTCGAGGTAGGATCTTGCTCTAGCCCAGGCTGACCTGGAATTCACTATGTAGACTCAGGGTGGCCTTGAACTTATAGAGATCCTCCTACCTCAGCCTCCCAAGTGCTGGGATTAAAGGCATGCGCCACCACGCCCGGCTACATAGCAAATGTTTTGAATTTGATGCTGTAGGTTGACTTTTGGGGGACTGGGAAGTCGCATTACAACATCAGAGCATGGCTTTAGCAATGGCTGGCAGCAGAATATCTGATCTCAAGTTTTTGGTTTGTGTGTGTGTGTGTGCGTGCGTGCCACGGGACGCGTGCGGTGGTCAGAGGACAACTTTCTGGTGTCAGTTCTTAGCTTCCGCCTTGTTTGAGGCGGGCTCTCTTGTCCACCGCTCTGCTCTCAGGCTAGTGCAGAGTTCTAAGAGATTCTCCTGTCTTCTACTTCTCATCTCGCTGGGACGACAGAAACCAGCCAGTGCTTCTGGCTTCTTATGTGGGTGTTTGGGGAGCCAAATCTCAGTACTTGTGCGTGCAGCAAGCGCTTTCTCCACTGAGCCGCCCGTCCCCCCAGGGCTAACCTCAGGTTTGCCAAGTGGCCTTGCATGCAAGGAAATGCTTCTGTGACCCGCTGAAGCTGGGTGCCAAGGTTCAGAGGGCAGCTTCAGTGATTTCCCCTGGTGCTTCGAGACTGGCAGCTGAGTTGCCTTGTCAGCAGCTCTTGACATCCTCACACATTGCCCACTCAGGGTCGAGGTGAGGTCCAGCTCCGCTCTTGTTCCCGATCTTTCTCAGAGAGGAGGCGTCAGCTGAGGAAAGCCCACTGTGCTTCTCCGGGGTGTGATGTGTCGGCAGCCGGCGCTGACATCCACCAGGGCCCTGGCGCATGGCCGACTCGTTCCAGCGTTCTGGCCGAGGGTGGAATGCCTTCCTCTTGGCAGCTGGAATTCCCTGGGTTCTTTCGGCTCCAAGGGTTCATTCATTTCTGCTGTCTAAGCAGTACGCCACTGATGTATGTGGCCTCTCCCCCACGCCCACCGGAAGCTGCGCTTATGGCCACGTTTCTTGCTGCTGTTCTGTGCGCGTGTGCCCATGCACGTGGAGGCCCGAGGTGCTTGCTGGGCACCTTCCTCGCTCATGCACTACTTTCTTCACCGAGTCGAGTTGAACCAGTCAAGCTGAACTCGCTTGAACCAGAGCGTTTCCACTGGGCTGGTCTAGTGGGCCAGGGTGCCCAGTGATACCCTGCCGTCGCCTCATAAGTGCTAGGATTACACGCCAGCTGCCATGCCTGCCTGGTGTTTATGTGGGTTCTGGTGATCCAAATTCATCCTCACACTTGTCCAGGAATCCTTTTTTTTTTTTTTTTTTTCCCACTGAGTCATCTCCCCACCTCCCTTTAAAAACAGTTTTATTGACATATGACTTCATTCAAGGAATAGAATGAAGTAGTTTTTGGAATATTCACACCTGTGCCACTACCACTACTATCTACATTTAACCTTTTTTTTTTTTTTTTTTGAGGTAAAGTCTCACTCTAGCCCAGGCTGACTTGGAACTCATTCTCTATCTCAGGGTAGCCTCGAACTCACAGCTATCCTCCCGCCTCCGCCTCTGGAGTGCTGGGATCAAAAGCATGTGCCGCCATGGCCAGCTCTTTTAAACCTTTTTATCACCTCGGAAAGAAACCCTATGCCATGAGCCCTTCCATCCAGTCCCCACTCTCTCCAGCCCTGGACCGCCACCAGTCTACTTCCTGGCCCTTTAGTTTTGTCCGTTCTGAACATTCCTGGAGTCATACAATACATTTTTTTTTTCGTGACTGGTTTCTTTCACTTAACATAATGTTTTTATAGTGCATCCAAGTTGTAGCACACATCACTAATCCCTTCCTTTGTGAGCTGACTCATATTCCATTTATAGATAGACCACATTGTGCTTATCCGTCCGTCGGTTCATGGACACTTGGCTATGTCCACCTTTGGTTATTCTGAGCCGTGCTCTGTAAACGTGAATGGACAAGTCTCTTTGTGGACATACATTTCAGTCTCTTGGGTAGATAACTAGAAGTGAAGTTTAGGGACTTGTGGTAACTCAGGCATCTGAGGAACTAGAGCCAAGTGTATTTATTTATTTGTTGTTGTTGTTTGAGGTAGGGTCTCACTCTAGCCCAGGCTGGCCTTGAACTCACAGCGATCCTTCTGCTTCTACCTCCCAAATGCGAGCATTAAAGGCAAGTGCCTCTATGCCTGGCTTAGAGCCAAGTGTTTTTATTCCCCAGAATCTTTTCCAAGACTAAGGAAGCCGTGAGATTTGGCAGATGTGTTTCAGATGTTCAAACCCAGGGCCCTTATTATCCAGACTCATTTTAAGATTTTCATATAAAGCTACTGAAGCGTATGCACGACCCTTGTCCGGAGAAGAATCGAGTCGCAGTCTGGAGGGCGGCGGTTCCATCTGTGAGCCTGTTGTGGAGGGGCTGAGTGGTCTTACCACGGGCGCCATGACCAGTCCAGACCTGGAGCATCTGAGTCATGGGGGACAGATGTCACTTACTGTCACACTACTCCCAGGGTGGCAAATAGGGCATGTTGGGTTTGTTCCACAGTCAGTGACTTGAGGCCCTGGCTTCTTGGAACTCGGGCATCATGTTACCACAGCCTCGGCGCTGTCAGAGCTCGCGAAGTCCGGTGATGAGAGCAGTCTGTCTCCAGAATACTCTCGCTCTCCGTCCTGAGTCAGGTGCTGTTCTCGTTTGGGCCAGTGGCCACTGATCTTTCATTAAATTACTGAGTGCAGGGCTTAGGGCCAAGGATTAAGGGAAGAAGTCCTAAGTCGCCTTAGCAAGCCTCAGGATTTGCTAAATCATGCCTTTGAGAAGGGCCGAATGAAATGGTGCCCAGAGGTTTTCCCTGTTCTTCAACTCTTTGTCTGTCTCTCTGTGTGTGTGTGTGTGTGTGTGTGTGTGTGTGTGTGTGTGTGTTCAGATGTGCATGCTCTGTGTGCATGAATGCAGCGGCCAGAGGGAGATGTTACACCCTTTGTCACTCTTCCCTTATTTCCCCAAAACAGAGCCTCCCACTGAACCTGGAGCTGTAGTTTGCACTTAAACCAGGGAGCCCCGCGATCCTCCTGCCTGCCCACCTTAGAACTGGAGTCCCAGGCATGCATGACCCCTTGCAGCTTTTTACATGGGTGCTGGGAACCGAACCCAGGTCCTTGTGCTTATGCAGCAAGTGCCACCTCCTGGGTCCGACCTTCAGTCATTCTTGGTTGTGAGCAGGAGTGACAGTTACATGAAGCACTTAGCAGAAAACAAAGGTTGATGGCATGCAGTAGGTGCACCATAAATGTTACCTGAATGAGTTGTGTGTATGTGCGCGTGTGTGTGCGTGCACGCATGCGTGTTCCTATCACTTTAACCATTTGTAGTATTTCCAGTCAGTCATGTGATATTATGCACTCAATAAGTTTTGTGAGTTAGACTGGGACGAACGACAGAAGAGAAACTAAGGCCCTGAGAAGTTAAGAGGACAGGACAGAACAGGTTAGTGGCTGAACAAAACAAGTCAGAGAACTTGCTTGAACCTCACCTTCTTAGCAGTAAAATGGGTACATTAATAATCACCTTTTCAATATCAAATTATATATACTATATATATATGACTAATTCTTTTTTGTTCGTATGTACATATATGTGTGTGTTTATGCACATGCACATGCAAGTGCATATGTGTGTTTCTAGAGGCCAGAGGAAAACTCTGGTATTGTCAGGAGCCATCCAGCTTTATTAAACTTTTTTTTTTTTTTTTTTTTTTATGGGAGAGAGAGCAAGAGAGACAATTGGTATGCTAGGGCCTCTAGTCACTGTAATTGAACTCCAGGTGTATGTGCCACCTTGTGCACATGCATGGCCTTGTGCATATGCGTCACCTTGTGCGTCTGACTTAACGTGGGTTCTGGGGAATCAAATCTGGGTCCTGAGGTTTTGCAGGCAAGCACCTTAACCTGTAAGCCATCTCTCCAGCCCCCCCCCCAATATTATTTATTTAGAGAGAGAAAGAGGCATAGAGAGAGAGAGAGAGAGAGAGAGCGGGAGAGAGGGAGAGAGAGAGAATGGGAGTGCCAGGGCCTGTAGCCACTGCAGACGAATTCCAGATACATGTGTCCCCTTGTGCATTTGGCTTACATGGGTTCTGGGTAATTGAACTTGGGTCCTTAGGCTTCACAGGCACATGCCTTAACTGCTAAGTCATCTCACCAGCCTGATATTTTTATTTATTTATTAGCAAGCAGAAAGAGATAGAAGAGAGACAGAGAGAATGGGTGTGTCAGGGCCTCCAGCTGCTACAAGCGAACTCCAGATGCATGTGCCACCTTGTGCATCTGGGTATTGGGGATTATGTTTTTTTCTTTCTGATTTTTTTTTTTTTGTCCTATAAAAGCACACAGCATGGGCTGGAGAGATGGCTAAATAGTTAAGATGCCTGCTTGCAAAGCCTGCTGCCCTGGGTTCATTCAATTCCCCAATACCCACGTAAAGCCAGATGCACAAAGTGGTGCATGCACCTGGAGTTCATTTGCCGCTGCAAGAGGCTCTGGTGCACCCATTCTCTATCTCGCTCTCTTTCTCTCTCTCCTTGCAAATAATTAATTTTTCTTTTTTTTGAGGTAGAGTTTCACTCTAGCCCAGGCTGACCTGGAATTCACTATGTTGTCTCAGGTTGACCTTTAACTCATGGTAATCCTCTTACCTCTGCCTTCCAAGTGCGGGTATTAAAGGCATGCACCACTGCACCTGGCTAAATAATATTTTATTTATTTATTTATGTATTTATTTATTTATTGAGATAGGGTCTTGCTCTCATCCAGGTTGACCTGGAATTCACTATGTAGTCTCAGGGTGGCCTTGAACTCATGACAATCCTCCTACCACTGCCTCCCGAGTGCTGGGATTAAAGGTGTACGCCACCACGCCTGGATTAAATAATATTTTCAAAAGCACACACCATGTATATCTTTGTGGACTGCATGCTGCAAACATCTTCATGTCTCGAACTTGGCCTCCTCCTCGTTTTCTGTCGTGCCTTGGTTACATTTTCAGAGGAGAATTTTTAGAGAAAGCAAAAAATTGCTGGGATTCCCTTCTCAAATTTTATAATGACTTTCTACTTAGTCGCAATTATGAACTCATTTATAATGTATTTGACACTGGAGGAGCTCCTACCTAAAAGCCTAGGCAGAGAATTTTTGTTTGGTTGATTCAGGATACAGGATCCATTTAAAGCTTTCCCCAGAGCTTGGGAATTTACATGGAGCCATAAATCAGACGCACGTCTGGGCGGGAAAGGCGCTGCGGGCGCGCAGGCGAACTCTTCAGCCCTCTGAGGCCTCCGAGGCTGTGGGCTTGGGCCGCACCCACTCTGGAGACAGCTCCCAGCTGCCGCTGTCTGCATCTCTCCCTCCTCTGTAGCAGCCGGCGTGCCCCTTTAAAGCAAGCCTGAGGGGCTTGCGCTCTCTGCTTTTTCTTTTTTCCTGTCTCATAGATTGGTAAGAATGTCCTCTCTTCTGAGGGGAAAAGGTCAGTCCTGGGCCTGGTGTGCCATCTCGGGATGGCTGCTTGGGAGCACGTGGGTGTGATTATCTTTGCACAGGTCTGGAGAACAGATTCCCTGTCTTTTAAAAAAATATTTTATTTTTATTTATGTATTTACTTGACAGAGAAAGAGGGAGAGGGAGAGAGAGAATGGGCACGCCAGGGCCTCCAGCCACTGCAAATGAACTCCAGATACATGTGCCCCCTTCTGCATCTGGCTAACATGGGTACTGGGGAATTGAACCTGGGTCCTTTGGCTTTGCAGGCAAATGCCTTAACCGCTAAGCCATTCTTCCAGCCCCAGATTCCCTTTCTTTTTAAAATTTATTTATTTATTTATGAGAGAGAGAGTGAGTGCCAGGGCTCCCTGCCACTGCAAACAAGCTCTAGATAACATTTTGTATATCTGACACCTTGTGAGTACTGGGGGAATTTTAACCGGGCCCGGCTTTCAGGAAAGGGCCCCTTTTAAATCCTAACCCCCATCCCCCACCCCTTTTAAGGATTTTTTTGTTTTTAAAAAAATTTTTTATTTTTTTTACTTATTTTTTTTACAAAAATTATTAATTTCTAGCCCAGGCGCCCCCTTTTGATTTTGGCTAAACCATGGGTTTTTTTAAACCCCTTTGGGGGAATTGAACCTGGGCCCCTTTGGGGGGGTTTGGGGGCGGGGCCAAGCCCTTTAATTCCTAAAGCCAATTTCCCTCCAGCCTAAGGGGGGGTTTTGGGGTTTTTTCTTTTTTTCTTTTTATTTAAAACGGGGGAATTTATAACTTTTTTTAGAAAAAAGGCCGGCCCCCTTGTCCCTTGGTCTGGGACTGGGGAATTGAACCTGGGTCCCTTTGGCCCCCTTTCCCGGGGAAAAGGGGCCTTAACCCCCTTTTAAATTTTTTTTCCCCCCCCCCCTTTTAAATTTATTTTTAATAAGTTCCTTCCTCCATAACTGTGCCTGGTCTGGAAGTTCATCTCAGTGAACCTGAAGCTGTCTGCTACCGTGATCCTCCTACCTCTGCCTCCCAAGTGCTAGGATTAAAAGTGTGTGCCACCATGCCTGGCTTATTTTATTTAATATTTATTTATTTAATTTTTGTATTTGAGAAAGAGAGAAAGAGGCAGATGATAGATAGATATGTAGATAGATAGATAGAGAGAGAGAGAGAAAGAGAGAGAGATTGGGATGGGTGTGCCAGGGCCTCCAGCCTCTGCAAATGAACTGCAGACACATGCGCCACCTTGTACATCTGGCTTATGTGGGTCCTGGGGAACTGAACCTGGGTCCTTTGGCTTTGCAAGCAAGCACCTTAACCACTAAGCCATCTCTCCAGCCCTCCTATGGATTTTAAACTAGAGATTGGAAAGGCTGAGCTGGAAGGAAGGGTGACATTTTCTGGCCCCCAGGAGAGGGAAAGGCCTTAGGTAAAAAGGCTGAGGAGAGAGAGGAGAGACAGTCACCAGTGCTTGGAGAGCACAGACTTGCGTGGAGCCCCTGGCCGCTCACCATCCCAGTGATGGCTGGAGTCTTGACACTGTCTGCTTTCTCACCAATAAAATGAACAGCTGGAGTATCGGCCCCCACAGTTCATTTCATGTCTGTTCATTAGTATTTAATGTATGAAACTGTAATGTGAATTAACTCAGAAGGCTCATTTAATGAGTGTATTGGGCACAGTGAAGTATTAGAAAATAAATTGATTTAGATCTTCTCAGAGCTGTGCAATCAAAACCAAATGTAAAATAGTCAAATAGCTAAAAAGGAAATTAACAGAAAAACTAGATGAACTAAGCAAACATTTACATATTTTCCTCAGGATAAGAATTTAAGATAGAAGGACAATCTTTCTATGCTTAAACACTGTGAAAGATAACGGCTCTTACTTCATAATAACAGAGCTCTAACAAACCAAAAATAAAAGCAAACAAACTGTTAAAAAAAAAAAAAGTCACTTTAAATGGAAGAGGTCTATTAGTTACTTTCTCAATGCTGTGAACAAATACCTGACCAGAAGCAACTTGAGAAAGGACAAGGTTTCTTTCAGCTCACAGGTTCAGGGGATGCATTCCATAATGGCGGGAAGGCATGGTGGCTGGAGGTGGAGGCCAGCTTGTCACACTGCAGTCTGGAAGCAGAGGATGAACAGGAAGTGGGGCTGGGCTATAAGACCCGCCCCCAGTGACCCACTTCCTCCAGCAAGGCTCCATCTCCTGAAAGTTCCACAACCTTCCCAAATAGCACCACCGGCTGGGGACCAGCTGTTCCAACATGTGAACCTCTGCAGGACGTTCCACTCAAAAATAGGTGAGATGTTATTGTTTTTTAAACATATTTTATACTTATTTATTTGACAGAGAATATAACTCTAGACACAGGCGCCCCCTTGTGCATCTGGCTAACATGGGTCCCAGGGGATTGAACCTGGGTCTTTTGGCTTTGCAGGCAAGCGCCTTAACTCCTAAGCCATCCCTCCAGCCTAAGATGTTATTGTTTTAACATATAAAGGCACCTGCCTGCAATGCCAAAGAATACGGGTTCGATTCTCCAGGACCCACGTAAGCCAGTGCACATGGTGGTGCTTGTGTCTCGAGTTTGTTTGCAGTGGCTGAAGGCCCTGGCATGCCTACTCTCTCTCTCAAATAAATAAACAAATAATTTTTTTTAAGGTAATTATACTTCTTTTTTTTTTTAAGTAATTTTAGTGGGGCATAATGGCTCATACCTATAGACCCAGCACTCAGGAGGCTGAGGCAGGAGGATTCCGAGTTCAAGGCCAGACTGGGCTACATAGTGAGATCTTACAAAACAAAACATAATTTAAATAAGACAGAATGTAAAGCTTGGAGAAAGTTTGTTTAGTTTTGATTTTTATCCCATGAGCATCCTGTGGCTGGCAAGTGTGGTAAGATGGGTGTTCACGTGTACTGCTGGTAAACGTGTAAAGAGCTCCAGTACTGTAGACGGCAATTAGATAATAGTTACTGGATACTTGAAAATACTTGTTCCTGAAACCCAGAACTTCTGTTTCTTAGAATTTATTCTAAAGACATAATTCAAAATTCTGGAAGAAAAAAGCTTTATATCTGTAATTATTGGCTACTTTATTATTCTTAAAAATTTTAAATATTGGGCTGGAGAGATGGCTTAGCGGTAAAGCGCTTGCCTGTGAAGCCTAAGGACCCCGGTTTGAGGCTCGATTCCCCAGGACCCACGTTAGCCAGATGCACAAGGGGCGCACACATCTGGAGTTCGTTTGCAGTGGCTGGAGGCCCTGGCGTGCCCATTCTCTCTCTCTCTCTCTCTGCCTCTTTCTCTCTGTCTGTCACTCTCAAAGAAATAAATAAAAATGAATAAAAATATTTTTTAAAAAAATTTTTAAGTATTATTTTTATTTTATTTCTTTGAGAGTGACAGAGAGAGAGAGAGAGAGAGAGAGAGAGAGAGAGAGAGAATGGGTGCACCAGGGCCTCCAGCCACTGCAAACAAACTCCAGATGCATGCATCACCTTGTGCATGTGGCTTTATGTGGGTATTGGGGAATCAAACCTGGGTCCTTTGGCCCTTAACTGTTGAGCCATCTCTCCAGCCCTCATTATTTGCTCTTAAAAAAAGAAACAGAATTGTGTGTGGTGGTGCATCCCAACACTAAGACAGGAGGGTCACCATGAGTTTAAGGCCATCCCAGGCTACGTGGTGAGTTCCAGGCCAACCTAGGCTATATAGTGAAACCTTGTCTCAAAAAGTAAAAAGAGCTGGGCGTGGTGGCATACGGCTTTAATCCCAGCACTTGGGAGGCAGAGGTAGGAGGACTGCAGTGAGTTCAAGGCTACCCTGAGAGTACATAATGAATTCCAGGTCAGCCTGGACTAGAGCAACACCCTACCTCGACAAAAACCAAAAAAAAAAAAAAAAAGTAAAAAAGAAAGGAAGGTAGAGAGAAAAAGAATGACAGACAAGTCTAAATATGCAACAATGAGTCATTCAGGTAGTAATTATGATATGCCTACTATAACTCCTACAGGTATATTATAATATGGAAATTGAATATGATTCTCCCACTAAAGGTTTAAAACAGGATGTTTGAAACTGATTCACACAAGTTTGCAATATAATTAAAAACAAAAATATGTGTCCAATGGTTTAATGTAGTAAAGGAGAAACAAAGCCTTATGCATTCACTGAAAACCAGAAAAAAATTTTATTCTAGGTGGCAAAATTTCTATATTTTAGAATTTACGTTTTTTTTTTTTTTTTTTTTTTTTTCCTAATGCCTGTGAGTTACTATTACAATGGGGGGAAATTTCTTTCCATGCAATTCATGACTTTGGGAAGTGACTTACACAGAGTGAATGTAATGTTTTTTGCTTTTTGTTTTTTGTTTGTGTTTTAATATGACACTTAAAAAAGCAGGCTGGTGGGCTGGAGAAATGGTTCAGCGGCTAAGGCACTTGCCTGCAAAGCCAAAGGACCCAGGTTCTATTCCTCAGTACCCATGTAAAGCCAGATGCTCAAGGTGGTGCATGTGTCTGGAGTTCATTTACAGTGGCTTTTACATTTGCAGGCCACTCGTTCTCTCTTTCTATCTTTCTGCCTTTTTCTCTATCTCTCTTTTCTTTCTTTTTTCCCCCAAGGTAGAGTTTCACTCTAGCCCGGGCTGACCCTGAATTCACTATGCCGTTTCAGGGTGGTCTTGAACTCACGGCGATCCTCCTACCTCTGCCTCCCAAGTGCTGGGATTGAAGGCATGCATCACCACGACCCGGCTTTTCTCTATCTCTCAAATCAATCAACCAATAAATGAAATATTTTTTAAAAACTAAAAAAATACCTAAGTTATGTTCCTCAGCAGGTACCTGAGCTTTCCTGCTGGGGTTGAAGTGGGCAACTTGCTTTCATTTTAATCATTTCCAAGTCCGTGTGTTACTTTCTGCCATTTTAGTGTTGGTAAGAAGAGGTCTTTATGTTGCACACGAGGGGATGATTTAGAGGGTGGTCCTGTAGACCACGTGATGGGTCCTCTCTGCGCTCTTCCTGTAGTGGAGAGGAACCGAGGGCCACGTCAGTTCCTGATACTGTGTTTGTACTTCTTGGGGAATTCGTGTTGTCTGTATAAAGATTGAATTACGTTAGGTTATGTAGAAGATGAGATTGAATCAATATTTTGGGGGGCATTTGTCTATTCTGTAAGAAGTGTGAGTTTCTCCATTATTTGTTAAAACCTAGAGAAGGGACTGGGGTGATGGCTCAGCAGTTAAAGGTGTTTGCTTGCAAAGCCTGTTGACCTGGTTCGAGTCCCCATTACACCTGTAAAGCCAGATGCCCTAGGTGTCACTTGAGTGTGGAGTTCATTTTCAGCAGCAAGAGGCCCTGGTGTACCCATACCCTTACTCTCTCTCCTTCTCTGAAAAATACATAAATAGTAAAAATATGTTTAGGGCTGGAGAAATGGTTTAGTGGTTAAGGCGTTTGCCTGTGGAGCCAAAGGACCCAGGTTTGATTCCCCAGGACCTAAGTAAGACAGATGCACAGTGGCACATGTGTCTGGAGTTCGTTTGCAGTGGCTGGAGGCCCTGGCGTGCCCATTCTCTCTCTGTCTCTCTTCTCTCTCTATCTCTCTCTCTGCTTGTAAATAAACTATAAAAAAAAAATTGAAAGAAATATTTTAAAAATACCTACAGAAGGGCCCTGTAAGAGACAGGAGTCAAACAGTCAAATGCAATGCACACATAAAGCTCCGACTTAAATGTGAATCAGTGGGTTTCCTTTTCTTGTTGGCATATGTGATGTGATGTGATGTGTTTGTGTGCGTGTGTGCACGTGCAAGTGTGTATGCCCTGTGAGCACACCTGCCGAGGCAGAGGCAGACATCCGGGTCCTCCTCTCCTGCTCTTCCACCTTGTTTCCCTGAGACACAGCCTCTCACTGAACCTGGATAGACTGTTTTTGGTTAGGCTGGCTGACCAGTGAGCCCCAATGATTTTATTTCTTTTCCTTGTTAATATTTTATTTTTATTTATCAGCAAGAGAGAGAGAGAAAGAGGCAGAAAGAGAAAGAGAACGGGTGCACCAGGGCCTCCAGCTGCTGCAAACAAACTCCAGATGCATGTACCACCTGTGCATCTGGCTGACGTGGGACCTGGGGAATCAAACATGGGTGCTTTGGCTTTGCAGACAAGTGCCTTAACCTCTAAGTTGTCTCTCCAGCCCCCAATGATTTTTCTTGTTTCCACCCCCAACAGAGCTGGGATTACAAGCCTATGTGGCCACACCTGTTTTTTTTTTTTTTTTTTTTTTTTATGTGGGTGCTGGGAATTGAACTCTGGTCCTGGTGCTGAATGGCAAGCATTCTTACCTGCTGAATGACCTCAGCCCCTTGTTTGGCTCATTTCTATTAATTTTTTAGTTAACATACAAAAGAATGGCTTTCATTAGTCTATATTATACATATATGTCAATGAACTTTTTGCTTCATGAATGAATGGGCTGCTCCAAGGACAGACAACGTAATGAGTCAACAAGCGTCAATGGACCAGTGAATGAATGTGAGTTAGAGAAGCCACCCTGGGTTCTAGTCAGGGTTTGGAGGGACAGCAGTCTTCGTGGAGCATCTGTGGCTCTAGTGTAATGACTGAAGTGAGAAAAGACCGAGAGGAGAAGGGCAGGCCTCGTGTTTCATCGCCGCTGTTGTTAATGAAGCTCTTCGAGGAACGGCGGGTCCTCTGTAACCTCCAAACGCCGCCTTTCAGACCCGGGTGCTTGGTGATTCTTGTGGTTATTTCTCTGAGCTGTCTAGAAACAAGGACACTGTGAGTCAACCCAGGAGGGACACTCTTAGCCAGCAGTTCTGTCTCCAATAAATGATTCATGTCAGACAAACATCTAAGTGCATTTTGTTTCTAGAAAGTCTCTCTTCAGGTCCATTATACTTGAGTTCAGTTGGGAAAATTGCCTGGGTTCATTTTACATCCTTGTATGAAAATCAAAGATTAAAAAAAAGAGAGATTTCAAAAGTAGCCATATTGATCTCTCACTGTCCCCACAGTCCTTACCAGAAAATAAAGATCGGCACTGGCAGAATGTCCAAGAACTTGGGTCAAGGGCACCTCACAAACAGGAACGAGGAGAGAGACACAGAAGAAAAAGAAAGGTTTATTTCCCCCAAATCAGTTTCTCTGGGCAGAGGTCCCCCGCCCCTGAGCACCCACTGGAAGTTACCACCTCAGTTACCGTGGAGTCAGCACGGGGCTTCCTATGGGCTCTATTCGCGGGTGTCTGTCACCTCCGCTATGAGTGTGTGTTTATTTCCATGAACCTGAGCTCGAGGCGGCCAGGACACGTGGACAAGTGATTCCACTCCCTGTATTCTGAGCCGTGAAGTCGAGACTGGTAACAGACACCTTACAGTCTGTCCACATCCCTGGCTCGCTGAATTCTCCCACCATGTTGGGGGGGGGGAGGAGGTCAGGAAATGAGGAGGTCAGCATTTCCTGCTGACGGATGTGGAAGCTGAGATTTCTAGAGGTTAAATGATAGAGATGGTCAAGTGCCAAACTCAGATGCCCTCACTCTAAGAATTGGCTTCCTCCCGTCTATACTTAGGTGGACAGAATCCAAGTTTCTAGGCTGCCTGGTGCCACGTAGTGTGCAAAATGAGCCCCCTTCAGTGCAGTGCTTCCAAAGCAAGTGTTGGCACTAAGCTGCCCTTTTTATAGACAAGTGTCGCCTGACCTTGTGGCTTTCTTACCAGCCTCTGCACTGTGGTTCCTGTCACATCTCATCTGAGAGAGCTTAGCTCTGACCCTGGGACCTCCGCAGTCCTTGAAAGTGGGCTTCTGCGGCTGGCCATCACGGTGGCTTTCCAGCTCTGCCGTGTGCCTGTGGGGATGGTCCTAGCCGGAGAGCCGGCCCAGGGAGACAATGAACAGGAGCAGCAGGAGCGAGGGCGATGGCAGTCATGCCCTCTGTACTGTACCAGGTGCGGGGTCTCGGGAGAAGAACCAGTGCTGGGTGGCTGGGGATTGTCTTTCCCACGGTGTCCCTCCCACCGGTCTGTCACGGAGCACCGAAACGTGGTGGCATCTGGCTGTACTGCGGAGAACTGAAAACATTATGGTTGTGCTTTCCCCAGTAGGTGTTAAAATGAAAATACTGGGCTGAGAGATGGCTGGAAAGAGGTTAAGGCTCTTGCCTCCAAAGTCTAATGACCTGGGTTTGATTCCTCAGTGCCCACATAAAGCCAGATGCAAAACGTGGTGCATGCATCTGGAATTTGCTTGCAGTGGCTGGAGGCCCTGGAGTCCATTCGTGCACTCTTTCTTTCTCTCTCTCTGCATGCAAATAAATAAATAAAATTATTTTAAAAATGAATATACTAAATGATAAATAAGTTTATGGAAATTTCAAACCAACTTTTGAATTTTTTTTTTTTTTTTTGGCTTTTCGAGGTAGGGTCTCACTCTACCCCAGGCTGACCTGGGATTCACTATAGAGTCTGAGGGTGGTCTCGAACTCATAGTGATCCTCCTACCTCTGCCTTCTGAGTGCTGGGACAAAAGGCATGCGCCACCACACCTGGCTTCGAATTTTTTTTCTAGTCCTAATTTTACAGGGTTTTCATTCAGTATTTGTGTTTTATTTTATAATATTTAAACAACATATTTAATATGTTAAAAATATTTTAGGGGCTGGTGAAATGGCTCAGTGGTTAAGACGTTTGCCTGCGAAGCCTAAGGACCCCGGTTTGATTCCCCAGGCCCCACGTAAGCCGTATGCACAAGGTGGTGCATGTGTCTGGAGTCCGTTTGCAGTAGCTAAGGGCCTTGGTGCATCCATTGTCTCTTTCTGTCTGCCTCTCTCTCTCTCTCTCAAGTAAATGAATAAGCAACATATTTTAGGGTGGCATTTGCTGGTGGCCCAAGAACTTATCTGTCTGTATTGGTAAGCAGGCCTGGCCTCACTTCATCCAGAAGTCTTGTTAGTGCGAAAGGCTTAATCTGAAGGTGGTTTAGGGAGCTGTGGAAAGCAGGAGGAGGAGACAGAGTCCCAGTATCCTGCAGCAAGAATGGAGATTGGGACTAGGGGTGTTCTATGTGGCAGTATTCGGGCCTTTTCTTTCACTTTTGTGCTTAATTGTCACACAGTCAGAATGACCGCAAATACAAGTAACAAGCTCCCTGTCCAACATCACCCGCTTGGCACACGGGGGCTCTTCATGTGCCCATCCACCTGCAGCTCCATTGAGGCCCAAGTGGGAAGGACAGTGGTGGCCTCAGGGAGGCGGCTGGTCCTGACGCATCACCTTGGTGAGGGTAGGGTTAGAGCAGGAGGTGGTTTGTGTGATTAATAAATCTCTCTCTCTCTTTTTCTGTTTTTACTGCCAGCTAGTGATGGCATCTCCCTCACATCTGCATGTAGACCCAGAGCTGGATCTCAGACTATTTCCTGGCCTTGGTGACCCCGAAGGGGTGGCTTCCCTTCGTATTCCTCAGCCTCTTTCATGTTCCCACCTGCATGGAGTCACAACCGTCCTGCCAGTGACGGTGACAGCAACATTGCGGTCCCACGCTTGTCCTGTTAACCTTCCACCTTTGAAAACATTTCACTATTAGTCAATACTCTCATGCCGCGCAGACCTCAGTAGACACTAATCGTTTGAAAGATGCATTTTCCTTATTGCATTTCAGTTTTGGTTTCATTTTACTGGAGCTTATTAGAATTCCTTTGGGGGGCTGGAGAGATGTCTTAGAGGTTAAGGTGCTTGCCTGTGAAGCCCAAGGACCCACGTTTGACTCTCCAGATCCCACGTTAGCCGGACACATGAGGTGACACAAGTGCAAGGTGACACATGCGCACAAGGTGGCACACACGTCTGGAGTCCGATTGCAGTGGCTGGAGGTCCAGGCACACCAATTTTTTCTCTGTCTCATAAAAAAAAAATTAAATTTAAAAATACGTTTGGAAACTTCCTTAGACTGAACATACTTTACAAATATACTTTCCACTGAGCATCTTTTAAAATAGTTGTTGGAAGTGGGACCAGCCAGCTGGCTACCCCAGAATGCATGAACGCCAAGGTCAGTGCTCTCGAGCCCTCCGCATTATGGGCGAGTGGGGTTGGGTTGGAACAGTGGGCATTCCACCTGGAAGGAGGGCATGTCTGGCGTGCTCCAGGACTGACGAGGAGAGGGCAGTAGTTCAACCACTCACCAGCACCCTGATCTTCAGATGTGGGACTGTCAACAGAAGTCTTGGACTATTCCTATGAAAGCTAAAGGAATTCACCACAATCACCTGTCTTGGCCCTCTTGTCTTATAGAAAACATGACAGTGGTTAAAAACCGCATCTACTCACTAGGTAACCTTTGCACTTGACCTAGGCTAATTCAGTCTCTTCATCTACAATGTAAGGGTGGCAGCACCCTAAGGTTAGTATTGTGGAAAATGATGTAATAGCGTCTGTTGAAACGTTTATTACACTTGTCTGACTACACTGGCTACAATTCAGAAAACCTGTAGTATTTAACTGTAACAACTTTCATCTCATAGAAATTATATCTACAAAAGACCTTAGCAAGCACTTGTTCCCTTAACTAGATATGGTGGCTCATGCCTATAATTCCAGCCCTTGGAGTGAGGCAGGAGGATTGCCATGAGTTTGCAACCAGCCTGAACTACGTAGTGACTAGCTAGGGCTACAGTGTGAGGCTCTGTCTCAAAAAAGAGCCAGGCGTGGTGGCGCACGCCTTTAATCCCAGCACTCAGGAGGCAGAGGTAGGAGGATCACCGTGAGTTCGAGGCCATCCTGAGACTACATAGTATATTCCAGGTCAGCCTGAGCTAGAGTGACACCCTACCTTGAAAAACCATAAAAAAGGGGGGGGGTGGGGAATCTTTTTTTTCTTCTATTTTTCTCATGATGGAAAAAGTTACCTCAGTTATTGTATGTCCCTCTGTGTTTTTGTTAGCTTGGATATAAAAGCTGTTTGGAAATTTTCTCTGATAAGCTCCTCAGAACTATTAAATATAAGCTTAGAACCATCTGTTTTCTGTAACTCCACATTTTTATCATCCTGTAGTTAGATTTTGGAGGGGATGAATTCATTAGGGGGCATAATGAAAAAATTCCATATGATTTATGGTTTCTTTGGAGTTTGGCTTGTTGTAATGGACAACGTGTACCGCACAGGGACCTTGGACACAGTCCTAGTCCATAAAATTTTAAAATAAGCTAATTTTACATAAGCTTCTGCCAAACCATTAGACTGTGATGATTTTTTAATTGAGGAATATTTTAGTTAGAGAAGGTTCTGGGGACAGTTAAATTCAGTCTAGAATACTTTCTGGTTTTATCTTTGGGCCTTAGGCCAGTGTAAGGAACCCAAAAGCTACACTCAGCTCGTTTGTCAGGACTAAGTATGAAGTGACCTGCTCAGGGCTCCCAAAGGTCCCCTCTGGGAAGGCCCTGGCTACGTTCTTCCAGCTTAATGCCCAGCAACGAATTAAATGTTCCATGTCTAGGCAGCCTCCTCACACTCGTTGCTACCGGACAGCGCCCACCTCCCCGATCTTTGGGGCATCATTGTCCCTGATGTCTTCTGTCTGCCCTACAGGCCAAAAGTACCGGCCCAGAATCAGCATTTGTCGGCTGTCCCCGCTCTAGCTCTATTCCCTCTGCTCTGGAACTTGCCCGTTCTTCCCTTTCTTTCCGTCATCTGGTTTCTCTGCTCTGCTTGGGAAACTTCTGTGGCGGTTTGAGTGCAAAATGTGTTGGTGAAGAACCTTTGTGGCTGTTCCCCAGTGATCCCAGTCTTTCTAGAGGAGGTGTGTCGCTGGGGTCAGGCTTTGGGATTTTATGAGCCAGCCCCCACTTGGCAGAGCCAGCTCGCTCACTCTTGCTGCGTCCTCCCAGATAATGCGACCAGAGGCGACTCCCTGTTGTCTGGTCTTGCCAGGCTTTCCCCACGGTGATGAAACGTCTCCAAATCATGAGCTGAAATAGACCCTTGCCTCCCATAAGCTGCTCCTGATCGGGGGTTTTGTCCCAGCAACAACGGGGGAACTGCTACACGTTCCGTGCAGGTGGGGGTTGGGGAAGGCCTAAAAGGAGTTCGAGAACTCTCCCTGCCCGTTTCTTCCTGAGGAAGGAGAAGATGCTGAAATGGTAGCTTTGGGCCAGGCCTAGGCTTCAGATGGACCCACTTGTATAAGTGTATATGTGGGTGTGGGGGAGGGACAGAGAAGTGTGTGTGCGTGTGTGTGTGTGTGTGTGTGTGTACACCAGTATAACAGCTGTGACATTCTGTCCGGGCTTGCAATTTTCTTTCTAGAATTGATTTGTGATTTTTCTCTGTACTTTTACAACCTTTGTCACTTAATATCATAATGAAAACATCCATTTTTCTACAAACCTTTCCTAATGAGCGTTAATTTGTCCTTGAGATGAATTATCAAAATCCACTCATTAGGTCAGTGGTGTTGAGGCGTCTCAGGCCCTGCTCTTAGCCGGACTGCTGACCAAGAAGACGGAGTGTTCTTGTATTCACACTGGAGCCGTGCGTCCCATTGTACCTCTGTCTCTTCCTTCAGAACAAAGCAGTGTTAGAACAGCAAGCAAACCGAGCTCGTGTGGGGTGTGCGAAGCAGTGTAGAGGACTGGTGTTTTCCTGTCTCTGTGTGCTTTGCATAGCGCTTTGGGTTCTGATGCCCCTGTTCTCACACTGCTTACATATTAGCAGGGGTGCTGAGTTGGATGGGTACTTTAGAAATTCTTAGGCAAGTTTCTGTGGATAACGGATATTTTGGCTTTTTTTTCCCCCCACCAACTGGGCCTGGTGTGGTGATGTAATGTGAGTGAAACTTAACGAACCAAAGAAATCAATAGTCTAAAAATGAAGGTGTTGAGTTAACCCCATGTTGGACTCAGCCTTCCTTCCTGAGTGTGACTGAAGGATGGATATTTCACAGCATCACGGAGAAAGGCAGAATGCATATGCCTTAGCTAAGGTTCTATTCCTCGTCACTTAGATTAATGCTTTAAGCTGACATCTCTGTGTGTCTGTTTAGAAAAGCATGCAGTGTGAACAACTCTCTCCGCTCGGTGAATTCTGCACATTCTTTTTTTTTTTTAAAAAAAATATTTTATTTATTTATTTATTTGATACAGACAAAGAGGCAGAAAGAGAGAGAGAGAGAGAGAGAATGGGCACGCCAGGGCCTTCAGCCACTGTAAACGAACTCCAGATGCGTGTGCCCCCTTGTGCATCTGGCTTACGTGGGTCCTGGAGAATCAAACCTGGATCTTTTGGCTTTGCAGGCAAACACCTTAACCTCTAAGCCATCTCTCCAGCCCTCTGCACCTTCTTTATTTGGCCCGTGTTTCCATCAACACAGGACGGTCAGCATGTGCTGTCATCTGCTTCGCCATCCATCACTCACTTCAGGAGTCTCAAGACCCAAGGCTGAGTGTGTATGCGTGTGTGTGTGAGTGTGTGTACATGTGTGTGTGTGTGTGTGTATGTGTGTGTCTCAGTGTATTAGTTAACTTCTTATTGCTGGGACAAAATACCTGACAAAAGTCAGTTGGAGAGAGGAGGGGTTTCCTTAAGCTTGTAGCTGCAGAGGGTAGACTCCGTCATGGTGTTCAGAGCGTGGCAGGAGCAGGGAGCCCGAGTCCCATCTGCAGGGAGGAAGCGGAGAGCCGTGAATGGCCGATACCCAGCCAGCTCTGTCCTTTCTAGACAAGTCAGGGCCCTGGCCCGAGGAATGGCTCACGGTTAAAGTGAGTCTTCCCACCTCTGCTAACCTAATCCAAACAGTTCCTCACAGGCTTGCCTGCGGGTTAACCTAGTCTAGGTAGTCTCTCACCGGTGACCCCAGGTCCTGTCAAGTTGACAATCAACAACCATCACACAGGGCAACAGGCTAAAGGTATGCTGAGGAAATGGCAGCAACTGGACAAAACCGAGCAGGAGCCCAGAGGCCATTCACAGCTCACTGGCTCTGCCAGGAACACGAGAGTCAGGCTCTGTGTTGCTCCTAGGCCTTCTCATCTTGTGAGGACAAGACTCCCCTCTTTCAGTGCCCTCTGTGCAAGTGTCTCACACATGTTGATCTTCTCAGTCCTCACAACTGCCAGGCAGGGATGCTGTCATTCTGATGTCACAGAAGAGGCGGTGATGGCTCAGGAAGCTACACAGCAGTGGCTCAGCCACCGGCTCTCCGTGTTCTGCAACCCCCCCGCCATGCTACCGTGTCACACACATGCTGTGGGGCTTGGGTTCCTGGTGACCGCAGCTCCTTCATATTCTGGAATTGGCCTTGTCCTTTGGTAACGGTAGGTAATGCCTGTGAGGTCACTTCAGCAGGAAGTTCCTCCTGCAGTCCTTCCTCATCTGTCCGTTTCTCCCTCACAGATGCGCAAGTGTCCCCCTTTCACCAGGCACTCTTGTCATTGGCCACACGTGACCTCCAGGAGCTGAGACAGGGCTCCATTCATCTCTACACAAAGGAATAGGCCCCATTCTCAGGTAGAAAAGAATGATAAGACAGAGAAGAAAAATAAACTAGTTATTCCACTGTTAATGGATAGCTGTTGTTGGAGCCATAGAGGCAAGATGTGACTATCTATCTGCCTTTCTATCTATCTATTTATCTATCTATCTATCCATCCTTCTCTCCTCTCACCACCTCATAGTGATAGCATTATTCTGGTTTCACAGAGGAGACTGAGCACCGAGGAAGGTATTCATGCTATTTGTGATATTTTATAACTCAGGATTATGCTTCCTTGAGACCTTTCTTGATTTATTCTAACATTCCTCTAGTGTTAATGACAGTGCCTCATGTTTTCAAACATCCATGAGCTGACTGAATATATAGATTCATAGCCAACAGATTTTTAATGTGCCTTAACACTATGTCAAATGGCCCAGTAAATCCCCACATCTGTTAACCAATGTGTAGCTTGGGAAATAGAGGCAATTTGTAACAAGTTATTCTCCTTGGACATATCATGATTTCTAGTAACAAGTTTTTTTTGGTCCAAGGTTAAAACACCAATTCAGTCATCCTCCGATAATGTACATGTCAAGTTCATGGGTCAAACTTTCTACCTGTTGGGAAATACACATGATGTGTTCACAATGGGATTTCTGGCTTTTTTCTTTTTTTTGTTTCTGAAGTTTATTAAAAATCAAAGAATAGGGCTGGAGAGATAGCTTAGTGGTTAAGTGCTTGCCTATGAAGCCTAAGGACCCCGGTTCGATGCTCGATTCTCCAGGACCCACGTTAGCCTGATGCACAAGGGGGTGCATGCGTCTGGAGTTCATTTACAGTGGCTGGAGGCCCTGGTGCACCCATTCTCTCTGTCCCTCTCTATCTGCCTCTTTCTCTGTCTGTCACTCTGAAATAAATAAATAAAAATGAACAAAAGAAAAATTTTTTTAAAGTCAAAGAATAGAAAAACTTTACATAGAATATGTTGATTTTAGTGTTCTGGCTTTTTTTCTTATTGTTTATGATTTCTGTTACAAATATCTTTTTGTTTCATTAGTGTCTTTTAGAATACATTGCTATAGTTAGCTGAGTGTTTTTTCTAGTAAGAGTCCTCTATGTGCTTGTCACCCAATATGTCATCTCCACAAGGCCTCTGCTGATGGCCTCTGCTGACCTCTGTAAGCCAGATTCCCCTGGCCATTGGAAGGGAATGACTAGCAGGAGTTTACCCTTTGTGCGTCATAGCCAAGGGCTCCCTGGCTCTCAGTCATAGGGTGAGTTGGGGAGAGGTTGACTACAACTTCAGAACTCATCTGTTGTAGTCAGCTCCACGCTGCTGGGACAGACCTCCAAACAGGTACAGTTGATGGGAGGAAAGAGTTTATTTCAGTTTCCAGATCCAAGGGGAGGTTCCATCAATGGCGGAAGAAGCTGGCTCCCTTTCACAGATCCAAGCAGAGAGAGACACGACCAAACATCCAGCACCACAAGCAGGCACAAAACCCACCTGTAGCAGGAGGACCCCCAGAGCTCCTCTGCATGTTTCAGGCTGGAATTCAGATCAGCCTCCAGGGACGTGACCAGCCCCCCTCCATAGCAGGGGTCTTCCCGCCAGGGGCATTAGCTGCAAACTCAACTTTAATAGCACCTGAATCTATGGTGGGGGCACACACATTCAAACTACCACACAGCCCTTGTGCAGACCATTGCTGGTTTTTTAAAAAAACTTTTCTGTTTATTTTTATTTATTTATTTGAGAGCAACAGACAGAGAAGGAGGCAGATAGACACAGAGAGAGAATGGGCACGCCAGGGCCTCCAGCCTCTGCAAATGAACTCCAGACACATGCACCCACTTGTGCATCTGGCTAACGTGGGTCCTGGAGAATCGAGCCTCGAACCAGGGTCCTTAGGCTTCACAGGCAAGCAGCTTAACCACCAAGCCATCTCTCCAGCCCTCTGTTTTGTTTTGTAAGCACCAAAACAGGCCAAGGACAGAATCATTTTTGGTTTTCCAAGGTCATGAGTTCTTGACTGTTGCCTTGATGGTAACGCATATCTTTAAGACACAGAACTAGATCACACTTACATATGGTTTATAAATTCCATGAGTTATTGCTCTGATATTCTCAGAGATAGTACAGAATTCTTTGTCATACCCTTGCCTCATATAATCATAACTACTAAGATGGATTTACTGGAAAGATTCCCCCCCACACACACAACATTCTAGGTATTTCCAAGCTGAAATGAAAATGGGCAAAGTATTTTTAAATGTTTTCTCTCTAGCTATTTTAATCGCTGCTCAGATATTTATGCCATCTTCTCTTGGGCCGACATGAAATTGGCTAGTTGCCACATTAGAAGAAAAAGTGCTCCTCTATTCCAGATGGGAGGGCTGGTTTCCCGGTTCCCCCCAAACTTCTATCTGAAATAAATGTGAGCATGGCAGGGCCTCTAGCAACTGCGAATGAACTCCAGAGGCATGTGCAACCTTGAGCATCTAGCTTTTTATGTGGGTACTGGAGAATTGAACCTGCATCCTTTGACTTGGCTTACAAGTGCTTTAATGGCTAAGCCATCTCGCCAGCCCCCTCTGTCTCTTAATTACCAGCCCTAAGACTGAAGTCAGTTCAGTGATTTCGTGAACTCACAGCATGTTTTACCTGGTTCTTAACTATTCTTGGTTTTGTGTACAAATTTGATAATCTTTGCATTAGGTCATTTTCTACTGTTACAGCAAACCACTGGAAGTTGGATAATTAAAAAAAAGAAAGGTCATTTATTTAGCCTACAGTTCTGGAAGCTCCAGAACCTGCTTGCTTTTATGGAGAAGGACATTATGATGGCAGGCGCATGGGAGAGCGACAGATCACATCAGCAGAGAGTCAGGAGAGCCGGCATTACTCCTTTATAACAATGAACTCTTTTTTTTTTTCTTTTTGGTTTTTTGAGGTAGGGTCTCACTCTAGCCCAGGCTGACCTGGAATTCACTATGGAGTCTCAGGTGGCCTCCAACTCTCAGCGATCCGCCTACCTCTGCCTCCCAGGTACTGGGATTAAAGGTGTATGCCACCACAACTGACTGAAACTGAACTCTTGAGACCAGCATGAATCCCTTCTGTGAGATTAGGAAGCACCAGAGCAGGTGAAAGGCCTTTCACTCACCTCCTAAAGGTTCCATCGCCTCAGCGCTGCTCCACTGAGCACCAATCTTCCAGAGCGCAAGTCTTTGGGGGACGGATATGATGGCTAATCTGGGCTGTCAACTTGACAGGATTTAGAATCACCATGGAAACAAACTTCTGGGTGTGTCTGTGAGGGAGCTTTTAGATTAGTTTAATTGAAGTGGGCAACTCACCTTAAATGTGGGTGCCACCATCCCATGGGCTTGGGGGGGTGGGTTCCTCATCTACAAAAAAAAGAAAGAAAGCAGAGAGCTAGTGGACCAACTTTGGGCTGTGGTTCTGCTTTGTGATCGTGGACTGAAAATGACCAACTGCTCCCTGTTTCTGCTGCCATGCCTTCCTCCGTAATGGACTGTATCCCCTCAGACTGTAAGCTGAAACAAACCCTTCCTCTCAACTTGCTTTTGTAAGGTACACTGTCATAGTAATGAGAGGAGTGGCCGATATAGGGAGGGACATCGCTGCTCCACACCATGGCAATCAGCTTGTTTCACACCACCAAACACCGTCCTTAAGGGATTTCAAACAATATTTTATTTATTTTGGAAGGGGAGAGAGAGAGGAGAGAGAGAATGGGTGCACCAGGGCCTCTAACCACTGCAAATGAACTCCAGATGCATGTGCCACTTTGTGCATCTGGCTTTATGTGGGTACTGGGGAACTGAACCTGGAAACTGAACCCGGGTCATTGGGCTTTGCAGGCAGACACCTTAACTGTTGATCCATCTCTCCGGGTCGTCCTTAGGACTTTGATTAAAATGTGGTAGCCTGGGCTGGAGAGATGGCTCAGCAGTTAAGGCACATGCCTGCGAAGCCTAAGGACCCAGGTTTGGTTCTTCAGGTCCTACATAAGCCAGATGCACATGGTGGCACATGCGTCTGGAGTTCGTTTGCAGTGGCTAGAGGCCCTGGTGTGCCCATTCTCACTCAACTTTCTATCTTCTGTCCTTTCTCTGTCTCTAATAAATAAATAAATAAAAATAAATCTTTTTAAAAAATGTGGTAGCCCATGCTTCCAAGTGTACCCTGGAGCCTCCGTCAACTGCCACACCATATCCGAAAGGGACTTGAGGATGTATGTGGAGGTTAAAAACAACAGGCAGAAGAACCAGAGCCTGCCTGTCTGTCTGACTCCATTGGTATGTGTAATGCTGAAGTTTGATAACGCTACCAGGAAGCTGGGGTTCGCTTTTGTGGTTTCTTAGTCCCATTAGTAAAATAATTTAGAAGCAGGTTCAGAAGTAAGCTCAAGGACCGTTTTATCAGACTTAGAGAGAGAAAATGAGGAGGGGCAAGCTGGAGATCTTGGCAGCTGCTGGGAAGAGGGAGGTACGGGTCATAGGAAGAGAGACCATCACACCTTCAGGGTCAGGGTCCAGAACGCAGGCAGAGTCCCACACGGTGGTCAGCAAGCAGCTGTTGGGTGGGTGGGGGAGGGGTGGGGGGAGGCAGGAGGAGGTTCAGAGAAACAGTGAGAAAACCAGGAGTTTTAGCACAAGCAGGCCTGCTTGTGGTTTTGGTCAGTCTCCAAAGAGACAGGAAGGGAGAAAGGAAAGTTGGTTGACAGGTCCAGTTGGAGTAACTCTTCAGGGAGGGGCACTTGTATGCAATGTTCTGTCTACTCTTTGGAGTGCATCAGCATGTCATGTCTCCACCTAGAGCCACAGGTAGAACTCAGCTTCCATTCTTTTGACCTGGAGGAAGCAGCTTTCCCTCAACAGACCTCAAAAAGTCCTTAAAGCTCTACATTTTCATATGGTAAACGGGAAGTGGGGTTCAAAGCTGATCATGAGAGAGAGGTACACTCTCAGTGGCCTCTAGCTTGCTAATGTCTATCCAGTTACCTAATTAGCATGGGGCTAAGTAATCTTAGTATTTCTTTTTCTTTCTTTCTATCTTTTATTTTTTCAAGGTAGGGTTTCACTCTAGCTCAGGCTGACCTGGAATTCACTATGTAGTCTCAGGGTGGCTTCAAACTCTCAGCGATCCTCCTACCTCGGCCTCCCAAGGACTGGGATTAAAGGCGTGTGCCACCACACCCGGCTTAATTTTTCTTTTATTTATTTATTTATTTGTTTATTTATTTATTTATAAATTATGAATTATTAAGTTTATTTGGGGGGAATCAAAAATTGTGGGCTTTGTTTCAGGGAGATTGGGGTCTAGGAAGGGAGGCTAAATGCGTGGGGAGTAGGAAACATGCTCTCATGTGGAAACACTGTATAGCTTGTCAGGTTCATTTAAGAGAAATTGAGGTCTTTAGAAAAAGACTAGAGTAGAGCTTGAAAGCACATGGAAAGAAGAACCTAGGAGCTTGTGTAGGGAGACTTAGGAGGAACCCCCATAGCATCCACCATGAGTTCTGCATGGAAGAAAGTTAAAAGGGCAAATGGTGGTGACTTAAGGAAAAATAGATGAGTGAAAAATATAATAAAGAGAGTCATATTCATGGTTTCCCCGAGTTTAGAGTAATTACATAGGTTGAACAGACCTCAAGTTACAGAAATCACCCACATGGTAGATCTTAGAGTGTAAGGAAAATATGCACATGGCAGATTCAGAGACCAGAGGAAAATCATACGTGTAATTAAAATAAGAAGTTACCCCAAACTATAAAGCAGAAACAAATAGAAAAACCATCCAGACCAAGAAACAATATCCTAAGCCAGGCATCATGGTGCATGACTTTAATACCAGCACTCAGGAGGCAGAGGTAGGAGGATTGCCATGAGTTTGAGGCCCCTCTGAGACTACATAGTGAATTCCAGGTCAGCCTGGGCTAGGGTGAGACCTAATCTCAAAAAACAACAATATTTTGTTGTCCCCCCCACCCATTAATTTTTCTTTATCATATCATAACAGTGAGCTGGGCGCTGAGGAAGGCAGCATTTAATCCCGGTACCACACTTGAGCTGCCTTCCTTCTCTCAGTGTTCACTTAGCAAAGCAAAAGGTTTGTCTCATGTTTTACAAGTGCCAGTTGGGGGGAGGAGCCCAGTGAATAAGGAAACTTCTGGCCACACTGTCTTGAAGCTATTTGTGGGTAATGCCAGGAAAATAAATAAACGACACGAGCAGTCAACGTAACTGTAACTGCCTGCACGCTGTAGCCAGAGCAAGTCACCTCTATGTGTCTGCTGACGTCCAGTGCAAGGAGGCTGGCTGCCTGTTTTGTACTTGTTCTCAGGGAGAGCCTGAGTGTGTTGGAGCCGTGTGGTTCCACAGCCAGGAAGTGTCTGGGAATGAATTGTGTGAGGGCCTGAGATGAGACGGTTTCAACCCCAGCAAGCAGTTGTGCTGTGGAGGCACAGGCGATGGAGCTGCTCCATTATGTTGGGCTGACTGCAGAGAAATCAGACCCAATCTCCCTGTGCATTTCTCTCTCTGGAGTAGGTGAAGGGATTGGAATAAATCAGGATTACAGCCACCTTCCCGAGACTCCAAGCAGGTGTAAGCATGCCTCCTGCAGGTTCTCACTGCTGAGGCCATCTTTTTTTAAAAAAAAAATTATTATTTATTTATTATTATTATTTGCTTTTTTGAGGTAGGGTCTCACTGTAGCTCAGGCTGGCCTGGAATTCACTTATCTCAGGGTGGCCTCTAACCCACTGCAATCCTACCTCTGCCTCCCAAGTGCTGGGATTAAAGGCGTGTACTACCACACCCAGCTTTATTTTTAGTTAATTAATTAATTAATTAATTAATTTTGTTTTTTGAGGTAGGGTGTCACTCTAGCCTAGGCTGACCTGGAATTAACTATGTAGTCTCAGGGTGGCCTTAAACTCATGGCAATCCTCCTACCTCTGCCTCCTGAGTGCTGGGATTAAAGGTGTGGGCCACCATGCCCTGGTTTATTTTTTTATTTTAGAAAGAGCGAGCGAGGTGGGGTGGGGAGAATTGGTACACCAGGGCCTCAGCCACTGCATTCGAACTCCAGACATACCATCTAGTGGCTATGTGCTACCTTATGCTTGCCTCACATTTGTGCATCTGACTTACATGGGCTCTGGGGAGTAGAACACGGGACCTTAGGTTTCACAGGTAAGCACCTTAACTACTAAGCCATCTCCTCAGCCCTCTGAAACCATCTTTAAGCCAATCGAAATGACCAGGAGTGAATCTCATCTTTCCTCCTTGAGCATGCTTTGTGACTATGAATGTCACTGTAAATCCCCTTGTCTTTTGCCATTGGAGGATTTCCTTCCTTCCTTCCTTCCTTCCTTCCTTCCTTCCTTCCTTCCTTCCTTCCTTTCTTTGGTTTTTCAAGGTAGGGTCTCACTCCAGCCCAGGCTGACCTGGAATTCACTATGGAGTCCCAGGGTGGCCTTGAACTCATGGCAATCCTCCTACCTCTGCCTTCCAAGTGCTGGGATTAATGGTGTGCACCACCATGCCTGCCCCCCCCCCCCATTGAAGTAATTTCTGGACTGCTGTGCAAAGAGGTGTCCTAAGCCCAGGGGAAGCCCCTTCTCACACCCCAAGAAAACACCAGTTTAGACATGTGCAGAGGGGAGAGCTTAGAGTTAAGGCTGAGCCCTGAGATCAGTAATCTATTGTGGTAACCTTACTGAAGTCACCCAACCTGGGAGCTGCCTCAGTTTCTTGCTCTGAGAAATGGAATAATAATATTCAGCTCAGTATTAGAGATATAGCTCAAAGCCTTAAGTTCTACCCCCCCAACCCCAATACTAGGTTTGGTGGCATACTGCCTGTGAGCCCAGCATTTAGGTGCTGCAGTCAGGAAGATCAGAAGTTCAAGGCCATCCTGAGCAGTATAACAGCCCACCTGGAGGAACCATGAGGAAGAAAAAGAAAATAAAGGTGCTTAGCTCCTGGGATTCATGGAAGTCATGAATGAGCTAATGGATGGGAAACTGCTATTCAGATGGGTCCAGTTTTGCATTGATGCGTATTGTAATAAACCTAGTGTCTGTCGATCCTTACCATGAGGAACTTTGCCCTCAAGCTGGAGTCTTTCTTTCCTGAGTTATTTGTAGTGATCTCAGTTTCCAGGAGAAGCTAACCTGCTGCTTTGCGGTTTTTGTTTTTTGTTTTTTTTTTTAATTTTTATCAGTGATCAAAACTGCCTACCTCCACCCTTTCCTCAAATGTTCTGTCTGGCAGACTGTGTGACATCATCACATTCTTTCATTTCAGGGCTAGAGACAGATCGCAACACCTGGAGTTGCTACTCTGTAGGGTTGAGTTTCTGGTTTTTGAACTCTTAAGGGGTGTGTGTGTGTGTGTGTGTGTGTGTAGGGTGCTGTGGGGGCAGCTTTCTGGTCTCCCTTATTCTTGTTTACTGATAACCTGCAAACTTTAGCCCTTGGATACCTTCATCAAGTCCTTCCACAAATATTCAAAAGCAGTGGAGCTCCAAGCATGTGCTGAGGTCCACCCTAAGGTGTTCTTCAAGATACACGTGGAGAAACTGACCGTCTAGGCGAGGAAGGAGGGCCATAGCACAGTGCAGTAATGAGAACTAGCGTAGGGTGCTTGAGGGGAGGGTCATGCCCAGCTCTGTCCCCGTAATGTCGTAATGTCGCCCTGCGAGAGCTTGAATTGAAGGATGCCCAGCCTGAAGGGTGTGGCGAGTTGAGATCTCTTGAGAACTAGCTGAGGAAGATGGAGAAGGGCTGGGTGTGGACGATGCAGCCCGAGGGAAGGCCCAGACCTGTGGCTGTGTGTGAGCAGATGGCCCAGGAGCCACCACAGGTTACTGGAAGGTGACTTCTCGCCAGCCAGGCCGCTGCTCAGATAGGAACCCTGGATGACCTGGACGCGGTTGCCTTACCTCTCCAGGGTTCAGTTTCCCACCATTATCCAGGCCTGCTCAATAAAAACAAATAAGCGAATGTGCAACGGATTTAACCCCAAGCATATGTTTTTCTTCCAAGAGCATTTCCCCCCCTACCGCTACAGAGCACGTCATATTTTTGCTAACATTTAACGCTTGTGTATGTTTCAGATGCTTTCCTGAGCCCTGGATCTTCCTTGCTTCTGGAAATACTCCACTGCGACTGTTCGTTTGCTGTTGGGTGAAGCACCGGCGCGCCATGGACCTCGCCGGGCTGCTGAAGTCTCAGTTCCTCTGCCACCTGGTCTTCTGCTACGTGTTCATCGCCTCGGGCCTCATCGTCAACGCCGTCCAGCTCTGCACGCTGGTGCTGTGGCCCGTCAACAAGCAGCTGTTCCGCAAGATCAACAGCAGGCTGTGCTACTGCGTCTCCAGCCGTAAGCGCCTCTCCCTTCCTGATTCTTCCCTGCTGATGCGTGGGTGGGGCAGCCCTGGTGCTCCTCGGGGGGTGACTCCCTGGGGTGGCCATCCCACCCTCAGCTACTCTGCCTTTTGCTTTCGTTTGGTTTAGAGTTGAAACGTCCACTTTGTCCTCACTCAGAAATTATTTTTTTGCGTGAGAAATGCCAAAAGCACCAAATTGGGAGGACATGAAGGGTATATACCATGATGAGTAAACACGCGTTCTGAAACAGGTCTCTGAGAGTGACAGGGCCTTCTCTTAGCTCTTATGTGACTTACGTGCCAAGCTGTCCATGGTCATCGACGCTCTTCTGAGTCACAGGCTCTGTCTCACAAATTCAACAATGAGTCTTGGGCAACAGAGGATGGATTGGTTCTTTAAAAGTTTTATTTATTTGTGCGTGCATGCACGTGCATGCCAGGGTCTCTTGCCACTGCAAAGGAATAACCATCTGGCTCTACGTGGGTGGGTGGGAGCCATCTCTCCAGCTCTAAGGATGAATTTTATTCTTTTCTTTTTTAAAGCAATTTTATTTATTTATTGGTGAAGAGAGAGGGAGAATGGGTACTCTAGGGTCTCTTGCCACTGCAAATGAACTCCAGATTCATGTACCCCTTTTGTTCACCTGGCTTTACGTGAGTGCTGGGGAATTAAACACTGGCCCATACGCTTTGCAAGCAAGTGTCTTTACTAATGAGCCATAATGAGCCATCTCCCCAGACCCAAGGATGAGTTTTTTTTTTTTTTTTCTTTTGGTTTTTGGAGGTAAACTCTCACTCTAGTCCAGGCTGACCTGGAATTCACTATGTGTCTCAGGGTGGCCTTGAATTCACAGTGATCCTCCTACCTCTGCCTCCTGAGCGCTGGGATTAAAGGAGTGCGCCACCATGCCTGGTTCCAAGGATGAGTTTTAAAGGAGAAAGTGTGTTACGTTGAGAAAGCAAGTGTTGAGAACAAGCTTATTGAGAAGTGAGTGAAGGGAAGGTGAAAAGCTCTCAGCAGAGACGGGTCTGAACTGGTTGCGCTCAATAGCTAGAGAAATAAGTTGATAGTTAAAAGTGACTGGACTAAGGTATGGAGAAGTGTCGTTCTGGCCCAATCATGAATCCCCACGAGGTGTCCATGTGTCCTCTTTCCAATCAGGGAATTGGTCACGTGTTTTTCCATCTCAGTGACTGGGCTAGGGGAGAGTTCAGCGCCCACCTGCAAGCTTTACAAGGGAGAAAGCAGGACAGAATCAAGGAATGGAAAACACGGGGGTGGGGCTGTTTAGTCCAAGGAATCCAACTATAGCTTCCCATCCACCCCTTGGTCAGAGGTGGCTTGTCTAGTCTACGCGACCCAAACATACATTCTCATGGGATGTCTTGATCTCTCCCTTCTGGTGACCAGGCTAGGAGCTTGGCGCATGCTTCCAGGTTCCAGCGAGATGTCTGGCCAAGTAGATCTCCAGGCAGCTGTGCTCATTCGTTTGTTGCTGTTTCAAAGATTTAAAGGAAGAGAAAACATAAAAGCACCACAGAGAGGCTGGGGTAGGAATGCTGCCAGGACTTATTCCCTAGCTTTCTTCTCCCTCCTGCTCCCGTCAATTCCCTCACTCCTCCAGTTTTCCTTCTCAGAAGCACTGGGGATAAGTGACCTCATAGATTTGCAGCCGTGGCTCGGCGTGCGCCGTGTGCATTCGACCGTCTCTGCAGCCTCTCTGCAGCTGGGTATAGATAAGACACTAAGCTACGCGCATTTTCTCTGTTTGGCTTTTTTGTTTGTTTGTTTGTTTTGTTTGCAGTACTGGGATCAAATATACATCTGTTTTAAAAACTAAATTACAATATACCATGCTGTTGTTTTCCTTGCTTTTTTTTTTCTTCTCTAGTTGTTTCATTTTGGTATAATTGTGAACTCATGTGGAGTTGTGAGACGTTACAGTGAAATCCCAAATACCCGTAGCCAGTTTCCCCCCATGGGAGCATGGTAAATAACTGGATGGAATGCAATATCCCAACCAAAAAGTGCTGGTACTGTAATCCACTAATCCCACTCAGCTTTCTCTGCTTTTCTTTTTTTTTAATTTATTTTTTTGACAGATTTTTAAATTTTTTTTCTTTTCTCAATTTTTTTTTTTTTTGTTTTTTGTTTTTTGTTTTTTGTTTTTCGAGGTAGAGTCTCACTCTAGCCCAGGCTGACCTGGAATTCACTATGGAGTCTCAGGGTGGCCTCGAACTCACGGCGATCCTCCTACCTCTGCCTCCCGAGTGCTGGGATTAAAGGCGTGTGCCACCACGCCTGGCATGATATATATTTGGAATAATAGTTCCTAATGATATTTTTCTTTCCTTCTTAAAAAATATTTATTTATTTGCGAGTAGAGAGAGATAGACAGGGAGAATGGATGTGCCAGGGCATCCAGTCACTATAGATGGTCTTCAGATGCATGCATCACTTTTGTGCATCTGGCTGTACATGGGTACTGGAGAATCAAACTGAGGTCAATACGCTCTGCAGACAAGCACCTTGACCACTGAGCCATCACTCCAGCTCCTTTTCTTCTTTTTTGAAGCAGGATCTCACTCTAGCCCAGTCTGACCTAGAACTCACTCTGTAGCTCCAGGCTGGCTTTGAACTCCTGACAGTCCTCCTATATCAAGGCTCCGAAGAGCTGGCATTAGAGATCTGAGCCGGCCCAAGTGGTCCTTGTCTTTCCGGGCAACCATGTTCCTTTCTGCGTGCATGTCTTTAGGTCTTCTCTTCGCTGTTGGCTTGTGTAGCTGAAGGTATCCTTTGTTTCTGTTTAGAGAAATATCTTTGGTACGATTTTTTTTTTTTTTTTAGGTAAGGTCTCACCCTAGCCTAGGCTGACCTGAAATTAACTATGTAGTCTTAGGCTGGCCTCGAACTCACAGCAATCCTCCTAGCTTTGCTTCCCCAGTGCTGGGATTAAAGGCATGTGACACCACACTTGGCTTTAAAAAATATATTTTATTTTTATTTATTTATGAGAGAGAGAGAGAATGGGCATGCCAGGTCCTGCAGCCACTGTATTTAACTCCAGATGCATGCGCCACCATGTGCATCTGAGACTCGAACCTGGGTCCTTAGGCTTCACAGGCAAGAGCCTTAACCGCTGAGCCAGTCCGCATTTTGTTCATTTCTGCTTTGATCTCTGTTTTTCCTTTTCTTCTGCTAACTTGGGTTTAGTTTGTCCCTGGGTCCTCGCTCCTTCAATTGCATCAGTAGGTTGTTGACTTGAGATATTTTTCTTTCTGATCTAGACTCTGATTTCTGTAAACTCCCGGTGCCGCTCTTGCCTCACCCCAAAGGGTTTGCTAGGTTCTGTTTCAATTTTGTTTCAAGACATTTTAAAAGTTTCCTTTTCACTTCTCATTGACCAGTCGATGGGCTAAGAGCATGCCGCTCAACGTCCATGTAACTGTACTGACCATTGCTCAGGTTCCTCTTGTTGATTCCCATTGGCATCAGAAGGCATGTGGTAGGATCCAATATTTTAAAATTTGTAGACTTTTCTTTCTTTGTTTCCAGTTATTGTTGTTTGTTTTGGCTTTATTTACCATTATATGAAGCTTTTATTTATTTCTGTGGCATTGGGGATCAAACCCAGTGCCCCCAGCATGCCAGGAAAGTGCTTGACCATTGAGTCCTTATTTTTGCTGATTTTTTTTTAGACAAGGTCTTACTGTATAGCCCAAACTACCTTTGAACTTGATAACTTTCTGCTTGAGCCTCTGCAGTGTTAGGATTACAGGCCTGTCACCACACACAACTGAGACTTGCTTTATAGCCTAACATATGGTCTATCTTGATGAATGTTCCATATACTGATGTCTGCAGCTATAGATAAAATGTCCTATAGACATCAGTGATCTTTATTTGATCTATGATATTGCTTAGTTCTAATGTTTTCTTGATTTTTTCTTTTTTGTTGTTGTTGTTTTTCGAGGTAGGGTCTCACTCTAGCCCAGGGTGACCTGGAATTCACTGTGGAGTCTCAGGGTGGCCTCGAACTCACCGCGATCCTCCTACCTCTGCCTCCCAAGTGCTGGGATTAAAGTCATGCACCACCATGCCCGGCTTGTTGATTTTTTTGTTTGTTTAGATAATCTATCTGTTGATAGCAGTGAGGCATTGAGGTCCCCAACAATTATTGCATTGAGTTAATATTTCCCTTTAGATTTAGAAATGGTTGCTTTATATGATACAGTGGGCTAGTAATGTGTGCATATATATTTGTAATAGTTACTTCTTATTGAAGTAATCTTTTTTTGTTGTTTTGTTTCGAAGTAGGGTCTCATTCTAGCCCAGGCTGACCTGGAACTCACTATGTAGTCTCAGTGTAGCTTTCAACTCAGAGATCCTCCTAGCTCTGCCTCCCAAGTGCTGGGATTAAAGGCGTGCGCCACCATGCCCAGTTCCTGAAGTAATCTTTTTTTAAAAAAATGTTTTATTTTTGCTATTTATTTATTTATTTGACAGAGAAAGAAGGAGAGACGGAGAGAGAGAGAGAGAGAGGGAGGGAGAGAGAATGGACGCTCCAGGGCCTCCAGCCACTGCAAACGAACTCCAGACACGGGTGCCCCCTTGTGCATCTGGCTAACGTGGGTCCTGCGGAATCAAACCTGGGTCCTTTGGCTTTGCAGGCAAATGCCTTAACTACTAAGCCCTCCCTTCAGCCCTTGAAGTAATATTTTTTTAAAAAAAATATTTTTATTTATTTATTTGAGAGAGAGGAGAGAGAAAGGGGCAGATAGAGAATGGATGCTCAGGGCCTCCAGACACTGCAAATGAACCCCAGATGCATGGGCCTCATTGTACATCTGTCTTATGTGGGTCCTGGGGAGTTGAGCCTGGGTCCTTTGGCTTTGCAGGCAAATGCCTTAACCACTATGCCATCTCTCCAGCCCATTTTATTTTATTTTATTTTATTGAGGCAGGAAAAGAGCTTTTGACTAGGGCCCGAGATGCTGGGCTATCTCATAGGAGAGTGAAGCAACCTTTTTATGTAGGGTCTTCATTGACTCTTTATAGTTTTTGACTTAAAGTCTAGGCGTCACAAGAAATGACAGCCCCAGCTTCTGAGAGAGACTTTGGCTAAAGGAAATATGTAGATGAATGATAGAAAAGTTTATCTGGAGCTGAGGAGATGGCTTAGTAGCTACTTGCCTGCAAAGCCAAAGGACTCAGGTTTGATTCCTCAGGACCCATGTTAGCCAGATGCACAAGGGGGGCGCATGTGTCTGGAATTCGTTTGCAGTGGCTGGAGGCCCTGGCGCGACCATTTTCTCTCTCTTTCTCTTCATCTTCTATTCTCTCAAATAAATAAATAAAAATTAAATTAAAAAAAGGTTATCTGATGTTTCCCCCAGTCATCGCATGTGTGCATCTGCACACACATGTACATATACCACACCACACATACTATATATGTACATGCAAAAACTTGTCATTAATCCCTATGTCCGTGCCTTACTGGGTACGTGTACTTTTCAGTATGATTTACCTTGCTCTTGTTCTCCTAGTACTTAGGCATCTACAGGAGAGCAGAAATAGGAAAAATTTGCCGGAGCAGGGCAGAGAAAACTGGAGATGGAATAATTATAACTATCTGAGGAGACAGGAGTTTACACAATTAAGGGGGAGGAGATTGCTCACTGAGATTAACGTTACCATTTT
Source organism: Dipus sagitta (assembly GCA_036346955.1). Classification (NCBI taxonomy): domain Eukaryota; kingdom Metazoa; phylum Chordata; class Mammalia; order Rodentia; family Dipodidae; genus Dipus; species Dipus sagitta. The sequence goes on from CM070778.1 coordinate 136,897,721, forward strand.
AAATACCTTTTAATACTGTCATGGTTGTTTTTCATTTATACAAAACTTGGGTTAATGAAACAATTCTGTTGTAGTGTTTTTTAAGCTTTATTTATTTATTTATTTGAGAGAGCGAGAGAGAAAGAGGCAGAGAGAGAGAGAGAGAGAGAATGGGAGAGCCTCGATCTCTAGCCACTGCAAACGAACTCCAGGCACATGTGACGCCTTGTGCATCTGGCTTACGTGGGTCCTAGGGAATCGAACCAAGGTCCTTTGGCTTTGCTGGCAAATGCCTTAACCACTAAGCCATCTCTCCAGCCCTCTGTTGTAGTTTTGATTAAAACCAGCCGTCTGTCAGTTTGAAGTTTGAAAGCCATGCACATCTGCATGGTCCTATGCCCTCTCCAGATTTCAAGCAGATGCTGTGATCAGAACTTTCATTCGGAGCTGAGAAGTCAGAGGTAGGATTTGGTATCAGAGTTCCAATGATCAGTATAGTTTGCTCTTGCTTGTTGGTGAAGGCACAAGGAGGTTATTGTGGGGTCATGTAGGTCCTTTTCTGGGGGGGAGCGGGCTTTCACCTACTTGTTTGTGATGGAAATTAAGATGAGTAGCAACTTTACAAAGCAAGGCTAGCTGTTCTGTGTACGCGCATGTGCATGTGTGCGGGTGGCCACGTTTGTGTAGGAGTGCGCACGCGTGTAGCAGCCAGAGCACAGAGACCAGAGGACAGCCTCTGGTGCCATCCTCAGGTTGGCTTCCCATCTCTTTTCGAGGCAGGGTCTTTCATTGGACTAATGCTTACCAACTGGTAAGGGATCGGCTTGTTTCTGCCTCCTCAGCAGCAGGACTGCAGGTGTGCACCTCCGTTCCCAGCACTTACACGTCTTCGGTCAGATCCTCACGCTTGCAAGGGGTTGCAGTTACCTCCTTGTTGCTGATATAGCAGTCAACCAAAAGCAGCTGATGGGAGGAAAGTTTATTGTTTATTTATTTGAGAGAGAGGAGAGGGGAGAGAGAGAGAGAGAGAGAGAGAGAGAGAGAATGGGTGCACCAGGGCCTCCAGCCACTGCAAACAAACTCCAGATGCATGCGCCCCCTTGTGCATCTGGCTTACGAGGGTTCTGGAGAATCGAGCCGAGGTCCTTTGGTATTGCAGGCAGATGCCTTAACTGCTAAGCCATTTCTCCAGCCCAGGGAGGAAAGTTTTTACTTTGCCTTACAGTCTCCAGGGAACACTTAATCATGGCAAGGGACAGCATGGCATGAGCAGAGGCTGGGCATCACCTCTGCCACAGCAGGTGGGAAACAGCAGCCAGAGAGTGAGCTGAGCTCTGGCAAGAGGGAGCTGCTTATAAAACACCTAAGCCCGCCCCCAGCACACCTCCTCCATCATGGCTCCGCTTCCCAAATTGCCAACAGCAAGCATTCAGAACACATGAGTTTATGGGGGACATCTGACTCAAACCACCACCCAGGGCAAACATTTTTACTGACTGAGCTGTCTTCCCAGCCCTCAAGGTGAATTTTATTTGCATTTTTTTCAAGGTAGGGTCTCCCTTTAGCCCAGACTATAGTCTCAGGCTGGCCCCTGAACCCACAGTGACCCTCCTACCTTTGCTCTCCAGCCCCTTAAGGTCAATTTTTATCATCAAAAATTAAAGAGATGACATAGCAGTCAAGGTGCTTGTCTGCAAAGCCTATGGACCCATGTTTGACTATCCAGGTCTCATGTAAGCCAGATGCACAAGGTGACACAAGCGTGCAAGATCATACATCCGTACAAGGTGGCACACGTGTCTGGAGTGTGAATTCAGTGGCTGGAGGCCATGGTGTGCCAATTCTCTCTTTCACTCTCATAAAAAAAATTACAAAAAAAACCCTAAAAAATTAAAATAAATTAATTAGGGGATGGAGAGATTTTGCTCAGTGGTTAAAGGCACTTGCTTGCAAAGCCTGGCAGCCTGGTATTAGATTTCCCAGTACCCTACATACAGCCAGGTGCACAAAGTGGCGCATGCATCTGGAGTTTGTTTGCATTGGCAAAAATCCCCAATGTGCGCATTCTCCCCCATCTTTCTTAGTAAATAAATAAATAAATAAATAAATATTTTTTAAAAATTAAGTGGAGCATGGTGGCTCATGTATTCGGGAGGCTGGAGGATTCAAGGCCAGCCTGGGGCTACAGAGTGAGTTTCCAGTCAGTCTGGGGTAGAGTGAGACCCTACCTTGAATCCCCTACCCCTCAAAATTAATTAACTTATTTAGAACAAATTCTAAATGAAACTCAAGAATTCACTATTCAAGACAATGGGGCAGAGTGATGTGAAGGAGAGACCATCCAAGTTTACTAAAAAAACCCACAGCCCCGGTGCATCCGCCATGTCCTGTGTCTTTTTCCCCACGGAAAAAAGTCTTTGGCTCTGGGTTAAGTGCTATAGAGACCTCATTCTGCAGCCGCTGGGATGGAGAGGGTGAGTTCTCTCATGAGGAGCCATTCTGACTCCTGGAGGCATAGAATGTGGGAGAAGGGGAAGGTAAGCCCTGCTGGGCATGGCTCGTGGGCAGCTCGCTGTGAAGAGTCAGTCTCAATGAGGAGCCACGCTTCCTACTTCCAGAACCTTCCCTGGTGGATACCTCAGCAGGTGCCAGAGCTGGTCTTTTTTTTTTTTTGGTCTGCTGTCTTTCTAACTCCCTATGATTGACAGACTGCTTCATAGCCACCCAAGTCATGCAAAAAGAAACGTTTTGGAAACTCTCCTGGTCCTGTTTCCATGGTTTCCAGGTCAGGGATTGAACCAGCGGCTGAGGAGAGAAGCTATACCAACTGTGGTCTGGTTTACTTGTCCCTGTGCTTTCTCGAGTGAAGATTAAAAACTATTCGCAGGGTTTAGTGGTGTCTTCTGGGCTATGAGTCCCCCAGAGCATAGAGAGGCAGCCCCATTTGTCATCTGCAGCTGATCGTCCAAGAAAAAGAGAATCAATTGTTTCCTCTCGCTGCAGATCCCTGCATCATCCAGGGTCCCATTTCACTAACGAAGCGATGCCGTTTCCCTTCCTTTCTCAAAAAGGAAATATTTATTTGTGTGCGTGCATGCATGTGTTCATGTGTGTATGCTGGGGCACACCCGGGTCTCTTGCTGCTTCAGACCAATCCCAGACGCATGTGACACTTCATGTCCAGCTTTACGTGGGCGCTATCAAATTGAACCTGGGCCAGTGGGCTTTGCAAGCAAACACCTCTAACTGCTGAGCCATCTCCTCGTAACCGGTGAGTTCAAAGTAGGTCTCTGGCTCGGGTGTGACAAACTCCCATTAAAGTCCATGACAGACCAAAGCACGGTGTGGACAGCCTGGCCACCAGGAGAACACACGGAGCAGAGAATGTTAGTCTAGTGGCATGGACCGACCTCATGCATTTCGTAACTTTGAGGTAATTGAATCTAGATGGCTGGTTGTTAGTGGGTGTTTTGCCTTACTTTACCTAGGTTTACAGACAGAAAATGCTAAGTCAGGCTGGCCTTATGTGAGGAGTGAGGGGAGTCCCAGTGGAACAAACGTCTTTGTAGTGAAGAAAAAAGGAAGAGATTTTTTTTTTAAAGAATGTTTCTGCCTCCAACAGCAGTGTATTTTTTAAAATTTATTTATTTTTATTTATTTGAAAGCGACAGACAGAGAGAAAGAGGGAGAGAGAGAGAGAGAGAGAATGGGCATGCCAGGGCCTGCAGCCACTGCAAACGAACTCCAAATGCATGCGCCCCCTTGTGCATCAGGCTAACGTGGGTCCTGGGGAATCCAGCCTCAGACTGGGGTCCTTAGGCTTCACAGGCAAGTGCTTAAGTGCTAAGCCGTCTCTCCAGCCCCAAGGAAGAGAATTTTAAGGTTGGATTTCACTGCCTTCCCAACATGCAGATTAATGTCTAGGGGGGTCTCCTATGTCCTTTAATCTCTAAAATGTGCTGGCTAAGAATGGCTGGTTTGAAGTTTTGTTTTTATTTTTATTTTTTCTACCCGATACTAAGGGTTAAAAAAAAAAAAAAGATTAGGATTGTCTATTAATGTAAGATTGGAAAACAAAGCCAAAGTGAGGAGACAATTGTTCTGGAAAAAAAAAAGGGGGAAACGAAACAAAGTGGACACTGTGCCCAGGCCTGACCCCAGCTCTGGGTCTAGCGCTGTGCTCAGAGTCCCCGCACGCTGGTCCTGGGAGTCTGAGGCTGCGTCCGTGTCGCTGAACCACACCGCTCCTGGTTTCCTTCATGGACAAGGCCATGTGGTGGCGAAACAGTCAGAATTTGGGGTGCTGGGAGGCCAGATGAAACTTGGCACCCACCTGCTTATGATCTGTGCCACCACCGGCGAGCCACCGAAATCCTCAGTCCAAAAACACGACCGGTCAAAACTGCTGAATGAAATGCTGTGAGCAGAACGCGTTCCAGATGATTGAAAGCCTATGAAATTTAAGATTAGATTTTTTTTTCTTCTACTCTTTGTTGTTGTTGTTTATTTTATTTATTGGAGAGAAAGAGAGAGAGGCAGATAAAGAGAGAGAATGAGCCACTGCAAATGAACTCCAGATGCCTGTGCTACCTTGTTTATCTGGCTTGCGTGGGTCCTGGGGAATCGAACCTGGGTCCTTAGGCGTCACAGGCAAGTGTCTTAACCGTTAAGCCACCTCTCCAGCCCTGTCTGTTTGTTTTGAGGTAGGGTCTCACTCTAGCCCAAACTGACCTGATAGGATGTAGCCCAGGCTGGCCTTAAACTCATGAGGGTCCTTCTACCTCAGCCTCCCAAAGTGCTGGGAATATAGACTTGAGCCACAGCAAACCAGGTTTAAGATCAGAACTCGTATAGTGGAGCAAGAAAAGAAAGGAGACGGTGAAAGACTGTGTTTCTCTTTCCATTATTATTTAGGCATGTAACTTAAAAATCCAGCTATATTTGAAATAAAGAGGATGGAATAGAATTGGCACCAAGAGTCACATATTTTTCTGATAGAGGATTTTTTTTACTTTTATTTATTTTTTGTTGTGTTTGATCTTGGGAAGATGTGTATGTCTTCTTTCTCCACCCCTGAGCCACGTCCTTGTCCCCTCTGGAGGTCACTTGTCCCTATGTTTGTCATCAGGTTGACCGGAAGTGGTTGGACATCGACTAAGCAGCAAGCTCTGGGTTGTCACTTACAACGCTCTGCGTGGGCCCTGCGGGAGACAAACTTGAGTTTTCTGTAATGAACACTTGAGGCGTACCTCGGGGGCTTCTAGCTGGCCTGGGAGAAGTTTCCTGTGGTCCTGTGAGGAAGGAAGCTTCAGGGCTTGGAACCCTGTCGGCCATGGCCATAGCCTCAGCTAGGAGTGTCCACAGGCAGGCGAGACAGCTCCCCAGCCCCAGGCGTCTGGAGACACTGGGTCCCAAGGCGTTTTGTTACTGGTGTGGGTCCGAAGTGGAAGATGGTGGGGTTGGCAGTCAGCTTTGTTCTCCTGAGGGAAGCAGGTCTTCACTCAGCCGGAGTTGCTGGGTGGGGTTGTGAGAACGGTCCTGTTTTCCGGCTGGGTGGAGGAGTGGCATCTCGTCTAGGCAAGGATGTCGGCCCCTTGGCCGTCTTAGTCTTCAGGGGCCAGGCGTCAGCAGGAAGTTCTGCACCCTGGACAGGATGAAGGCGCTAGAAGAGAAGCAGCCCGAGGCCCATGCGTCAGTGCACTAATAACAAGAGGCCATGAGAGAGCGACTCTGGCTGCAGTTTCTGGTGGCTCTGGGCCCCACCCCTCCATCGCACTGCCCACCATGCTGCAAAGTATTTCTGGGTGTGGCTGCCCAGGGAGGCCTGAACTTGAACTTCCTCCTCCTTACTGACAAAAAGCAACTCTTGCTCTTTGAATTTGCAAATAGTGTAGCAAATTATAAACATAACACCAATAATAATGATAATAATAAAAAAACCCACAGTGCTCTCAGTTCCTGCATTGGCCAGGGAACTCTTGCCCCCCCCCCCCCCGCAATTCCTGTGGCCACCAGAGAAGCAGGGTCCCTGTGAGTATGAGGTTCAGGAGTGGCCAAGACCACGTAAACCACTCTGAGGCAAAGATGGAAGCTTTTATTTCGGAAAAACATGAGCTGCCAAGACTGACTCTCAAGAGCGGAGCGGAGGGGAGCACAGCCCACCTGAGATTCCAGATAGTGAGCTTTATAGAGCTCTTCAGTTGGGGGAAGGTGAGGAAGGGAAAACTTGAATTAAAAAGAAAGGTTTCTGGGCTGAAGAAATGGCTTAGTGGTTAAGGCATTTACCTGCAAAGCCAAAAGACCCAGGTTCGATTCTCCAGGACTCATGTAAGCCAGATAGATGCACAAGGGGCACATGCATCTAGAATTCGTTTGCAGTGGCTGGAGGCCCTGGTTCTCCCATTCTCTCTCTCTCTCTCTCTCTCTCTGATTGCAAATAAATAAATAAATTTAAAAAAAACAGAATAGGGTCTGGTGACCCTCACTCTTCAAGAAAAAAAAAAAAAGGTTTCTTTAGGGGAGATCTAAGATAGCCAGGGTGCGACACCAGAACCGTGACCAGGTGACTTACAAGATGGGGGGCAGGAAATCAGGACCTGGAGGGCATTGTTAAACAATGAGGGGATGATGGCTGGGCAGTTTCTTGAGGAATGTGGACAAGTCTCTATCACCATCCTGCTGGCCTCGGTGACTCCATTTTTGGGAGCCTGTCCCTGACCTAGCACTGAGGCTATGCTCAACCCCTATTAGTTGCCCACACATACACTGACCTCGTGCTGGGTGAAGGTTCTATAAGTCTATAAACCTGAACGGGTGGTGTGTGGAGTTAATGACAGAGATCATTCCAGTCCAGGTGCTAAGTCCCAAGCAGCCCTGGCTGGTGTGACGAGAAGAGAGGCCTGCCTGGGGGAGTTTGGGGGGAGCCGAGCTGCGCACTCGAGACTTTGCCTTGCTTTCCTGGGGTTCAGCCCTGCCACAACCATCGTGGAGTCCCCCGCAGCCTGCACGAGGGTTGGAGGGACAGAGGGCCTGGGTCTCTGTGGGGAGAGACCGGTGGGTCCCTGAAAGAAAGGGCTGCCCTGGGCCCCTGAGCAGAGTTGGGAGCCTCAATGCCAGGCATCTTCTGTAGGAATGAACGACATTCCAAACGCCTGCCTTTGCCAGGTCTGCGTTCCTGCCTGGAAAGGGGTCACACTGTGCAGGTCGTCCCAACCACGACTCGTGCAAGTTCAGCCCCTTCCCTGGATGTTGCGGCCTGGATTCCCACGCAATGCCTCGTGGAGGCCACCTGGACGCGTGGACTCAGCCACCTGCACTCTCACTGGACCCTGAGCCCAGGTTCTCAAGGTGCTAACTGTGCCTGGGTGGGTTCCCACCACCTGTAGCTAGGGAGATGGATCAGTCTGTAAAGCGCTTGCCGCAGAAGTACAAGGACCTGAGTTCGGATCCCCAGTACTCAAGTAAAATGCCCATGTAAAATACATCCGTGTGCACATGCATCTGCCACACTCCTATGAATATGCATACGCGTACACATACGCCACACACATGCATATGTATGCAAAAAAAAACCCCTAAAGACATGGCTAGTGAGACATATGTGAACGTATTGAGCACTGAAAACTCTTTGAGAATTTTGGTGCTAGCCTTTGGCTTTTTTGTTCCAAGGTACCAGAGATGGAAAGTAATTGACGTAATTTGAAACAGGGGGGCTTAGTTCTCATCAAGACAGGAAGTGCTGATAGCAAAACACATTCCCCTTGAGCTCACTTTTTCTATTATGAGGCTGTTTTCAGATTTTCTCGGGCTTCCCTTCTCTGGTCCCATGCCAGGTGTCTAGGAAGGAGGAGGATACTAGGTGACAGGTATTCCCCACTTCTCCAGTTCATTTTGAAGATAATGCTAGAAACCCTTGTTCAGGTATGACCTTTCACTGCACTGTTTTAGAATGTACACTCCACTGCTCTCTGTCCCCAGAGCAAGTTCATAGCGTGGGAAGCCCTGGCAGAAGCATCTGTCCCCAACATTATGGAAGCTGTTTGGGGGCAGATAAGCTCTGGGGTCCTGAAGAGGAGGGGACCCGGCCTTGGAAGTACGCAGACACGATTTGGATTGCTGACCTAACCATCTGTCACCTTACCTGAGCTTTGGATTTTCCATTTTGAAATAGATTTTAATGTAGTACAGAAACCTAAAGTGAGGTTAAAGTATTCTTTTGTTTGTTTGTTTTGTTTTCAAGGTAGGGTCTCCCTGTAGCCCAAGCTGACCTGGAATTCACTATGTAGTCTCAGGGTGGCCTTGAACTCATGGCGATCCTCCTACTACCTCTGCCTCCGGAGCGCTGGGATTAAAGGCGTGCGCCCGTCACGCCCAGCCTGGCTGAGGGCAAAGTGTTCTTGTGGTACTCCATCGAGCCCTACAAACACACCGTCAGATGGCGCTAAGCAGGCTTTACAGGGAGGAGGTAGACGCCAGGGAGCCCTGGGCAGGAGGGCCTGGGAGATGTCAGAGCTGTGTTCGTGTGTTTGAAAGACACTAGCTGGTAGCATTCTCCTATCGTCAGAGGGCAGGTCTTGGGCACCTGAGGCAGGCTACCCAAAATACTAATCGAGAGGCCTGATGACAGGAGCTGCCCTGGGTGCGAAAAGACCCTCAGCTACAGGGACCCCTCCTCTGTGCGTTCTGTCTGACCGTGCAGGCGAGTGCCAACAGCCGTCTGCGTGGAGGACTTGTTCCCATGACCGTAATGGCTAAGCTCTGATAGTCAGCCTGACAGGATGTAGTCACCATGGAAACAAACCTCTCAGCATGTCCGTTAGGGATTTTTCCAGGTTAGATTAATTGAGATGGGGACTCCCTAAGGCACCATGGACAGCCAGGCATCACATGGCCACAGTAGCAGGAAGGAAGCTGAGTCATATCACCCCAAAGCCCGCTTCTAGTAACACACCTCCTCCAGCAAGGCTGTACTTCCCAAAGGCCCCACAGCTTTCCCAAATACCCACTAAGTATTTAAATGAATTTATGGGGGATATTTTATTCAAACCACCATAAAAGGTGTTTTAATGAGGTCCTTAGTGCTTAGTGAAAGCATCCAAGCTTTCTTTCAGATGTGTAGATTAGAAAAGAAGTGAAGAGGGGCTGGAGAGATGACGGCTTAGCAGTATCGGCACTTGACTACAAAGCCTAAGGACCTGGGTTCGATTCCCAGTACCCACATAAGACATGGGCACATGGTGGCCCATGCATCTGGAGTTCGTCTGCAGTGGCTAAAGGTCCTGGCACTCCCATTCTCTCTGTCTCTCTACTTGCCTCTTCTTTTTCTCTCTCTCTCAAGCAAATATATAAAAATAAAATATTTTTTAAAAGAAAATAAGTGAAGATAGAAATGACCAGGAGATGATAGGAGTAAGGCACGTAGCTTATGTTCGGGTGGACAGGCGGAGGGATGAAGTATAGTAAATAACAAGGTAAAGAACTTTTGGCAAAGGGCTGGAGAGATGGCTCAGTGGCTAAAAGTGCTTGCTAATGAAGCCTGCCAGCCCAGGATGAATTCCCCAGTACCTACATAAAGCCAGACATAGACACACAAAGTAGCGCATGTGTCTGGTGGCAAGAGACCCTATTGCACACCCATAGGCACACAGAGAAATAAATAATATGAAAAAAAAAAACAAAAACTTTGGGCAAGAACAGTGGTATTTTGACCTGACCAGCAGTTTTGGAAACACCAGTGTGAAAGGAGTCCTGGTTGGTGGCTCCTTTGCCGGATACTGCTGTTAGCGTCTAGGGAATGGGCGAGGAGGAAGAGTGTGTGATAAGACCCTTCCGCCCAATTCACCTCTTCCCATTTGTGTCCAGTTTGCTCCAGTGGGGTTTTGGGATATTCAACTTCCCCCAGGTGCCCCCCTCCACTGAGCACACAGAACTTTCTGTCCTAATTGGCTCATATCCAGGCAAGCGAGGCAACATGGGTCACCCTAACTTTGCTCAAAGTGCAGGTCCCCAGACGTAAACCAGACTTCAGAATAAGAAGCTCGTGCCCATTCTCCAGCCGTGGTGGCTGATCTTAAGACAAGAATGATCAAAATTATGGTGACACAGGCTCTCGGGTTTTAATTTTCCACCTACCCTGTTTTTCTCATGGGCAATCAGCACTGCCCATCCCGTGAAGTGTGTCTTTGTTCAGACCTCTCAGGTCGTGTTCGGTGTGAGTGCTGTGTAGACCCTAGCTGACCACCCTGTGCTCCATAAGTGTGACCTGCGTGTGTGTTGCTTTAGCCAGCTATTACTGTTGGCAGAAAGAGAAGAGTTATATGAATTCAACAGTAGTTTTTTTTCTTTTTTTCTTTATTTGAAAGAGAGAGAGAGAGAAGCAGACGAGAGAGTGGATGTGTGTGCTCCAGGGCTGTCTCCCATTGCAAACAAGCTCCAGATGCATGCACCATTTAGTGTGTCTGGCTTTACATGGGTACTAGGTAATTGAACTTGGCTCCTTAGGTTTTGCAGGCAAGTAAGTGCCTTAGCCACTGAGCCATCTCTCCAGCCCAAGTAATTTGTTATTATTTTTTTTCCAAGGTAGGATCTCTCTCTAGCCCAGGCTGACCTGGAATTCACTAAGTAGTCTCAGGGTGACCTTGAACTCATAGCAATCCTCCTACCTCTGCCTCCTGAGTGCTGGGATTAAAGGCATGTATCACCACGCTTGGTTGAAGTAGTTTTTTTAAAAAACTTATTTTCATTGGCAACTTCCATAATTATGGACAGTAAAACCATGATAATTTCCTCCCCTCCCCCACTTTCCCCTTCACAACTCCACTCTCTATCATATCCCTTTCCCCTCTCAATCAATCTCTCTTTTATTTTGGTGTCATCATCTTTTCCTGTTATGAGAGTCTTGTGTAGGTAGTACCAGGCACTGTGAGCTCATGCATATGGAGGCCAATTTGTGTCTCGAAGATTGCATTGTAAGCAGTCCTCCCTTTCCTTTGGCTCTTCACTTCTTTTTATTATTATTATTATTGTTTTGTTTGTTTATTTGAGAGAGAGATACAGAAATAGGCAGGAAGAGAGAGAGAATGGGCACACCAGGGCCTCCAGCCACTGCAAATGAACTCCAGACGCATGCACCACCTTGTGCCTCTGGCTTACGTGGGTCCTAGGGAATCGAACCTGGGTCCTTTGGCTTTGTAGGCAAGTGCCTTAACCGCTAAGCTATCTCTCCAGCCTGGGCTCTTAAATTCTTCCTGTCATCTCTTCTGCAATGGACCCTGAGCCTTGGAAGGTGTCCTTCCCCCACGGGGAGGCGAAGGCAGTTCCCTCCTGCCTCTCACCGTCCTCACCACCCAGCTCAAAACTGCTCACTGCAGTGCATAGCCAGGCTTGACCAGGGTCAGATCCACAGAACTGGCACTAGCACAAACCTGGTGCTGGGCAAAGGCTCCTCTGTATGTGCTTGAGTGAATGAAAGAATGAATGAGGCGACTACTCCAGGGCCCCAGCATCAAGACAAGAGAAGTGAAGCTCTCGAGCTGAGTAACTGTGAGGGGTCCTGAGCAGGACGTCAGATGGCAGTCTGATTCGGGGTTCTTTGTCACCTTGGGAAGGTAAATGACGAGGCACTTAGTTGGGATGTGTCTCATAGGCAGACGTAGGTGCATGGCAGAGCTCTTGAATGGTTGGTGGGCGCACAGAAAAGGTGCGCAGGCTGGTTTAGAAGGAGCTCCTTGGCCTGGGAGGGCGGAAGTGCGCGCTTGGGGAAAGCCTTCAAAAGCTTTGCGAGGACAGATGACCGTTTTCCAGCCTGTCCAGGACGGGTTGACCGACGACCTGTGATAGAACACAGCTACCTCGCTCCTGTTCTCCATCAGGAGGTCGGGTAGGAAGTTGGCAGCGTGGACCTGAAGCCCAGTTAACTTCACCGGAAGTCAGGGATTTATTTATTGGCTCACAAGACCCAACCACAGGTGGGGAAGCTAGCCTCGGGGTTCCTTGGCCAGGGCGACCTGGCACTGCAGAAACTGCGGCTGTGATTGCTTGTGTAAATAAAGGCTCTGCATTCCTTCCTCGGCGGGTGGCTTCTCTTCAGGAAGCCTGGCTGCCAGCCACAGTCTGATCTCCAGGTCTTCCTGGCCACCACCAAGGAGGACAAGGACCCCGGCTCTACTGCCCCATCTGAGTTACAGGCCCATCTCCACACCCACAGACACGCTACAGGCCCACTGCTCAAATGTCAAGGCTTTTCAAAGTCTGCTGTCAGACACAGACTTTACAAACGCGGCAACTTATGTGATAATCAAGGGTAATAGTCAAGGCTCATTGCTACGCAGACTGTGTTTTACCATTGTCTATGCTCCAGAGGTTCATTCATGCTTGGTTGCTATACATCTCCTTCCAGCTTCTCAGTCATTTCCTCTTGCTAGCTGGCCACCTACTGGGAGGGGAATATTTACATCACAGAAATTGGTAAAACTATAAGTCAGGCTCCCTCCTCCTTTCCCTCACAGAGCTGGTTATCGACTTTTCCAACCCAGATCTGAGTGCCAGCATGGTGGACAGGTGCTGCTCTAGGGTCATCCGGACAGCTTGTATGCCAACCTCAAGCATGCAGTTCTTACCAAAGCAAAGGGCACTAGGCAGGCAAAGACAGTAGCCGTCAAAGAGCCTAGCTGGGGTGAGGGAGGGGACATGCCGGTGTTCTTGGCAGATGCTGGGAAGGGTGCTGTGCTCTGTGCAAGAGGGAGCTGTGCGAGTTACTTTGCATTGCTGAGGCACAATAATAAACCCGCAGCAGCGTGAGGAAGGCGTTTACTTCAGCTCACAGTTCCAGGGGGTGGAGTCCGGCATGTCAGGGGAGGCCCGGTGGCGGGAGCAGGAAGCCAGCGTCACACCCTCACGTCAGCAGGGAGGAAGCAGAGAGAGATGACCACTGAGTACTCAGGTACCTTCCTCCTTTTTATACAGCCCGGGAGCCCAGCCCTTGGGATGCTGCTGCCCACAGTCAGGAGGGTCCTGGCCCCTAGTCTAGAAAATCCCTCCCTCACAGCCATGGAGGGATCTGGACATGTTAATCATTCTCAGGGCTGAATTCCTCCTGGACATCTATCTCAGCACGGTGGAGTCAGTCCTCTGGCTTCCCCGTGACCTTCTCTCACCAGGACTATTAGCACGCTCATTAACATGTGTGCATAACAATTTCTGTGCTGCTGGCCAACTTCCTTAAGCAGAAGGAACAGATGATATGCCCGTGTCTCCAGCTCTAGCAGAATGTGATTAGTGAGAGGAACCATAGGGGTGACACCGCCACCTTGGTACTGGGTCAGCATTACACCAGGCTGGACCTCAGAGATGCAGGGAAAGACATTTTCAATTGTTGCAATTGGCTGTAAACAGTCCTACAATGTATCTACCCTGATGTCCAAGAATGCTTTTTAAATTTTTTTTTATTTTAGAGAGAGATACCCAGAGGGAGAAAGAATTGGCATGCTAGGGCCTCAGCCACTGCTGTCAAACTCCAAATGCTTGCGCCACCTAGTGGACATGTACAACCTTGTGATTGCCTCCCCTTTATGCATCTGGCTTACGTGGGATCTGGCAAATTGAACATGGGTCCTTAGGCTTCACAGGCAAGCATCTTAACCACTGAGCCATCTAAGCCATCTCTCCAGCCCAAGAATGCTTTTAATAGCACACTCAAACAATATAGCCCTTTATTGAGTACCTGCCATTACCAGATACCCGTACTGTGCTTAAGTCTTAGACCCAGAGTTGACTGGGGCCATTTCTTTCCCGAGGCCGCGCGCCCCAGCCTGAGGTCCTTGCTCGCAAGAGTAATAGCTGTCTTCACTTGTCTGTACACGTCCCCAAACCTGTGCTCTGTCTCCCTTGGAGGGTCTCCTTTTTCTGTCTGACCATTTTCCCTGGCTGAGGGCAGGCCAGAAGGAGGGCGTGCCTCAAAGGAAATGGTGACACAGACAGAAAAGCCTGAATCAACGTTGAAGAGCACGCGTGAGGTGAGAACAGTTAGCAGGAGGGAAGGAAAGGAAAGCCTGCACCTGCGCGGAGCAGTCAGGGAGGAGAGCGAAAAGAACAGGTCCCAAGGCGGGCCCTGGGGCCAGACCACGCCTGCGCAGTTTTGAGCTTCCATACATGGGTGCAGATGGGAAGAGAGAGTCGGATGCGTGCTTGTCTCCGTACACTGATGTTGCGGGACTGGGAGAAGTCATGCTGAAGGCACTGCCCCTTCGGACCCAGGAGAGGGCTTGCTGCGCACACAGAGCTTTGGGATGTTGATGCACGGCCGTCTGCCCCTTTGCATCACTTATATCTGTTCATTTGTCCCCAGCCAACCCACAGCCTCGATGTGGGGTCAGTCCTCTGAAAAAGCGACATCGCCAACTTGTATTTGTGTCTAAAAATGTCATAGACTTCTTTGTTGGGCTTTGAAAGAGCCTTGTCACGTCAGGGGGGCAGGGGACTCCTGGCAGCCTCGGGCGTTTGGCTGTGGTTGAATGGCATTTTTTATTTGTTTTCTTTAATCCCTGTCAACTGGCCGCAGAGCAGTAGAAAGGGGCGAGTGTGCCCGAGCCCGGACTTCCAGGAGCTTCCAGGTCGTGTGGGCAGAGAACGGCTGGCAGACCTTCACAGGAGGCGTGTGCAGAAAGTTTTGCTGTGGACGCAGACCAAGGCCGCCTGTCTGCTCTACTCAGTATGGATGAGGCTTGATAGGCAATGCTTTTTAAAAAAATAGTTTATTTTATTTTATGTATTTCAGAGAGAGAAAGGCAGAGAGAGAGAGAATGGGTGCGCCAGGACCTCCAGCTGCTTCAAAGGAACTCCAGATGCATGCACCACCTTATGCATCTGGCTTGTGGGTACTGGGGAATCAAACCCGGGTCCTTAAGCTTTGCAGGCAAGTGTCTTAACTGCTAAATCATGTCTCCAGCCTGATAGGCAGTGCTTTAATGGATGTCTTTACCTAGAAAGGATAAATGACAGGTGATTGGTGACTGCATTTCAGGACTTTTTGTATTGACTCTACCAACCAGAGTCTTGGGTTTTGTGCTTATTTTTTGTGCCAGGGTCTCACTATGTAGCCCAGGCTGGCCTCAGTCACTTCATTGTTCACCTCAGGCTCCTAAGTGCTGGGATTACAGGCTTGTACCACCATGCCTAGGTTTCTTCCTTCCTTCCAAATAGTTATTTATTTGAGAGAGAGAGAAAGAAAGAGAGAGAGGCAGATAGATAGAGAAAATGGGCATACCAGGACCTCTAGCCACTGCAAATGAACTCCAGACACATGTATCACCTTGTGCATTGCCTGGTTTACATGGATACTGGGGAATTGAACCTGGGTCCTTAGGTTTTATAGGCAAGTGCCTTAACCACTAAGCCATCTCTCCAGCTCTAGGTTTCTTTTTGACAAGGGTATACCATTGTGTTAGGTGGCTCAAGCAAGCATATCCATTAACTATAGAAGGATCTCAGTATACCAGGACTAGAATGTTTGAGGATCAAAAAAAGCTTGCTGTGGGGGCTGGAGAGATGGCTCAGTCAGTAAAGTGCTTGTTGTACATTACAAGGACCTGAGTTTGATTCCCAGAACCCATATAAAATACTGAGTGCAGGGCTGGGAGATGGCTTAGCAGTTAAGCACTTGTTTGTGAAACCTAAGGACCTCGGTTCAAGGCTTGATTCCCCAGTACCCACGTAAGCCAGGTGCACACACACGACACACGACACACATGCACCTGCCAACAAAAAGTTGTTATGAATTTGAAACATAATTTTTGCTCATCATAGGTATCAGAGTGACAAGATCTAACCTGGGTGACACTCATGTTGAATGCCCAGGCTGTTTTGGTGTGATGACCAGGAGCAAGACCACAAGTCACTGACTTCACATTCACTGGTGTGAACATGGGCTGTGCAAGTTCAGGGGTGGAAATAGCCGAGAAGTGAGCCTTCAGGGGGCTTGAGGTCCAGCACGAATTATCCACTGATAATAGATGGGCAGAAACCTAATTTGATGAAGACACTCACAAACCGAGCAGTAGGTTAGCAACCCAGTGTTCAAGCGCACGTGGGAGTGAGGTCCGCGATGAAATAGGATATGAGTTGTGGTGGGTTGAATATGAAATATCCCCCATAGACTCGTGTGCTCGAATACTTAACCCTCAGTTGGTGATCCTGTTCAGAAAGGTTGTGAATTTGGTAGAGCCTTGCTGGATGTGTCACTGGGGTTGGCCCTGAGATGTTACAGCCCAGCCCCACTTGCCGTCCTCTCTCTGCTTCCTCCCTGGTGATATGATGATGTGACGCAGGCTCCTGCCATGCTTTCTCCGCCATAATGGACTCCCCTCAAAACTGTAAGCCCAGAATAAACCCTTTCCTTCCTCAGTCTCAGCAACGACAGAGTAACTGATGCCCTTGGTGTACCGTGCCAGCTTGTGAAGACTGATTTAATAATGAATCTTAAGTTGTCCTCCAGTCTTCACTAATGAGAAGTGTTTGCAGATAGTCCCTTCGGAGGGTTTAAATCAGTGCTTAAAATATTACATAAAAAGCATTAAAAAATTATTGTTAGCATCAAGCTGAATGTTGAGCTGGCTGGCTGCTGGAAACCACAGGCTCTGTGGCCTTTATCTCATTCCTATCCAGGGACAGCCACAGAATTAGGTTTGGAGGCTCCCACGATGTGGTTTGGAAGTGTTCCTTGTGTGACACTCTCCCAGGGGGCATCTGCTGTCTGAGCCTGAGCAGAGCACACTCCTGAGGACTGACGATTAAGTCTTCTCGCTCCTCGGACGATTAAGTCTTTTGTCTCCTCTGAGGCTTCCCTAGCCAGACAAGGGGCTGACCTGCAGGTGCCCAGGGCGGCATGTATGAGACTAGAGCGGTGACTTCCTTCTCTCAGCTCACCGCAGGCAGATGTCCTTGGTGGCCTGCAGGGTCCAGGCCAGCCAGATTAGGTCTGATTTCTGCCTCCACACACCATCATCTGGGCTTGTCTCCTGGTTTGCCTGGGCTCGGAGCCATTCATTCATTCAGCAAGCAAGCATTTATCAGAGACCTGCTCAAGCTAGACTATTCTAGGAGCAGAGAAGACAAATGAGCACATGTTTGCCGTTTAAATACCTGTTGGAAAACCCAAGGAGTGACCACGACTTGTGACCCTTCAGACAAGGAACCTTGTGACCTAAGTGAACCCGAATGAGTCCCTAGTGGTCTGTCCTGCCTCTCTCTAGATCTCTCAGACACCCAGCTCTACTGGCCCCAACTCTTAGAGATGTGCAAAAGATCAAGATTAGCATGAAAGGAAACAGAAAAATTCCACTCCTTGGATGCCTTTGTTAGAACCTTGAACACAATTGTAGAGGGATTTGTGAAACCTTCTCTGGGGATGTGAGAATGTTTGCCTCATACATGAGAAATCACTAAGCTCTTGTCTCCAGCGTGTGGTTCATATTGCATCATAAGCCATTAGAGAAATTGACATGAGGGTGCAAATTAATTCCAGCATACAGGAAGAGGAAGCAGGCTTTGGGGCAGATTTTGGGTTTCTTTTTGGAGGCTGTAGAACTCGGCAATGCTGGGATTGCAGATGAGTCTACCACCACACCCAGCTAAGTCTTTGGGTCTCTGCTTGTGGCTTTCTGCTCCACTTTTCCCGCCCCCACCCCAGGGCCCCATCAGGAGGAAACTCCTCCCCTACGCATTTCCGCTCTGATAGGGGATGCACCCCATGCCGCAGTGTCTCCCACTTCTCACCAGGTGTCAAGCACATTTCTAGGCACCCTCTCTCCACTTGGGTTTCAGTTCTGTTTTCTGAATGAGGCCAGCCTTCCCTGTTGGGTATGAGTCATCTCTCCTTCATTTACACGAGGTCATGGTGAGGGTCTGGGGATTCCCTCAAGGGTGGGCTCAGGTTCCCTGGCGGTAGCTCTGATGACATCATTCCACCTTCTCATTAATAATTCCTGACTGTCGGGCAGCTACGCTTTCATCTGGCTTCCGCTGGAATGGTTACATACTGTGAATGGATGGAATTTAAATTAGTCTTTATTGTGCCTTATGTAAACACTTGGGAAAGAGTTCTTTATTTAGTTCAGTCATCACCCAACTGTTTTCTTCTGGAACACATCCCTCCTTTTCCATTTCTTTTTCCTTAGTTTTACTTTTCTGCCTCTATGAAACTTGAGAGTCTAAATGATTCATGATAGCTATGTCTTCAACCTAGGAACTCGTTACAAGCAATTATTGTTGTTAAGAGCATTTATAGCGGACCTAAGGAGGTAGAGGCAGTCATGTTCCTTACTGAGTTTTGTCTTAAATGTTGTGAATGTTATGGGGGGGACCCTCTGTGGATGTTGATAGTGTGTGGTATGTATGATTGTATATATGAGTATATATGTGTTTTTCTAAGTTGTTAAAAACAAAACAATTTCAAAGTAGGAAGATAGAAACATCAATAACAACTAGGGAAAGATCCCCTGAGCTGGAAAGATGAAGACTCTTTGTTGGTTTATATGTAATGTCTGTGTGTTTAGTGGGCTCAGTGGAATAAGTATATCTAACTCAGAAGGCGAAGGCAGGAGGATCGCTATGAGTTTAAGGCCAGCCTGAGATGTCATAGTGAATTCCAGGTCAGCCTGGGCTAGAGTAAGACCTTACCTTGAAACCCCCCCCCCCAAGAAGTGTGTCCGTGCCACATTGTCCCAGAACAGGAAATCTAGAACTATATCCAGTTTTTTTTCCAAGGTAGGGTCTCACTGTAGCCCAGATTGACCTGGCACTCACTCTGTAGTTCCAGGCTGGCCTCGAACTCATGGTGGTCTTCTTACAAGTGCTGGGAGTAAAGACGTGTGCCACTATGCCTGGCGATATCCTATTTGCTTTATTTATTTTGTGAAGTTGGTGTTGAGGCTCAGGGACGCATGCATACAAGGCAAATACTCTCCCCTTGAACTGTCCCACCAGCCTTCCAGTGTTCTAAACAACTGGGCTGCGGAGATCACTCAGTCTGTCAAGTGTTTGCTCTGCAAGCATGAGGACCTGAGTTCAAGCCCCGGAGCCACATACAAAAGTCATGCTTGGTGGCTAGGGTTTGTAATCCCAGCTCTGGGACAACAGAGACAGGAGGATCTCTGTGGCTCACTAGCCAGTCAGTCTAGCTTATTTGGTGAGGTCAGGCCAGTGAGAGACCTTGTCTCAAAAAAAGGTGGACATCCTTTGAGGGTGACACTCAAGGTTATCCCGTGGCCTCTGCACACACGTGTGTGTGTCTACAGATACACACCAAAGAAACTGAAAAGAAGATGAGAAGAGGTTAGGTTTTGTGTTAGCACCCTTTGCCATTATTCCTGTAACTCTCATCTCTTACGTGGCCTTCTCTCTGTAATTCAGTTCATTTCTCAAAATCAATTTCCCTCCAATTTGATGTGTTGATTTTTATGATCCATCAGTAGGACATTTTGTGCAGCTTTGTTTTTCTTCTTTTCCTGCAGGTGATGTTCTTGCTTTGAAACTGTTTCAAGTTGTTTCTAAAGAAATATTTATTTATTTACTTGAGAGAGAGGGGCGGGGAGAGAATGGGTACACTAGTGCATCCTGCCACTACAAACAAACTCTGGATACATGTGCCACTTTGTGCCTCTGGTTTTACCTGGGCACTGGGAAATCAAACCCCTGCTATTAGGCTTACCAGCAAAAGCCTTTAGCTGCTGAACCATCTTCCTACCTCTGTTTTAAGGTTTTTTTTAAAAAACAATATTTAATTTATTTATTTGCAAGCTGAGAGAGAAAGAAAGAAGGAAAGGAAGGAAGGAAGGAAGGAAGGAAGGAAGGAAGGAAGGAAGAAGGAAAGGAAGGAAGGAAGGAAGGAAGGAAGGAAGGAAGGAAGGAAGGAAATGAGCAGGACGTGGTGGTGCACACCTTTAATCCCAGCACTCAGGAGGCAGAGGTAGGAGGATTACCGTGAGTTTGAGGCCACCCTGAGACTACATAGTGAATTCCAGGTCAGCCTGAGCTATAGCAAGACCCTACCTTGGAAAACTAAAAAAAAAAAAAAAAAAGACAGAAAGAAAGAAAATGGGTGCGCCAGGGCATGTAGCCACTGCAGATGAACTCCAGACACTCACACTGCTTTGTGCATCTGGATTTACATGGGTACCGGAGAACTGAACTCTGGTCTTTGGGTTTTGTAGGCAAATGCCTTAACTGCTGTGCCATTTCTCCGGCCCTGTTTTAAGTTTTGTTTTTATTTTTTCCTTAGAAAGAGGGAAAAAGAGAGAGAATAGATGCACAAGGGCCTTCAGCCACTGTAAACAAATTGCAGACACATGCGCCACCTTGTGCATCTGGCTTACGTAGGTCCTGGGGAATCAAACCTGGGTCCTTTCGCTTCAGTCTGTAGTCTCAGGGCGGCCTCAAACTCATGGGGGTCCTTCTATCTGAGCCTCCCAAGTGCTGGGATTAAAGGCGTGCGTCATTACGCCGTGCTTCCCTGTTGTCATTGTTATTTGTGGTGCTAGGACTCAAATGAAGTGCCTCCCGCATCCTGGGAAGCACTCCACCACTGAGCCACACGTCCTTCTAGCCCCAAACCCGGGCTGCACCACTGAGCCGCACGTCCTTCTAGCCCCAAACCCGGGCTCCACCACTGAGCCACCCTGATCAAGCAGGACAGTGCTTGGCACAGGCCCTGTGCTCAGCTGGCAGGACACACATCCAGGCACCTGTTGGGAGGTGGCTGGGCAGAGATAGAGATAGGAAGCATGTGGCTAGGATCTCTTGTGACAGTGTGTGATCGACTCAGGGCAGGGTGGCTTAACTCTGCTTCTCAAACTTCCCTTCCAACACGTAGTATGAAGGCATGGACCAACCCAGGGAGGTCTGGACCACTGCACCCCTAGTTTCTCTCCAGAAGTTTTTTTTTTTTTTTTTTTTTTTGGTTTTTCGAGGTAGGGTCTCGCTCTAGCCCAGGCTGACCTGGAATTCACCCTGTAGTCTCAGGGTGACCTTGAACTCACGACGATCCTTCTACCTCTGCCTCCCGAGTGCTGGGATTAAAGGCGTGCACCACCATGCCTGGCTTCTTCCTTATTTTTTTTTTTTTTTTATATTTTAGTTATTTATTTGAGAGAGAGAGAGGAAAGAAAAAAGGAAAGAAAAGAAAGAGGCCGGTAGAGTAGAGAGAATGGACACATTCTCTAACCACTGCAAATGAACTCCAGACACATGCACCATCTTGTGCATTTGGCTTACGTGGGTACTGGGGTATCAAACCTGGGTCCTTAGGCTTTGCAGGGAAGTGCCTTAACCCCTAAGCCATCTCTCCAGTCCTCTTTCTTCATTTGAAAAAAAAACCAAAACTTTTATTTTCTTAAAAATACTTTTTTTTTTGTTTAAGAGAGTGAGAGAGAGACAGAGAGAGAGAGAGAGAGAGAGAGAGAGAGGACATGCCAGGGCCTCTTGTTGCTGCAAATGCACCCCATCCACGCGCGCCACATTGTGCATCTGGCTTTTATGTGGGTACTGGGAATTGAACTCTGGCCAATAGGCATTGCAAGCATATCCACTGACTCGCCTCTGCTTCTCTTTCTTAAAACCACAGCTGGGCTCGTCCTTATAGCTGACCCAGAATAAAGACAAAGCCGTGCGTTTGGGGGGGGGGGGCTGAAGGACTGTCCCAAACGTTGCTCTTCCGGAAGCATGTATTTAGTGCAGGGTGAAGCCTGCCTTCCCCTCTTCCCAGCCACTTCACACTACAACTGCGTGCTTAGCCCCAGGGGACTTAAATGTTTTGTGAGAATTTTTTTCTCACCATTGCTGATGACAAACAGCTGGAGATAGGTTTTGATTGACATTTAGCTCGCCTTTTAAGATTTAATTAGCATTTGTAAAATTTAGGGGAGTTAAACTTGATGATGAGATAATGAGATAATGAAAACTCAATGATTGTTATAGATAGTTCTCTGCTGAGGGAAATATGGGGGCTTAAGTAGGAACGAACTGTTTAGATTTACCTTTGAAGGTGCAGCTGGTTATAAAATAGAGCCTATGAATATTAACTGGAATATTAATAAACCCAGTGAAATTCCAAGTCACTGGACCAATTGAAAGACATTTTGAAAATACAATGATGGATTTTTTAAATTCAGACCAACTCAGGGACCATCTCTTCAGATTTCAGACATATTTAATTTACCGCTTACGTTTATATAGAAAGATACGGCAAAATGATTAGTAAACAGACAGTCCTCTTTGCATGCAGTTTTTAATGTGATGATTAAATGTATTCAATGTCTGAATGCAATTTAAGGTTATTTTTTAAAACACATCTTCTTGCCTGCGTATTTAGAATTGAGAAGGTCAAGTCAACTCAAGAGGATGAAATTGTAAGAACCTAGCATCAGCATTAATCCTAAGCGTCTTTGGCTTTGAGGTCGAGACCACTTTTGTGACTGTTTGTTTATGTTAATGGCATGTACGTCTTTGTGTGGCGGCAGAGTCTCTGACAGAATGTTTTCAGTGCCAGTTTAGAAGGTTAAAGAAGGGCAAGAGCCAAATAACTCCACAAGGGTCAGGGCAGTGGGTGTCTTTGAGAGACATGGAGCCTTTGGTCAGTTCTTAGGTGGCCTTCATTCCAGAACTAGGGTGCTGGACTCTTGACTGCCACCAAAACTCTACTGGATCAGTGGCTCCAGGTTCTTGTCTTGTTGAACCCCAAAATTAAATCTCACAGACAACAAAGGATGAATTTCAAAGGAGAAACTTTATTACAGGGAGAAGTTTAGGGAAAAAAGCACTCTGTTGCATAGGAAAGCCAAAGTGCAAAAGCACAAAGCTTGGGCTGGGACGATGGCTCAGTGGGTAAGGCGTTTACCACACAACTTTGAGTAAGTGAGTTCAAATCCTCGGTCCCCACATCGAAAGGCCAGAAGCAGGTGTATGCACTCGGAGTTTGTTTCAGCGGCTGGAGGCCCTGATGAGCCCATTCTTTCTGTTCCTTTTCTGTCTCTCTCTGCTTGCAGATGAATAAATAAATAAAGAAAGGAAAAAAATTTAAGCTAGAAGCTGTGGCAGGCTTCTGGAATCCCACTGCGCCTGTCGAGAGAAGGGAGGTAGAGACAGAACCAAAAGTTCCCTTCTGATCTGCACGCATGCACCGCGCCAGACACATGCCTGCACCCACACATACACACATCCCCAATAAATAAATGAAAATTTAATTAAAAAAAAAAAAGCTCAGTGCTTGAAACAGCAGTAGGGGACGTGAACAAGTTGTCACCAAGCACTCTGGATCAGGGGCTTTTATATAGTGAATTTGAGCCTGTCCTTGACCCGTGTGGAAGTTAGGCATCAAGTTGGGGTGAACTTTATTGGCTAAGGTACATGTAAAGAGAGAGCTTTAAATGGGTGGTGGGTTAGGGAGAAGAACACAAACCCAGAGACAGTGTGGAAGGGCTCGGGGTGGGGTCCTCATCTGGCAAGCCAGAACCTGCTGGGGCCGGCTTGCTTGTCCTTCCCGAGCCCCGTCCTTCCTTTTGTCCTGTCAGCTGGGCTATCTCGTAGTGCACTGTAAGCCCTCTTCTCTAGTGTTCCCAACTTGACTGTTCCTAACCCTGACATTCATGGTAACTGTTACATTCCCAGGACAGGACAAAAGACGGACTTCTAGCAAGGAGCAGCTGAACTGTAGCCAAGGGCCCTTCCCTCCCACCTAGTACGTGTCCTCCTCCTGTTCTCTGTCAGGAGACAGAGAATGACAGCTGACCTGACACATAGTAGGGCTTCAAACTAGCGGAAGCTCCGGCCAAATTCTACTGACTCCGATGCTTGCATATTCATTGAACACACATTTGCTGAGCGTGTGTCTCCGGCCAAGCACACTCCTATGTGCTGGCTTTGCCAGGATGAGGAAGGCCCAGCTGAATGCCCCAGAAGACCCATGATATGTCTAATGGGGCTGGGGGCAATGGATTATAACGATGACAATGACAACAAATGTCTTCTACACACTCACTGCTGTGTAACAAATCACCATGGCTGAGTGACTGAACTCTGCAGATTCTGTGGATCTGGAACATGCCAGGGCCCGACGGGCCTGGCACGAATCTGCTCGCATGCTTGGTTCTCAGAGAAAGGACTTGAGCTGGAATCTAGGCAGGAGCCAAGGGGACAAAGAGCCTTTACTGACATGTCTGGCAGCTGATGTCCGCTGTTGGCTAGGATTTCACCCAGGGCTGTCAAGTGAAGCTACTTATCTATGTCGCAGCTTCAAGGTGGTGGGACTTCTTCAGTGGTCATTCAGGACTCCCAAGATGAATGTGTCAGCTCAAAGTTCAGAGGAACACTGCCTTTTGTTACCCAGCCTCATAAGTAAGACATCACTTCCAGTGCACTCTCCTGGTTACAGACAAGTTAGTCATTCTCCAAGGGGAAACCTGCCTCTTGATGGTGGAATGGTTATATGTTCTTCTAGAACACCATGGAAATGCAAAATTGCTACCACCATAACTGACTGCTGCTCGCAGCTCATAAGCCACAACCCCATGGTGAATACCAGCAATCCCACTATGGGGGTCCCTCAGTGGAATGGGGGCAGGGAGGAGGGAAATGATGGTACCAACTGAAAAACGATTGATTTAAAAAAAATTGCTACCACTATCTTTGGAAAGCCGGATCCACTGAGGATGGTCACTTTTGAATGTACCTTTGGTGGCCTTCCCTGCAACACATAGAGCCCGTGTAGCGGCTACCTTCTTGTTGCTAGAACAGAACACCTGACCAAAAGTAGCTTGAGGGCGGGTAGGGCTTACTCCTGGCTTACAGGTTCGAAGGGAAGCCTCGTCATGGCAGGAAAAGCATGGCAGAGCAGGCAGCAGGATGTCACGTCTTGTCACATCAGCTACAAGGTAGCAGCAAGATACGCCCAGTGGGGCTGGACTCCCACCCAGCTAGTGCCACACCTCCTCTAGCAAGGCTCCACCTCCCCAAGGCTCTACTCGCTGGGGATGGACTAATCACAAACAAGTTAGACTATGGGGAACATTTCACATTCAAGTCACCACAGCCTAATATGCATAACTACCCTATGAAGCCCGGATTTAGAAAGTTTCTGCTATTAAATTAAGTAGCATGAATGATGGTAAGTTCCCAAGTGAAGCCATCAACAATGTCGCTTCTTTCTAGTTTTAGCCCCCCTCCCCCTTTCGGGTACCAACTACCAAGCCCACAGAGGCCTTAAGAGGAGGAACTGAGATTCACGGCCAGTTACCAGCCCTACCTCAATGTCACCTGATACCTTGAACACAGCCTCCTAGGAGACTCCGTGCCTGGAGCTCAGGACTGAGCCGTGCCAGTGTGAGTCCCCGACCCGAGGCTGTCAGAGACCGTCGCTCTGAACCAAACCTGTTCTGCAGCAGGGCCGGTGTGTGCAGGCTGGCATGGCATGCTGCACGTGCAACGTGCACACACGAGGAGTGCACACACGAGAGCGTGAGGACACAAGCCCAGCAGAGATAGGAAGAGTGAAGGGTGAGTAACGACCAAAGCCTAGTGAGGACTTTCTCTTGAACTGAATGAAGCATGATCGAAGCTCATAAAATTACAGATGACACCTCTTAGGGCCACTGATTTCTCTCCCCCTTTAAGTCACTCACAGCGTCACCTTGGAGATGTGAAAATGTGGAGTCTCAGTCTCTTTCCCCAGACCCAAGGCATGCTCTAAGTGATTTAGAGTCTGTCTTGAGAAGCCTCTCTCTGAGGGCAGAGGCACTGTGTCCGCAGGGCTTCAAGTACCTCCCAGGAGGAACATTTAGAAGACACTTTTAAAAACCAGAAGTGACTAATAAAAGGGGCAGGAAACCCAACATTTCTCCTAGTCTTTATAAATGACTTTCTCCTGTGTTCTATTTATAACTCAAAGTGCTCTTTGAATAAAAATGAGACTTAAAAAGTCAATTGGCTCCTCTAATTTCCTTCTCTCCAGGTCTTTCAACATCTCCCTTGGGACTGTGGCACTCATTAATCCTAACCCTCACCTTATCTGATTAGAAGCCCCAGTTCCCACTCACTACCAGCTCATGTTCCCCACCCCCCCAGAATGGAACAAAACAATCAATATCACAGAAGAACATGAGCAGATCAATGGGACAAGACATCTTTGTCACACCCACTCAATTTATGACGATTCCCTTAGCTGTCCTCTCCTGCTTCCATCCCACTAAGCCCCAGTTCCTACCAACGTCAAATTTGCTTCTCTACAAACACGCTCTAGTGACATTTTCTCCAACCTCCCTGTTACTGTGGTTCTTGTTCGAGGGAGTAAACTCTTCTGTAAATACTAGCAAGCTAGCATTCTGGGAGGCCAGGAGACATAAAGTGCTTACGGGGGCCTTGGTGGTAGGGGTGGGGAAGTAAGGGGCAGGGGTGTGATCTCTGTAGCTGGCATGACCCTCGCTTTCCTGGTTCTTAGCATGGCATTGTTATCTGGAGTGGGCTGGTGTGATGTGCATGTATTGTTGTATGTGACTATATATAACCACAGCTAGAGAAACCCCTGTATCCAACTCCTAGTATTTAATTAAGCCATCTTGTACTATAGACTGGCCAAGGAGACTCCCAACTGTCATTGCTCCAGCCTTGGCAAGAGCCTTAGCCACTGAGCCACCTCTCCAGCCCCTCCTGGCACCTTATTTTAAAGAATTATGGGGGGAGATAGCTCAGTTAGTAAATTGCTCGACCTGCAGTTATGAGGACCCGAGTTTGATCCCCAGAGCTCATGTAAAAATAAATAAATAAAAGCCAGGCACAGGGCTGGAGAGATGGCTTAGTGGTTAAGGCGCATGCCTGTGAAGCCTAAGGACCTCGGTTCGACTCTCCAGGTCCCACATAAGCCAGATGCACATGGTGGCGCTTGCATCTAGAGTTCGTTTGCAGTGGCTAGAGGCCCTGGTGTTCCCACCCCCCGTCTATAATAAATAAATTAAAATTAAAATTAAAAAAAAATACCGGCATGGTAGGAAGCACTTGTAATTCCAACAGTAGCGAAGCAGATACAGGAGGATCCTCGCTTGCTGGCAGCCAGTTTATCCTACTCGGTTAGCCCCAAACCAACAAGACACTCTATAGGGTTGAGGTGCGCGCGTGTGTACACACACACACACACCAACTGACAAAAATATGGGGGATTGGGATACACCTCAGTGTGTTTGCCTAGCATGTGCAAGGCTCTGAGTTCATTCCCTAGCACCGCAAAAATAAATGAGCAAAAATAAATGAGCAAAAATAAATCAATAACTGACGGAAGGGACACCTGCTGAGAGAGCAGAGGCTGTGTGCCCACCGAGTTCCAGGTTTCTCCTAGGAATTTCTGATACTGAAGAAACTTAAATGACAGCCTTTGAAATCAGATAGTGACATACCAAATGGTTCTGACCATTTCAGGAAAACCTAATCCTCATTTAGATTTGAACAGGAAACTCGTGTCTACCTTCGTGCCCTGGGCAGGGGAGTGGTCCATGCCCATGATATGGGTGCCACTCACACAGTGAGGTTTTGCTGCATGTTGGCCAGAGCTTCCCACAGATCATTAAGGTCTTGCCATAGATATCTGGAAATAGAAGGCATATTAAAATAAAACACTGAGTTCAGGACCACCCCTAGCATTATTTTCTGCCCTATAAATCCCCTTTCCTGTAGGACTTGGCATATAGACCTTAACTTAAAATATTAATAACACTCACTGGGGCTGGAGAGCTGGCTTGGTGGTTAAGGTGCTTGCCCGCAAAGCCAAAGGACCCAGGTTTGATTCCCCAGGACCCACATTAGCCAGATGCACAAGGTGGTGCATGAGCCTGGAGTTCATTTGCAGTGGCTGAAGGCCCTGGCGCACTCATTCTCTATCTGCCGATCTCTCTCTCTCAAATAAATACTAAATAGTATCTTTAAAAATCACATTCACTGAATGCATTCAGCGTGAGTGGTCAGCCCGTGGGCGGTGACTTCTCACTCTTCTACCCGCTTACCCCAGGGAGAGACGCACGCTTTTACTCAGCCTGTGCAACGTGGTCGAGGCTGGGATGGGGAAGTCTTCCTAAGTGTTCCCTTTTGCTGTCCTCTCCCTGCTTCCAGCCCACTAAGCCCCAGTTCCTACCAACGTCAAATTTGCTTCTCTACCTACAAATACGCTCTAGTGACATTTTCTCCAACCTCCCATTACTGTGGTCTTGTTCGAGGGAGTAAATGTCTCTGTAAGACTAGCAAGCTAGCATTCTGGGAGGCCAGGAGACATAAAGTGCTTACAGTGCCTTGATGGGGTAGGGGTGGGGAAGTAAGGGGCAGGGGTGTGAGCTCTGTAGCTGGCATGACCCTCGTTTTCTGTTCTTAGCATGGCATTGTTATCTGGAGTGGGGCTGGTGTGATGTGCATGTATTGTTGTATGTGACTATATATAACCACAGCTAGAGAAACCCCTGTATCCAACTCCTAGTATTTAATTAAGCCATCTTGTACTATAGACTGGCCAAGGAGACTCCCATCTGTCATTGCTCCAGCCTTGGCAAGAGCCTTAGCCACTGAGCCACCTCTCCAGCCCCTCCTGGCACCTTATTTAAAGAATTGGAAAAGATGTGCACAAAAAGTAAAGTAGCAAGAAACTATTAAGAACAAAGCTGGGACTGGAGAGATGGCTCAGCAGTTAAGGTGCTTGTCTGCAAAGCCGAAGAACCAGGGTTCAATTTCCCAGGCCCCATTTAAAGCTAGATGCACAAGGTGGCGCATGGGTCTGAAGGTGGTTTGCAGGGGCTGGAGGCCCTGGCCCATTCTCTCTCTCTCTCAAATGAAAATACAAGAGCAAAGCAAGAGTAGAAGCTAGAATAAATAATACTTCCAAGAAGGGCAGATGGTCACTGGAGCGAGAGGTGCTCAAGTACCTCAGGGGCCTCAGGTTACTGCCCAGGCTTTCTTTCTAAGGAGTCCATGAGAAGGCAGCATCAGTTGCTAAGGAGTATAGTATGGGTGGTTCTCTATTTTTTAAAAAGCATTCATTTATTAGAGACAAAGAAAAGCAAAGAAAGAGGAGAGAGAGAAAGGGAGAACGGGGCCTCTAGCCACTACAAACAAACTCCAAAAGCACGTGCCACCTTGTGCATGTGGCTTACGTAGGACGTGGAGAATTGAACCTGGGTCCTTAGGCTTTGCAGGCAAGTGTCTTAACCGCTAAGCCATCTTTGCAGCCCTGGCTCTCTATGTTGATGGACAGACTTGAGTTATGTAATCTTTTCTCCTCTGTACATGTGCCTTCCCATGATGCATGTGATTTTAATCATAGGTGCACTCGATTATGCATAGGACTAAGATAGTACATAGGGGGTTCTTGCTAAAAGTTCACTTGGGGGGGTGTACGTGTGGCTTGATGCAGGTGGGGGTCACCGGGCGCATTGTTAGGAAAGGGAAGTGTTTGCTGCCCACGCGAAGCAGTGTCCCAGGTTTCCAGCTACTCCCTATATGTGCCTGACCCGCAGCATCCTAGTCGGCCTTGGTGTGTTCCCACACTGCATATCTTCTTCTAGAAAGAACTCTTGAAAGGATGCGCCAAACCATTCGGGGGAGGAGTCAGGACCTCTTCCAGTTTTTTTTTTTTTAATTTTTTTTGTTTTATTTTTATTTATTTATTTGAGAGAGACAGACACAGACAGAAAGAGGCAGAGAGAGAGAGAGAGAGAATGGGCGCATCAGGGCCTCCAGCCACTGCAGAACTCCAGACGCGTGCGCCCCCTTGTGCATCTGGCTAACGTGGGTCCTGGGGAATCGAGCCTCGAACTGGGGTCCTTAGACTTTACAGGCAAGCGCTTAACCACTAAGCCATCTCTCCAGCCCATTAAAAAAAAATTTTTTTTCTGTTTTATTTTTATTTATTTATTTGAGAGAGATAGACACAGAGAGAAAGAGGCAGAGAGCTCTTCCAGTTTTTGTGGCTGTGATATCGTCAAGGCCTATTAGGCATGTTAGTCCTCAAATTCTAGCCCCTTAAGGGCTCTTGAAAGTGAAGCACAGCAGCTGTGTGAGGCGTGCAGCCCTGTGAGAGGGAGCGAGGAGTGCTAACAACACGGGAATAGCTGGCGGGGTGGTGAGCGTGCTGAAACCCCACGAGCTCTCACGCCGGCCCAGTGCCGGGGCTTGCCCTGTGCCTGCTTCTGGCCACTCCATCTGCCTCAGGCCAGACAGATCAAGACATCGCCTGGATGGATGTGTCCCCGAGGATGTGACAGGTTTCCTTCTTCCCTCGTTTCTGGGCATGCCTGGTTGAATTGAAGGCAGGAGGTCTTTCCTAAGAGTTCTTGTCTGAAATGTTCTCCTCAGAGCAGCAGAGGTGACCACGGCCTGGCTCAGCCCGATGCATCCCACTTCGCCCGGGTTTTTTGTTTTGCTCTGTTTTTCTCCCTTTGCGTCTTTCATTCCTTGAGTTCCAAGGCTGTTCCCACTTCCCACATCACAAACATGTCGGGTCAAGGGCTGGGTTAAGTGCCTTTAAGGAGGACCTTCTGCTGTGGAAACCAGTGCTCCTCGTGGTCTTGAAGCCAGTGTTTCCAGATGGCTCGAGCACTTGGAATGACCCACGTTCAGCGCCCGCACCACCAGTGCGTGTGTCTGCTTCGAAGGTGTTTAGAGTCCAGGCTGCCTTCCTGTCCTGTTGCCTGTCCCAGGTGCTTGCCAGTTGTGAACCCTTGCTTTCTCCTCGTCAGTTTGGAAGACCGCCGCTGGAAAGGGAAACAGAGAATCTTCCAAAGGGGGCAGCCGCTTTCATGACGGTCCTTCAACTTGGTTTTGGGGTGAATGAGAAATTTCCTTCCAACTTTGAAGAATGTTTCTGGTGGGGTTGAAATAGGTTGTGTTATGTTCCTTTGGGAAAACAAAAAAGAAGAATTAATATATTTACCTTTGGACTTGGGATACTGATGAGAGCCTCCAAGAGACCCCCAGTCAGCAGTACCCTTTTCACATAATTTTCTGGACAATTTGAGAAATGCAACAAAGACATGGAAGGAGTTGAGCAAAACATCCCCCTGGTTGCTCGTAGAGCCTAACTCAGAGGCCAGAGCACTACATGGGAGCCACGGAAGACTGCTGACCAGACCCCAGGCGGGACAGACGGACCCAGAAAGTGCTGCTCAGGGCAGCCTCCCAAGGTCAAGATGGGCAAGTCTCAGGGGAAACGGAGTTCATGCCCCAGAATGTCCCTTTCATCCTCCCATGCAGAGTTCTCCACCTCTCCTGGGCAAGCGAGTCCAGGCAGGTAGAATTTACTCTAGAAAGAGCCCTGCTAAGGGAAGCCAGAGCCAAGGAGAAAGGTTTCCCTCTCAAGGACACCTGCATCGACCGCCCATGGAAACAGTGGCATCCATTCACATTCAAGTGTCGGGAGCTCCGACTCGAGCTGGCTCAGAGTCTGGTCACAGAGGTGAACAAAGCAAGTTTTCTTCCCTCAAGTAATAGCTTCGTGAAGGAAGCATGTGCATTGACGTGCACACACATGCGCGTGCGTGCACAACACACACACACACAAATAGAGGTCACATTTGACAAGGAGACTAACAAAGAAATGGCCACAAGCGTCCTTGTAACTGCCAAGAAGACTGAACTTTATCTTTTAGGTCACTGCTGTCCATGCAAATAAATATAAGGAGACACTCCGTTATCATTTTTTATTTTCATTCATTTATTTATTGGGGATGTGTGTATGTGTGGGTGCAGGCATGTGTCTGGCGCGGTGCATGCGTGCAGATCAGAAGAGAACTTTTGGTTCTGTCTCCACCTCCCTTCTCTCGACAGGCGCAGTGGGATTCTAGAAGCCTGCCACAGCTTTATCTGGGGACTGCGGACTTGAATTCAGTTACTCACAGTTGTAACTTTATCCACTGAGCCTTCTCTCCCCAGCCCCCATACCCCTTTTTTAATATTATAAGAGAATTTATTAGATTAACTTAAGGCCCGGTATCTGCTCAGTCCACGTGGCCAGCTGCATCAGCAGTCCCAGCCCAGCACTGAAGGCTTCCTGAGGAGCTGCGGGTCTTCAGTGCGCGGGTCTTCAGTCCTCAGGGTCTTCAGTGCGCAGGGTCTTCAGTCCTCGGGGTCTTCAGCCCTCGCGGGTCTTCAGTCCTCAGGGTCTTCAGTCCTCGGGGTCTTCAGCCCTCGCGGGTCTTCAGTCCTCGGGGTCTTCAGTCCTCGGCCTCGGGGTCTTCAGTCCTCGCGGGTCTTCAGTCCTCACGGGTCTTCAGTCCTCAGGGTCTTTAGTCCTTGCGGGTCTTCAGTCCGCGCTGGAAGGCAGCAAGCACCTCTGGCAGCCAAGCGGAAGGAAGGAAGGGGCTCATATCATCTTTAATTTACTGTTAATCACACTAAATAAATTCAAAGAAATAAGTGAGATTAACTGTAACATAGCTATTAACACAATCCATTCAAAAATTATCATTTCAAGCTGGGCGTGGTGGCTCACACCATTAATCCCAGCACTCGGGAGGCAGAGGTAAGAGGATCACCATGAGTTCAAGGCCACCCTGAGACTACATAGTGAATTCCAGGTCAGTCTGGTGAGTCAGTGAGACCCTGCCTCAAAAAACCAAAAAAAAAAAAAAAATATATATATATATATATATATATATATATATATATATATATATATCATTTTAGGGCTGGGAAGATGGCTCTGTGGTTAAAGGCACTTGCTGGCAAGGCCTGCCAGCTCAGGTTCAATTCCCAAGCCACCCATGTGAGCAAAAAGTGCTGTAAGTGTCTGGTATTTGTTTGTAGTAGCAAGAGGCCCTGACAGACCCCTCCCCCCAACCTTGTAAATAAACAAACATTTTTAAATTATAATTTTGTTTGTTTGGTTTTTCGAGGTAGGGTCTCACTCTGGTCCAGGCTGACCTGGAATTAACTGTGTAGTATTTATTATTTATTTGCAAGCAGGGAGAGGGAGAGAAAGGAAGAGAAAGAGGGAAGGAGGAAGACATAGATAGTTTGGGTGCACCAGGGCCTCTTGACACTGCAAATGAACTCCAGACTCATGTGCCACTTTGTGCATCTGGATTTAAGAGTGTACTGAGGATCTGAGCCTGGGCCATCAGTCTTTGCAAGCAAGAACCTTTAACCACTGAGCCGTCTCTCCAGCCCCACATCTCAAAGACTTAACCGCCATGCTGGGCATCACAGCTGGGGCCAGTGACAGCCAGCCCTCTGAATTAGTCAGCTTTACTTGTTGATGTAACAGAATTCAAATAAATAAAGAAAGACATTTAAAAGCCTTAATGAAGGAAGGGTTTATTTTGGCTCACAGTTCCTGGGAACAGTCAGGCCCTCATGGCGGGACAGGCACGGCAGCAGGAGTATAGGGCAGGTGGTCACATAGCATCCACAATCAAGAAGCACAGTGAGATGAGTGCTGGTGACCTGCTGGCTTCCTTTTCCTTTTCCTTTTCCTTCTCCTTCTCCTTTTCCTTTTCCTTCTCCTTCTCCTTCTCCTTTCCTGTCCTGTCCTGTCCTGTCCTTTCTGTTCTTTTCTTTTCAGTTCAGTCAGGGTCCTCAGCCCATGGGACGTGCTGCTCACATTCAGGCTGAGTCTTCCCTCCTCTGTTTGATCATTTTGGAAACACCCTCGTAGATGCACCCAGATAGGTATTTCCGTAGTGATCCTAAATCCCATCAAGCTGACAACAAAGATTCACTAGCAACTGTCTTCCACTGGGGGTGGGGGGGGGGGCGGGGAGAGGTCAGGGCTGAGAAGCATCATTAATTATCTGAAAACACGGAGCCCCCCGCCCATTTCCAAAAGTATGGCAGCTTGGATACTTGTCCAGCCTATTGTCTATTGGCAACTTAAAACACTAGATAAAGTGAGTTTTAAATACATTTTATTATTAGCAGTTTTTAATTATTTTAATTTATCTCTTTGAGAGAGAGAGAGGCAGAGAGAGGTAAAGATAGAGCAAGAGAGAGAGAATGGGCACGTCAGGGCTTCTAGCCACTGCAAACAAACTCCAGACACATGCGCCACCTTGTGCATCTGGCTTACGTGAGTTCTGGGGAATCAAACTTGGGTCCTTGGGCTTCTCAGGCAAGTGCCTTAATCGCTAAGTCAGAATCCACCTAAGCCAGATGCACATGGTGGCACATGCATCTGGAGGTTGTTTGCAGTGGCTAGAGGCCCTGGTATACCCATTCTTTCTCTCTCTCTCCCTTTTGCTAATAAATAAAAATTAAATAAATAAAAGGGTATCTAGGTAAAATCCAAGAGAAGCTAGGAACTTTCAGGTACCTAGGGCACAGGAAGTATTTTTGAGGATGTCCCCTGTAGGGGCCAGAGTGAGCCTTGGTGTTGGCAGCATCCTGCATCCGGAAGGGTCAGACTCATCCTCAGCTACATAATGAGTTCGAGGACCTGGGGTACTTGAGACCCTGACAAGAAAGACAGACAGGCAATTCCCTTGTCTACAGTCGTCATCCAGCAAGTAGGCAGTGCCGTTGGTGCCCACTGCGGCCTTCCTGACTGTCCTCTTCTGAGGCTGCGGAGATCTGCAGTTTAACTTTGTCCTCTGCAAACGGGAACTCTTCAGTAGACACCTATCTACCAACGGGAGGGTATGGAGCAGTCTCCTGGCTCGTGCCATCGACACGTGACAAAATCTTTGTCACCGATAGTCTAAATGTCAGTCCGCGAAAGTCAAACAGCTGCAGTGTAACCTTAATCGTGCCTGAATTATCCAGTCGATGTCTGGGGGCACTGTGACAGCTGAGAGAGACGTGCACGCATCTTCCATCTTGTCTGGTTCTGATTTCTGCCACTTGGAGAGCTGTGGGCATGAAGAGTCCCCCCCCCCCCCCCGTGAATCTCCCTTGGCGCCTGCTTCTCCAGGGAACTTTCATCACTTTGGATAGAAGGTCATTGAAATGTAAATTCTCACATCACATTTTAATCTTGATCTCTTTCAGAAATTAAACAGATTGAGATGTGGCCCTGCCTAGCCTTGTTCTACACACTTGGTATTAGGAGGTCAGGAGGACCTGGTGTATTAGTTACCATTGTCATTGCAGGGACAAGAAGCTTGGTGAAAGTCAGTGTGAGCGAGAGAAGGGCTTGTTTCATTTTATAGCTCCAGGTTACGGCATGCGACGGGACAGGAGCTTGAGCCACCGGGTCATGCTTAGTCCACGGTGAGGACGCAGGCAGTGATGAACGCTGCCGTGCAGTCAGCTGTCTTTACACAGTCCAGAGCCCCAGCCCAGGGATTGATGCCACCCACAGCTTAAACGCGAGTCCCTTTAATCCCAGCCCTTGGGAGGCAGAGGTAGGAGGATCGCCGTGAGTTCGAGGCTACCCTGAGACTACAGAGTGAATTACATGTCAGCCTGGACTACAGTGAGACCCTACCTTGAAAAACCAAAAAAAAAAAAAAAAAAGTGAGTCTTCCTTCATCAATTGACCTGATCAAGATACTCCCTCATCGGTGATTCTAAGTCCAGTCCAGTTGACAACCAGTATAAACCATCATACCACGTAGCCTGAGAGTCCAAGTATATCCAGTGGTAATAAGGGCCTGCGGAGAGCCTGGGAGACCAGGGCAGGCTTGGTAGAGAGGATGTGACGTGGGGTGCATAGGTTATGGCTGGCAGGGGGAGCCCCACTTCGGTCATTTGGGGCTGCTTCGGGGCTGCCGAGCGGGGAGGAGGGTTTCTGCAGACCTTGCCTGGGAAATCCCAGGCTCCTCAAGGAGCTCCAGGGGCACAAACACGGGCTCGCCTCGCTCCGGCTAGTCCCTCCTGCAGCCTCTCGGGGCCCAGTCCCACTCACTCGTACGCCTCTGGTTGGGCAGCCCCGACTCAGCCAGAATCGCCCTGTTTCCTCGGCCCCCACTCACTGTCTACTTGGCTAATTGTTGTGTTTTCATCTCGGTTTTTGGGCGGGGCTCAGAGCAGATCTGTGAGGCACTCTCATTTTTAACCTGATTTCCAAGTGAAGATGTGACCATGTGTGTGCACAGAGAACTACTGCCCGGCCCTTGCAGACCTTGCAGCGATGCCAGGGGCCACCTGTCTCCTCTGTTGTCTTAGGGAAACTGTCACACTCATGCCCCAGGAGTTTTCCAGCTGTGCTTTGTGGTTTTGGAGTCTTGTGAGGAAGAGAGGCTTAACTTCTCAAGTAAATTATGATCACTTAAAAGTTAAATGATAAAAGACCATTATGAACATATCATTACATGTACTTAATATGTTACATGCAGCCTATAATTACCTATGTAATTACGTGCTTATTAAAATTAGCTGAAGCAAATGATGATAAAAATGCTCTTCTCCCTCGTCAAGTTCTGCCCATATCCATACATGGGGGTGGTTCTGGCTGTCTGTGTGCACTTGAACAGTGAATGACCCGGACTCTGCAGGGCTCTCTTATCAACAGTGTGGACCTCAAGGGGCAGCCTGCCATGGGGTTGCTTCCCCGTTTTGTTAGACCCGCTCCTGCCAGCTTGGCCACGGAGCAGAGAGAAGGCAGATCTGCAGGGCTGTGGCGACAGGAACCACGGGGAAAATGTGTTGGGAGGAGGGAGGGGCCCTGCACCGTGCCTATGTGCTGTAGGAGGATTGTGTCTGAAGGTAGAATGGTGCAGGGCTTCACTAAGGAGCCAGGGCCCTGCCCAGCCTGGAGCCAGGTCCCCTTCCTGCCTGGATCAGCTGCATCTGTAGAGGGAAAGGGCATGCGAGGAGGTTTCCAGATCACAGCCTCAGGGCTGCCAAGCATGGAGCGTGGCCTGCCTGGGTGTCTCTACTCCTTATTCCTTTTCTGTAATTGCTGCTCGGTGTTGGTGTTAGCACTAGTGTTCATGAGGAAAGCCGTGGCACAAAAAGGTATGTGCTCGTGATTTCAGCACTTTATTGTATCAGCCTTCACAACAGACCTCTGAGTTGGGTATTTTCATCTCTATGTTGTAGGTAAAGTGACCACAGGTCTGCCCAAGGTCAAGGTGAAGCTTTCCACACCAATATCCTCCTTCCCACCGTGCCTTCTTGTTATTCTCCTCCTTTTACAACCACGGCACTAGAAAAAAAAAATCATTTATTTTCAAGTAGAGAGAAATAGAGAGATGAGAGACAGATGCCAGGGCCTCTAGTCACTGTAAATGAACTCCAGATGCATGTGCCACCTTGTGCATCCAGTTCTACGTGGGCACTGGGGAATTGAACTCTGGTTGTTAGGCCTTGCAGGCAAGTGCCTTAACTATTAAGCCATCTCTCCCGCACCACAACCATGACTTTTCTTAAGTGTTTTGGATCTTAGAGTCTCACCCTAGGCTCACCCTGCTTTGGGTGAATGGGCCAATGCCTCACTTTTTTCTAAGTCAGTGTTCTCGTTTGCAAAGTAGCTCTTCCAGGATGTCACAAACTCACACAGTAAATGCTAGTTGCTGTCATTTTCTCTCTCACCTGCCCTCTAAGACTAGAAAAACCAGTTAACTTCTTTCTTTCCCTTCACTTTTCCTTAGGTCTTTGATTCTGTCTGTAATTCTCTTTAAAAAAAAATTTTTTTATAAGAAGAGAGAGAGAAAAATGGGCATTCCAGGGCCTCCAGGTACTTCAAACAAACTCCAGATGCATGCTCCACTATGTGCATCCTTACATGGTGTTAGGGAATTGAACCTGGGTCCCCAGGCTTAGCAAGCAAACTCCTTAATCACTAAGCCTTCCCTCCAGGCCCTGTCTGTAATTCTCTTATGCCAAACAAACACTGACCAAATGCAGCTTGTGGGAGGAAAAGATTTATTTTGGCTTACAGACTCAAGGGGAAACTCCATGATGGCAGGGGGAAGCGTGGCATAAGCGGAGGCTGGACATCACCTCCTGGCTGGTCAGGTGGACAGAAGCAGTAGGAGTATGCCAAATACCGGCAAGGGGACGCTGGCTATAATCCTCCTACCCCCATAAGCGCGCTCCCAACAACACACCACCAACAAGGCTCCAGTTGCCAAATTGCCATCAGTTGAGAGCCTAGCATTCGGAACACATGAGTGTATGGGGGCACACCTAATTCAAACCACCACAGAGGGCAAAGCAAATCAAACCACGCCAAACCTGCGCTCCAGGCATGTGTGCTCTTTGTCCCACCTGAGTTTCGTCTTCTGGTCAGCTTCAGTAGGCAACAGTCTGGGGTTTTCGGTGATATCACTTCTGTGCCACACGCTCTTCCCTGGCAAGGCCTTGTTGTCTGGGAATGACTCCATCAAGTCTCCAGCAGGCAGGAACCAGGGCCAGTCCCCGGTTGACTGCTCCGAGGAGAGGCAGCTGTACTGGCTGTTCAGGCTGTCAGGGAACAGTTGGAAGAAAGATCACATTGGCAGCACTGGGCAAAACCGAAACGTGAAAAACAGGGATGGAGGCTTCGAGACTTTCTACAGAGCACTGAGAAACCCCGGTCTCCTCCCTGCATGGAGCAGCCCACCTTCTTGAGGCCGTCTAGGGGTGGTGGGCTCGTTTTCTCTGCCAGTTAAAGAATTAAAAGGTGGAAAAGGATTTACAAGAATAAAGTTTATTTCAAAGCAAGGGGAAAAGAAAGCAGAGAGAACAGAGTCCTCTGGGAAGAGGGGATTGCAGGGTGGAAAAATCCTCCGTCCCAGCGGGAACTGGACGTGGGTTGACGGGGGCAGCCGCCCATCCAGTGACTGGTCAGCTCGAATGGACGTGAAGGCGCTGGTTGGTCCATGATGTGTCTAGTACTGCACAGGCCTGCTGGGGGGAAGATTTACATAGGCCTAGAAGAAGCAGGAAGTGGACTGACCCTCTTTACCATCCCCGGTTAGAATACAGCCACCTATCCAAGGCCCCTTTCCCCTGTCCGTCTGCCTAGCCAATAAACTGCCCAGCCCCTCTCGTGTTTCATTCCCTTCCTGCACCTGTCCATTGCCCCCCACCCTCTGATGGCGCAAATACTGACCCTTCCTGCTGATTATTCCAACTTCAGGGGGAAGTAGCCGGAAGGGTCCCAGTGGCGTTGATAAAACAGCATCTGTGCGTCCTTTCAAAGTAATCAGGGAAGGCTCCTGAGGATGGAGACACAGTGACAGGGAGCCGAGGACATTCTGGGCTAAACTGGGTGAGCTGAAGTCTTGGCCACCTCTTAAGCTTGTGCATCCAGCAACCAGGTGGACCGTGACGATATGGAAGCGGGAAGCTCAGGGCTCCACCTGGAGGTTCCGGAAGACCTGGTACACCAGGTTCAGCCCTAAGCTCCAGTCTTGTCCACTGGGCTGCTGCAGGGCCCCCCGGGAAGAGCACATTTCTAGCCTCTGGCAGTGCTGTCGGAAGGAGCCACTGAGAGCAGAGGGTTCTTGCCTAGGGCAGGGTAATATCCTTGGAGGAGGCCTAGAAAAGGACAGTCGACCCCAGCTTCCTTCATGGGTCTGGAAGCAGAGTTGTTTCCTCCTGCGGTAGCTGGGTTCTAAGGCCAGATGCACAGCTTCAGGGGTTCCAGCCCGTCAGGTCTGGCTTCTGGTGTGGAAGAAAACAAACAGAAGTAATGGTGAAAAGGCAGGGAAAGGACTTCAATCAAAGCAGAGCACGGAGATGAAGCATGGTGGCTTACTGTTGGGGCACTGACATGTGATGGAGGTTTAACAAGGGGAAGAACTGGGCAGAGAGGATTGCTGATTGAGTAATTAAACTGTCCTGGTCTGATTGAGCACTATCTCGGTTCTGCTTCTGTAAGGTGGCCCTGGATAAGTCCTTCTTGCTTGAGGGGAGATGAGACAATTATTCCTGCTGGGGTGAGGGGAGGTGGAAGCTCATGGAATGATCCATCCTTGAGGCTCTGCTATCCTGGAGTCCAGGGTGGAGACCTGCAGGTACCTACCTTTGGAAAAGGCAGATGGCAACGTGCCTCACAGATACAGTTGATCCTTCTCCTTAAAGTGTGACTTCCACGATTTCTTATAGAAAGATAGTCCCAGTTGAGCATGTTGGTTGGATGATCCTAGCAATCAGGAAGCTAAGACAGGAGGAGTACCATGGGTTCAAGGGCAGCCTGGACTACGTAACATGACAAAGAAAGATGCCTCAATAACGCTTACCTTTGTGTTTTCCGCCTTGAAGTGAACCAGATAGGGGGGATGTCATTGGCTTTTAGAAAGACTCTCCTGGAGGGGTTGACTTGCTTAAATGCAGAGCAAGACAGGTGTCTAACCAGTTTCAAGACAAGGGAGACAGAATCAAAACGAAGGCAGGAATATCGGGCTTCTAACCTGCTTTTACTTACCTGGTGAGATGGTGCTTTTCAGAAAAGCACAAGCAGTGTCAAAACGCCAGAAGTGCCAGCCGATGTAGCGCACAACTCAGCTCTATCCTGAGCCCCCCCCCCCCCGCAGTGGGATTGACTGGGAGGATGCTGGCTCACTCGCACAAAGTGCCCAGCCAGCAGGCCTCAGAAGAGCCAGCCCTGGGGATCCAAGCAAGGTGAACCAAGATGACCCCTCACCTGTGTGTGACTCCTTTGACATTGTCCCATACATGACTCGTGTTCCCAGGAGGAGCCAACTGCCCAGGCTGGAGTCACATGCAAGTGAGTCTAAGCTAGGACTCTGTCCCACCACAAGGCCCTGGGAACCAGTCAGATGGCCCCCGTGTCTATAGATACCGAAGAGACAAGCTGTTGACCTTTACATTAAAGAAAACAAAAGGCCCAGAATAAAATACCAACCAGTCACAGGGGGATTCAATGGCTGTTAGGATCATTCACAATGTCAGAGTCTCACACTGAGCAGAGGAGAAACCAGTGTCTGGGTCAATCCAGTTGGGTCACTCTGGGGACGAACAGAAGTGACAACAGATGCTTCTTTATTGCCCCTTATGTCCTTTGTGTCTGTCTGCCTTTGCGTTTGATGGTCATGAGGGCAGCGGGGCCTTACCTTGTACTTCAGGGCAAGGGCTGCCTTCGACTCGCTCGTGGCCACAGGTAAAGCAAGGAGACCAGCGGGCCCCGTGCTTGTCATTCTCCTCACTGGGCAGCTCCTCTCTCTTCCTGGGAGGGCCCTGCCATTTCCGTAGTGTGCCTCTCACACTTACTGTACCTCTGGGTTGTTTGTACCCCAGGCCTCGATGGGACACTGTGCTTAATAGGCATGCTGTACGGGGCGATGGACGGACCCTCCACTCACCTCGCATGCCTCCCATCCCGACCCCTGGAACTTCTGCCTTTAGCTTCCTTCTTCCCAGTGTTTCTTCCCGACTCTCTCTTAGGGCTTGTCATTTGCTGTCTCTGGGCCCTTCTGGGGGACATTACGCAGAGCACTTCCCTTTTAAGCCCTCTGCATGGGCCAAGGGATGCTGGGAACGCACTCACCATATCCCGACCTGGAAGTAGCCGGCTGGTTTCCTCCTCCTTCAGCGTGGCATTCAGCAGCCGGCCCCTGGCAGAGCTTTCCCCGCCCCTTGTCTCACCGGTGGTGGCCGCCGTCTCCTTTGACAGTCGTGCTTCTGCAGACAGGACACTGACCCGGACCCTCGGCAGTCACCTCCAGCACCTTGTGGAGTATCGCACGTGCTGGGTCATCCCACGATTGAAGTGTCATCGTGCCAGGTGCTTAGAAGGAATCCGGGCAACACTTGGCACCATCCTTTCCTGCCCAGTGGGCATGATGGGTCCCTCTACTGGACATCTGGGCTGAGCTGCTCGCTGTGGCCCCGCCCCTCCTGCCCTGCACACAGTGTGCCTTAACTCGCCTGTCACGTCTGGCTACAAGTCTCATGGGACAGAGACAGGTGTTTTCTGTGTTCCTAGGTAATTTCCACTTCTGGGAAAGAAAGAGATTGTTCTTCTTTCTTTTTTGTTTTTCTGTTTTTAAATTTATTAGAGAGACAGAGAGAGCACAGGCACACACCAGGGCTTCTAGCCACTGCAAATGAACTCCAGACGCTTGTGCCGCCTTGTGCGTCTGGCTTACATGGGTCCTGGGAAATCAAACCTGGGTCTTTTGGCTTTGCGGGCAAACACCTTAACTGCTAAGCCATCTCTCCAGCCCCCTGTTCTTGGTTTAAAAAAAATTGAGAGAGAGAGAGAGTGAGAGAGAGAGAGCGAGAGAGAGAGAGAATACAATAGGCACACCAGGGCCTCTTGTCTCTGTCAAAATTCCAGGTCCACACACCACTTTGTGCATCTGGCTTTACGTTGGTTCTGGGGACTTGAACCCAGGCCATCAGGATTTGCAAGCAGGTGCCTTTAACTGCTGAGTCACCTCTCCAGCCTTTTGTTTGTTTTTAAAGACTGATAGTTTTGATTCGTAGGAACTTAGTGTGCAGTGTATACATGAGGTTCCACAAGAATCCCAGTGGCGTCTTCACCCCAAACACTAGGATACCATAGAACTGACCACAGGGTTAGCTTGTGCAAAATCCTACAGTACAACTGCTTGGAAACTAGACTGAGGTCTTCTGGATAGTTCCAGTGCTCCGCTGCCAGCCTCAGTCTGGAGAAGGGTGACCCAATGCCAAGGCCAGGCTCATTTGCCTTTATGTGGGATGTGGAACCTCTGCTGCATGTGTAACCCATAACCAGTGATAAATGGGACAGTCTTTACAGAGGACTTGTGTCATGCCAACCCACCTGCCACTGCAGGATGTTACACTGTCGCCAACATTCAACTCTATTTCTGGACAATTTCTATCCCAGGGACTTGTCCTGAGACTACCAGCCTTGGACATCTGGCCACCTAGACTAGAGTACACCCAAAGATTGGTCACTGTCCTCTGAAAATAGAAGGCATATGTAGCAGACAGCTTTAGGTCTCTGAGATGAACTTCCAGACCAGGCTCAGTGACAGAGGAAGGATTTATTGAAGCTTACAGATCCAGGGGAAGTTACATAATGGCAGAAGTTGGCACCCTGTTAAAGGACCAAGCAGAGAGAGAGAGAGAATGAGCCACGCCACACAGCACACTTCAGAAAGTCCAGGCAGAACTAAGCACTTTGCATGTCTTTAGATTGGAATTGCAAACCCACCACCACACCTTAGGGCTGGACCCTAAGATCCGCCCAGTGACACTTCCTCCAGACAGGTGGCTGCAGATCCAGACTACAAGCTAATAAAGCACTGAATATACTGGGGGCCATCTACTCAGACTGCCACACCATATGATTTCACATAAGGTTAGGTTAGTGGTCAAAACTGACCCACCCAGCCGGGCCTTTCGCTTCCCTGCCTCACGGTTCTGTAGTCCTAGTCCTTGCGTGTCACCGTGGGAGAGGAAGGCCGGCTTCCTAGCGCTCTGCGATGGAGTTTGGAAGCAGAGAGGTTCATCGTCTTCCAGGATGTGCTTCTCATCCGTCTCTCACTGCCAGCACAAGGACACGGATGTCGGGTAGATGCTCTCTCAGATTTATGTTCTCCCGCGGTACTTAATCAAGGGACAGAAGTAAGTCACTGGTCGTCCAGAAGTTTCCTGCAGGATGTGTGGAGCGTCTCGCTTTTCCTTCTGCTTCCAGACCCTTCCAACAACTGAAATCATCTGGAATTTGGCCCTGAAAGTGGCTTTCTTTCCCAGAGGTTGGACCTGGGATCCCAGGATGGGTCAGTAAAGTGTGTGTCTGTGCTGTGTTTTGTTCCAGAGCTGGTGATGTTGCTGGACTGGTGGTCAGGCACGGAGTGCACCATCTACACAGACCCCAAGGCCTATCCCAACTACGGGAAGGAAAACGCCATCGTGGTTCTGAACCACAAGTTCGAG
This sequence comes from Dipus sagitta, assembly GCA_036346955.1. NCBI lineage: Eukaryota > Metazoa > Chordata > Mammalia > Rodentia > Dipodidae > Dipus > Dipus sagitta. Next base: position 136,941,464 of record CM070778.1, read on the forward strand.
ATCGACTTTCTCTGTGGCTGGAGCCTGGCAGAGCGCTTTGGGATCCTAGGGGTAAGTGGGAGGCGCCTTCGCCCTGTTGCTCCTCTCTGCGTCTACAGCTTGCCTGTTTCTTCTGGATGCTTCGGAATCATCAGGAAGAAATGACAGTTTTATTTGGAGGGGCGGGGCAGGTTGAGACAGGACGGCCTTGATCTTGGTAGCAAGCCTCCTGCCTCAGCCTCCCAATGTGTGCTGGGATTACAGATAAGAGGCACCGTCCCCAGCTTTGGTTTGGTTTGGTGTTTTGTGGGATGAAATGTTCTCAAAACCTGCTATTCCTTCTTGCTTGGAATCAGGATACCAGCACTAGCAGGCGGAACTCCACCATTGCTGCATGCCATGTGGCATTTACACCCTCTCCGAAGCGTTAATGAGTGGCTGTATACCACCTTCCCTTTCTAAAACACTGAGCCAAAGAGCAGTTCAGTATTCTGCACAGGGCCACCCAGTTGTAATTGGATTTGGACTTGAATTTAGTCGAGTTTGGCTCCGATTCCTATTCTTAATTGCTCTGTGAGCAGGCAGAATTCACTGGATTTGATTTGCTGTAGACTTAAGCACATCGAGTCCCCAAGTGGCAAAGTTTCAATTGTAGAGCTCAGAATTATTATTAAATCAGGTTTCTCTCCAATTAGTTTGACTTCTTCTTGCACGTAGCTTGCTTGCCTGGAACTAGGTCTCTTCTGTTGACTTTTGTCATCTTTGACACATAATTGAATTGAAGTCACCAATGAACGGCCCGCAGGCATTTCAAGAGAGGCCAATGTGTTTGGGCTGTGGGATGGCAGAGGCCTTAGCTGTCCACACTGGAACTTGGAGATGGGACTTTTCACTTGGGAATAATGCCCCGCACACACGCGGGCTTGTTCACATCACTTTTGGTCTTGGTCGCACAGGAAGACAAGCTCGTGACATTTCCAATGTGGGACTGAAACCACGTGCGACAGGCGGGGCTAGAGGACTCGGTGGGTCGCGCGGGAGAGTCTCCTACAGACACGAGAGCATTCTGTATGGCCCCGTCTATTTTCTGGGGACTGTTCATTCTTTCTCTCTCCTCCTCTCTCCTTTTGTGCTTCTGTTCAAATACATTTTCAGAACCAAAACAACGATTCTAGGACAGAGGTTTCTCCTGGGTCCGTGGGGGTTACGTTCAAGGCATTTCAAGGCTGGCTGCGGGGACCAGGGGTAACGTGGCGTCCTGCGTACTGCCGCTTTCCGTGTCTGCAGACCTGTCACGAAGTCTAACTTGTAAATCAGGCATAGTGAGAGACTAGAGATAATAACTTCCAGTAGTGAATATAAAGCAGAACAGTTGCAGTCATGCTACGCGGTCATAAACATCATTTAAACTTTATATATCTATTTCGAGATTGTTCCATTTAACAGTTGCCCATGGGTGACTGAAGCCAGGATAAGGCGGAGCTGCAGCTGCTTTTTTACACCTTGAAGACCCACACAGAGATCTGAGTTAGAGCTCCGTGGTGGTCTGCACTCTGCCTGAGATGAGACCATACTCTTAAATGCCATCTGTCATAAAGTCCGATGGCTGGTGACAGGCCCTTCTGTTCCAGGGGAGGGCTGACTCTCAGAATGGTCTTAGAACCCACCTTCCGACAGACCAGCGTCTCCAGTGCTGAGGGTGGGGGAGGGAGGCTGAGAGGAAACGATCACTTCCTGGGTGCTCCGGGTGACTTCCTGTTCGCACTGTGGCAGCAGTCCCTGTGTGCAGCAAAAGGCCCCCCCTAGGCTCCAAGGCACCTCCTGCTCTGTCCTGGGAAGCAGGACCACCCAGAGCTTGGGGCGTGCCCGCCCCTTCCCATTTGCATGTGTTATTCACATTTCATGAGTTTACACTAGAGCCAAAGTGGGTATTCAGTTTGCCCAAGGACTGAAGGGAGGGAGTCTGATTTCCAAGCTTCTGCTCTTTGCCCAGAAGGTGCTGGAAGGAAAAGCGGGTGTGGGGCCGGAGACCTGCTGCGAAGACTGGGAACCACAACTGACTGTACGAGGCTCCGGTCTTCACGGCTGCGCGCACACTGTTCCTGAGGGGTGGCGGGACCCATCGTCCAGCCATGGGCTGAGCCCCCGGAACTCAAGGGGTAGAGGCAGAAGCAGAGGGGTGTGCACACGGCCCAGAGATCCCAGCCGGGGAGGGGCAGGCATGCAGACGTGAACTGGCAATTGTGGTGCCCAATTGTGGCACGGAGACTGGACGGAGGGCCCAAGAGGGGACTCTGGGTCACACGGGGTCTCTGGGATCAGAGAAGGAGCCTAGGTTCTAAAGAGGGGACCCTGGGCTGGAGAGGGGACCCTGGATTGGCTAAGGTATCTAGCGCAGGAAAAGGGATTCACGTCCGGGGAGGGAACCCTGGACTGAACTGGGGTCCCAGGGCTAGAGAGGGGACCCAGGAGTGGAGCGGGTACCCTCGTCTGGAAAGAGAACCTAGGACTGGAGAGGGGTCTCAGGCCTGGGGAGAGGGATCCAGGCTACAGAGAGTATCTTGGGCTAAACAGGGGTCCCAGAGCCAAAGAGGGACCCCCAACCAGGGCCAGAGAGCTGTGACGCCATCTCAGTAGCCTGGAGTGTTCTCCCAAAGGCTTTGGCCCAGGGAAGGTGGGGCCCGGGCCTGTCTGTCCTGCAGCCCGATGCAGAGCTGTTCATTCATTGCCTTTGAAACCCCAACTACCGAAGCTGAGGTAAAGGGTGGAAACGTCACCACTCCCAGGGCTGAGGGACTGTAGGAGCTTAGGAATTGGGGAGACCCTGTCTGCAGGTGCAGTGGGCGGATCTCAGAACCTTTATGGCTCGGGGGACAGGATGCGTGACACACAAGCATGAGAGCCTCAGTTTGAATTCCCAGAACCCACGTAAGAACGTCAGGGGTGGCGGCATAGGCCTGGAACTCCAGTGGTGGGGCGGCGGAGGGAGGGACTCAGGGGCGAGAGCTCAAGGTTCAGTGGCAAACCCTGTCTCATAGTGGAGAGCGACGGAGGAAGAGCTGATGTCGACCACTGGTCTCCCGGTGCACGCGCACACATGTGCACGTGCCCCTTCACGTAAAGGCAGCCTCCCCCACGCACGAACATGCACACACATACATGCACGCACGCATGCGCAAGCAAAGCAGCAACGAATGATAGATGGGGACGTCCCTGCCCCACACTCTGCAGTCTGGGAGCCAGCTCTGCAGGGCCCTGGGGCTTTCTGGATGCACTCAAGAGCTTCCAGCAGCTCCCGGGCTGCCTGCAGAACCAGAGGTGAGGCAGGGAGGAGGCCAATCAGTCTACCATTTTCTCCAAACGTTGGAGAAACAGCTGCTACCACTGCTGCATGAATTATAATGAAACAAAATGCTGATGAAGGGAGGAGAGAGGGGAGGAGGGAGAGGAAAGGAAGGTAGGAGAGGAAGAGGGGAGGGATAGGAGGAAGGAAAGGAGAGAGAGAGAGAGAGGAAACAGGAGAGTAGGAGAGAGAGGAGACAGGAAAGAAGAGAGAGGAAGGCAGGGAAAGAGGAGGGAGGAGGAAGGATAGAAGGCGGGACTTTGTGGGGAGTTGACTAAAGCGTGGAAGCTGTCACTACTCTTCTAGGGACACCTTCCCTGTGGAGCGGGGATCAGCTTTACCATCTGCCCTCTTTCCAGAGTGATCCAAGATCCCTGTGACCTTAGAAAGAACAACAGCGTCCTGTTATATTAATCGATCTGCAGAATCTTTTGTCTTCAGTGACCTTTAAAAAATGCTTTGTTCGTCTGTGTCTTTAATAACACAATGTTGAGATTCTCCTGGAGTTTTGAGAAGATTGCTTTTTCAAAGAGAGAGAGAGAGAGAGAGAGAAAGCGAGCTTCCTGACCAGTCATTTTCATTCTCATCTGGAATAGTCTGAGGAAATAAGTCTGAATTAATTGCAATTTGCAGAAGTTCTTGAACAAAGGTTTATGACATTCATTGGCTTTGGATTGGCCCATGATAGCATTCTTAAAAAAAAAAAAAAAGGAATTTTGACCTTGTGAAAATGGTCAAGGTTGCTGAGGCTTCACGTCCTGTTTTCTTGTCTTTCTGCCTCAGTGAAGCGCACACATTCCGAGTTCAAGATTGTCAAGTCTCTGAGCCATGCCAGGCCTCTGTGTGCCATGAAGGGCGCCTGTTATCTGTCATCTGTCATCTGTCATCTGCTGGGCAGGCTGTGGTTTAAAGGCTAACTCTGAAGCCACGTGGGAGATTTTTCTTCAGAGCCTTCAAGAGTGTCATTATCTGCAGTATGTGGTGGGCCCTGGAGGGAGCAGTTTAAAGCCACAGGCAGCCGGGTGTGGTGGCGCACGCCTTTAATCCCAGCATTAGGGAGGCAGAGGGAGGAGGATCGCCATGAGTTTGAGGTCACCCTGAGACTACATAGTGAATTCCAGGTCAGCCTGGGCTAGAGGGAGACCCTACCTCAAAAACAAACAAACAAACAAACAAACAAACAAACAAACAAACAAAAAAGAAGAAGAAGCCACAGGCAGGTGGACAATTGTCTCTGCCTGACTTGCTGACCTTGGCTTCTAGCAAGGACCTCTCTTTGCAGGGTGGGGTCTCATCTGAAGGTTTGATAGGTGCCTGGACGCACTCCAAGCTCCTTCACAGGCTAATCCCTGCCACCGGGGCTTGTCACAGGGTTTCTCCCAGACGTGGCGGTCATTTTGCCAAGGAGGGCATGAGGAAGAGAGCAACTACCCAAGGACAAGCTAAGCACTTGTGTAATGGAACTTAGACAGGACATCCCATCCCTTCGTTCATGTTCCATTGGCTTTATGTGCATTAACAAGCCCAGGAGGCCAGGTCACAGGGCCATCTCAGAAGCTACCAGCAGCCCCAGGCCATGACGTTGTATCTCAGATCATCCTTTTCCTTCTTAGTAAATACTTCTCAGAGGTCTAACGCAGCTCTCCATGTAAGCAAATTAGAATTACCTTGTGTTTCTTTTTCTTAATAATTAATTAATTTATTTATTTGAGAGAGAGGGGCATATTGAAAGAGAGAGAATGGGCATGCCAGGGCCTCCAGCTGCTGCAAACAGACTCCAGACGTATGCGCCACCTTGTGCATCTGGCTTACGTGGGTCCTGGAGAATCAAACCGGGTTCCTTAGGCTTTGCAGGCAAATGCCTTAACAGCTGTGCCATCTCTCTAGCCCTTCCCTGTGTTTCTTTGTGCAGAGAACAGTCAAACAGAAGTACTATTTCTGAGAGGACCCAAATATCCTTCACAAAGCTATGCCCCTCTGCCTTTTGTGTTTTATTGTATTATTTTAACACTTGGGACAGGGTATCATTCCATGGCCTACACTTGCCTCAGCCTCCCAGGTGTGTACCAATAGGCAAGCATGTGTTCTTTCTTTCTTTCTCCTTCCCTCACCACGAGACTCAGGGAGGTTTTCCCATGTTCTTGATTGTCGCAGTTATTTTCGTGTTGCTGGGACGAAACACCCGACCGAAATGGCCAATAGGAGGAAAGAGTTTATTTCAGCTTACAGTCTCCAGAGTAAATTTCAGCATGGCAGGGCAAGGATGGTGAAGCAGGGGCTAGCCTGCCACAGCAGCTGGCAGGAAGCAGCAAGCTTGGGCTGGGCTCTGGCCAGGGGGAGCTGGCTGTAACACCCTTAAGCTCACCCCCAGCAACATACTTCCTCCAGCAAGGCCCCACCTCCCAAATTGCCACCCGCTGTGGACCCAGCACTTAAACACGAGTCCGTCCGTGGAAGTCATCTGATTCAAACCCTCACGTGGACACTCAGTTAACCATTACCATGCTGTGGTATTCTACGGGTTTAGTGGAGGAAGTCAGACACTCAGGTTCAAGTGCCCAGTACAAAGTAGGTGCACAGAAGTTCTTTGTTTCCTTGACTTTATTTAGTTTCCATTCTTTATGAAAGGTAAGACAGGGGCCAGGGTGATGGCCTAGTGGGTAAGAGTTCGGACCCCAGCACCCACTTAATAGTATTGGGCATGGTAGCACGCACCTATCACCCTAACGTGAGGGTATTTGTGGGGCAAGCTGACCAGCTAGTTTAGCCAAATAAGTGCGCTCTAGTTTCAGTGAGAGACCTTGTCTCAAAAACCCAGCATCTACCTTTGGCCTCCACCTGCACACATACACGTACCCACATGCATATGAACATGTGTATGCACACACATTCCACTTACACATGTGTTGCAGTCAGGTTTGCATTGCTGGCAGAAATCACTCAACCAAGAGCAGCTTATGGGGATAAAAAGGGGTTTATTTTGGCTTACAGATTCAAGGGGAAGCTTCATAATGGCAGGGGAAAACAATGGCATGAACAGAGGATGGACATCACCTCCTGGCCAACATCAGGTGGACGACAGCAACAGGAGAGTGTGGCAAACACTGGCAAGGGGAAACTGGCTATAACACCCATAAGCCCACCCCCAACAATGCACTGCCTTCTGGAGGACTTACTTCCCAAATCTCCATCAGCTGGGGACCCAGCATTCAGAACACCTGAGTTTATGGGAGACACCTGAATCCAACCACCACATTCCGCCCCTGGCCCCATAAACTGATCACCGTCCTTTACTGTTGCAGTCAGGTTCGCATTGCTGGTAGAAATCACCCAACCAAGAGCAGCTTGTGGGGAAAAAAGAGGTTTATTTTGGCTTACAGGCTCAAGGGGAAGCTCCATGATGGCAGGGAAAACGATGGCATGAGCAGAGGGTGGACATCACCCCTGGCCAACATCAGGTGGACAATAGGAATAGGAGAGTGTACCAAACACTAGCAAGGGGGAGCTGGCTATAGCATCCATAAGCCCGCCCCCAATAACACACCACCTCCAGGAGGCGTTAATTTCCAATTGCCATCAGCTGGGGAACCTAGCATCCAGAACACCTAAGTTTATGGGGGACACCCGAATCAAACCATCACAGTCCATGATGTAAAATGCAATGCCTTCAGTCCATCTTTAAAAGTCCCCATAGTTTTTGTCAATCTAAATGATGTTCAAACATTCCCATAGTCCAAGGTCTTTTAACTGAGCCATAATAACCAAGATATCTCCAAAAACTCATAATGGCACAGAATAAACGCTCATGCTGCAAAAGATGGCATTGGGCATAGCAAAGAAATATTCAACCAATACAGGATTTAAAACAACCAGGGCCAACATCAAACTGTTGCTCCAAGTCCAACAACTCTAGTCAGTGACAAATCTCCAAGTCCAATAATTCTAACCAGCAACAAGTCTCTGGAGTCCCAGTTCCGCCCCTCCAGCTCGGCTACTCACAGTCCTGGAAAACTTCATCTGGGGCCGGCAGCTCTCTTTGGCAGCCATCTCATGGTCCCGGCATCTCCACTGGGTCTCCACTGCAACCTACGGTTCATCCTCATGGCTCCATCGGGTCTCCATGCAGGCATCCAGCAAACCTGCTTCACACTGCCCATGGCTGTTTCTAAAACACAAGACCATGTTGCAAATTCAATGACCTTCTCTTTCCTGCATTTCTTGTACTCCATAATACCAGGTGGGATGCCAACTTCTTTTTTTTTATTTTTATTTTTTGGTTTTTCGAGGTAGGGTCTCACTGTAGTCCAGGCTGACCTGGAATTCACTCTGTAGTCTCAGGGTGACCTTGAACTCACAGCGATCCTCCTACCTCTGCCTCCCGAGTGCTGGGATTAAAAGCGTGCACCACCACGCCCGGCAAGTGCCAATTTCTTAATCCAGGGGGGATAAAGCAGACTTTGAAGAACAGAACAATCCTTCAGCTGGCCCATTTTCAATGGTTGTAATCTCTCACACAATTGCAGCTGAATGGGCAGAAGTTTCAGCCCAAAGATTTCAGTTTTTTTCTGTGTCATATCCCTCTGCACACAGTCCATTTCTACACACTGCAACCCTGCACAACTTCTCAGGACATGGGCATAACAGCAAGCTTCTCATACAAACTGCTAGTCCAGTCCAAGCAAAGCTCTTTCTCACCCTCATAAGCTAAACCTCACAGTCCATAGTTCTTACTGCATTCAGGTCTTTCAACTCTGACTAGAATAGTCCATCAAGCTGTACTTACAGCACTGCAAGGCATCTGTTAGGCCAAGGTTTCAAATCCTCCCACATTCCTCTTGAAAATAAGCTTCACAAGGCCAAAGCCACTCAGTCAGGTGTCTAGCAGCAAATGATACCACTATTTGGTACCAATATTACTGTTGCGGTCAGGTCCACATTGCTGGCAGAAATCACCCAACCAAGAGAAGCTTTTAGGAAAAAAAAAAGGTTTATTTTGGATTACAAACTCGAGGGGAAGCTCCATCTTGGCAGGGGAAAATGATAGCCTGAACAGAGGATGGACATCAACTCCTGGCCAACATCAGGTGGACAGCAGGAACATGAGAGTGTGCCAAACACTGGCAATCCTCCTACTTGTGCCTTTCTAGTGCTGGGATTAAAGGTGTGTGTCACCACGCCCCACTTCCAAGTGCAATCTTGAAACACCAGCGTGCACTGCACTTCACAGAGTGTAGTCCCACGCCTCACGTGGCGGAGCCTCCTCTTTTACTGAGCTGATTCCCCTGGCAATGTCCAAGGAGCCAAAGTGAGCCTGGGCTGGCCAGCTAGCAACCAGGCTGGCTGGCAGCATGACTGGCCGGTCTTGCTGTTCTCCTCTGCAAACCACCCTTGCTGGTGACATCCACTCTGAACAATGGTTCCTTGCACCCACTGTTCTCCTGCCCACCCACCTGCTCCTGCCCAGCGCCCTGCTGCCAGCCCTCCTACAGCTGTTCAGCCAACACCTGTCCAGAGCAGATGCTCCCATTATCTTCTGACTGTGGGACGCACTGCCCGCACCCCCCCCCCCCCGATAATGCCTTCTGTTTATCTTCCCAGTTACTCAGGCTGAAGGCCATCCCAGAAAGGACTGGGCCAACCTTTTCACAACAGAACGGGGAGTGGGGGCCGGCGGCCGAGGAACTGCGTCCCCTAAGGGCGGACAAGGGCATTGCACAGGGACCTCCTCTTATCTGTTTTGTCCCGGCTGTTGTAACCCTTCAGAGCAGACTCTAGTATAATTAACACCTTGTTGGCTCCAGCCCCTTTTTGGTCCCCCAAACACTCCCTCCTGCCCCCATTACACCTGTCAAAACTGAGAGAAGTTTGGGGCCTGGCATGAATGGAGGGAGATGTTATCGGGAACCGAAGGCTCTGGGCACTGGGCTCGACTTTGATAAATGATACGTGGCTATTTCCAGCCTACGAGAGATGAATTCTTAGAGAGTGCTTTTGTTTCGTGTTTGCTGTATGCATTTCCCTGTGGCTGTGACTAATCGTGGAAAAGGGTTCATTTTGTTTGGAGACTAATGGGATTTTTTTTTTTTTTTTCTGGTAGGAGAGCATCCATAGTATTTACCAGAGAATATACAAAGTCAGAGAAAAGAATGACTCAGAAGCAAGACTTGGCCATACATGTGCTATGCTAGTGAGCATGAATGGAGTCTCTTGCCTTTTGGTATATGCATGTGTGCACGTTTACGTGTGCCAACATGCCTAGTCCATCATTCGGAGCTCCACCCTCCTCTCCCATGTTGCATTCTGTTTGGGAGGGTGGACTTGAGACACCCAGGCCCAGCTAGGACATCCTTGTATTATGAAGGGACAGTGCTGGGGTTCAGGAAAGTCTTTGAACCCCAAACTGTAAGTCTATGTCTGCCTTTTAAAAATATTTTTTGTTCATTTTTATTTATTTGAGAATGACAGAGAGAGAGAGAGAGGACAGAGAGAGAGTTGAGAATGACAGAGAGAGAGAGAAGGACAGAGAGAGAGAAAGAGGCAGATAGAGAGAGAATGGGTGCACCAGGGCCTCCAGCCACTGCAAACGAACTCCAGATGCATGCGCCCCCTTGTGCATCTGTCTAACGTGGGTCCTGGGGAATCGAGCCTCGAACCGGGGTCCTTAGACTTCACAGGCAAGCATTTAACCGCTAAGCCATCTCTCCAGCTCCTATGTCTGTTTTTAACCAAAGAATTGGACAAAATAAGACTGAAAAGGATAATTATTAAATTATTACATTTATTGAGGGAAGTATAAAACCAAGGGAAGGAAAATGGATACACCCGCGTGGTCTGAGAGCCCATGTGATCCAGGGCCTGGAAGAACTGTGGAAAGGGAGTCAGAGAGGAAAGAGAAGAAAGTACAGAGAGCCCCTGCCGCTGGCCACCATCTATTTACAAGCTTATTGTGGTGGGCTTCAAGGGTAGGCTCAGGTGAGCCTGAGACAGAGCTGATTGGCCTGAGCTAAAGAAGCTCAAGAAGAGGTCGGCCATGACACAGAGTTCTGGGGCTGAGCTTAACCAAGCAGGATCAAACCGGGATCAGATTAAATTCTAGGAAAGGGGAACTCCCTCCCCTCCCGGGAGGGGCTCACGCTGTTCTTGGAGAAACTGGTCTAGGGAACGCCTTTGGGCAGGAGATAAGAAGTGAGATCATTCTTTGATCTCTAACACAGTGGAGACTACAAGGGCAGGCTCAGACATTCCTCTTTTACTTTCGGGGTGGAGGGCCCAGTCACCCTAACTGCCTTACTCTCAGGAGAGCAGCTGCTGAGCCTGTTCAAGGGGACGGGGCAGTGGCAGAGACAGGACGAACTTCCAGCATCCTGTTTGCCCTCTAAGTGGGGAGATGGGCCAAAATGAAGAACCATAGTGGCCAAGAGGGGATGCCCCTCTGGCTCTGGGCATGGGAGCAAGGAGAGGAGCCCAGGTTTGAGGGCCGGTGTACACAGGGGCTGCTGGGTTCCCAGGGGAAGCGGTCACCCACGGGAGAGCAGGATTAGCCCAGGGGGCAGGGGGCTGTCTCCCCTTCAGGGACTTTACAGTCAGTCCACACTGAAAAGCAAAGCTGAAGGGTGGAAGTGTCCTCTGCTGTGGCCAGTCTGTGGCCCCCATTCCTCAGGGCAGGCTGGGCAGCTGTGACATTGAGGTTTCAGCCATGAAGACATGGAAGCCATGAAGAGCAGCACAGAAACAGGAAGAGGAAGCAGAAGGACTGAGTGTGTGTGTGTGTGTGTGTGTGTGTGTGTGTGCGTGTGTGAGAGAGGGGGGGGAGGTCTGCTCTTACCCCTCCTGCTGCCTAAACCGTCTACACTGCGCACTCGTGAGCCTGGTTCACTAGTGGGGAACTTGGTCCGCTCCAAAATGAAAGGAGAAAAGAGAGAGCGCAAATCCACTAGATAAGAGCCTTTTGCTTTGCTTTGTTTTGTTTTTTTCAAGGTAGGGTCTCACTGTAGCTCAGGCTGACCTGGCATTCACCATATTGTCTCAGGCTGGCCTCGAACTCATGGCGGTCCTCCTACCTCTGCCTCATGGTAAACCTTGACGTGCTCCAGCCTGGTGGAGACTGGGGTGGCCCGGGCAAGCTAGCTGACAGCCCACCCTAGCAGCTTTGGCCCGAGGAAGCAGCTTGAGCATTGTTTCCTGCCTCAGAGGTCAGTGAGGAAGAGGATGGGCCGAGAGAACCTGCTAGATTGACTAGTTTGACTTTGTTACTCTTCCCTATTTTAACCCTGGGGCTCCTGGAACTCTGCCAGGCTCCCCTTACAAGTGTGTCCCGGGAATCACGTTGGCTTTCCCTGAAGAGCTCAGGGGAGCTCGCTGAGGCCGGTGTGAGGAGTGCAGGGCTGTACTGCACAAACTTGTTTTATACAGCGTCACGACTGGGCTTAGAGGGCAATCATCTAGAAGGGTTCTGGTGACCGCAGAGTATCTGAAAGCCCCTTACAAACCTTCAGCAGGTAGCTGACACTTTCGCAGTCTCCTTCCTGCCTAGCGCACATCCCCGGTGCTTGCAGTCATGGACGTGGCCTTGACCTCAGTGGGGTCTGGGGATGCCCCCCCCCCCCGGGCCAGTGTGGTCTGAGACTGACCCTGTGGCCTTAGGTGTGTTCTGAGATGTGACTCCTGCTTCCTCTGCTGCAGACCTCCAAAGTCCTGGCTAAGAAAGAACTGGCTTACGTCCCCATCATCGGCTGGATGTGGTATTTTGTGGAAATGATCTTCTGCACACGCAAGTGGGAACAGGATCGCCAGACCGTCGCCCAGAGCCTGCTGCACCTGCGTGATTACCCTGAGAAGTATCTCGTACGTAGGCCCTGGGGCAGTGTGTGGTCCTTCCTGGCTCCCGTGGGACTGTGTGTGGCCATGACACCCAGGGTCACTTAGGACCATGAGTGAACACGGAGGTGTGTGGGACCTAGGGTTGTGCGGTGACTTCGACTTTACGTGACTCAGAGAGTCTTTGTGACCTGGGCTTATGTGTGTCCATGGGTGATCTCTGTGACTCCAACCTCTGGTTGACCTTGGGACCATGTGTGACAGCCCGCCGTGTTCTGCCTTTCAGTTTCTGATCCACTGCGAGGGCACACGGTTCACAGAGAAGAAGCACCAGATCAGCATGCAGGTGGCCCACGCCAAGGGGCTGCCAAGCCTCAAGCACCACCTGCTGCCCCGCACCAAGGGCTTCGCTATCACCGTGAGGTACCTGCGAGATGTAGGTAAGGAGCTGGCCGCTGACCCTGTGGCGCCCGTCTCCCGACATACCCTCCTGCAGCCATGGCACACTTGGCCAGGAGCCAGCAGGGCCTGCCAGAGAGAACCTGGAACTTGAATGGGGCGCAGGTCTGGATGGGCCCCTTGTGCTGGTGTGTACGAGGAAACACTTCCCTCTGCTGGCCAGTTCTGGTACTGCACTGTGGGGAAAGTGCTGGATCTCTAAGAGGACACCCAGGTTAGCCTAGCCACAGGCTGGCAAACCCTAGAAGCCTTGCTGGGTCTTTGTGGTGGTGGTGGGGGTGGGGGGTTGCATTTCTTGCCCATTTGTCGGTGTCAACTTCCTGCTGATGACCTGACATGAGTCTGGAGCCCTAAATTACCACAGGGAAGAATAGACAAAATCAACAACAGCTTGCCTCTGGCATCCTGCCGTGCCTTTATTCTTTTTAATCCTGTCTGCAGTTTAAAACATCTTTCCTTATTCTCCCACATTCCCTTCTCCCTGGTCTCTGGACTCCGTAGGAGGCTTGACTTCCCACTGGGGTTGGATAGGCCTCGACAAGTTTCTAGCGTGAGGGCTGCTCAGTGAGCCAGACCTTCCTTCCAGACCTTCCCTGTACCCTGTGTGTCAAGCTCAGGCTGGGCTCCGCCATGCAGGAAGAGGGGCAAGGCCGGGCCCTCCTCTGTTCAAGCTAGGCTGGATGTGGCCTCTGGCTCCGTAGTGCTGCTTTCTGAAGGCCTTGTCATCATGGCTCCTTACTGGGGAAGCTCTTCCTCAGCCAGGGCACTGAGCGCATGGGTGGCAGGTCATCTTCTGGCCTACTGGCCACCAATGACAGGCGCTCCTGCAGAGCAGCATACAAATCTCGCGTTGTCTTTGCCAATGAACCTACAGAGCCGATGACCTCATCGTTTTTGAATCTCAGTTCTTATAGTCTCAACTTGACTGGGTGACTTTTTACTCTTCCTGATTCCCCACTGCTTAAAAAAATGAATGTATGTATGTATTTTTAATACATATATATATATTATTTATTTATTTATTTATTTATTCATTTATTTGAGACACAGAAGAACAGGCAGACGGAGAGAGAGAGAGAGAGAGAGAGAGAGAGAGAGAGAGAGAGAATGGGTGTGCCAGGGCCTCCAGCCACTGCAAATGAACTCCAGACATATGCACCACCTTGTGCATCTGGTTTATGTGGGTACTGGGGAATTGAACCTGGGTCCTTAGGCATTGCAGGCAAGCACCTTAATCACTAAGCCATTCCTCCAGCCCAAGTATGTATTTATTTTTGAGGCAGGACCTCACTGTAACCGAGGCTGACCTGGAATTTACTCTGTAGCCCAGGCTGGCCTGGAACTCACAGCAATGCTCCCACCTCAGCCTCCCAAGCGCTGAGATTATAGGCGTATGCCGCCACACCCGGCTCCCCACTGCTTGTGTGAATAGTAGTCACACACCTGTAACACCCTCAGTGAACAGTCAGGCTGATGACACAGCAAGCGCAGTGTGCTATGCCCTGCAGTAGGTGCCTGGCATCTGTCGCCTGAGCCACCGTGGGACGAAGGCATCATGAGTGCACCCTCCAGGAGAATAAGTAGTCTTGGAGGTTGAAGTGGCCCTGTCTGAGCAGATTGCCCACTGCAGGAAGAGGTGACCTTAGGTTCCACGCCAGCCGCATCCACAAACTCCTTTCTCCTGTCCCGTTGCCTCGCACATTGGTCAGAGGCCATCTGTTCTCACCATGCATTTCTGCCTCAGCTCCTTTGCCCATGTCGTCTCCCAGCTTTCACCCAGTGAGCATTTCTTGAGCACGGACTGGCTTTGGCAGTGGTTTCAGATATAACATGTGGTATGATGACAGGTTAACTCGCCCCTGAGTGGAACCATTAACATCACAAGGCCTTGTCTCATTCCGGTTCCAGCTGTCTTAGCCTAGGTTTGTGTCTGGTGACAAAAATATTCAAAGACATGTCCTTAGGTTACATGCTTTGAATCAATCTGTCTCCTATGCTATTTGTTTAGATAGTGCCATTTGCTGACCATGGCAGGCTCTGAGTATTGGAAAACAGCTTATCCTTGTTGTACACCAGATCCAACAGCACAGCATTGCTTTAAGATGCCTGTGGCCATGGGGGAGTACTCTGGCTTCTGTTACTAGCTTATCATGGATTTTTCTAATGACCAAAGGTTAACACATGTACTGTAGAACAGTTGGGCGATCTAGAAAAGCACCAAGAAGAAATCTATAATCATGCCTCGCTGTCCCTAGACAAGTTACGATGTGATTATGTGTGCCAGTGTATATCTGCCGAACGGAACTGGGCTGACTGCTCTATACTGCTCTGTGTTTGTCTTATCTTTATAGTTCCAGCTGTATATGACTGTACACTCAATTTCAGAAACAATGAAAATCCAACACTGCTGGGGGTCCTAAATGGCAAGAAATACCATGCTGATTTGTATGTTAGGTAAGCTGGCTTTGTTTCCTTTCTAGAAAAGAGAGCTTGTTCCTAAGTAAATAAGTCACAAGTAGCCCAGAGACCTCCTTCCAGAAACATCTGGTTAACATCTCCTTGCTTGAGGCCTGTTTTACCTTGAACTCGTTTTACAGTCTGTATTTACACCATGAGCTTATTCTACTGCTAAGAATAATCTGGGGGAGCCCCCTTCCTTCTTGGGTACTTACTGATCTGTTTCCAGCTCGCTCTTCTCGAAGAGCTGAACTTGGCCGAAGGGAAGACCATATCTCATAGTCAGTTATTAAAAGAGTCTGAGCGCAAAGGGATTCTTTTCTCGCCGCCCTATGGGAAGCTGGATCTGGACTGTGGGAGGAAACTTTCCTCAGGGTACGGCGTGCCCGTGACCTAGAGGTTGGTCTCCGTGCAAGTGGAGAACACTTGCGGTTTCCACCCATGGATTCCATTCTAGGCTAAGCACGACTCTTCTCAAAAATTCTTCCACAAGATTAGACAAGCCAGTCTCTTCGCCTGTTTACTTACACATGGATCTGACGCCTGGTATCCAGAATGTCACTAGGAAGAGCAGACTTCAACTGCAAGATGTTGACAGTAGTCACCACAGGGCGATCCGTGTACCAAGTCAGTGACTTGTCACTCTGTGCTGGGCCAGACGTTTTCTTATGCTGTAGGTCATCTTCTCTGACGGCTGTCCAGGAGCCTCTGAATTGCCCACGAAGGGTGTAGACAAATGGCACACGCCCTCCAGATGCCAAATCGCAGCACAGCAGCGAAAACCTAGTGGGTTCCAGGTCACACAAGATGTTTTGGTGGACAGACAGGCTCGTGTGAATCGCTTTCTTCCTGGAGATGCCGCCGGCTTCCCTCGCAGACTAGAGAGGAGCTCCATCGTCGCCGCTCTCGACCGCGGGTCCTCACAGATCACAGCACCACTCAGGGCGCAGCGCAGTCGCCCCCCACCCAAAGGAGACCTTCTCCCAGGCGTGGAGTGAGGTGTCCTCCCATGAGCTCCTTCTGCAACTCGACAAGAAGTTCCACTCAGCAGCCAGCTGGACCCTGGCAGGGTGCAAGATCAGTTTACCTCCGTGCGGGGACTTTCTTGGTCAGTGCAGCTCTCTGGAGCATATGTGGGGACTGGAGCACTCAGCCAAGCTACGATCCTGTCACATTCGCCCACCAAAGCCAGTGAGAGTACTGGTGGCCAAGGGAAGATCACACCTGCTGTTCACACATGTGCTCTTGGCTGGTCACCCAGTTAAGGTGACCTGTGCCTTCTTCAGTCTGTGCCACACCGCAGTGTGGTGTTGAAAACCCACAGTGAATGTTCCTGAAAACAGCACGTTCACCTGCGTCCCCACTAACCAAGTCACGAAATACTTTACCTGCATTTCTAGCCTTTAAAAAATTTTTTTGGGGGGGTATTTTAATTTTTATTTATTTGAGAGTGGCAGAGAGAGAAAGAGGCAGATAGAGAGAGAGAGAGAATGGGCACACCAGGGCCTCCAGCCACTGCAAACGAACTCCAGATGCGTGTGCCCCCTTGTGCATCTGGCGAATGTGGCCTTGAACCGGGATCCTTAGGCTTCACAGGCAAGCGCTTAACCGCTAAGCCATCTCTCCAGCCCAGCCTTTTCTTTTTTTTTTTTTTTTTGTAATTTTATGAAACACATTGATAGAGATCTGATTTGCAAAACATATAAGGCCACAACGAAAAAAGTGAATTTCTGGAAACATAGGGGTAAGAAAGTTCAAGGAATGTCCTTATTTGGAGGAGCCATCGTCATAATGGTGGCGGCTTGCTATGATCTGTTGTGAGACGTAATATCGCAGTCTGTTTGAAGTATATTCTCAAAATGCCTCGCCTTACCAAGATATTCCCGGACACAGTGGGCTGTGAAATGCCCCATGGGCAGTAGTGACAGACCCAGGCTTTTCCATGGACAAAGATGGATGCCCCATGAGATCAGACAGCCCGTGCCGAGAGCAGGGATAGATAGGGAACAGGAAGCATGGTGAGAGATGGGCACCCCACCCTGTGGCCGACCATTTGGAACAGATGGGCACCCCACCTTGTGGCCAGCCACAGCCCGAAATCTGAGCAGCCGCTGACCTGTGACATGACTTCAGAAGTCCCCATCTGGTGCAGATACCCCGGTTCCTCCCATCCAAGGGAGACCCGAGCGTGCTGGCACCCAGAGCCTTTGCAGGTGGTCTGCCTCAGTGACTGCTACAGGCCACAGGGGCCACTGGGCGAGAGATGCTCCAGCATTACTGTGCACCCACTCCCTGGCCCAAGAGATGATACTCAAGCCGCCTCCTGTGCGTGGGCTGGGCACACGCTGGCCTATCTCGTGTGGAAACTGAGGCAGCGTTGCCTTCTCTTTCTCTGGGGAGGACAAATGTCAGGCGCGGGGACCCTTCCAGTGAGGTAGGAGATGGAAAAGGGCAGGCGTTCCTTCCTCCGGCATCTGTGCATCACGAAGTCGTGCCCTTGCTTAATGCTGTTTGGGTCCCGGCTGCATTTTGGGATTCCTGCTCCTCGGTAGGCACCCCACACAGCCGGCACCGCTGCTCCGAAGTGCGGCTTGGGCACCCAGCCGTGCCCCTCCCTGCTAGCTGCTGTCTGTTCTCGCAGGCGGATCCCCATGGAAGACATCCCAGAGGATGAGGAGCAGTGCTCGGCCTGGCTGCACAAGCTCTACCGCGAGAAGGTGGGTGCACTGGACTTCCGGTGGTCCCTTTCATGCCACAGGTGTGTGTGTGTGGGGGGGGGGTCCTGTGGGATTGAGGACAGTAGGTCTTCCCCATGTGTGAATGGTCCGAGCCAGTTACTGGTGACTCTGTAGTCCAGGCTCTCTGTGACGAATGAGTCCAGCCCACCGGGGGGGTGGGGGGGGGTGACTCGCTCATTCACTCCTTCCTCTGGGCAGGACCTTGGCTTCCACAAGTTTCTCTTTTTCAAAGACATGTTAGACCAGGACCTGGGGAATCGAATCATTTCCCTGACCAGGTCTTCGAGAATAAGACCCAAGCGTGCTTCCTCACCTCTTGTGAGCACGCTCTGCACACCTAAGGCCCCTTGTCACCCCAGCTCAAGGGCTGCGCACAGGCTGACGGGTGGTAGAGCAGCTCCACGTGAAGGCTGATGGGGACCTCCATGGTGAGAGGCCAGGGAGACAGTGTGGAGTGCGTCCTTGCTCCGATGTGGGCCGGAGCTGGACGGGACATTCTATGGGCCAGCTAAAGGGTAGCCTTTCATTCACATGCCCATAAGCCATCCGTGCCCGCTCGATGGCCTGGTATGATAAGCGTGGTCCAGGCTGGCAGGCAACAGGCCCAGGCTCCTTCCTCCAGCAAGGACAGTGGCAGCTGCCTCTTCTAGGGCACCCTAGGGGCAGGGGACAGCCAGGCAGCATTGGGAAGATCCTGTAGCTGTACACAAAACACTGTAAGGTTTTGTCAGAGGGCACGTGTGTCTCTAAGGTTCCTCAGGAGTGGGACCCCGGGAGGGACCAGCCCTGAAGCCAGCATGGTGCTTGAGGTCCCCTTCCCTGTCCTCAGGACGCCTTCCAGGAGGAGTACTACAGGACAGGCCTCTTCCCAGACACCCCCTGCGTGACGCCACGGCGGCCCTGGGCTGTGCTCAACTGGCTGTTCTGGGCCTCGCTGCTGCTCTACCCTTTCTTCCAGTTCCTCGTCAGCATGGTCAGCAGCGGCTCTTCTGTGACGCTGGCTAGCTTGATCCTCGTCTTCTGTATGGGTAAGTGCAGAGCCAGAGGACCCACACGAGCCATCGTGCTTGGCACTGCCCAGCCGCTGGGCGCGAGGCAGAAGAGGCCCGAGGAGGGGCCCCGGGTGGGCTCCTCACCGTCTACGAGGTCCAGACAGCCATCCACGGGGTTCGGGCAGCTAGGTACCAGGCCTAGGTGGCCCTCCAATTCAGGAGCATGTCCCGGGATGCCTAGAGGCCAGGCCACAGGGTATTTCACAGCTCAGCCGGTCCAGCCTCTCACTTGCAGCTGAAATCTCCCGTCTTGTCACAAGGTGGCACACCCAGCAGCGGGAAGGGAAGCTGCGGTCCGTCCGGAGGCCATGGGGAAGTAATGGCAGCCATCTGCACTTGAAGTAGACCCAGGCCCTTCCCCAAGGGACTCCTCCCTTGTTCCAGGTGGACTGGCTGAGCAGGGATGCCTGCTAACTACATTCCTCGTGATTTCCCAAAGCCCTTTAGCCAGCGTTTTCCAGACTTAGCAGTTTCTCTCTCACTGCAAGCCTGTGTGCAGACTGTCTGCCCCTTGTCTCGGCGGTGGGGCTGCGTCCTGAAGCTGAGCCTGCTCGGGGGCTCGGGAGGTGACGGTGTGGGCAGTTTCTGCTTTCCCAAGACGGAGGAAAAATGGCAGGTGGTCCAAGTACATGAGACGAAGCGTGCGTGTTTCAAACAGAGCCTGTATTATTTTTTATTTTTCCAGGTAGGGTCCCACTCTAGCTCAGGCTGACCCGGAATTCACTATGTAGTCTCAGGGTGGACTTGAACTCACAGTGGTCCTCCTACCTCTGCCTCCCGAGTGCTGGGATTAAAGGCGTGCGCCACCACGCCCGGCTCAGATCCAGTATTTCTGTGAAACATGATGCTGTCAGAGACCCGGTCCATGTACAAGTGCATAAAATGAAAAGTGTCTCAGGACAGAGTCCCACTTTGCGCCCTTCCTCAGATAATTGCGCCTAACTGCAGCTTTAATTTATGGGGGCACACATAAACTGCCCCAGGTGAGGTCTCCCGAACCCACTTTCCTCACCCAGTAAACTGTGACTACCTCAACATGTTCAGCCTACACACAGATCTCACTGCATCCGGCCACCCATTCTAAGCTCTGTGGTTGGAACAGGCCCTCTGGCCCTTATTCTCAGACCCCGCTGTAGGCTTTTGTTTGTTTGTTTTTTGAGGTAGCGTCTCACTCTAGCCCAGCCTGACCTGGAATTCACTGTGTAGTCTCAGAGTAGCCTTGAACTCACTTCAATCCTCCTACCTCTGCCTCCCGAGTGTTGGGATTAAAGGTATGTGCCACCACGCCTGGCTCACTGTAGGCTTTTTAAAAATTAAAAATAATTTTCAAAGTATTTATTTATGAGAGAGGGCGGGAGGGAGAGAGGGAATGTGCATGTCATGGCCTCTAGCCACTGCAAATGAACTCCAGACACACATGCCACTTTGTGCATCTGGTCTTACATGTGTACTAGAGAGTTGAACCCAGGCCAGCAGACTTTGTAAGCAAGTGTCTTTAATCATTGGGCAATCTCTCCAGCCTCAAAGAGACATTTTTTTTTTTTTTGAAGAGACTTTTTTTTTTTAAAAAAAATATTACTATGCCAGGTGTGGTGGCACGTGAATTTAACCCCAGCATTCAGGAGGGAAAGGTAGGAATATGCTGTGAGTTCAAGGCCAGCCTGGGATTACAGAGTGAGTTCCAGGTGAGCCTGGGCTAGACTGAGACCTTACCTTGTGCAGCCTTCACATAGCTTCTGCCTGACAAAAGCTTCGCTTTTGAGTCTTCATGGAAAGCAGGGAATTCCGTGAGCCCCGTTACAGCTGCCTGCTGCAACCTTGCTCTGCCTTCTAATGTGCCGTAGAGGACTGGGCTCAGGGATGACTAGAAAGCTGGGATTGAATGGCACCTGAAGTTTACTTGCAACTTGTGGTTCTGTTTAGGCCCTAACTCGACGTCTCCCTGTCTCTGCAGCCTCCATGGGAGTTCGATGGATGATTGGTGTGACGGAAATCGACAAGGGCTCTGCCTACGGCAATATTGACAACAAACAGAAACGCAGTGACTGACTCAGGGATGTCATCTCCAAAGGGAACCTTGGGGAACTGGTGGCCTCTGCCCAGCCTTCTTAGTGGGACTCGGTGACGGAGGCTGGGAAGCCTCTGCTGGGACGAGCAGAGCCATGGCCTTTCCAGGCAGGGAGCCTGGTCTCAGAGCCGGAGGGGGACAAGGAAGCTCTTTGATCTCTTTCCCCCGCGTGATTTAGTGGGTTTGGTTTTCATTTTCCTTGTACGTGTTTGTGCATGTGTGACAGGGAGTGGGCGAGAGAATGGGTGTGCGGCTGAGTGTGTGCCTGGTTCTGTGACAGGTCAAGGGTATGTGAGGCTGTAGGAAGGGCAGGGCTGGGGCGGAGGGGAGGTGTCCCTGTCATCCTTTGGTGCTGAGTCTTCTGTAACCTTCGATTGCCAGAGACAGAGTGAAAAGTGCTTTTGGTAAGATGACTAAATTATGCCTCCAAAAAAGAAAAAAAAAAAAACAATTAAAGTGTTTGTTTGGGTCACCTGTGGCATGTTTGCACAAACACACCACCTTCCACTCTGCCCTGGATTTGGGCGGAAGGCAGCCACTGATTAAGTGGTATGGGGCTTGCAATGGGGGGGCACTTGGGGAGACTGGGGTGAGGTGGACCCTCACGCTGGCAGGCCATGCAGGTGAGTATGTTGGCACAGTGACGCTATCTGAAGACGTGGGTGTGGGAGCCTGTCAGAGCAAGGGACTCTGGAGTGTCACTAAAATGGTGTCCATTAGCATAAGCCCTGTTCGAAAAGGGGGATTTTAACAAAGCCCGGGCATTCTGTAGCCCTCTGCAAGATGGCCTCGGACCTGCGGCTCAGCGCAGCTCAGAAGTCCTCACAGCAGGCATAACCAGCATGTTACGCCTTTCCCAGCACGTGTGCCCACACGTGGGTAGGCACCAAGGAGCCAGGCGCTGCCGGGACCAAACCTCACAGGTGTGACCATCCTGGGCTCCCAACGGCCCCCACGTGATGCCAGAATCTCCAGTGGTCTTGGGAGGAATGACCAAATGGGAGACTGACGTGGGCAGCCAGCTGAGGCCAGACGCAGAGCTGGAAACATTCAGGAGGGGAGAGAGCGGACTGCGTGTCCTCGGGCTGAGCTGCAGATGCCGTTTGGAGTGACACAGCAGCAAACACAGCTACTCACAGCCTGGTAAAAACCTGTTTTGCTGGGTTAGACTGGCTCATACATAAAAGTTGGCCACACAGTCCTGTCCATAGACATTTCTAACTCGGATGTTTGTCCACCGAGTCACTGACAGCCACACAGGACTGACCTAGATGCACCAACGAGTGACAAGAGGTCTACGCTCTTTCTGCTTAAGGGACAACAACATATTGGCTGAGACAAACGAGTTTGGATCTACAGGAATGAGGACAACACATTCTGGCTTTATTTGGGGGGGGGGGCTGTGGAGTAGAGAGAGCCTGAGAACTGAGCTTGTAACACCTCAGTGTCACTGAAGACGGTGACAAACCCAGTGCACCCGCCTACTCGCACGAGGCCCAGAGCCCTGGGGTCCACAGGGAGGACCTGGAGCTATTGAGGCGTGTGCTCCTGGGTCTGTGAGCATCCACACAGACCTCCTCTAAGG
Source organism: Dipus sagitta (assembly GCA_036346955.1). Lineage (NCBI taxonomy): Eukaryota > Metazoa > Chordata > Mammalia > Rodentia > Dipodidae > Dipus > Dipus sagitta. The sequence goes on from CM070778.1 coordinate 136,963,962, forward strand.
CCACCCTGCACTGGGGACCTGAGCCGGGCAGTCAGGGGCACCCACGGGGGTGCCCCAGGGGGTTCTGAGTTACACAGCTCCTCCCCACTGAACTCCACAGTTCAGTCACTCTAAGAATCCGTCCAGTCAACCTTCCGCCCTCTGTGAGCCTGTCTGCACGTCTGAAAAATGGGCATGATCCCCACCTCCTAGGTTGCTCCAAGGGTAAAAAGAGACCTAAAGAACCCTGCAAGCAGGGTGTCGCCAAGTGGCAAAATGCTCAGACGTGGGCAAAACATCCCATGTTTCCCCTTAATTGGGAATGACCAATAAGCAAAGGCTGCTGGGTACCTATGGAGGAATTTTAGGGAGAATCATTGGGCGCCGGTGTTCTGAGTGGCCTTACAACACTTCATAAGGGAATGTGCGGTGTCAGATCCCGGCAGCCTGCACACCAGTCACTCAACCCTCTTGAAGAAGAGTTCTGAGTAACGGGCTGGTTTTGCTCCTGCCCAGGAGGAGTGGTGTATCTGGGAAGGATCTCTTCACCACCACCCCCCCCAAATCTCCTGACCCACAGGCAAGAACTCTTGGCTCTTTAGCCAAGAACTGTTTTGGATCTCACAGTACTTCGTTTTCTATCAAGCTGTCCTTCTGTCCCCTAAGAAGAGCATTGTGGTCTGAGAACGTCCTGTTTGTCTGTCTAAAGTCTTGTTTTAATAGAACTGAGATCCTGTTCTGTTGTTCAAGGTAAGAGAGGAAAAAAACACAAATTTTTATTGGCATCTCAAGAGTAAGGTGGGGCTGCCTGGGCTGTTGACCTGCAGCTTGAAGGAGTGGAGGTTAATGTACATCGAAAAAACAAGTCCCCAAAGACCCCTTCTTCCCTGAAAGCCGCTAACCTCACTGGGGGCCCACCGCAGGTGCGAGGAAGCAGGACTTGCCTACGGCCGCAATGGGCCGGTGCCTGGGGGAAGAACATGGCTCCCTGTGAGCTTGTCACCCCGCCAGGTTTTCACAGACAAAGCCAGCTTTCTAACGTGTCTCTGGACCAACTGAATTTCTACGTGAAAGTCAGCACAGCCTTGGGAAGGTACCTGATGGCATTCAAGGTTTTGAGGACACCAGCGTTTTTCTTTTCTGTTTGTAGGGGTCTTAAAAAAATGGAGACTGCAGGCGAAGCTGTGTCACTCGCCCCGGGCAGCGGTTGGCCTTGTGCACGCAGCCGGACCGCAGTGGAGGGGGTGACGGGCGGGTCCAGGGCACCGCGTGGCCACGCACTCCCTGAGCTGATGGTGGGCAGGACAGGCCGACCTTGAGCCCGCGGGCTGTAAGATGGCCCTCGCTGCTAGCTGCTTGCTAGGCCTCCCAGCCTCCCGAGTGCCTAGGAAAGAAAGCACTTACCTGATGCAAGCCTCTGGGTGACGGGGAAAGAGGACGCCCACATTGTCCACTAGGTGAGCGTCTGGCATCCATTAGCAACTTCACTTTGCCCGCCTCCCCTCAGGCAGCGCTCAGCGCGGGTTACAGAGAACGGAAGTGCCGGGAACGCTGGGCCTGGCCGTGAGCTGGTGTCACCTTCCTCTCTGGTACCTCAGGCCTGGTGGTGGCTCAGGTCAGGCCACAGAAGCTGTGACGACAGGCGTGATCCAGCAGCTCGGCTGGTGCCAGAGACAGTACAGGCTCACCAGGCTCTAGTTGTATTCCACGTTCTCACTCAAAACAAGAGAGTCCAAAGCCGCCCTCTTGTGCGGCCCTGGCCGAGATCCACTGTGGGTCTGCAGTGTGTCTGAGGTCCACATGGACACTTGGTCAGGGTGGGCCTCTCGGAACTGGGACCCGCCTTTGCCTCTGCCAACATGCCAGCCATTGAGCCTTGCTCTTCCGGATTCTCCTCAAAGACAGACATGGTGTCCGTGAGGAGGAGTCAACAATTCCTTTGTTGCTTCTCAGTAGGGCAATATCCTAAAAATACCTTCATAGACAGAACTGAAAACAATTTTCAGAACAATCTCTTCTGGGTCAGGATGAATGAGGCTCCAAGCTAACCCTTACCATACACACACTGGGCAGAAGGGCAGGCTGGCTTGTTAGCGGCAGCCACCCCCCCCCCCCCGCCACAACACCTTCACAGCCACTCTGAGGAGGACAAGGGGCTCTGTCAGCACAGAACTACAAGCCTACCAAGTGCTCACCCACACCTCCAATGCACTGAGTGACCCTGCCCCCCCCCCCCCTGCACTGAGGTGAGTGGTAGGAATAAAAAGTTAGGGCTGGGCTGGAGAGATAGCTTAGTGATTAAGGCACTTGCCTGCAAAGCCAAAGGACCCCAGTTCGATTCCCCAGGACCCACGTAAACCAGATGCACAAGGGGGCACATGCGTCTGGAGTTCATGTGCAGTGGCGGGAAGCCCTGGCACACCCATTATCTCTCTAAAATAAATAAATAAAAATAAAAATAATTTTTTAAAAAAAATTAGGGCTGGAGAGATGGCTTAGCCGTTAAGGCACATGCCTGTGAAGCCTAAGGACCCAGGTTCGATTCTCCAGGTCCCAACATAAGCCAGATGCACACGGTGGCACATGCATCTGGAGTTCGTTTGGAGTGGCTAGAGACCCTGGCGCACCCATTCTCACTGTCTCTAATAAATAAATAAATAAAAATAAATCTTAAAAAAAAGTTAGGGCTGCTGAGTAGTAATTCCTTTAGATTTCTGAAGTGAATTAAATGACACAAACATTACCTTCCTGTTTTATATTCTTCACAGCTTGCCCAATACGCTAGGACATTTGCCCAAGCTATCGGCAGTTGCTGCCATTCCGTGTGTATCCTCGCAGATGATGAGGGAAAGCTGATGAGCCGTGGCTCAGGCTGCTAAGTGTACAGAGGAAGGGGGCAGAACTGTGAGGGGCCTGGGCAGTGAGGGAGACCCTGAGTCTGGACCTGTCTCCAGCAGAGGCAGGAGGAACGAGACTGCACTAGTTCAGATGCGGTGTTCAGGTGAGTGGTGGAGTCTGTCTTCTGGCCTGTGCCAGTTGTAGCCATGGCTCAGGAGGCTGCTGACTACCCCGAAGGTGATGAGCCTTGAGGAAACAGGCATGAGGAAGGAAAGAGACTTGGAGGGAACGCCCTGGCATCCGGCGAGAGCTGATTAAATGGATGACTTCTGATCATGTTAAAGAAAGCAGAAGGGGCTCCCACTCTCGCGAGTCCAGCAGGCAGAACCACCGTGGTCTAGGGCGAACATGGAGTAGAGACTCTCTAATGGAAAACCAAGGGCTGATGCAGACCATGTAGCCAACCTGTCACATTTTCTATTCATAACTTGAGCAAGTAAAATTAATGGTGCGATAGATACCACTAGAAGGCCCGGCTTAAGGGACTGGGTCAAATCAAATCAAATTTTATATACCATTTTGACTTGGGGAAATGCAGCTGTCCGCTGTGCCGCACTCCACTGTCTCCAGGGGAGGTGCACAGGCCCTGCCTCCCCTCCTGAGACCTCAGGGAGGACGTGGAAATCCGAGAGGCCAGAGGCTACAGGAAGGGATGACACACGCTTCAAGTAGCACCTGTCACGGGACTGTCCTAACGCTACACACATGTTGCGCACGACAACGACCTTTGACACCCACAGTGAGCAGAGCTCCACGCCTCATCACACCAGCAGAACAAAGGGACCCACTTTGGGAAAATGTGCGAGCAGCGTCCTTTTTCATAGCAAGGGCGGGCGGGCTTCCAAGGACATACACCCCCCCACCACCACCACACACACATGCTCTCACGCTTCTCCATGTGGCAAGCTTAAGACTCCCTGGTCACGCTCTGCGTTCTTGTGCACAGAGCCACCTTCCCCAGCTGGGATAAGCCCAAAAGGAATGTGGTCTTGTCACCTAGTAGCTGTCACATCAGTGCCAGTGTTGCTTCTTGCAGAAGTAAAAAAGGTATGAGCAAGGGAGCTTTGCACACTCAGCTTCTGAATGCTAACATCTTTGTCAGCAGTTCTACCACTGAGAGGCTGTGGGCCGTCTGTAGGTCACAGCCAGCCTGGCTTCCCTGGGGCACAGCCGTTCACAAGCTGCCCGCGGCCCTGAGGCGCACGCACCAGCACAGCTGGGTAGTAGTGACCAACTGTGTGGCCAAAACGCAAACTTTATCCTCAACCTGTAGAGCAAACATTAGCCAACCAGGATACAGTTCTAGCAGACAGAAGCTGCTAGGTCAGGTCTTCCCTCTGTATCTACATTACATTTTTCCTTACTGGGAGGTCATCTTTATGCACTCAAGATACAGGCTCCATCGGTAAACACAAAACTTGGTATTTTGTTTTTTACTAGCGTTTTTATCTTCACCACCTATCTGAATTTTTTTCAAAGATTTGTACTCTGAAAATGATAAAAGTACTGCTTTATATTTATATTAAATACCTAAATAAACAGATATCCTGTTCATGAACAGGAAGACTTAAAATTAAGAAAAATTTCCCCAAGTTGCTTTGCAGTTTTAAAGTAATCCATACAAAGATCCCAGCCACTTTTTTTTTTGTAAAACTTGAGAAGGTATCCAAAAATTCATATGGAAATACAAATAGCCAATAGAATAGTCAAAGCTATTTTGAATAAGGACAAAGATGAAAGATTTACACTTCCCAGACAATGTCTCAGAAAGCAGCATCTTGGACAAATTCCCACCATCCACGAATGAATTTAAATCTTATTTGGAACTGGACCCTTGAGTGGCACTGAAATTAACCGATACACGGGGCAGGACCAGTCTAAGAGCCAAGACTAAATTGAAGAGAGAGCGAGCGGGATACCCCTGGGGTCTTGAGCTGGCCGAGATCTCCAGGAGGTGGCACAAGCAGGACATTCACGCAGAGCACAACAGTGAGCTGGGCTGCAAGTGTAAGAACGCGCTTGTGCTTCCAAAGGCACCACTGAGGCAGGGCAAGAAAAGTCAGCCTGGGGGCGGAGACACTCGCACCACAGACTTCGTGAGGACGTCTGCCCAGAGTGGACCTCCACGGAATGTCCACACATGCCCAATCCAGAGGCAGGAAGTAGCTCAGGTGCTGGCACAAGGACGGAGCAAGAATGGGAGTGACTGAAGATGGAGATGGGCTTTTGTTTGGGTGATGAAAAGGGTCTAAAATTAGCCTGCAGTGGTGGCTGTACAACTACACAACTGATAAAAATCCCCGCTGGGAAGCTCTGCAAAACCATCTTCCTAGGTGTCTGTGAATCCTCCTGCAGTACCACCACTCTCTGGACTCATCTCTTGGCTGAAGGGACCATGTGCCCTGGAGGGAGATGAATGCACAACCTGCCTGAGAAATGACTCAGCTAGGGTCAGCTGCTGCACGTGGGGAGTAATTCTGTGACCTTCAAGAAAGACTCCAGGAAGCTCAAAGGTCAATCTTTAGAAACCTTAACAGTAAAAAGAACAGTGTCAATGACATGTTGTTGTTGCTGAAAATCAGGCTATACTCTGAGGAAGATGCTTTTGTTTTTAAAATATATTTTTCTTTATTTGCAAGCAGAGAAAGAGAGAGAAAGAGAGAAAGAGTGTATGGCTACGACAGGGCCTTTTGCCACTGAAAAGAAACTCCAGAAGCAAGCAAGTGCCTTTAACTGCTGAGCCATCTCTCCAGCCCCAGAAGATGCTTTCTTAGCATATGACTCTGCAGTAGCTGTGCTGAGCCAGCACCTGCACATCTGGGTTTATAAGTCAGCAGAGCTTCCATATGTGATGGGAAGGCTTGAACTTTGGTCTGCGGTATATTTTCTAGGTATTACAGAGTAACCATCTAGGGCCACGTCACACCTTTACTGTGGCTTCATCTATGTCCCACTCTAAGCTTGTCAGTGAGAGGCCTAGTTGCTGATAGCGCAAGGCCAAGGGTCCGCCAGGGCCATCGTGGCTGCACTGTTTCTGCAGGGGCCATGGGAATAAAGGACTTGCTGTAAGCTGTGAACCATTAAAAGACAATGTAACTTAGCTTTCCTAAAATAGACCATTTATTGAAAAAAAGAACTTTTCTTCAATTTCACTAATCAGCCTTTGCATAACAAACCTGCAGCTTGTCAATAACAAGGTTTCACAGTCAGTGCACTCAACAAACAGATGAAAATAAGGTCCAGGACACCTGATAATACTACGACTTCTTTCGAACCCAAGAAGCTCAAGAACACTGCACTGATGTCATGTTCTCAGGGACACGAGAAACAGGGAGACAGAGGCGGTGGTCCGCGCACAGTAGTCATGGCACTCGACAAGCAGCTTCTTTAACCTCTTTGACACCATTGCTCAGGAGGGACAGGACAGCAGGACAGCAGGAGAAGTGACGCCTGTCACCTGTGCAGTCTTCAGTCTCAGAAGGTTAAAAACGCTGTGTTGCTCCGGCAGTCCATGTAAATACCACACACAGTACTGACGAAGGGACTCCCAATCCACATCTACTGGGCCACCCAGTAGTGACGAAGGGACTCCTAATCCACATCTACTGGGCCACCCAGTAGTGACGAAGGGACTCCCAATCCACAACTACTGGGCCACCCAGTACTGACGAAGGGAATCCCAATCCACAACTACTGGGCCACCCAGTAGTGACGAAGGGACTCCCAATCCACATCTACTGGGCCACCCAGTACTGACGAAGGAACTCCCAATCCACAACTACTGGGCCACCCAGTACTGACGAAGGGAATCCCAATCCACATCTACTGGGCCACCCAGTAGTGACGAAGGGACTCCCAATCCACAACTACTGGGCCACCCAGTACTGACGAAGGGAATCCCAATCCACATCTACTGGGCCACCCAGTACTGACGAAGGGACTCCCAATCCACACACTGCTGGGCCACACACAGTAGTGACGAAGGGGCTCCCGATCCACACACTACTAGGTCACAGGCTGGTCAGCTTCACTCTTCATCTGTGCAAACCTGTGAGGAAGCAGAAGAGAGCTGAACCCTTGCAGGTACAAACATACATGTGTGCACATGTGTCTCAGACCCACAGGGAAGGCCCAGTGGCTCAGCCATCACCGTGCACACACAAGGGAAGGCATGGGTCTGCTCTCAGGGGAGCTTGGGGCCTGACTACTGACATCATTTCTTCCAATGGATGTGCACTGTCTCAAGGCAATATACTTTGTCTATTTATTTTATAACTAAGAAATACTTGTTCCTTAATTCCAAGTCCCTGTCACCTCCACAGCTAATCCACTGGTGCTCCTTAACCCCAGTCTGCATCTTTCTGTCTTGCATGAGGAAGTCCTGGACCAGGCCCTGCTGTTTTGCTCATCCATCATCATTCTACACAGTCCCCCAGCAACATCTCTGACCCCAAATCTGTACCCTAGCCCAGTTTTCTCTTAAGTGCCAGTGCCAAGGATCCCAACGTCTACTGAGAATCTCTAGGAAGATATTCCAAACACACCTCACACTGACCCTGTTGGAGAAGAGACCAGCATCACCAAACCCCTCCCTCAACCTACTCCCTCAACCTACTCCCTTCTTGCTTTGCTCTGTGGGGGTGGTAAATGACCTTGGTGACAAGTCAGGAGGCCAGGGCCACCCTAGACTCCTCCCCTAACTCACTCACATATTATCTAACTTGTTCCTCAGCCAAGGCAGGTCTTCAAACTTCTACATTTGGCTGAAAACACCCTGGCTGTCCATCCTTAGCCCTGTGGTGTAGCCTCCTCATGGTCTTGTTCTCCAGGGCGAGCTAAAGTCTGTCATGTTGTTTCACAACAGAACTAAAGCTCCTTTGTGCAACCCCTCCTAACCTTTCCAGCCGTATCACTGCTCCTCAACGCCCTGTCCTCCCTGAGGCTCGCCATGCTGGCCACCTTGACTGCCCAGTCCTACCTGTGCTAACCTCCTCCGGAACCCTCTCAAACAGGCTCAGGCGCCTGACTGCTGAGAAAGCACTACCCGGGATGACATGACAGCATGCATGTCCTTACCACAGCGCTTCACACGGTGACGGGGCATCACTAACCCGTGTCTGGCCTCTAAATTCTGACCATACTTTCTTAGGAGTGAGTTTACACTTTCAGTCAATTTCATGTCTGTGTGTGTGTGTGTGTGTGTGTGTGTGTGGTTTTCCTGAGGTAGGGTCTCACTCTAGCCCAGGCTGACCTGGAATTCACTAGTCTCAGGGTGGCCTTGAACTCATGGCGATCCACCTACCTCTGCCTTCCGAGTGCTGGGATTAAAGGTGTGCACCACCACGCCTGGCTTTTTGTCAACTTCTTAAAATTCCATTTAACTGTCTCAATTGTTACCAAACAGCTCACACAGAAGAGCCTTAAGGAACATCTTGTAAGTGAAAACAAGAATCTGGCACAGGGCTGGGAAGATGGCTCAGCAGATAAAGACACTTGCTTTCAAAGACTGCTGGCCTGGGTTCAATTCCCCAGCACCCACATACAATCAGGCACAAAAAGCGGCACACGTGCCTGGCATTCCTTTGCAGTGTGGTAAGAGACCCTGATGGGCCCATACACACATATGCAAATAAATTTCTTTATGAAAAACATCTCTTAAAATAAGTGCCTTTCCATTTTACATGAGTATTTTATACTTAAGTTTACAAATTCCCTCATGTACCAGATGCAAAGCCAAACTTAAATGCTTAAATTTGAAGAACATCATCTTAGCAATTGGCCAGACCTTGATGAAAGAGTGGTCGAGGAGCTGGCTGGCCGTCCACCGCATCTTCGGGTCGCTCTGCAGGCAGTGCGAGAGGAAGTCCTTTCCTTCGGGGCTCAGCCTTTCAGGAACGGCAGGCTTGTGCCCCATCCCCACCTTATACATGATCTGAAAGTTGTGCTCATATTCATGCCAGGGCCTCTACAGCGACAAGGGAAGAACCAGGCTTTAACATTACATGGCGACAAAAACACAAATTATCTCACAAGTTATCTCAAAATTAGTTTATACCTGGAGCTAGCAAGCTTTTAATTAAAGGATCAAAAAGTAAACACTTTAGGCTCCTACAGCATACAACCTCTGCTGCAACAATTCAATTTTCTCCCCGGAGCACAAGAACAGCCACAGACGTGTATGCGAACAGGCTGCGCCTCAATGAAACTTTCTGTCTAAAATCAGGCAGCCAGGGCAACTTGCCTGACCCACTTGGAATGTGCTGCTAGTCCCAGCATCATTTAGACGCCATCACCTGAAAGTTGCATCTTTCGTGCAAATGAAATAATAATCCAACACAGTTCAATATTTCTCTCATGAGAATGCTTAACATGCTACCTTGTTAACAAATGAAAATTCCATCAATGCAAAACTTGTGACTATAGGAAAAAGGTGACGAGCAGGAGAACTAAGTCTGCCTCCCAATCTAACCGAGGAGCTGGTCAGTGATGGCAGCATGTGCCTCCAGCGCACTTCTCCCCTGCTCGGCCTGCCCCGCCCCCTGTGCCGGGCACATCTATGTGCGCATTCAGCAGCTGCAGAGTAGGGCTGGGTGACCTCACTCATCTCTAGGAACAGTGAAGGGTTCTCATTTCTTGCTATACAAACGGGACGATACAGGCATACACAATGCGCATGTATCTTTTCTTTTGGGTTTTTGTTTTCGAGGTAGGGTCTCACTCTGGCTCAGGCTGACCTGGAATTCACTATATAGTCTCAGGATGGCTTTGAACTCACGGCAATCCTCCTACCTCTGCCTCCTGCGTGCTGGGATTAAAGGCGTGCACCACCACGCCCAACCCTGTATGTCTCTTTCTATATATTTTGCTGTATAAGCAATACTACAAAGGTAAGCATGTATCTTTCTATACACACACATGGTTACTCCTCAGCAGTATCTCATCAGATGCAACCCTTTCTCAGGCTAAGTCCTTTTAAAATTCTGGACAGAACTGAAAACTTCTGCAGACCAATTCCATGATCCTGAAATTTTGCCTACAATATATGTCTATTTCCTCATACCTCTCTAATAGTGAACTGTAAAAATGTCACTCATATGCTAAGCAAAAATTAAATGCATAATTCTGACTATTAGTGAGGACTATTCATTTATTTTTGTATTATTATTATTATTATTATTATTATTATTATTATTTTGGTTTTTCGAGGTAGGGTGTCACTCTAGCCCAGGCTGACCTGGAATTCACTATGGAGTCTCAGGATGGCCTCGAACTCACAGCAATCCTCCTACCTCTACCTCCCGAGTGCTGGGATTAAAGGCGTGTGCCACCACGCCCAGCTCATTTGTTTATTTTTAATGACTAGATTTAATACTTTAGAACAGTTTAAGTTTATAAAAGACTTAATTGGAAAGGCTGTGGAGAGGGCTCAGTGGTTGAAGGTGCTTGCTTGCATAGCCCGCTGGCCTGTGTCTGAGTCCCCAGTACCCACATAAAACCTGATGAACAAAGTGATGAATGTATCTGGAGTTCAGTTACAGTGGCAAGAGGCCCTGGGTACTCTCTCTCCCTGCTTGCCAATAAATACAAATATTTTAAAGAAAACTTAATTTGACAGTATAGAATCCCCACATTTCCCATTCACTTCCCCTGCCCAGTTTTCTGTTATCCACAACTATTAAAATGAGTGTGGTCCATTTGTTACAACTGATGAAACAACATCTATGCATTGTTACTGATCAATATCCATCACGAGGACTCACTCCCTGTCCTGTCATGTCCTGTCCTGTCCTGCATGGGTCTGGATAGTGTGTAATGACATACCCGTTGTTATGTGAGACATACGTGTGTAATGACATGCCCGCCGTTGCTATGTGAGAGGTCCTCCGTAGACATGTGAAAACAGGTGCTCCCCACTTGGTGGCGCTGTTCTGAAGGTTGTGGAACTTTAGGAGCGGGAGCCTTGCTGGTGGAGTGAACACTAGAGGTGGGCCTTGAGGTTTAACAGCCTCTTCCTGCTCATCCTCTGCTCTGTGACTACAGATGTGTGTGATCACCTGCCTCATGCTCCTGCTACCTTGCCTTCCCCACCACGATAGATCACACACCTTCAACAGTAAGCCAAAATAAACCCTTCCTTGCTGAAGTTACTTCCTGTCAGGTATTTGGTCACAGCAACAAGAAGAGTAGTGTGCTGTTTGAAAGAGTCGCGTCACCACCCTGAGGGCCTGTGCGCTTTACCCTCCTGTCCCCTTCATCCAGAACCATGAGCTGTTTGGGTCTGAGACAGGGTCTTTCTATGGCTCCCAGTCTGGCCTCAGACTTACAACCCTTCTGCAGAACTACCAGGATTACTTGGTGGTCTGGAACCGCAGGCCATTTTTCTGTCCAAATAGTTCTAGCTTTCACACAGTGGTGCAAAAGTTACTTACTACTTACTCTCCACACAATTACGTAGCGTCTTGCAGCTGGAATCTTCCACCACTGAGCCATAAGTGTTTAGGCTCCCCATGTGTTTCAGAGGCCCACAGCCCACGGCTTTCTGTCCCTGAGCACTCTTCCCTGAGGCTCACGCACCATCCTTTGTTCGTGCACCTGTCCTCTGAAGATCATCATGACCACTTCCAAGCCTGGCATTCATGAGCAGCGGCTGCCAGTGATTGCTGCGCAGGCCTTGTTCTGGGTCTCGTGCTTCTTCTGGTAGCTGCAACCTTCTCAGTGTTTTCATGCAAAGTCCACACTTCTTTAAATCTACTCCTAAGGGTTCTCTAAGGCACATGCCTTACAAATACTTGTTTCCCAGTTTGTGATTTTTCTTAACCTTATTGAACTTTTGATAAGCCACATCTAATCTCTAATCATGTTCTCTAGCAGAGCTATGTCCATAAAACGTACAATAAATGTCACCTCCTCAATTCTGTGGTGGACATACACAACTTACAGTGAACAACACCCCCTCACTTCTGTGGTGGACACACAGAACTTACACTGAACGACACCCCCTCAACTCTGTGGTGGACATACATAGCTCTCCTGAGGTTGTCCTTCAGGTGCAGTTGCTGCTTACCTTGCCAGTCACCATCTCTATGACGACACACCCCAGACTCCAGATGTCTGCTGCACGCCCATGGCCTTCTCCTTTAGCGCGAGTGATGACTTCAGGTGCCATGTAAGCTTTAAAAGTCAGATAGGTGATAGCAATGGGTTATGATGCAGAATCTTGAATTAAGAATACCAAGCAATAATATTTTATAATATTCTTTCCTTTTGTTATATAATCGGAAATATTTTAAATTCAGTTAGGCATTTCAAATCAACTTATGTGGACTTTTTAGGGACAGAATTCTCTTTTAATATGACTATTTGGGGGCTGGAGAGATGGTTTAGCAGTTAAGGTGCTTGCCTGCAAAATCTAAGGACCTAGGTTTGATTCCCCAGTACCCACATATGTCAAATGCACAAGGTGGCCCATCTGGATTTTGTTTCATTGGCTGGAAGCCCTGGCACACCCATTCTCTATTTGCCTCTTTTTTCTCTCTCCCTCTCTCTCAAATAAATAAATAAGTAAAATTTAAAAAATAGACAATTTGACCAGGTGTGGTGATGCATGCCTTTAATATCAGCACTTGGGAGGCAGAGGTACGAAGTTAACTGAGTTTGAGGCCAGCCTAGGCTAGAATGAGACCCCACTTTGAAAAACCAAAAAGACTATTTATTTATCCAAGTGAGGTGGAGGACACCTTTTATCCCAGCACTCGTGAGGCAGAGGTAGGAGGCTTGCCATGAGTTCAAGGCCAACCTGGGTCAACAGTGAGTTCCAGGTCAGCCAGGGCTAGAATAAGAACCTACGTTGGGGGCTGCAGAGATGGTTTAGTGGTTACGCACTTGCCTGTAAAGCCTAAGGACCCTGGTTCAAGGCTCGATTCCCCAGGACTCACGTTAGCCAGATGCACAAGGGGGCGCAAGCATCTGGAGTTCGTTTGCAGTGGCTGGAGGCCCTGGCACGCCCATTCTCTCTCTCTCTCTGCCTCTTTCTCTCTGTCTGTCGCTCTCAAATAAATAAATAAAAATAAACAAACAAAAAAATTTTTAATTAAAAAAAAGAACCTACCTTGAAAAACAAACACCAAAAAGAAAAAAAGGGAGACCACTGTAATTAAATTTGTTTATTTGGGTGCATTTGCAGTAGTTAGTATGTTCTGGGTGGTCTGTGTGCGTGTGTATGTACACGTGAGCATGCAGACACACTCACCCTGTGCACATGCAGGCGGAGATCAGAGTCTGGACACTGAGTGTCCTCCTCTATTAGTCACTGAAATTGTTTCTGAGACAGACTCTCTCACTAAACCTGAGCTGGCCAGCAAGCCCCGGCGATTCTCCACCTCTGCTGCCCACAGGACTGGGTTGTAGATGTGCATGAACACACCCAGTGCTTTACGCGGGACTGAACTCAGGCAGTCTCAGACTCACTCAGGACCTCACACTTGCCCTTAGCCACTGAGCCATTTCCCCAGCCTCTAAAAGACAACTTTTAAATGTGAGATTTTCAAATAAACTGTATTTGTAATGAAAACAGGAAATTTAACTTGCAAAAGAAATACAATTTAGTAACATAAAGTGATCAAAACAAGCAGCCACCATGTAACTGCAATGTTGTTCCAAGTGGAACAGTTTCCATATGACCAATGTAAACTGCCAAGTACTGGGACTCCTGCCTCAGCTCCGAAGGAGTCGTCTGACTTTCCCAGTCACACTACTGTGCCCAGGTGGAAGGTGTGTGGGAGTGGCCTGCGAGGTGACTGAACTGCTCTGGAGGGTTCTACTGACAGGGAAAGAAGGTGAACCCAGGCCTAGGACACTGAAGTCATAGCACAGAGAGCAGCTGGGCAAGGCCTACCTGCTGTCCCGAGGGTGCTGTTCACCTCGCCAGGCATGGTCTGGGCATTGTTTTTAAGCTTTACTGAGCATCCAAAATCTCCCAGTTTGATTAGTCCAGATGAAGTAAGGAAGATATTGGCACCTAACAAGAAATAAGCAGATATTCATTAGCCTCAAACACAAGACAGGTACTTTGTAACGTTTACATAGTAATGTAAGCCACCAAAAACTTTATTCACAAATAATACAAAGTTTTTTGAAACTTCACTTATCAGGTGTGACCAAAGAAAGATCTATGAACCTTACCCACAAACATTGATACAAAGTGACAAAATGTTAACATCAGAGCTGATAATTTCCACATTGAAATGCACAAGTAAATTCAGCATTAAGTACTCAGACATACCTAATGAGAAATTTTATACAAAATACAAATGCTTTTGGCAGACCTTGACTATTGGGATTGTTTCCAAATAGCAGTTTCTCAAACAGGAAGTGGCACACGGAAAAGAACTTGTGCATACACTGCGGTCCTTTAGCTGTAAACTGAGGCTACTTCTGGATTTTATATTATTATTGACGTGATTGTTTCTGTATGCGATAGGTACACCTAACTTCTGCCCCAGTTGGACTTGAGGGTACTGCTAATTTCCCAGGGCAGTTTACTTTTGTTACAAGCAAGAAATTAGTGCTCCAACTAAGTCACACATCTCTAGCACGCATCTTTTGACACTCATTCAGAAAGCAGCACAGCCACTCAAGTTGGATGATTAGCCGTGCAAGGACATGAGTCCACATTGTATCCTTCACAGCCGGAGCCTCCCAGGGTCACTCTTCATGATGGGTGGCACAGGGTGTTCTTATCCATGTGACCATTCTTGGTCATGCTGAATTACCGAGCATTGATAAGGACATCAGTGATCTAAGTGACTCAAGGACTCTCGTTATGCCATGGGATATAACATGCAGACACCCCTTCACAACAACGCAGAGGCTGATGGCAGAACTGGAAACAGGTAACACCAATTAAGAAAATGCCCCCAGAATTCCCAGGAGAGCAAAGCCATATGGTAGACAGGAGGCAGCTAACAAGACTGTCACGGGCTGGGGTTCATGAAGGCATGTGGCAGTGCAGGAGTAATTCAAGCACTTTGACCAGAGCCGTGTCTGGGAGAATCCAGAGTAGCCCTGGTCAAAGGCAATTCCCAGGCCAGTGTGCTTACATTAGCTAACCTCAGATGTCAGGAGTGCCTAAGTGACAGTTCCCAGGACAGCTATTCCCTCAAGGTGGGAGAGAGCACCTTAACCGCCCCACCTGACCAAATCACCCTGTCAGAACTCTAATCTGGAAGTCAGTGTAAAAAACAACAAAGCCATCTCTGTCTCCAAAGACATGGCTGCATGCTGATTTCACAGGTATCTGTCACTTTACATATTCATAACATTCATTACATTTACACACATGTGTACACACACACGTACACACGCACATGACCCAGGAAACGAAAGGCTGTTTGGTCACAAGTGTCTATCAAACACACAGGCTACCCCAAATCAGTCAGCAATAACAGTACACTTCGTTTCTTGGACAGTTTCTCTAGCCCTGCTGCGGAACAAGAAGACAGAGAAGATGCTTCTGGTGCTGGGGAGGCCCGGGGCGCCCTCCCCGCTCACCACAGGACTCTCAGCAGCACAGGCGCGTCTGCGCGGAGGAGAGCCCTGCGGAAGCGGGAGCAGCGTCTTCGGAGCCTCCAGGACCTGTGCAAGCGCCTGCGAGTGAGGGTGACTACCTTTGATGTCGCGGTGAACAATGCCGTGCTCGTGGAGGACGTTAATGGCGACAGTGATCTGCTTTGAGTACAGCCTGATGACGTGCTCCTGAAGGCCCAGCCTCGAGACCTCCTCTAGCGTGCCCTCGTCACAGTACTCCATGAAGATGTACATCTCCTCCTGGGGAGGGTAAAGCAGGCCATGTTGACGGCTGTCTGCCAGAGCACAGCAGGAGCACTGGCGCACCTCCATGTCCCCGCCCCCCGCCCCGCCCCAGAGGGGCACCAGGGCCGGTCTGAGTGCTGAGGCCTCACTCAGCACCCATCTAGCTCTTCTGAAGTAGGCAGCCTGCCACCCGTGTGGAAGCACACAGCTCGTTCTCCAGGAATGGCTTCTCAAACCACAGGGGATCCCTTGATATAATCCCCCAAGCCCAAGTCTGCCACGTGAGCTCAGGCAGGGGCCGAGCTCTGAAACTCCTGTGAGTCTTCATGAGAACGCTGACAGCGATCAAATCCCGCTCCTCTGGCAGCTGCAGACCTACACCAACGCACTCCAAGCTGTCCTGCTCCCTCTCTGTGTTCATCTCAACACAAGGTGACTGAACTTACAGCTTAGTTTTCCTTATTCCCTGAAGGTTCTTATAACCACAGAGAAAAAAAACGAGTATCAGTGGTGTGTGGCAAGCAGAAAAGTGATAAGTGATGGCCACAGGAAGGGCGCCGAGAGACTCTTCGGCCTGGCAGCACGGGTCTCAGTGCGTGTGGTGGTGGGCTCACGACTACAGTCTACAACTTACATTTCAGGAAGAACGCCTCTAGTTTCAGAGAGAAGGCAGAAATGATGTAACTCATGGAGATTTCCTGACAATTAGGCAAAGTTACTGTGCTCTGAAATGAGAAGACCTGTGATGTAGAACAGGACTCCATCTGCCCTCACTGACACCTCACACATGACTGTGACTGCAGCTGGCTTACTCTGTGAAGCTCCACACCAAAGTACCGGACCAGGTTGGGGTGCTTGATGCCTTCGAATATTTTCAGTTCGTCTGCAGTTTCCTTGATAGTCTTATGGTCATTGGGCTGGAACCGGATCTAGAAAGGAAACTCGCTCATTACTATGGCCACTGTCACCAACTGGACAGGAGCGTCTTCAGTAGGGAGGGTTGTAAAGCTGTCTCCCGGCATTGTCACTGCCCAGGCCCACAGGACCTTGACCAGTGTGTCTATGACTTTACTTCCATAATTTTCCTTTGTGGTTCCAACAGACCTAAATATGCTTGTTTTGAATATGTACTGATATACTAGCTAACAGGTCTAAAGCCACAAGTCCAAATGAAATTGTCCAGAGTACTAGTAGTTCACAGGCAACACTGATAATTCTGGTTCTAGCAACATACAAGAATTTGATCAGATTTTGCCCTTAAGAAATCTTCAGCTTGTGTTAGATCCCATAACTCAGTAAGACAATACAGCACTATGTGTCTGTGGTTGGATTTCTTTTTCGCTTAATATAATATTCCCAGGTCATTCACATTGTTAAAAAGGTTAACTACAGTTAGTAAAAATGTATGCATTTCAAATTACAAAAGTGAGGTGACAAATATTAATTAGCTTGATTCAATCATTTCCTATTATTTACATATCAATATTTTATAATGTAAACCATAAATATGTGCAATTATGTTCTTTCAATCAAAAATAAAAAGGGGAAAGATACAGACAACCGACACAGAGCATAGGCCTAAGGGAGATGGGTAAAGGCCAGCACAGTGAAGAATGAGCTCACATAAGTGGGCCAAGTGGCTGGGAACACACTATCACTAGCTCCTCCCACCCTCCCTCAGTCCTGTCTGCCTCCTAAGCTACACTGGACTAGTTCCCTCGCCCTTCCCTTCCTTAGTTTTCCCCATTCTAACCTCTGGCTGCTGAAATGCTACTCATTTCTGCCAGGCGTGGTGTGCACAGCTTTAATCCTAGCACTCAGGAGGCTGAGGGAGGACTGGCACAAGTTGAGGCCAGCCTGGGCTAGAGTGACACCCTTCTTTAAAAAAAATTAAATTAAAAAAAGAAAAGGAACAACAACAACAAAAAAAAAAACACCTACTCATTTGTGAAACGTATCACAAATGTTACCTGCTGCAAAGGCCCCTCAAGCTTTAAGCATACTTTCTGTCTCCCTGTTTTTGTGTACCTCTTTTGCATTAGAATGACCTGTGTTCACCCCTGCAGGAAGCATCAACACTTCATGGTTTGCACTGATGTGTGGGCCGCTCCAGGCAGTCTGACTGTCAACTAGCTCAGGACTCAGGCCAGGCAACTAAGCATCAGAGCGCCTGGTCCGTGGTGTGCACAGAGCTTCAACACTCACCACAAAGGCTCTCAGAGCAGCTGACTCACCTCCTTCATGGCCATCAGCTCCCCTGTGTCCACACTGATGCAGGTATAGACCTTCCCATACTGTCCTTCTCCTGCGAGAAATATGAGAAACCACAGACAGGTTAAGTCAGTGAAACTCATAATAATGCTGTCTACTGATTCTGAGTACATTTATAGATGTACCCCTGTGCTCCCTGGTTCACAGTGACACCCACACAGGCCTTCGTGTCCCTAAGCACCTGAGGCCTCAGGCAATGCCATCAACGCCTCATCTGTAAACATCTCTGAGTAGAGAAGAGACAGCTTTGGACATGAAGATGGGCGAGGAGCTGTCCTGGTGCACACTTCTGAGCCCAGGCTGTGAGTGGGGCAGGAGTGGTGGGGAGCACACCAGGGCCCTGCCTAGCCACAGTGCTGAAGGGCAGGAGGCGTGGGGCAGAGTCTCCTAACACTCACTGCCCTAGCATATGAAACCAGGGACAAAGGACTGAACAAGAGTGAGAACAATCAATAAAAGTTATAAAGTGTTTTTGACTGTTCAGGGTGCTTTATGTCCTAGGTAATTCTAAGGAACCTCCAGTTTCCTGGGGCCCAGAAAGTTCTCCTTCCTCACTGTGTTTGCCTCTCAGACCTCAATGCTTGATAAACATCACACAATCTACCACTAGTTAGTTTGTAAGAGAAGTTTCAGTAGATTAATTAATTAGGCAATATTTTAGGGAAAAAAAGATGAAGTCTCCTCTGAATTATATCCATTCTGTCTTAAAATAATATTCCTGTGGCAATGAAAAGAACACAGATGAGAACAAAAGGGTAAAAATCTCGGCAGTTCTCCACTGGAGACTTCTGGAATTGTCAAGCAAACTATTCAATTTAATGAACCATTCAAAAATCATTTCTAAAATTATTTTTAATTACTATTTATTTATTTAGCTACTTATTTTTGATTTTCAAAGTAGGGTCTTCCTCTAGCCCAAACTGACCTGGAATTTACTCTGTAGCCTCAGGATGGCCACAAACTCACAGTAATCCTCCTACCTCTGCCTCCCAAGTGTTGGGATTAAAGGCGTGTGCCACCATGCCTGGTCATTTCTAAAATTCTTTATTGTGTAACTCTTAGAAATGACATAATCATCATAAACATAGGCATATTTGCTATCTATAAGAAAAAGGACTTACTTAACCTAAAGAAATGTAAGTGCTGACATTTCTAACCGATTATCAACACCTCGCGTTCCTTGGTTTTCTTACCAATTTTGTTGCCTCTTTGCCACTTGAAGGTCACCTTCCTCAAACCAACATGCATGACATTATCATAGGACTTAGGAGTATCGCAAACTTGACCAATGATATTCTTTCTCCTCATTTCTCGATACCTCTTTTCTTCAAACAGACGGACTGACTTCTGGATAGCTTCTATGGGTCCCTGCTTAGAAGCAGTATCTGCAAGGAGAAGCAAGTTCATCAGTGCCAGTCCTTGTCCATGAACCAACTGCCAAGAACTAGCCATGAGAGCGGAGTGCACTCACACGCTGTAGTGCAGCATAGCTTCCCTGATCTACGCAGATGGTGGCAGCTGAATGGGGGCCCTTCAAAACAACCTGCTTATTCCAGCGAGTACCACAGCACACAGAAGCAACCTCCTCCTGCTCAGCCTACCGCGGGTGTCCGTTGGCTGCTCCAGCTCTGCTCTCTCAAGCCCACACCACTGTCCTAGGCACAGTTCCTTCAGTCCTCCACCCTACTGACCAAGGCCCCTAGGCCCGTTCGTGGGGGACTCAAGGCCCTGGAGAACCTGGACCTAGTTTCTCTTCTCTCTGGCAGTCCTTGCTTTAGTTGGTTTACTAAAGCCATTCTTCTCATCTTCTCTTACCACTTAAGTCAGACTGAAAGGCTTAGGTGACATAGCAAACCATCTACAACTCCCAAGACTGTTCCCATTTCCTACCTTAATGACTTGCTCACTACAATGCATGCTGAGCATGTGGGCTGTGGCACGGGGCTCAGTACACATGAGTTATAACTACTGTGCCTCCTCTTTGCCCATCAGGCTCCATAGCTTGACTTCTCTGGCTTATTTCATGACTTGAGGTAAGAAATACCCATGCAGATGTCAAAAACAAGTTTTGGGGCTAGAGAGAGATGGCTTAGTAATTAAGGCATTTGCCTACAAAGCCAAAGGACCTTGGTTCGATTCCCCATGACCCACGTAAGACAGATGTACAAGGGGGAGCATGTGTCTGGAGTTCGTTTGCAGTGGCTGGAGGCCCTGTCATGCCCATTCTCTCTCTCCCTCTCTCTGCCTCCTCCTCCTCTCTCTCAAGTAAATAAATAAAAATAAAGTATTAAAAAAAAGTTGCATGGACATTGTCAGCCTTACTATAGGATTCTGATTTTGTGCTGTCTTTGTTTTATTATTCACTGTACAAATGAGAGGCTGATGATGACATTCTCATGCATGTATATTGTGTAGCTTGATCTAGGCTCTATATAAGGGAAAATATGTGGCATTTCTTTCTCAGAGTCTAGCTGTTTTTGCTAAGCATGGTCATCTCCAGTCCCACCTGTCTCCCTGCACACGATGGAGTGTCATTCTTCACACAGATGACAGCGCCTCACTGTGTCTAAGCACCTCACTTTCTTCATCACTTCACCTGCTAAGGGCTGACTCCAGAGCCACTCTAGCTGCAGTCCTCTCTGTGTACTGACTCTTGGTGGTGGCAGCCTTGTCTTCCCCAGGGCCAGCTCAGCCTCTTTCTCCATGAAACTCTTCTGCACCTCTCTGGGCTACAGGGCCAAATCTCCTGCTGCTCAGTCACACAGTGCAGAGGGTGCTGAGGTAAGGAGGGCTGCAGGCGGGAGAGAGCGCACGCTCTCTCCTCTACCAGCCTGCCCTTTATTGAGCCTCTCAGAATATGCATTATCTTTTATGAATGAGGGTTATGCTGCCTACTGTTCAAGACATTATGACAAAAAGAGTGAAACCATTCTGTAGAACAGAAAGTGCTAGTCAAGTTCTCTGTCTAAACTTCTTAGCATAAAAATGTTTACTTATTTTACAAATACTATAACAAAGAATTGTTTAAGCTGCTTAAAAATACAAGATGAGTAAAACACATCACCAACCCAAAGGAGCTTTGTACTGTTCTGCAAATAGAAAATGTCCACAAAGTATACAGTAGAGAGAGAATGTCGGAGGCACAAGTGAAACCACACACATTAATGCAAAGGACCTGCTGAGTCAGAGGCTCCAGACTTCTACTGGAGCTGCTAATCCTAAGCCCTTGCTCATACCTTTGGTCTGGCTAATAAGTGTCCGCAGTTCCCAGCTTCTTCGTGCTGACCCGCTTGAATCGCTTCTTGGATATGCTGGCTCTGCAAAAAGTGTTTTTCACACAAATTTAAATTTACAAAATAAATATGCTAAAGGTGGTGATTAGAATCTGAGCTTTCTGGCAATTAATTATGAATGATTCATATGTATGGGTGAGAAACTGTCTCTATCATCAATTCTAGAAAATGGCACCAAATGAGGACATTGCTCAAGAGTTGTGAACTTCCCCCATAAGACACAACAGAACACCGGCAGACAGGGCTCCTGGGCCCCACTTCAGAGGCAGCTTTTGGGACCCTCACTCTGTTGCAACAAACACAGTAACACCTTTGCATTTTTGAGAAGAGTACTGAACAATGAAAATATCAGGAATGATATATTTTTAACAACTAACAAGGTAGACCTAGAATATGCAGCTGTGCTGAAATGCTGAAGCATATGGGCCAATGTCCTCACAAAGCTTGGGGCTCCCCAGCAGAACCTGGACATAAATGGCTGTGCGCGTGGAGAACGGGAATGCAGGCGACATTCCAGCACTTACCATCTCGCTCCTCCGTGGGGCTGGAGTGCCGACTCAGGGACCTGAACTGCAATTCAGCAGCTACGGAAGCCAGTCGATCATTTTCAGGAACGCTGGATCCCCTGTTTCAATGTGGTTTATTTTTTCACAATTGAGCCAAGGACTCAATGGAACTTAAAAGGAAAAAGCTGGGACATTCTTCTAGAATTCTGATTCTCAACTACGAACACTGCTGCCACCACTTTAACTGTCGTGCCCAGGTGGGGGCAACTGGCCTCCAGTGGGTAGAGGACAATGAATAGGCAAGCTCTGCAAAACCTGTCACCCAAAAGAACAGACCTGCCACTGAGACAGGGTGCCCTCTGGAGACGGCTGGGAGGGTTCTGGAACTGGAACGAGCTCCATCGTCATCTAGTCCCACAGCTTCCGCTACAGAAGAGCTTGTCACATTCACAGCAGAAATAAAATAAACTTATGTCCTTAAGCAACTGAATACATGGAAAGATCCAAAACTTAAGGAAGGGTGAAGATGCATTAGCCAAATTTAGGTCATATTTAAGGTTACCAGTAAACTATATTATGTACTTAATTAAAGCATGAGAAGAGAAGGGAACGAAAGCCCAACGATTTCTCAAGCAGCAGCCAAGCAAAACCACAAAGGAGCAAGCAGCTTAGTGAATTAAAGAATTAAGTTAATTAGCTGCCTTTCTAGAATTAAGTTAATGTTCAGCAATAAGGAGTAAAAGCTAGGATGAAATAAGAAAAAGTATCAGAGAACCCCAAATAAACAAATATGGAGGTGGGTCATTAAGAAGTTGTTGGCTCTGCATCTTCAGGAGGCTGTTGGGGTGCAGTGCGGCACGACCACGCTTTCATTAAACACCGCGGAGGGCCACGTGGGGAGCTGCACACACTGAAGTCCAGAGCACTTTTCAGCTCCCTGAGCCCTCAAAACTAGATAGTATGTGTCAGCTCTGATAAGAGGGGGCCATTTCGACTGCTATGAAGTTCACCAAACAGTTCTGATGTCACTGGATGGTCAAACCACTGGTGCTGGAGTGAAGAGGCACCTTTTACTACCAAGCAGCGCCACGCCACGCCACGTCACGTGGACTGCGGGACAGTGCTCAGCACCTCTGACTTCCTGCCTTCCCGTGGGGGAAGCTCGTCAACTCCATGACCTTCAGAATGGTTTGCAAGGGGAAAAGGCAAGAACACATACTCAATGGAAGGGGTATATTTACGATGCTTAACAAGGAACTGGAGCTATGAGGATGGAAGGTGGTTCACAGAGGTCACCCACAGCTGTGATGCAAACCCCCGCATGTCAGCTTTCTGAGAACTGATCATCAGCTCTTGGGCATCGGCAAAAGCCGGCTTCAGCAAGCCAGATACTGCAAAAAGTGTTCTTAGAAATAATGCCAGGAGAACTTAACCTCAGAATACTGATTTCCTAGGTCAGATAAAATCAATGAAAAATGTCACAGACCACTGAAGGAGGCCTACTGACTCTGAATTTTGGTTCTCGTGTCCATAAGACAGGCAAAGGATGCACACTGTGGGCAGACACCAGAAGTCACAGGTTTTATGGTGTCCCCTGTCCATATCCCCACACTATGTTGACTCAGGCTGCCAGTGGCAGGTCTGGGAGGCAGTGACCTAACACTCAGCAACCCACACGGCCAAGTAGGTCCAAGTGATGTCTGTGACCCTCATACATCTCTATGTATGTAGCTTTGTTCTTTTCTACCTATGTCATGACACACTGTCCAAAACCGAACACTGTTTCTTTGTAATATTAATAAATAAAAACAACTTCACAACTGTGATGCTTATAAAATTCTTCAAGTATGGTGTCCAAGTTCACAACTGATACTTACAAAATGCTGTTTGCAACATGCTCAAAAACTGCTTATGCTCAAGAGTCCACAAAATACCTGCTGTGGCCATGGAACAACTGCCCTAAGCCAGATGCTCCACATTCACAGGACAGGGCCTTTCTTCCCTGCAGTCTGGAGTGTGTGGGACGTGCAGGGCAGCAGACGCACCAGCAGCCACCAGGCTGGTTAACGTTCCCAGTTACTTCTGTGCGCGGGGTCCCTTCACCCCGCGACTATGTAATGCAGTCCTAAGAAGGATAGTTTCAAGCTGGGCGTGGTGGCGCACGCCTTTAATCCCAGCACTCGGGAGGCAGAGGTAGGAGGATGGTTGTGAGTTCAAGGCCACCCTGAGATGACAGAGTGAATTCCAGGTCAGCCTGGACCAGAGTGAGACCCTACCTCGAAAATCCAAAAAAAAAAAAAAAAAAAAAAAAGGATAGTTTTCAACAGCGGTCAAAGCAATATGGACAAAATGTAGAAATATTTGCCAACCAATGCTTTAAAATTAAAAACAAATGGTAAAAAGGCGGCTGGTTCAATATGATTATTAATTCTTTTTAGTTAACTGCTTAAGCTGTAAAATACTTGTATTTTTAGGTTAGAAACACTGTTAAAAATTAGGAATATTAATTATTTTAATGAGTGAAAAAACTGGGAAAGTTTGTAAATATCTTAGACTGTTATTCAAATAAATCTAAAAGCATTTTAGCCTTTTCCATTAAATTAGCCACGTCATTGCCACTGAATACAGTATCTTCCTATGCACTGAAAAGAGACCACATTCTATCACAGCTTTGCCTGTTTTGATCAAATCTCCCATATGCATGCATACCACCTTCCTCACTAGAAGAAGGGAGTACTGACAGGGTCCCTTCTACTACAACATCAGAGTGGACTTAAGAAAAAATAAGTCTTTTCTCCATTAAATGAGAACTAATAAAAGCCTATATACCAAAACTAAAAAAACTAACCTGGTGCAAACTATGAGTCCCTCCACTTGTATGAAAGACAATGCAAGAGACTTAAATATTTCTGAAGCTTGCCAAATGTCTGGCAGTTCTCTATGGAATGATCTACTCCCTAAATAATATATGAACCCTATGACTTCACCTTCCACTTTAACTACCTCTAATCAGTAATTATTGTAAATTGAAAATTAGAAAACTAATCCTCCTAAAAAATAAGACCATGGCCTAGTGAAACACCACCACCTAGGAAAGGCTGCCAGCCTCAGCTTCCCACCCTTCTCCTGTACCCAGGGTCTTTCCTCTGGTTCTCTACATGCCAGCCTCAGCTTCCCACCCTTCTCCTGTACCCAGGGTCTTTCCTCTGGTTCTCTACATGCCAGCCTCAGCTTCCCACCCTTCTCCTGTACCCAGGGTCTTTCCTCTGGTTCTCTACATGCCAGCCTCAGCTTCTCCCACCCTTCTCCTGAGCCCCGGGGTCTTTCCTGATACTCTGGAGCTATGCCTGGTGGAGTCTCTGGTTATTTTGGCCAATGCTGGTCACAAAGAAAAATACTAACACCAGAAAATGGTCTACTCCTGCTGCATGCTGCCAGTATCTGGGGCTGTGACAAGCCACAGGGGAGCAACACTTCTGTACCAGAGGAAAGAAGCCCAGTGGTCCCCTTGGCATACACCAAGGCTAAGGCCCCTGCAGAAGGGTGCAAGGGAAGGCAGGGAGGCAGGACACTGTGCAGTAGGACTACCTGGTATCAGGGCCACTGCTGACAGGTTTGGGCGGTGCAGGGTCACCACCACTGAGGCCAGGGCGGCCGGTGGCAGTGGCGGCAGCAGCGGCGACAGTAGCAGCAGGGCTGCCGTGGTTCCGAGCGTCTGAAGGCACGCTCCGAGTGCTAAGACAAGAAGAAAGGCTTCAGGAACAAGTGAGAAAGGGGGTGGACTTGCAAATAAAATATGGCAAGGCGGTGAAAAAAAATCCTTATAAATATAAATCACTGTAAATGCTGTTTGAGATTCTGGCTTAAGTGTGAAAAAAAATAAATTTTAGTCCTTACCTAGAAAAGCCTGTCAAGTAAAATTAACTTGTAAAAGGAATCACGCTGGGAAAGAGGACACTCACTGGCTCCAGAGGCAGCCCCCAGCATACACACTGAGCAGACGGTCTCTGACCTGGCTTTAGTGCCGAGTGCTTCAACCATGCACCCTCATGAGAGCCAACACCACAGAGCAGCTCACTCCAGCTTTCTCCATTCTCAGAATGACACTGAGTGCTGTCCCCCAAATGTTTACTATGCTTTGGATACTTAAATTTGTTTTCTCAAGGCAATTTTTTCAAGAAAGAAAAGGAATTACTTGAAAGCCAGAAAGCACTTAGTAGCTCAGGTTATACAGAGAAGCTGAGAAGCTAGGCTATCTTGAAAGGGGCAGGTCTGTTTTGTTTGCAGCCTTTCTTTTGCACCTAAGGCACTATTGTATGCTTCAAGATAACACAAGTGAAAGCTCTAGAAAGCATCTGAACGAGAGGACAGGAGAAGCACTGAGCTCCCAGACAAGCACCCAGTGGACTCAAGGCAGGCCCATGCACATCAGGGAACAACCCACAAGGCAAAAGAACGGGGGTACGCCAAGTACCTGAGTCCCTCCGGAGCTGGGATGATGAGGTGCGGGTTAGGAGGGTCACTGTGGCATCGAGGTACCTTCACTGGACGGGGACTGTTCCGATGGATAGCTGCCAAAAATGGCAATGAAGGCAACTTGTTAAAGTGGGCCACAGAAAACTTTCAAACCAGGCTATTTAATGTAAATGGAATATCATTCAGTTTTGCCAGTGACTAAAATAAATCCATTCGTGAATAAACAATTGCATATATAAGTACTATGAAAAAAACATTACTTTTTGAAAGTTAATAGTTATATCCCACATTCAAATTTTTCTCCACCAATAAACCTTTAAAAAGAATCCCAGTCTCTCTCTTAAACAAGCAAACAAAGAAGTATTGCTTGCAGTACCAGGGCCTAAATCCAGGGTGTCTCATGCATTAATTAGGCAAGTGCTCCACCCAAGTGAGCTACAACTCTGTCCTTAAAATTAGATGAAATTTAAATGAAAAATTGAAACTATAGCTCTTACCTAGAAGTCACAAAAATGTAACAAGTCCATTTTTCTGATAATTAAATGTAAATAGTGGTGTGCATGCATAATACTTCGCCAGGTCTAATGTTTTACTTGTACTTTAACTTTTAATCACTATCTGACTGACTCTTACTTGGGTTTTTCTGTCATGTTTTCGCTCCATGTGTTAATAATTATAGTCTGCTTATGTTTTATCCCAACCAGAAATCCTCATGTGTCGTGGTTTTGTTTCCTTCCTGTTAATAACATCACATAGAAGCTGGGCGTGGTGGCGCACGCCTTTAATCCCATCACTTAGGAGGCAGAGGTAGAAGGATTGCTGTGAGTTTAAGGCTACTCTGAGACTACATAGTAAAATTCAGGTCAGCCTGAGCCAGAGTGAAACCCTACCTCGAAAATCCAAAAACAAAACAAAACAAAAAAACCACATCACGTAGAAGAGAGAAAAGTGCCAAAGAGGGAGATTGAAGCTCCCTTGAAAAACCAAGCATTATAATCCCAGCACTCGGGAGGTAGAGGTAGGAGGATTGCCGCGAGTTCGAGGCCACCCTGAGACTCCATAGTGAATTCCAGGTCAGCCTGAGCTAGTGAGACCCTACCTCGAAAAACAAAACAAACAAACAAAAAAAAAAACCAAGCATTGTTCACAAAAGCTAGGCCACTGTGTTTCTGGTTCATTACTCAACTACTGCAATGCCAAGTGAAAGATATTCAGTTGTATTATCACAGGTTTAAAAAGAAAAGTAAAAATGGTATGATGAAGATCACCATTAACACAGTAAATGCTAGGAACAACCTCCATCAAAATTACTACAAAAATTCCCAATGAAGGCATAAATAAAACATTTTTTTAAAGGTCTGGAGAGATGGCTTAGTAGTTAAGGCACTTGCCTGCGAAGCCTAAAGACCAAGGCTCAATTCCCCAGTACCCACATAAGCCAGATGCACAAGGGGGCACATGCATCTGGAGTTCATTTGCAGTGTCTGGAGGCCCTAGTGTGCCCAACCCTCTCTTTCTCGCTTAAATATATATATATTTTTTAAAAACCTACAACACACGCTACTAGTATTTTTCATGCATGAAACATTTACTTGAAGAGTATGTATATAGACATTTACAGAACAAACAAAACCCCATAAAGAATGGTAGAGAGGACATTAGTACATCCACAAGAGAATGACTGAGATTTCTACCTCTGACAAATTAATATCCAATATAAGCTAAGTTTTATACAGTAAATGGCATGAAAGCAAACACCCCTAAATACATGGTGGGTGACAGGAGCACAGAGAAAGGCAGTGAGGAGGAGTCTGTTCAGTTACAGGAATGCACAGAGAGCATGTCGGCTACCACTGCACCTGCCTCAGCAGAAGAGAAAGAAAGAATGCAGCAACAAGGGAGGGAAGACAGTTCCCACGGTCTTCTTCACTGGATTCTCTTGTAAGAAAAACAAAACAAAACCAGCAGACACTACTGTGCATGGCACACTAGAGTGACGGTTTCAACCTTCACTAGCACCCCATTTCAGGCATTACAAAGGGAGGCTCAATGATGTTAAATGCGCATCCCCAGGTCACCTGCTGCCAAGCAATATGACTCTGGGCTCATTCCACAGTAGTGAGGGGACAAAGGAAACCTGAAGCACACAGAGGGAACTACTACTGAACCCCCCACTAGCAGTTTACAGTGGCAGGCATGTTGAAAGATCACAGCCCTCAACATACTGGTGGTTACCTTTGGACTATGAGCATAGGCATCTTTTGTTTCATGTATTATTTTTACAGTGAAAAATTGCCTAAGTGTCTATCTTCTAGAATTTTTTTTGTTTTGTTTTGTTTTTCAAGGTAGGGTTTCACTTGAGCCCAGGCTGACCTGTAATTCATCATGTAGTCTCAGGCTGGCCTAGAACTCAGGGTGATCCTCCTACCTGTCTCCCAAGTGCTGGGATTAAAGGCGTGTACCAGCACCCCTGCCATCTTCTGTATTTTTCTAATTGTTCTAAGTTATAATTTTTCTATAGAGAAAATTTTATGTCTCAGATAATAAAATATTTTTTGACAGAAAACATTTTAAGGAAGTGATTTCTACTGAATATGTGAAGGCTTATGGCAATAGGCTTATGTAAGTTTGGTAAAAAATACGTCTATATAAATGGTCAGAGTTTTATAAAAAATAACTTTTATTACATAATAGGCTTAGGAGAAAAAGTCTGAATAAACTAAATGATTTTTTACAATTTTGTTTATTTTTATTTATTTATTTGAGAGCGACAGACAGAGAGAGAGAGAGAGAATATGGGTGCGCCAGGGCCTCCAGCCACTGCAAACCAATTCCAGATACGTGTGCCCCCTTGTGCATCTGCCTAATGTGGGTCCTGGAGAATCGAGCCTTGAACCGGTGTTCTTAGGCTTCACAGGCAAGCGCTTACCCGCTAAGCCATCTCTCCAGCCCAAACTAAATGATTTTTTCTTAAGATGTATGAAGATTTTATTAGAGTAAGAGAAGAAAAGAGGGGAGAGTATAAAGAATTCCTGCCCATGAGAAGGCAGGAGGGGATAAAGTACCAAACTAAATGAATTTTAAAAGCTGAAAAAAAAAATGATTTAAGCCCTTTCTTCAATCTGAATGTAGTTCAGTTGGCAGGGTGCTCGCCTAGTATTCAAGAAGCCTTGAGTTTGACCTCCAGCCCTGTATAAACTAGGCATGGTGTTGGACACCTCTCATCTCTGCACTCTGAAGGTAGAGGAACAAAGATCAGAAGTTCAAGGCCAGATTCTGAACTACATGAAACTCTACCTCAAACAAACAAAAAAAAAACATCAAGAACAATAAAACAACAACAAAAACCCTAAAACTATTCTAAAGTTTTTTTGTGGCTACCGAGCAACCTTTAAGAAACAAAGCTGATATTCAGCAAATTTACCATTTATGAATTATTTTTCATGTACTTTAAAATTGTATAAAATTCTTAAGTTTTCATTTTTGAGTGCTTAGCATATATAAATACAGCTTTGTTTTATTTACAGATTACATGAAGAATGATACAGACATTAATAAACATTTTTAATAAATATTTTCTTGGGCTGGAGAGATGGCTCAGCACTTAAGGCGCTTGCCTGCAAAGCCTAACGACCTGGGTTTGATTCCCTAGTACCTACGTAAAGCCAAATCCACAAAGTGGTGCATGCATCTGGAGTTCGTTTGTATTGGCTGGAGACCCTGGCGTGCCCATTTCCATTCATATTCTCTCTCTGCTTGTAAATAAATAAATAAAAATATATTTTAAAAAACTGAAAACAGGCGAGCATGGTAGTGCACGCCTTTAATCCCAGTACTTGGGAGGCAGAGGTAGGAGGATCTCCATGAGTTCAAGGCCACTCTGAGACTACATAGTGAATTCCTGGTTAGCCTGAGCTAGAGTGAGACCCTACCTCAAAACCTAAATAATAATAATAAACAAATTAATTAATTAAAAATAAATATTTTAAGTATTGAACATATACTATAAAACTGTATACTGTGTTTGAAACTAAAAGTAATTTCATTTTTAAAAAGTATGTCATATCAGAATTTATTATAGGGAGTGAGAAACTGGGAAACTGAGAAAACAAACAGATTTTAATGGGGAGAGTAGAATGCAGTATTGACACAATACCAGTTCAAACTAAGAATAACTTGGAATACCTATGTTGGCATTTGAATCTTCCTTTGGGGTTTAGAACGGTTGCTGTACAATTCTCTATATGTGTACTTTATTTCTTATTTATTTGTAAGCAGAGATACACACAGAGAGAGAGAGAGAGAGAGAGAGAGAAAGAGGAGAGAGAGTGTATGGGCATACCAGGTCCTCTAGCAACTACAAACAAACTCCCGATACATGCACCACTTTGTGCATCTGGCTTACATGGATACTGGGGAATTGAACCCAGGTCATTAGGCTTTGCAGCAAGCACCTTAACTGCTGAGCCATCTTTCCAGCCCACGTACCTTATTTCCAACATTCTCCTGCATATTCTTGAAGTATCTCTTATAGCAACCACTATGAATAGCATCAGTCCCAAGAGGGTTTGCTTATCCAAACTGGTATGTTCCAGGAGACTGCTGTAACAGCTATCTTACATAGGTACAAACCTGTAACAGGACTGTGTGGTTTTCCTATAACATGACCGATGCATTCATTCATCAAGGCCTGTAAACTCTAGAAACCAAAGAAAAGAAGGAAGATGAGGAAGAAAGCCTATTCTAAATGACATAAGCAATGATCAGGTCTTCAGTACATCTGAAAGAGACATACAACTTTGAGTAAGTACTTTCAAAGTCAGTTTAAAAGAAAATACATATAAATTGTACACAAACTATGTATTATTTAAAATAATA
This sequence comes from Dipus sagitta, assembly GCA_036346955.1. Classification (NCBI taxonomy): domain Eukaryota; kingdom Metazoa; phylum Chordata; class Mammalia; order Rodentia; family Dipodidae; genus Dipus; species Dipus sagitta. The sequence goes on from CM070778.1 coordinate 136,995,073, forward strand.
TAGTATAGTATAAATTCCATGTTCACAATTAAGAGCAACTTGACAGTCTGCTCCCTACAGCACAACAGCATGTGCGAGCAAAGCAGCAAGCACTTCTATGACTGGAGGACACCGTGAGTGAACTCACATTTCAGCAGCACTTCCTAGTCTGATGGGTCTGTCAGAACAACAGTAGTCACAGAGAATACTGGCACTACATTCTAATGATGGACACTGAAAGGAAAGAGCTAATCTGGTTCTTCATTAACTTCCAGCAGGCACCAATGAAGCTGGTAGTTTATGAGCTACAGAACCTGGCTGGGGGAGTGCTCGGTTGGCAAAGGCTGCCTGTGCAACCAAAAGGGTCCAGATTCAATCCCCAGCACCCATGTAAAAGGCTAGGTGTGGTGGCTGTTTCTGTAATCCCAATACTGGGTAGGTGGAGGTAGGAGGACCCCTGGGCTCAGGGGCATAATGTGAGCACTAGGCTGATGAGAGGGCCTGTCTAAAAAAGGTGGACGACATTCCTAAGAATGACACCTGAGGTCACCTTGCCCCCACATCTCCACCTGTGCACCCATGCACATTCAGAATCCAGCACGTTTGAGAAGACCCAGGGTTCAGGAAAAAACTAGATAGTTAACACTACTATTATGAGAAGGAAGGAGCACTGAAACATCGTGCTTTCAGAAGTGCCCTAATGTCTCAGCATCATCACTGCAATCACAAAAAATACCTAAGTACCACTACCACACCGAAGACAAACAATCAGGAAGTACAAAGTGATCAAGTGGTTTGTAATGACAAAGACTTTAGCATAACCCATACCAAGAAGTCATCTTCCGGCAAAGCTGAAATAAAGGCAGGTTCAATCGCTTGTAGAAAATCAAATCCTTGAGTTGCCCACCTGGCACATGAAAATATTCAATAGTCACAGAACAGCTGAGAAAATGCTATAGATGGTAATACTTAAATAGAATTTGAAATTTACTATCAAAAGCAATGCATGTTTTGGGGGTCATTACATAAATTTCTAGGCTGAGTAAGCTTATAGTGATCCCTTTTGGGGAAGGGACAAAATGGCCTTAAAAAAATTACTTAAAAGCCATGGGGCGGGGGTGGGGGGAACCTGGAGAAATGGTTCAGCAGTTAAAGTGCTTGTCTGTGAAGCTTAAGAACCTGAAATCGATTCCCCAGTACCCATGTAAGTAAGCCCAGATGCATCTGGAGTTTGTCTGCAGTGACTAGAGGCCCTGGCACACCCATATTCTCTCTCTCTCTCTCTCTCTCCCCCTCTCAAATAAATAAATAAATAAATAAAAATATTAAAGCCAGTGGGAAGCATGGGTATTCATTTGTAACTCAATAGTATTTATCACTGACAAAACTCCTACTTTCATTCCAAATGCAGCAAATTTATATTTTTCAGAATTGAAAAGTGGTTCCAAAGTGTCATGGTGTCTAATTACTTAATTTTTGGGAGGGAAAAGACATTAGCTATCCAAAAGACTTGTCTATCAAACAATGTGAACTCTTCAAAGATAATTTTGTTTGGAATGTGTGTGTGTGTGTGTGTGTGTGTGTATTTAAATTCCTAAGAGTTAAAGGGTTTCTTATGTATATAATTTCATTTAAAAATATCCTACTTGTAATAGAGTTAAGATTTTTTTTCTTATATGACCTGCTCACAAATCTGATAAAACATAAAGGACAAAATACATGCCAACCCCACACGCCTCAAGCCATAAACTCGCTGCTTGGCTGTACCTGGGTCTTGTTCCTCTGCCACTCTCGCACTTGGTCAGGACATAGTTCATCCACTTCCGGGCAAAGCTTATATATCTGTCTCCTATCTTCTGTCTGAACTCACCAGACATCAAACGAACAACTTCTTTATGATACTGTATAAAAATTAACAAAACCATTACAATGATACCCACAATATTATAATGTTCTATATACCTAAAATGTCATTTTCTATAATCCAATTCAAGTGTATATACTTTGAATAATACAAAAAAATATAGAGTATAGTATCTCAAGATACAGTTTTGTAAATGTTTTATTCAGAAGTTTGAATCAAGAATGTACTTTTGGGCTGGAGAGATGGCTTAGTGGTTAAGGCACTTGCCTGCAAAGCCTAAGGACCCACATTCTACTCTCCAGATCCCACATTAGCCTGATGCACAAAGGTAAGGCAAGCGCAAGGTTGTACATGCTAACTAGGTGGTGCAACAAGCATCTGGATTCGATTGCAGTGGCTGAGTCCCTGACACACCAATTCTCTCTCTCATTCTCTCTAAAAAGAAAAAAACAGAATGTACTTTTATGATATTAAGAATCTCTTAAACAGTTTTAAAATGCAGTAGACAACTGTTAGTATACCTATCTGATACTTTAAAAGAAAACTCCTATTCAACAGCAACATAACGTTCCTCAGTTTACAGCTAAGCAGACCTGTGGTACAAGGCTGACATTTCCTGTCACTACCATTATTAATTACACTACATTTTCCCTTATTTTATATATACATACCTCAAACCCAAAATTGTAGCCCTGAATCATTGCTTCTCGGGAGTACTGCTGCAACGTGACAGACTCAGACTCATCAACATCAGCATCAAACTCTGTTAGGAACATGTGGTCCACTCGGTCAATGGCATCACTTATTCTGTTGCATAGCTCGAGCGCATCATTCTGCAGAGTCCCAAACCATGATTAATCCAAAACAAAGCAAGTCACTCAGCACCCATTACACCCTGAACGATGCTCGCATTCACCACTATACAGACACCATTCACTACAATACACTTCAGACACATTTTCTTAGTTATCAAAAACATGACTTGGAAGAAATCCTATTTTCACTTTTATATGTAGCAGGTATTCATTAACATCTTACAAAATACAAGTGAAAACAACCCACTTAAGTGATAATATCCAGTGACAGTCTGGTCATGCTGGTGCCTTCAGCATTTTCATGTCAACCACCAGAGATGTTACTGGAAATGTCTGAGGACATTTTGGATTATCAAAACTGGTTGGGCAGAGGCTTGAAATGTTGACAAACATCCCACAACACACAGAAGGGCACCCCACCCAACATACATTCTTGGCCACTAATGTCAGTAGGGCAAAGGTTGACAAATCTGGTCATAATTTAAGCAATTCTGCTTCTTTGCAGTGTGAGGACAACTCCAATTTGAGTTTCCTTTCCACCTGTCTTTAAACACACCTGTGCACGCATGATGTCCATCAGGCAATCACCCTAACATTTCATCACAAATTATTCTTTCTAAAAAAATTAAAAAACACTCTTAAGGCATAGAAAATCAAATGTGATGTCTCCCAACGAATCAATTTGTGCCCATCTTCTTCCACCAGTCTGATCGCCAGTATTACTTTCCATTGTATATATCTAGATCTGGCCAAAACAGATTATTTGCCCCTCAATCAGCAGACCCAGAACCTTGATCCGTCCATCAGATCCATGGCCAGATGCTCCTCTTGTTAGTTCCATCCTAGGCTTCATGTTCTGAAACCCTCCCAAGCTGACATGCTACCATGGTGCTCCCAGATGCTACTACAAGGCACCAATCTCTCTTTCCTCTTACACTTCAGTGTGACAGCCCAGGCCCTTAGGTCTATAATACATCTTAGTTGGACACAGTGGCTCACACCTATAATCCTAGCATTCAGGAGGCTGAGCCTGGAGGACTGCCATGAGTTCAAAGCCACTCTGGACTACATCATGAGTTCCACGTTATTTGGGGCTAAAGAGTGAGACCCTGTCTCAAACAAAATAAAACTATAGGGTTGGAGAGATGGCTTAGCAGTTAAGGTACTTGCCTGTGAAGCCTAAGGTCCCAGGTTCAATTTTCCAGTACCCACGTAATCCAGATACACATAGTATCGCATGCATTTGGAGTTCATGTGCAGTAGCTAGAGGCCCTGGTGTATCTATTCTCTATCTACCTCTTTCTCTTTCTCAAATAAGTAAATAAAGAAAAAATGTTTTAAAACTATAAACAGAAAAGGAATAATCAACATCCTATAAAACCTTATTCTCAGGCTAGAGAGATGGTTTAGCAGTTAAGGTGCTTGCCTGCAAAGCCAAAGGACCCAGGTTCGATTCCCCAGGACCCCATAGCCATATGCACAAGGTAGTACATGTGTCTGAAGTTTATTTGCAGCGGCTAGAGGCCCTGGCATGGCCATTCTCTCTGTCTCTCTCAAAAAAATAAAAAATAAAAATACAAAAAACAAAACAAAAACCCCTATTGGCTCAAACTAGAAGGAAGGACAGCAGTGCCATTCACTAGTGTCAGGTGTGATTATAACTCCTAAGGGACACAGATAAATAAATCAGATAAACAGAAAACTAAATACTCATCAAATGACTTGTATTTCATGGATTGATGCTGCTTTAAGAAGTCAGGCCCAAATGTGACTGAGACAACATAGCCCATGGTTAGTGGAGAGGTATAAAGAGCAGAGTGATAGGAAGAAAAACTCAAGGTAATGACAACATTAAAAACGGGACAAAAAGGGCTTGGAAGATGATTCATTCAGTAATGTCTTGTTGTACAAGCACAAAGACCTGAGTCTTAATCCCCAGAACAAGTGCTGGATGAGATGGTGCACACCTATCCCAGTGCTTAGGAGGCTGAGATACGAGGATCTCCGGGCCCTGCTGGCTAACTAGTCTATCCTTATCTAGGTTCCCTAAGAGACCTTGTCTCAAAAACTAGATGCCAAGTGACTGAGGAAAACACCAAACATCAACCTCTGGTCTCCACACACATGCAATGCGCACATACATGCACCTGTATAAGAACCCCCAAAACAGGAAAGGAATGCAGGGTTCTGACTTGTCACAGACTTTGAAGGCATTTGGACCTGTCTACAACTTTTTCTTTCTATTATAGTTAATTTTGCTGAATTATTTGCTAAATTATAGAAGTACTTTAAGATTATACATTATTGATATTGATAGTGAATACTGGAAACTATTAAAGGTGAAAGAAATTTACATTAGAAAGAAGAATACACAAATTCTAATCCGGACTTTTCTGACAGGCAGCCATATGATCACTGCGATGCCATGAAATGAACCAATTTTCTATACTTTCCAGTCCTAGAGTTTGTTTCAGGTATGTTTAGTTTAGACCTGAACAAATGTAGACTAGGAAGAAAGGGGAACCACTCAAGAAGTCACATGCCTCAAACGACACCACACACATTACTAGGCTTCTCCACAGCCTTATACCCGAGCGCAGGGATGTCAGCTACAGAGGGGCAGCGCAGCACCTTAAGCTGCTGCAGAGCTCTGGCGATGACCGGCTGACTGGAGGTCTGCTCGTGGCGCAGGGTCATCAGCCCCTCGACGGACTGCTGGAAGGCTTTTCTCTGAATTACGAGCTGAGCGGACTCCATGACCACCAACAGAAGATTGTCCACCTGTGAGGAAAACCAAACGCAGGGCATAAAAACAGACCACTGACTATTGTTTTTTTTTTACTCCACTACAACCCCAGTCCCAAAACAGTGCCACCCTTGAGCCATCAGCCCAACCACTGTCTGACCAGAGGCACCTGCAAGTGCAAGTGTCTGGGCAGGCAGTGCTACGTGCGGGTGATCTGGCAGAGGGAAGGAGACTCCCAGCAGCCTGCTCAACACGGCAGCTCGAGTCACCCCCGACTCCAGTCAGTCTAGAGCACGGCTACCAAGATGGAGAAGCAGAAGCAGAGCCAAGGTGGCTCAGGAAGGTGAGGACAAGTAGAGTTGAAATGGCCTGGGAAGATGGGAAGGACAGAGGTAGAGTTGGGGAAACCTAGGAAGATGTGGGAGACAGGGGTATAACGAGAACAGGGAGAGATTGCCATGAATGGGCACTACTGTGTCATTTTCATTCTCTAACAGGCAGAAAACCTGCAGCTTTTAGGGGCATCTGTATGTATCACCATCATTCTCAAAGCACCAAAACAACAAACAACTACAGAACTGGGAGGCGGGAGGGTGAATAGGAAGGTATGGCTATTCCAGAAGGGACGGTGATAGAGCTATGGCAGAAGGTCTGGGAACCCCAGGAACTGGTCATTTACTGGACATATTTCTGGGTGCTGGGCTGGTAATTAATTTGAAAGGTGGGAGGACACATTTATGTTAGCAATTCACATTTCTGGTATAGCATGGTTCACTGAGACAAGAGATGCAAGAGGAAAAAACAAAACATGGGGTAAAGGGATATGGGAGCTGGCGTGACCAGCTCTGGTTGGCCTGAGTTCCAGGTGCGTGTGAGTCCTTACCATCACCATTCCTAAGCTGAACACATGTGAGCAGGCTGCTGTCAGCGGTAATAGAGTTCCAGACACTGACCAGGAGCCATCACTACTAAAGGAAACTAAACAGCACTGAGAGATCAAGACGGCACTACTTTTATTCTTTGGGAGCACTTCCGGAACTGGGATTTCTGGAGCTTTTTTTTTTTTTTTTTTTTTTTGGTTTTTCAAGGTAGGGTCTCACTCTAGCCCAGGCTGACCTGGAATTCACTATGGAGTCTCAGGGTGGCCTCGAACTCATGGCGATCCTCCTACCTCTGCCTCCCAAGTGCTGGGATTAAAGGCGTGAGCCACCACGCCCGGCTTCTGGAGCTATTAATTGCATTAATGAGACAATATCTCTTAAATCATGGGTCTCTAAACCTAACTATATGATGAAACAAATAAAGGAATACATATATAGGCTATTTCAGATATTCAGTGTAATTCAATATAGTTAACAGAAAATGATGGGGTATTTTCATACAAATATGCTGGAAATTACACCGTAAGACATCAAGGTACAGTTTAAGGAAGTCTATACTTTACTAGGGCTGTTTGTTATTCATAAGCTGCCAACAACTGGTTTTGTCCAAACGTATTCAAAGTATCACAGCTGATTAAGAGTTGGCTGGGAAAGTGGGGCGCTTGCTGGAGGGAGGCCCACCGACCTGCATGCTTCTCAAGGTATCAACTGTCTCCACCGGAGGCACGATTTTGACAGCCTGTGCCTCCCACGAGCCCCAGCCGTCTTCTGAGTCCTGGGCTCGGTCCCCATGCTTGGTTAGAAGCAGAAAGGCATCAATGAAGATGTCATCTGGATCCTTGGAGCAGTCCTTTCCTGCCGCAGCATTGAGCAGCTGCAGAATAATGCTCTTCTCCTCGGCCAGCGTGTCGGGAACAAACACATGCAAGTTGTCCAAGCCAGGAACCTGCACCTGCACAGATGACCCAGTCTTAAATTAATTACTGCCAAAACCCACACTAGCCAAGCAGGGTGGTGCATGCTTGTAATCTCAGCATTCAGGAGACTGAGGTTGGAGGATCACAAGTTTGAGGCCAACTTGGGATGTATCAAAGTGCGATCAGAACCAGCCTGAGATACAATGTGAAATCTTGTCTTTAGAAACAGAGAAAGAAAAGTATCCAACAAACCAGGAAAAGACAAGCAGGTTCAAGGAGCTGGATGTGGGGAAGCACACTGACCTGAGTGGGGAGGTGAACTGCAAGCTTCTCCGTGTGATTGAAGGAGGGGGGGGGGGGACTCTGGGAAAGGACCAGGCAAGTCCTTGCACAGTTTCTCCAGTCCAAGGACTACTCTCCAGTGTCTCACTTCCAACACCAAAGAAACTATGCCTTTAGTGGGATAGTTTACTGGGGGAAGTGAGTGGGAAACACCTCAGCCAATGCTAGAGTGACACTGTTCTGGGGATAGGGATCATAGAAAAACTCCTGGTGATCATTTCAATAAGGGTTACCACTGTCATGATGTCCTGTGGCCCACAGCCCTTCCTAGGCCATACACCTCCAGGCTCGGCATGTCATACAAAGATGGAAAAGTAATCATCTCAAGCTACTCCAAGAGTAAAGATGTCGCTCTAGTGATGACCAGGACACAGGCACAAAGACTCATGTAAAAACTCTGAACTACTCAAGAAATGTGAGGATTAAAAAATAAAATCATAATTCAAAAACAACAGAAATCTTTTTATATACACTATTTAAAATATATGCATAACTAAATTAATAACACAAGTTATTTATCTGGAAAATTATGGGAAAAGTGTACAGCCTACTATCTGGACTTTATGAAAAAGGTCTTAGTTCCTAGCACTGGGAAAACAAGTTTGAGTATTTTAAGTGAGAAGGACAAGCATTCCACATAGACATTCACCTTGACATATTGTTTTGCTTTCAGAACATCCAGGAGCTCGTGGATCGGGGCAGAGAATGTAAATTCTGCTGCTATTTCCAGGTCCTGTAACACAGTAACAAAGAAATCTCATCAGGAAAAGCTTTTGTCGGGGTAAAGGGCAGTGAGGAAAGGACGGTGACTCTCCTGTCAGGCTGTACACTCACCTTCCTCAGCATCTTAGCAAATCCCAGAGCTTTGGAGGCTCGCTCCCTGGCTTCGTGGAAGAGCTCCTTTAGTGCACGGCTGATCTCTACGACTGACCGCCTGTAAGGAGATGAAAGCCCGCCAGATACAAGAGCTGTTAAGAACGAGATGCAGGAAATTCCAAATGACAACATAAGCAACCTTTGCAGGCGCCATTCAGAGCAGCAAACAGTCACTGACTGTGTGACCAACACGCTCAGAGGCCTGCTCCTCACAGCATGACCAACACGCTCAGAGGCCTGCTCCTCACAGCATGACCAACACGCTCAGAGGCCTGGTCCTCACAGCATGACCAACACGCTCAGAGGCCTGCTCCTCACAGCATGACCAACACGCTCAGAGGCCTGCTCCTCACAGCATGACCAACACGCTCAGAGGCCTGGTCCTCACAGCATGACCAACACGCTCAGAGGCCTGCTCCTCACAGCATGACCAACACGCTCAGAGGCCTGCTCCTCACAGCATGACAAACACGCTCAGAGGCCTGCTCCTCACAGCATGACCAACACGCTCAGAGGCCTGCTCCTCACAGCATGACCAACACGCTCAGAGGCCTGCTCCTCACAGCATGACAAACACGCTCAGAGGCCTGGTCCTCACAGCATGACCAACACGCTCAGAGGCCTGCTCCTCACAGCATGACAAACACGCTCAGAGGCCTGCTCCTCACAGCATGACAAACACGCTCAGAGGCCTGCTCCTCACAGCATGACCAACACGCTCAGAGGCCTGCTCCTCACAGTTGTATAGAAATTATTTGAGTACTTCTAGGTAAGGCACATTAAATAATCCTCAACATTTTGTTCACTTTTCTCAAAACTTTATTATGACAATATTTTATGTTTGAGTTCTTGAGAGTCAGCTCATGATGTAGTTGAAACAGATGTGCACTGCCACATGCCACCTCTAGAGCGTCAGCTCGTACCCACCCAGCACATGGGGGAAGCGCCAGCAGAGCCCTATCTAGTTCACCCTCTCAGTTCTCCAACTCTCGTGTCTACTCTGAACCCCCAACATCAGCTGTCCAAACTACAAGACCTACAAACTAATTCCATTCCTTAGCTATTGACGTTTTCCCAGATGAGAACTGGGGCAGGGGGTGTACCCAGTGTTCTGAAACCCCAAGTTGAATAGTGAGCAAACACACTTGCTCTGAAAGTACAGGTGCTGAGACTGCTGATAATGTTATTTGTATAGGAAATCAACAGACAGCCATGGTTTCAAATACTTTTTAAGGTTCAACAGAGGGGATAAGCCAAGCATAAAAAAAATTAAAAGTGTGTCAAATGTCATTAAAAAGTACCACTGAACTGTTACAGAGATTTGAAAAGACAGCTAACATTCAAAGACATTCCAGAAAATACGGATGGAGATTATTACCAGATGCACAAGTTGCTACATGCATCTGGAGTTCACTTGCAGTGGACAGAGGTCCTGGCACACACACACTCTCTCTCTCTCTCAAATAAATAAATAAAATATATATTTTTAAAAGATAGCACTAAATAGATCCTGTTGGGTTAACTGCTCAACTTCCTCCCAGTCTACATAGTCTGGTGTGAAAAGGGCTCACCCAGGCACCCTGGGGAAGGAAAGCCCATGAGGCAGGAAGAGGCGCTGGAAGGCAGTGCCAACCTTATCTCGTCTGAGGCACAGCTGTCGTCAGCGCTGCTCCAGAACTCTGCACAGCTCTCCTGCAGGCCGAACTCCAGGAAGCTCCCAGTGGACTTCAGCAGCATCCCAGCAATGTCACTAAGGGAACAAACGGAACAAAGATCAAACAGAGCAAGAACACTGTCCTGAAACTGCCCAGCTCAGCCACCGATACAACGCTTCAAAACAAGCAAGGAGAGGGTTCTTGTAGTACAAAGTCAGAATAATGTGAAAAAGCACAAATGTCACAGCTATCTTTATTCTATCACACAGTGTTTCTTATGTCATAACATCGCTAGTTGTATCTATGGTAGCTATGTGATTCACAAATGTTGTTTCCATCTTAAACAATTAAAAGTGGTTAAGGATTGGAGAGATGGCTTAGCAGTGAAGGCATTTGCCTGCAAAGCCAAAGGACCCATGTAAAACAGATGCACAAAGAGGTGCACACATCTGGAGTTTGTTTGCAGTGGCTGGAGACCCTGGTGTGCCCATTCTCTCTCTACTTACCTATTTCTGTATCTTTCTCTCTCTTTCTCTGTCTCTCTCTCTCTCAAATAAAAAAAAATGAAATATTAAAATAAGTGGTTAAAAATGCCTCAAATTCACCAGATGATAGGATAAGAAGCAAAGTCAGTTTCTTAAATTTAACTTTTTAAAATTTCCCTCAGAGTTAGTTTTTATATCTGATAAACACAAATACTTTGATTTTTCTCAATGAATACACACCCTAAATACCAGTGTTAAAAATGAACACCCCAAGCTGGGCGTGGTGGCACACGCCTTTAATCCCAGCCCTTGGGAGGCAGAGGTAGGAGGATTGCCGTGAGTTCGAGGCCACCCTGAGACTGCATAGTGAATTCCAGGTCAGCTTGGGCTAGACTGACAACCTACCTCAAAAAACCAAAGAAAAAAACCAAAAAAAAAAAAAAGAACACCCCAAGCAATAAAAACCACTAAATTATTACAGTGAGATTTCAGTAACAGTTTCTTAACCTTGACAATGTTCAAAGTAAAACAATTACGACTTAGTAAATGAGAGCAGGTGGGTATATAGCCAACATGGGATAGAGAGGAGAAGGCGGCAGGGCCGGGCTCCCTGGACAAAGAGACGCTTAGTGAAGGGAGAGCACCGCACAGGCAGACGGCCCAGCGCGGGGTCTGCAGGCCAACCCAGAATGTCAGCAGGGACAGCAGTGGGAAGAGGGACCTGCAGGAAGAAAACTGGGGGGCAGACAGAAGCCCTGCGGGGACAATGGGTCTGATCAAGTCACGAGGCAAGTCTGTGAAAGGAGGGACCACCAATGTGAAAGGAGCACTGGGGCTCCTGCTACAAGGAGCGACAGGAGACCAGAAAGCAGTCCTGTGAGCTGTGCAGGACCTCAGGCCATGCTACTCCCTTGGATCACTGGTGGGCTTCAATGGGAAGGGCCCTGATTAGAACCTTGACTGTCTTTAAGAAGACAATCACACAAGGACATCAGGATGGATTTCTTCAACACTAAGTGCTGATTATGTATCAAGTAGCAGCGAAGAAAAACAAACCAAAGCCCTCCACTGGGTGCAAAAAAATAAGTAAAACAAAGCTAAAAACATGTAGCACGTCAGAGTCTTAATCAGTGCTTTAGAGAGAGAGAAAGGGCTAAGAAGTACTTATGGGTACAGCTTCCATTTTAAATATGGCAAGAAGGTAACATTTAGACAAAGACCAGAGAAAGCGGGAGAATGAGTCATGAAAACAAATAATTGAGGAAGACTGTCCCCGCAGATGGACCTGCGAGCTGTGAGGGAGGAGGGACTCCGGGGAGGTGATGGCCAAATGAGAAGGCACCCTGAGACCAGCCTCAGACTGTGAGCCACTGCTTAGGAATTCTCCCTAGATGGAGAGCCACAGGAGTACTCCAGGGAGAAGACAGTCTGCCGCACCACTCAGCAAAGGCACGCTGCCGCTCCAGTGGAGTTATGATAAGTGAGGAAAATTTGGGCAGAAGCGGGGCTACTGAGAGGGCTATGCATGTGAGGGAAGAATGACAGCCTGGAAAGTGCATGCATGGAGTGCTAAGCAGAGGTCCAATTCTGGACACATCCTCGGGGACAGCTGCAGGCACAGCTGGGAAGAATTTGTGACTGCTAAGGAGGAGTCGGGGTTCGCACCGCCACACTGAGCCAACCTGGGAGAGACCGGCTGTGGAGCAGAAGCTGCTATAACTTAGCACAGAGAGGGGTCCAGACTAGAAGAGATGGCAGTGCAGCCTGGGGAGATGATCTTGGAACAAGGAGTAAAGGCCAAGGCCAGAGACTGCACTCGGGAGCCTGATGGATAAACAACAGATGAAGTTGAACACCAACGAGGAAGCGAGGTGAAGTGAGGGCACACAGGTGACAGGGAGGGAAGCGAGGTGGGAACCTTTCAGAACTGCTCACAAAGCCTGACATATTGGAAACAGAAAGTAGGCTACTGGCAAAACAGAATTAAAGAAAATTAAGAGGGGAGCGATGTTGATATGGCGAAGAATGTATTTTTAAGAAGGCTCACTACATTGAACAAAGCTGAGTGGCAGAGCAAGCAAGCGAGCCTGAAGGACTGGAGTCCAGGGACAAGCATAGTTGCTGCTCGCTCAGAATGAATACGGAACCTAAGGAGAACTGGTGACCCTTGCAGTGGACACAAGCTTCTGAGGTGGCAGAGTTCTGGTGCTGGAAGGGCACCCAGCATAGAAAATGAAGCCCTAGAGCAGGACAGGAGGGAGGGAAGGACATCTGGGGCATGACAACGGAGGCAGGAGAAATCAGGTGAGAAATAAGTGAGGGAGGCTACAGCTACAGCAACAGGCCTAGACCCAAGGCGCCCACAAAACCCGCTCTGTGACAAAGCTGTCAGACCAACGCAGCCAACGCAGAGCCTCCAACCACTCACCTGGGCTCTCCAGCTGGGGCTGACCCAAGGAAGGCCAGGTGCTTACTTCCTCCAACAAGCTAACAATGATTGCTCTCCCTCCTCAAAGGTTCTGGTGCTCCCCGATTCCTTCACGGTACATAAGGCAGCTCATAAAGAGATGCTGTGATTCAATTACACCCCAAAACCACGCTCAACGAAAATATACTCAAGTTCCTGGTGTCCCCATCAAGCCTACAACCCATGGTCTACTCTCCTCTTCCTCCCTTTTATTAAAAACAACAACAAAACAAAAACAACAGGGCTTGCTCACAGACAAGATTCCTCAAGCCCAAGACTACCACCTGGGATGAGAAGCCCCGCTATGGAGCCTGTCCTGCACCCTGCAGGCCCACAGCCCCCTGGGCTCTGCCCTCTCAGGGGCAGCAGCACCCTCCCCATTGAGACAACCAACCCCACCTCCACCCCACTCAATGTCCCCAACCAGGCAAACCACCCCAGGTGAGACCCACCATGAAAATGTGAGCCGGGGCACGTAACAGAGTGACAATTTCTGTGTAAGTGACATTTAAAAGGAGTTTGGGAGGGAGAAGGAGAAAGGGCGTGGCTTCCGAAGCACAAGGATTCCTACCAGAAAAGTTTTCCAGCCTGTGCTTCTCCTCCCCGTATGTAATGAGTTATTTCTTTGGTGAAATTCCATTCTTCTTCTAACAGATTTTTTAAACTATGGGATGCTTGAGGTAATTGCTGTAGCATTTGGATCCAGCTTCTCATGTAATCAAAATATACCTTAAAATACAAAAATATAAAATGATATATTTGAGAGAATTCAGCAACTTGCAACTTCGCCTCTGTTAGTACAAAAGCTGTGCGTCACCCCAGCAGACAGAAAGCACGCGACACGGGGAGGCAAGACTGCATCAAGGGCGCTGGTGTCTATTGAAGACGCCTCTTTAACTGCATAATTCCTCAGCAGTTTAACGCATATTCATGGCCCCCCAGATTCCTAAGAAAAAACCTGAAACGTTCACAATAGTATTAAAAAAAAGCAACGAGAAATTCCCGTTATGAACATACTGTGAAATGGTCTAAGAAGTTAGTTTTAGCTGAAAGAATTACGCACTGGGAGGCGGGAATTAGCACATTTCTCAACACCCCCTCCTGACATGCACATTTCTGTGACATGACTTTCTTTCAAGGTTTATTACACACGAATTGCACATTTGATCTATAATCAAAACACACAACTCATCTGAGGTGGAGACCGTGCCTGCCACAAGTCCCACTTCAGCAGCGCCCAGCTCCTGAAGTGTCAAGCACCAAGGCTTCCCTATGGTGAGCAGTGTCTCACCAACAGGCAGTTTTCTCAGAACAGGCCCAAGGAGTCTGTTTTACAAAATGCCCTTGGTCTACGCAATTTTTGATCTAACGGACAATATGACTAAGTAGAAAATATCTGAGTCACACATTCTCTCCCTCAGAACTTTAAAGAGATGATTTTATCTTCTCACATTGAGTGTGACACTGCCATGAAAAGTATGATGCCAACTTCACCACCCAGCTGCCACAGCATTCCCACACCCTAAAGCTGACTCTCTCCCCTTCTCCCTTCCTTTCTCCTCCCTCTTCTATCGACACAGGGCTTTGCTATGTGGCCCAGGCCCAGGCCAGAATCACTCAGGCTCTGCCTGCCTCAGCCTCCGGTGATAACTTTCAGCCAGTAAAGTATTCTTTTTCTTTTTTTTTTGGTATTCGAGGTAGGGTCTCGCTCTAGCCCAGGCTGACCTGGAATTCACTACGTAGTCTCAGGGTGGCCTCAAGCTCTTGGCGATCCTCCTACCTCTGCCTCCAGAGTGCTGGGATTAAAGGTGTGCACCACCACGCCCAGCTTTTATTTTACTTTACTTTATTTTATTTTAAAGGCAGGGTGTCACTCTAGCCTAGACTGACCTCACTCTGGAACTCACTCTGTACCCCATGCTGGCCTCAGCCTCACAGTGATCCTCCTCCTACCTTAGGCTGCTTACTGCTGGGACTGTGGGCTTCAGCCACCACACCCAGCTTGCCAACATCTTAGTGCTCTCCAGACTGCGCCGGGACTCTACCTTCCCCAAGCCTCACTGGCACGCCCAGAGCAGCCCTTTCACTGCCCACAGCATTCTCAAGCCTCCAGGGGCACTGTCAACCCACCACGCTTCCACAGTCTTACTCAAGAACAAAAGTAAAGCCAGGGACCCACAACAGGGGCTTTGTACTGCCCTTGATGATTTATGTCACCAACTATACCATACACCCCTCTTCATATTGCCATCTACTGAATGCAAGTGCCCACCAGGTTAGACACTGCCTGTCAGGTTCGAGTCTCCCCAGCTCAGGTTCATGCTGTGTGACTTCAACACCATTTCAGTTCAGCTCCCTGATTATCCATTTCCATTTATCCTTTCTCCTCTTCTGACAGGGCCGCTCCAGCCTCTAAATCATCAATCCAGATACCTTGCTGCTGCAACACTCCCCGCTTCGAAGTCAAGAGTATTCTCTCACTCCCTCCACAACCACAACTGCCCTGCCAGACGACAGTCAGCCCTGTGTCTTTCTCCAGCTCACTGCCCCTTCCTATTTACTTCCCTCCTGGTTTGGTGGAGGCCCTGTGGGATTATCTTCTCTACAGCAGTCTTGTTAGCATTCTGAAGACCCGTCACCTACACCCTGTCATCCCTCATGCCTTTCATCTCACTTGCCAGGAGACTGTGCCAGGTGAAGCCCAACTAGAACACTCCCTGTGCCCACACTCGAAGCTGAGGACCACCATGAAGCCACCCAGCGGGAGGAGGCACTGCTCTACTCATCACAACCACCCATCGCGTGGCACATGCCGTTCCTGGTAACCACGTTCACACCTCTGTTTTCCTGTTCTCTACAGCCACTAGTAATGTCTCCATTACCTCCCAATCACCCACACCCTTCCTCATCCATTCTTAACACATTACCTTTTTTTTTTTTTTTTACAAAAAACACACCAGAAATCATTAGATATAAAAATCTCTCATTTTTGATACCCCAAACACAAGCCTACACACCGTGACATGACCCCTCCTCCTCATGCCAACACACTTGTTTTAAGGCCTACCTCCTGAAAATTTGAGGTACTGACATTACAGAGGCTCTCATTATACTAGTCCATGAGCACATACGCACACGTACATGTGCTTCTCTTTCCCTTAACAATGTCAATCCAAAAATAGGACAATTTAAGAACGCTCCACTCTAGGGAAATACTGGGGCAAGGGTAAGACAGGCAGGGAAAGGGAGTAGGAGAAGAGGATCAACAAAAACAACGTGTGAAAATACCATAATGAATGAAACCTATCACTTAGTACACTAGCATAACAGACCAAAGAGCAAAAAGAAAAGATTAAACTCTTCACTCCACCAATAATCTTGTCTGCTTATCTCACTGGGCCAGCTGAACCCCCGGCTGTCACTCAGAGCACCTCTCCCAAATCCAACCCATCCTTGAGTTCCACCAATGTCATGTTCCAGATTTCTTTTGAATCCTTCCATTTTTCTCTGTATACCTACCTGGCATGCTACTCCAAGCAAGTATTGTCTCCTGCAGCTCTGGGGCAGCCTCACCCTGACCTCAGAGCTGCTCTGACTTGGTTGTGGCTCTCTGCAGTCCCGACCCTCCTTCCTGTCTCTTGTTGGAACCTTCATTCCTGCCATGCTCCTTTCCAACAGACCTGGCACCTACTGTCTTCTGCCAGGAAACTTCCTTTCATTCTCTTTTCATCATGTTTAATTAAACTCAGGCCTAATGTGCCAACTGGTATAGTGGTAGCATGTTATAGGGGAAACCAGCTGTTGTCTGATTGGATTTGAGGCACATTCCACAGGAGGGAATTCATGCCTGGTACTGAAAATCAGTCAAAAGCCTATGGCTAGGGAGGTCATATCAAAAGCAGTGGGGGCGTAATGACTGCTGTCGTCTGGCTAAGTGCTTATATGATGCCCACCAAGCTCCCTTTAAGTACTTGTTTGTGCTCACATATTAATGCTACTCTCACTTTTGGTTAGAGAAGCTTCTCTTTTCAGGTGGTGGTGACCACTGGGGAGACTCAAACTCACCATAGTGCTGAGAAGGGACAGCTGAATGTTCAGCACTGAGACATCCACACCCTCCAAGGCTCAGGGTCCACTGCAGAAGAGGTGGCGGAAAGAATGTAAGAGCCAAAGGAAGGGGAGGACTGCTTATACTGCTGTCTTCCAGACACAAAATAGCCTCGATGTTCTTGACCTCACAGTGCCTGACACTACCTACACAAGGCCTGCACAATAAGAGAACAAAGACGATGACATCAAAACAGGAAAGAGACTAATTGAAAGGAATGGAGGCAGGCTTGGGAGGGGACATGGAGATGCAGGGAGGGGTATCATGGTTTGTTGTCTATACCTACGGAAGTGGGCAATAAAACCTTTTTCAAACAAAGTCTAAAAAATATCTTAACAATATTACCCAGAATGAAGAAATGTTACTAGACATTTAATTTTTTCTGCTTCTTTCCTCTCCAGAGGCAACAGTGGTCAGGAATTCAGCGTATCCTTCCAGTCTGTGTGCTTCTCAAACAATCCGTGCCATGCACAATACAGTTCTGCATGTCTTGATTTTTCGCAGAAGTCAGGTTACAATGCACAGCTTAACCTCCAGGTGAGCTCGTCCGCATCTTCTATAGCCATCACTCCTCCTCTACCACGTTCATGTGGCGTTGCTTTCAGACTCTTCACTTGTGGTTTCCTGAAGCCTATGACACTCTTCACTCCTGTGCTAGTTATTCTTTCTGAGGCCAGGGGCCAGGAAAATGGACTGAGATAGTGCCAATCTTTGGTATGGGATGCTGCCTCAACCCCCCGTTCCCCAAACACCAACTGATATCCTGGTCCTGTGGGTGAAGGGTCCAGTTCTTTGGACAGTGGATGCTGTACCACCCAGGGCTACCCCTTTCTGGCTTTCTGCAACACAGCCTGGTGGCCGCTGCCCCACTACTTTAGGAGCACTCGAGTGAGGCAGCTGTTCTAGGCTGACAGGCTGGGTAAGGACGTTGCTGCAGCTTCTGTCCTGTGCAGGGACACGTCCTGTGACTATTGAGCTATGCGGCGACAAGCATGCTGCCCTACATTTCACGGCTCTCATCAGTCACCATATGGGCCCTCCATCGCACTCTAAGGGACTAGTTTTCAGAACACACGCTTACACTCACTGCAGTCTACATTTTAAGACACAGAGTCATTACTGTGGGAGGTGGAGGAATGGCTACTAAGGCCAATTTCCTCCGTCTTTGAACGTGGAGGTTTTTTCTTTGCTCTCTGTGGCGGGTTAAGGAAAGAGTGTAAGCTGTACAACATCTGCCTGCCTGCCTAACAGCCATCCCCCCTTCCTTCCTAACAGAAACACAGATGCTGCTGGGCCTGTCCCGGTGCTCAATGCACACCCTTGCCTCAGTCCTTTCAACAGACCATTAAGCACAACTTTAAAGCTTCCCATATGTTCCAGTCTCTTACGAGACATGCTGACTCATGACATTCACAAGCATCAAAGCCAAAATGAACTCCTAAGACAAACTGTGACTCTAAGTTTCTTCATCCAGGCTTTGGCCACCGTACAGGTACACCTGGGCAGAAGAAGGGGGACACAGTTCATGTGCCCTGGGACCGTACCCGTTGCAGGACAAAAGGCATTGCCATTGTGTTGGCCTCTGGAGCCCATCAAAAAGTTCAGGAAGCAAAGAACATTTTGTCCTTTCAAACTTGTGGTTTAACTACCCACACTGCATAGAGAAAAACTAATCCTTGTGTTGCTCTTTACCATAACTTTTGATGACAAAGATTTCCTAACTTTTTTTTTTTTTTTTTTTTGGTTTTTCAAGGTAGGGTTTCACTCTGGCCCAGGCTGACCTGGAATTCACTATGGAGTCTGAGGGTGGCCTCGAACTCAGGGTGGTCCTCCTACCCCTGCCTCCAAAGTGCTGGGCTTAAAGGCGTGTGCCACCATGCCCGGCTTCATTTATTTATTTTTTAGGTGCAAACGTTTTATACTCTCTGGCCTTTTATATGCTCTCTCCAAGTAATTAGAAAGAAGTTCAAACTCATTAAAATTATTTCTCAAAGAATGTGAGAAGTTTTAAGTCCCACTGTCTTCCACCTTCTTCCTCTTTTCCTTCCACTGGAGCTGGGAAGCTGTTCAAGACAGGAATCCCAGGCCACAATCCATGATCATAAGCCGTGTTGCAGTCTGCTAATGCAACTCAGTGTTGGAGGACTGAGCTGGGACAACCTCCAGCAAAGCTCTTACTGCTCTCATAAAAAGGTGTGGTCTTGGCTGGCAAAGTGCTTTTGCCCTTTCCGTCCAGCCTGGAAAGTATGGCTGGTACCTGGAGGTGTTTCAGGCAGCGCGAGGCAGACAGAGGATGTCAAGCAAGGACACGAGCATCCCAAACACACCTTCTAGCTGGAGACTTCTTAAACGTCAGGCTCCCTTATTATGTGGCCACCCATGCCTTTACCCTGATGAATCTAAGAAGTACTTTCTACACATTAAAACGCTACTATACAATATGGGACAAAAAACAATTTTAAGTGACAAGCCCCTAGTTCATGAAGCTTCCAGTCTAACTAAAGAACCCTGAGAAAAACATCTATTTAGATGTTACATTACTGCACATGTGTAACTGTAAGTGCTAAGAATATAGGCTTAAAGGTTAAAACTGTCAGGCAGGCTTTCTGGAGAAAACAAGGCTTGAAGGTAAGTCTTAAGAGGGCAGATGGGGAGGAGGGCAGAGTAATATGACCAACAGTCCAAAGTTTAGAAACATGGGGCAAGTCTAATACATTTGAGAGGATGGGGTCTGTGAAGAAGAGATAAAACTAGGCCTATTCCTGTCCCTCAAGCTACTGGTAAGTTCTTGAACATGCCACCCACCCGTGTGTGGCAGACTGCACTCATCCGTGAGATGCAGCTTCCCCGTGGGAAGGGATGTCGCGGGCTAGCTCGGGGATCCCACCTCAACATACTTCCACCAGCCCTTGGCATGTGGGGTGGGAGCAGCTCTGATGGCCAGTCCCCACCAAAACAGGTTTCTTGTTCTTCAATATTTCCAGAGCTAACCAAGGCCTAGCATTTCTCCCAGGAATTTAAAAAATGTCAGCTGTTATGTGGTGGAATAAAGTAGGAGCACTTTTTCTAGGACATTCTAAGATAAACTACCCTACAATTAAACAATGAACTAGGTTTAAAACTTGTCAAAATTGCCAATTTACAAAGTATTAAGGATTTTTTTAAAATGTGGGTTTAATAAAAACAAATGTAATCTCCTGCCAGAGTCAGCTCAAAGACCGGCACGCTCACCAGGTACAAAAGCAGGAACCGCCCGCCCGCCCCCTTACCATCAGCATCTTGTGCAGGTCCTCCTCGAAGGCATCGATGTTGCGGCCGCTCCTCTCCAGGCCGTCCAGGACCTCCCGCAGCATGAACTGGTGGTACTGCTTCATCAGAAGGCCTCCCTTCAGGACCTCCTTACACTCTCGCACCAGCTGTGAGAACACACACGGCTGTCACAATCCTCACACATCACCCCCAACCCCATCTTCACACTCCCAGAGGGAGACTCTGCTTCAGAAAAACCCGACAGTGTTTCCAGATTCTTGTCTTATCATTTTTTGTTGGTGGTGGTTGTGTGTGTATATGGGTATGCCTGGGTCTCTTGCCATTGCAAATAAATGCCCATCTGGTTTTATGTGGGTGGCTAGAGAAACGAACCTGGGATGGCAGGCTTTGCAAGCAAGAGCTTGATTTTTTTTTTAATGGTGTGTGTGTGTGTTTTCATATGTGTGAGTACAGGGAAGCACGAGCCACAGTTCACATGTGGATATCAAAGGACAACATCTGGATGGTGGTTTCTCTCCTTCCACCTCCTTTGAGGAAGGCTCTCTTGCTCACCACTCCATTCTCTAGGCTAGCTGGTCCCCACCCTTCCAGGGATTTTCCTGTTTCTGCCTCCTTTCTCACTGTAGCTGTGCCGGGAGGCCTACTATAACATTCAAGTTTCCAGGGTTCTGGGGATCTGAACTCAGGTCCTCCTGCTTACGCAGTAAGAGCTTTATCCACTGAGCCATCTCTTCAGCCCAGTTTCCAAACTCCTGGCCACCTTATCCTGTGTGATATCTTAGTAGTCTTTAATATCACACTATGGATACATGTAAAACATTACATCAGCAACCACTGATTGGTTACAGTACATTCTACAAATAAACTTATTTTCAAAACAAATTCTGCATAGTGAGATCAATTTCTTACCAATTTACATCATAACAAAATACGAAATACAAGAGAAAAGTCTCAGGAAATGGGTAATTTTTAACTAAAAAAAGATCTAAATACACTTACAGGGCACAGAACACGGTAGCTTCTGCAGTAACTTAGCATAGTTTGCCTACTGCAATGCATGGCTTCATCTACTATCAAAACTGAAAACCAAGTAGGCTCTGAATTTAGTATGAAGAAATCTGACAGAAGTCAAGAAAAACATAAAACACATATAAGTGCTCTTCAAAACAGAATATTTGAAAAGAAGATGCAAATAAAAATAAAAGCTAAAGAAAAAGTTCACAGAAAGAAACTAAAACTAAAATAAATAAAAGCCACTTTATTCTCTTGCCATTCAATTAGCTACTGTAACATTTTGGTGTTTCCATGCATTTGGTTTTCTTACATATATATATATATATACTTAAAAATATTTTTTAAAGTATTTTATTTATTTGAGAGAGAATGAATGAATGAATGAGTGAGTGAATATGAGCATGCCAGGGCCTCTAGCCATTGCAAAGGAGCCCCAGATGCATGTACTGCCCTGTGCATCTGGCTTATGTGGGTACTGGGGAATTGAACCTGGGTCCTTAGGCTTCTCAGGCAAGTGCCTTAACAGCTAAGCCATCTCTCCAGCCCTACATACATACTTCTTATACATGTGTGTACACATGTGAACATAAGATTTCTCCTTCTCTAAACATTTTGTAATTATTTATAAATTTTTATCTAAATATTTACCTAAATATTTTATAAAGAATTTCTAAACTTTTTATTTACTTATTTTGAGAGAGAGAGAGAAAGAGGCAGACAGTGAGAGAATAGGTATGCCAGGGCCTCTGGCTGCTACAAATGAACTCCAGACACATGTGCCACTGTGTGCATCTGGCTCATGTGGGTCCTTTGGCTTTGCAGGCAAGTGTCTTAACCTCTAAGCCATCTCTCCAGCCCTCTAATCATTTTTAAAATATTTATCTAAAGCCGGGCATGGTGGCGCACACCTTTAATCCCAGTACTCGGGAGGCAGAGGTAGGAGGATCGCTGTGAATTCGAGGCCACCCTGAGACTACATAGTGAACTCCAGGTCAGCCTGGGCCAGAGTGAGTACTGAAGAGAGAGAGAATTGACATGCCAGGGCTTCCAACCACTGCAATCGACCTCCAGACGCAGGTGCCATCTTGTGTGCATGTGCAACCTTGTGCGCTTGTGTCACCTTGTGCGTCTGGCTTACATGGGACCTGGAGAGTCAAATGTGGGTTCTTAGGCATCACAGGCAAGTGCCTTAACCACTAAGCCATCCCTCCAGCCCATTTTTTTAAAAGTTTATTTTATTTGTTTATTTATTTGAGAGAAAGAAGCAGAGAGAGAAAGAAAGAGTGAATGGATTTTTTTAAAAACAAAACAAAACAAAACAAAAATTTAGGGGCTGGTGAGATGACTCAGTGGAGAAAAGCTCTTGCTTGCAAAGCCTGCTGGTACAAGTTCAATTCCTCACCACCCACATACAACCAGATGCAAAAAAGCACCTGGCATTCATTTGCAGCAGCAAGAGACCCTGGCATTCCCCATTCATAAGCTCTCCTTTTGCTCTCTCTCTCACACACAAATAAATAAATATATGAGAAAAAAACAGATGGGCATGGTGGCATATGCTTTTAATCTCAGAACTCAGGAGGGAGAGTTAGGAGGATCACCATGAGTCTTGAGGTCAGCCTGAGACTATAAAGTAAGTTCCAGATCAATCTGGGCTACAGTGAAACCTTGTCCACAGGAAAAAAAATAAAAAATAGAAACAATAATTTGAAAGGCTTCAGTAGTACTCTCCCATGCAGACACATCTCAGCTTACCAATCCCATCTTCCCAGACCCTTAAATGTTTTTAAAGTCATTATTCACAATAGAACAACTAAGGCTAGAGTTAAGTCTACTAAAAAGTGTTCTGTTCAGGTTATATAGACATAAGTTTCTATACAAATAATGTCGCCTAAGTGCTTATTACTAATCTTTGAATTCATGGGACCAAAATTTTCTTTTTCTTTACTTTGAAATACTAGATTAATCCAAGTACTAGCTTTCATTTTTTCAAAGTGCTTTAATATAAATTATTATTTAATATTCACAAGACCCTATTAGCATAAAGTTAACTCTATCTTGTCTCACAGGGTTGTATGTCTGAAATATATGTTTGGAGAGGAAGGGTGGCAAGGATTTTACTAGAAGATCCTAGACATTTGCAGCAACACAGGGAGCAGCTTAAAACTATAGCCAGGTGGACGGCAATACAGCTCAAAAGCACACGGCAGAAGGGAAGCAGTGCTCCATGGAAGAGGCCCAGCTGGTGCTGGACGCAAACTAAAATGGTTACTGAAGAAGGCCATTCCCAACTTACCCCACTGGCTGCCCTATTCTGCACTGACCCAACAAGCAAATGCACATCCTGCATTGTACCTGCTTCTCATGTCTACCCTCCATCTGCCCTGCTCAGTCCTGTCATTCACAGGGATGTGGGTCCGAGCCTTCAATCCCTACAGGATGGTCATGAGAGTCTACCAAAACCCACACCCATCTTTACTTTTTGGAAGACAAGATCTGAGGTGTTTTTATACAGCTAATGGCACTATGTTAACACCACAAAGCATACGCTTAAGCATTCGCTGTTTGGTCAGGTTGTGTGCAGTCACTCCTCTGTTGTTCATGGTTACTGAACCCCTAAGCCCTCACTAAAATTCACATCAGGAAGGAAGTCAGAAGTTGACCTTGCTGTTGAAACCACATACTTGCTTAGCAAGCAAAAGTCCAAAGTATCCCCTCCAGCATACTCTACGACACCTGCACGCTTACATATCCCTCATAAAGGATGAACCAACCATACACAAATGCACCCAGACTGCCTCTCTCAAGAATGAATTCTGGGGCTGGAGAGATGGCTTAGCGGTTAAGCGCTTGCCTGTGAAGCCTAAGGACCCTGGTTCGAGGCTCGACTCCCCAGGACCCACGTTAGCCAGATGCACAAGGGGGCGCACGCGTCTGGAGTTCGTTTGCAGTGGCTGGAGGCCCTGGCGCACCCATTCTCTCTCCCTCTCTCTGCCTCTTTCTCTCTCTGTCTGTCACTCTCAAATAAATAAATAAAAATAAAAAAATAATAATAAAAAAAGAATGAATTCTGTGAGCTGAGGATGGAGCTCAGCAGCAGAGTATTTGCCTAACATGGGCAAGGTACTGGGTTCAGACCTCAGTGCCACCACCACACAACACTATAACCAACTGTTTCCAGCCATCGATGACTGATACAAATGACAGAAAGGGCCTCGCGTCACTCCATTTCTGTACCCTGGAGGAGAAGGAAGTGAGTGGTTTAAAAGCTGAACCACAATTTTTCCTTTGAGGACTGCAGGTAAAGAATAGTCTAAATTGTCCCCAAAAGAGTAAACACTAACACACATTCATTTCTCACTACTTGCAGTCATTGCGGGGAACTCCTCAAAATGAAAAGGACAGGCAGCAGACAACTGCTAGGTGTTTACACGGCGGGAACAAACCTGCTTGATACTGAGGAGGGAGGGCTCTCCGGCAGGCCTCTGCTCCAAGCGCAGCTTCAGGCACTCGTGGATGACACTCAGCAGGACGCGGCAGAGCACCAGGAAGGCGGGCTCGAACGAGGGCAAGTCCATGGCCTTCAGCTCTTCCCAGGACACAGCACTGCACTTGTGCTCAGGGGAAGGAGGTGTCCTCGACAACTGCACATAATCGGAGCCCCACATGGGATCAGGAAATTCAGAAAACTGCAGCACAAATTCAGGACCAAGATTAAAAACGACACAGGACAATGTCCCAGCATGGTTATAAGCTGTTCTCTATCATTTGCTGACATAGCTATAAAATTCTAATTGTAAAAGGAAAAAGGCCCTCAATAATTCATTTTCAACACAGACCCAAAAGTCCTAAAAATGCTAGAAAACCATAAAAGCTAAAACCAATTGCTATATTTTTATCAAAACAGTAGTAAAGAGTGGATCGTTATAAACCACTTTTGTATCCCATTTAGTGGGGATCAGAGAGCTTCAGTGTACAGGCTATGCATAGTGCTAGCCACAGCCATCCCCAAGGTGAGAAATCAGAGAATTGCTATAATATAATCTTCTCAAGATTACGAGATCAGGCAACAGTTCATCCTGAGTAGCTGTTTATGTCAAATAAAAACGAGTGGGTTCAACCCATGCTTCTGTCCATCTGTTCTGAGCTGCACTTATTGATGCTGATAGGAAAAAACCTTCTCCAGATCAAGGTGGCGGGCAGCCCCCAATTACCTGTTACTGCTGCTGCCTGGGGTCACAGTGCAGTGGGCCCACACTTTCAGTCTTCCCTCTCAAATTCCTTATGCTTTCCCCCAAAAAATAGGAGTCTGGAGCTTTCTCCCATCACTCTTAGCCTCTGATACCATCACCTTCAATCCTACTCAAAGATGTGCCTTGGGCTGGAGAGATGGCTTAGTGGTTAAGCGCTTGCCTGTGAAGCCTAAGGACCCCGGTTCAAGGCTCGATTCCCCAGGACCCACGTTAGCCAGATGTACAAGGGGGCACACGCATCTGGAGTTTGTTTGCAGTGGCTGGAAGCCCTGGCATGCCCATTCTCTCTCTTTCTCTATCTGCCTCTCTCTCTCTCTGTCACTCTCAAATAAATAAATAAAAATGAACAAAAAAAATTAAAAAAAAAAGACTGTGCCTTTTTTACTGAGAAAAGTGAGGTCATCAAACTAGAACAGCTCAAATTTTCTTCAACTATTAGCATCACCAACTATAGCTATTCTGCTTCTACAGTGTCACTAACATCTACCTTAATCACCTAAGGAACTCTTAACTGTCTTCCTCTCGACCTTTAATTTGCTCCTTATGCAGGAGTCAAAATGACCATTTCAAAGCATAGGTCAGACCTGCTCACAGCACACCTGAGAGCATCTGAGGTGTGAGCTTTAGCCAACGTCCAGGCAGTCGGCCACTGTTTGTTACATACGGAGGCTCTCCTCTGACTCCTTCACGACCTCATCAGTCCATCTATCTTCCAGATAAGGCCAGAGAATTTAGCCTAATATCCCAGGCCTCCCTGGTATAGCTCCTGCCCTTCTGGGTAGGCTCACCTCTCCTCTATCCTCCCACACAAGACTTCTTTGAGACTCACACATCACCTCAGCCTTAGTTTCCACGGCTGACCTCGTAACTTTTCAAGGAGACACATAACACCCTCTCTCTCTCTCTCTTCCTCCTCCCCCCTCTCTCCATGCCAAAGCACACTATACTGAGTTCATTTTTACTCTCATTATAGAAATAGTGTTGTTCATGAGAAAAAATGAAGGACTAAAAAAAGTTAGAAAACCTGGCTCTGAATTGTTTAATTAGCTATGAGATTCTGGAAGCTGGGCAGTGCTTCAGGCTTACAGGGTTGGGCTGGGGTTATCCCTCAGTAGCAGCAGTACAGCACTTGCCTAGCATGCACAAGGCCCTCCATCCTCAGCACCACAGCACACACATCTCTCTCTCTCATACTTGCACACGTGTCACACACACACACACACACACACACACGTTACAAAGACTGAGTAGAATATACCTATGGGGCATGCTTCTAAACCTCTGAAAGGCACCACTGCTCACACTCTCTCCCACTGCAGTAATTACTTCAGGACAATTGCAGGCAAGCATAGCTTAAGTCACACTTGTGCCCACATGAAGGCCTTTCAAAGGACCGAATGTCTAAACTACAAAAACCTCAGCTAACATGGTCACGTCTGTCACCTCCTTAGACTGTCTCCTGCCCGAGTTCCTCCTGATTCCAGTGCTCAGTGTGGCTCTCCAAATAACGCCCGAGTCACCTCGTGCCCGCCACGCCTGCAGACACTAGCTTCCTACTCTTCCCACCTGCTTCTGTGCTGTCGCCTAGTTACGCTAGCTTCTCAAGTTCTTTTCCCGATTCCAACGCTTCAATCCCCTGACCTCACTAAGTGCCAGTGTGGTTTTGTTCAAGGCTTCTCTTACCCCTTCTCATTGGCACCACACGGCTTCTCTGGTACCTTCTATTCAGCCCAGAGCTTTGGCACCCACATAGACCTTGACCAACCGCTTCCCCTTAACATAAGGATCTTCAGTTCCCTGACCATAGCAAAGGTGCCTTTGTGATTCTGCACAGGTTGAGTATCAGGTCAGAATCTGCTAACAATCTGAAATCCCTGCAAACTCCATTCTCCTGCAGGGGAAGCGCAAGTGCTCATCTTCACAACTGTTCTGTGCCTGCCACAAGGAATATGTTTCCTCACAATCTTATCATCTCCAGAAGCTTCCTAAACTGCTCTGCTTCTCATTTCACAATGTGCTACTCTACCTGGGTTTCTTTAACAGATCACTGGGTCCAAGAAAAAGACTATCCATCTCATGTTTATCAGGGACCCCAACACTTAAGTTCGGTACTTGCCTGGTAGCAGAAAGGCTGAGCCAATGTTTGATGAATAACTCACACGTAAACATGCCCACAAAAGCCCACATTTCTTCTCCAACAGCCCCACAATGAAGAACACAACATCTGAACAGATAATCCTGCATTATTAATAAGCAGCAAGTGGTTAGACTTGTGACTGTTCTCCTCCATGTCAAGAATGGTTGTGAGTGTTTACTGTAGTGGAAGGTTGACCAAGTCTGTGACTTAAATATCTTTTTTAAAATATTTTGATTTAAATATCTATCTACAGCTACATCTATACCTATTTACTTAGAACAACCAATGACCAAGACCCTTTTAATGACAAAAATAATAATTCTTTTTTTTATAATTTTTTTATGAGGGGGGTGGTCAGGGGGAGAGAATTGGCATGCCAGGGCCTCCAGTCACTGCAATTGAACTCCAAATGTGTGCCACCTTGTGTGCATGTGTGACTTTGGACACTTGTGTCACCTTGTGTGTCTGGCTTACATGGGACCTGGAGAGTCAAACATGGGTCTTTGGCTTCACAAGCAAGTGCCTTAACCACTAAGCCATCTCTCCAACCCAAGAATTCTTTTTTTTTTTAAGACTATAAATTGTCAAGGACATTAAATGCCTAAAAGCAAAAACTTTTCTTTAAAATGCAAACATTTAATCTAGAGTAATATGTAACCTGACATCAAACAAAATAACATGCCAATCCAACTGCTAAGACAGAAATCTGGCATGTGATTTCCCCTTGTAACCTACACCGAAGAGAACAAGGCATTTATTCTGTCATGTGCAATCCAGATTTTGTTCATTTAGTTAATATATACTGGACTTGGGTTACCCTAAAGAATTTTTAAAGTAGCCACAGTTTTTTCAAATGATTACTTGTGATAAATGTGGTCAGGGCTAAGGCCTATCTAGTTAAAGGCCTTGGGTACTTCTTTTTCCTAGTATAATGACACCAGAGTTTTTAATGTTTATTTAGAGAACTAGGGTATTTAGTAAAGTTCCTGTAATAAAATGGCCGTCTTTTTGTTTCTGGGCATTGATGCATGTTCCACAACAGTACATAGCAGTACAGCACGGAGCTGTACCCCTAGCTCTCTCTTCTATTTTTTGAGATAGGGTCTCATGAAGCTGCTCAGGCTGGCCCTGGACTCACTCTGTAGCCCAGGCAGGTCTTGAACTTGTAATTCTCCTGCCTCCACCTCCCAAGTATCTAAGATTACAGGCTGTGCCATCAAGCCAAGCTTCTGTGATAAAATCTGATGTTTTAAAGTGTGCACCCTTGTATAGTCTGTGGGTTTTGAGTGATATAAAGTGTTTAAGTTCTCATAACATATTTATATCATAGATTGTAATAGATTATTGTTTTTACTTTCCTTATGAAATTTATATAATCTCAGAAGAGGAGAAAGATGTTTTTATTTTAGTGTACTATATAAGGTGTTAAAACTGTCTGAATGTGCATTTGCTGTACATGTTACCTCAAATACTGGGAAAGTGTTTGGTTACTGTCTTACTTTCTTTTGAATTAAAATAATCTAATTCAAAAGATTCTAAATTTATAATTCAAAAGAATTATGTAAGTGTAATGGCCAATGCAACGCTATTGGTCTTTGGAGTTAAATATTAATTATGCTAACTTTCCTGTGAACACAGAAACCCTGAAGAGGTGACCCTTTACAGGTGGAGGACAAAGAGCTGACAGTCTGGCTGCTACCGAATCTTCCCACATGCCACGCAAGTCATGGTTGTCCTTGTGTGCAAATAAGGACACCGGGGAAGAGCAAGGAGGTTATCTTTCTCCCAAATTGTAGTAGTAGGGACTATTAGGGTTCAAAGACAAGAATGTGAGCGGTTAAGATATGCTAATAATTTCTACGTCTGGCTACACATCAGTGTGACCCGGAGAGCTTCACACACTACTGTCGTCGGCGTAGGAAATCAGACTCTGAACAAGTACACTGTTTTTACAGACAGGCAGGCAAGCCCAGTGCAGTTCTGAGTCAGCTACTAGAAGCACCGATTGGGCCATGATTCTCCCCTGCTGGCCTATGGTAAGTATCTTCTGCCCAGCTGCTGTAGTTAACTTTTTATTTGCTCCAGTAGGTTTCAGAAGCTGGAAGAACTCTGTCTGAGTGACACAGTAGCAAGTACATACTTGTTCAGTGCCTAGAGGTTTTCTGCTTTTAGAATAGTCATGTGAGGGAAACAAGGAAGGCATGGGGCAGTGTATGATGACCATGAGCCGCTACATCAAGTCTCATGAAGCAAGGTCACTTGGACAGAAGTCTTGGAGAGAACTGGGCCCGCTGGTACCAGCACAGCAACAGCACTGCTAAGGGAGCTGGCAGCAGGCATCAGCACCAGTCACCTGTACCTGGGGAGGAGGATGGCTAAGTCATTTGTCAAGGGCACACACCTTGTATGTGACAGTGCCAGGATATGAACCCATAACTCTGGCTAAAAGCCATGCCTTCTCTTCACAATATATACTGCTTTCTAGGTACATTTTGTCTCATAGTGCTTAAAATGTGTGTGTGTGTGTGTGTATAATTTATTGCCAGTTTTTTAACTTATTGGCTAATCTTTAAAATGGTAAGAGTCCATATAAAAACCTGGATTTCAGGTTTCACTTGAAATACTGTGAAATTTGCCAACACTGGGGTCACATTTTCACACAGTAGCTGCTGGCAGGGCTTACTAGCAGCCTAAACGCTGGTTCACTTCCATCCCTCCTACAACTCCCTAGCGCACTCGTGTACGCTGCCTACCTAGGGATTTCAGTTTGTGAGAGACCCCGAATATAAAATTACAGAAGCTAACGTTTGTAGGGTAACGTAAAAGTCATCTTGGATATAATTATTTTTAAAGCCATTATCTTTCTTTTGTTTCAGACAGGAGTAAATAAAGAAACCAAGGTCCTGAGTAATCCTTGGGCTTGTGCCTTGCACTTTCTACATGTCTCTCAGTACGTATCTTTGTTATGTAGCATACACGATTTCTGAATTAAGCGTGATGGTGCTATGCACACTGCACTATGACCTGTGGGGACCCCATCGTTCACACTGTGACTCTGTGCCCACAGGTGTACTTAAACAGCTTTTCCATCCACTGAACACCTGTGTGGTATTCCATATGTGAATAGACTCTACCTTCTTTTACCATTTTGCTCTTGAAGAGATTTACTCCCCCCCCCCCCCTGCCTTTTGTTGAGGCAAGCACAATACACTGGTCTTTTTTTTATGAGAGAGCATGAGAGTGGCCTCCAGCCACTGTAATTGAACTCCAGACACCTGTGCCACCTTGTGCATCTGGCTTACATGGGATCTGGGGAGTCAAACATGGGTCCCTTAGGCTTTGCAAGCAACTGCCGTAACTGCTAAGCCATCTCTCCAGCCCTACTTTTGCTTTGGAAAGCAGTGTGGGCACACACATTCTTGTACATTTCTTGTACCTAGTCCTTTACTGAACTTACTTTCTTGTTTCTGTAAGTATGGTTGAGATAGAAGGTCCTAAGGTTAGTATTTAGTACTGCCTAACTGCTGTTCAAAAGACTACACCAAATCAGGCAAGAAGGGTGGTCCTGTGACCTTGACACTGGATAGGCTGACATGGGAGGATCACTTGAGCTCAGGAATTCAAGACCAAGGTGGGTAACATAGATTTTATTAAAAAAAAAATTAAGGGGGGATATGATAGAGATAGGAGTTGTGAAGGGGGACGTGGGGGGGGGGGAGGAAATTACTATGGTTTATTGTCTAAATTATGGAAGTTGTCAATAAAAAAATTTAATCAAATCATTAAATCAAACTAAAAAACCGTATTCTGTTTATTTTATTTGTGTGTGTGAGTGAGTGAGTGAGAGACAGAGAGAGAGAGAGAGAGAGAGATTTTGTGTATGAAGTCTGGGGACTTACTTCCATAGAACAAAGTAGAGAAACGGGACAATGGTAACCTCTAGAGAAATCTGACAGGCACTTCCTAACCAAGTGGCCCAGGGTAATAACAACAGTGACTACGTGATGCCATGAGGGCACTTCACTCTGTGGTATTTAGTCCCCAAATGACCCTATCAGCCCAGTCATGAGAACACATGGGACAAGCCCAAGTACATAGACAGGAGCACTAATTACAATGTGGAATCCTTGGTTAGATCCTAGAACAGAAAAGGGACTTGGTACAAAAACTGGGAAACCATGCAATGTCTGTGGCTTAACTAACAGTCTTCCATACCAATGCTTAGTAGTCTCGTATCAATGTATGGCAATTCTGACAAACATACAAAGTCAAGAGGTCCCTACCAGGAGAAGGGTAAGAATGTGAATGAACTCTGTACTACCTTTGCAAGTTTGCTGAAAACCTGAAACTATACCAAGATAAAAAGGCTGTTGAAAACACAACTGTTTCGGCTGGCTCTGACAGTAAGGAAAAAGCTTTATATTTGCTGATTTGGTATGTAGTTTTCAGCAAAAACTGACCTGTACAAGGTGCTGCAAAGCACAGCCTGAGCTGCAGTGGCTGTTGGCAAGGACACCTGGAAGCCACTCCAGGCTGAAGTGGTGCCTGTTCGTTTCTGAGGCAGGCTGGGGAGGCTTGCGACACTGGAAGTGTCCACAGAGCAGGGACAGGAGCTGGAGACTAGAAGCCCTACCACAGGGAGACCAGAAACTACTATTCTCAATGGCTACCAGACACCGTCTGCCCTCAGACCTACAGTAACCGCACTGAGAGCAGAGGAATTCAGACGACAGCAACGTGAGAGCACTAAGCAGGGTCCCTGAGACCCAAGGCAGTAAGAGAACCAGAGGAGAAGTGGGGACGCCGAGAAGACCTGGGAGAGTTCTAGCTACACAGAAAAGGAAAAAAGAGTTTCCACTTACTCTTTCCTCTTACATTTTATTGTCCTCTTACATTTTATTGTTCGTGTTGTGAGGAGAAAATCTTGCAGCTGGTGTTAGGTGTATAATAAGTTTACCTTGTCTACAACGCTCCCTCTGTAAATAAGTTTTTCCAAGATCTCAAATAACTAACTGCCTTCCAAGCAAATCTTGGCAACTAACCCTCCTGCCAATCACAGACCACCTGTGTAACTAGGGATGAGTCTTGAGGAAGTCACCTTACATATGCCAGGGAGCTACAGTTTTAGAATCCGAACAGGCTACCAACACAATGTAGGGTGTTCATAGTATTACAACAAAATGCAAACACTTTTTTTTTGTTTTGTTTTGTGTTTTAGGTAGGGTCTCACTCGAGTCCAGGCTGACCTGGAATTCACTATGTAGTCTCAAGGTGGCCTCGAACTCTTGGCGATCCTGCTACCTCTGCCTCCCAAGTGCTGGGATTAAAGGCGTGTGCCACCACACCCAGATAAAACACTTTTTAATATCACAAGTTGTAGTTAAAAGCAGTTTGAAATACAATAAAGCTGTAGAGGAAAATTACTGTGTAAAGCATATTTCAAAGGGATAAATAAAAATGTTAGTTATAAACACTGGTTACAAGAAATTCAATCATAAGGAATAAAGACATAAAAGTAATAGGCAAAAAAATCAAGTATCACAAATATTTTTCTATCAAATGTTTCAACAATATCCACTCCTGTTATCTCACGACCGTAGAAACAGCACAAGATGAGGCGTGCATTGTGTGTAACCTGTAGGAACAGATGATCTAGATGCTTCCAACAATAAGAATGAACACAGGAGGCTCGTTTGTAGAAGGCTTGCCTAATGATTCCAAGACCTTGAGTTCAGTCTCAAACACCACAAAACTGAGTCATCCTCAAAACTCCTGAAATGTGCTCAAATGTACAGTTATTTGACAGAGATTAAAAGGTAAAATAACATTTTAAAAATAAGGATGCCCATACAAATTTATACTTAGATTTAAGGGAGAAAAAAGTAACTGCCACTTATCCCTTAAAATACTAGGAATATAAAAGTACGTGGTAACTCAGCACACAATGCACTATCCGTACATGAAGGACAAGGTGGCACTAATGCCTACTGATACCTACCTCCACCGGATGATCACTCTTGACCAGAGCTCCACGTGCCCTTTGCAAGGAGCCATCCATTAGCTTGTGAAGTCTTAAAATAAGCTTTCTTAACCCCATCTGCTTCAGAGCCTTGTCCACAAATGGTCTATAAATAGAAGTCAGACAGTGCTCACTGAGGCCTGCTTCGCTGCTACCGTCCGTGGCCGCCCAGCCCGCAGACTCCTCCTCAGACTGGAGCCTCTCCAGCTTCCTCGACACACAGTCCTGTGAATGGATGTCCAAACTATGGTCTGCAGACAGCCTGAGTTCGGGACCCCTCGGGTCAGGGGTTTGATCTTCATCGCTCTCCTCCGTACTGCTTCCCAGCCCCTTCAACTCCCCCTCCGTGTCCTCATCTTCATCTTCTGGCTCATTGCCTTTAGATGGTCGAGGGGAGGGGATTTCAAACACTGGCCAGCCAATGTCTGATAAATTCTTGATGCCCAAAACAGTGCCCATAATCCTTAACTTCTGATTTAAGTCTTTTGTGATGTTTAACCACAGGCAGAGTGCCTGCACCCTGTCCTGGAAGTCCTTGGCAGCGTATTTTTCATAGTCCTTCTGGAGAGCCTGCAGTGAGGGATACAGCGCTTCTATGTACTCTAGCAGCTCCATTATCCGCTTCACCTGCTCGAATGAGACCCTCTGGCGCTGGAGATGCTCGTGGTATGTTGAGTAACCCACATTATTTGTTCCATGAGGGGTCATGCACTGCCCTTCTATGGACGTACCATTGAAACTAGCTCCATTTCTAATAAAGGGGATGCTCCCATAATTAACCTTGAAAGTCAGGATTTCATTGATGATATCTGGGATGGCTTGGCGGGCTGTATATAAAAATAGGTCCTGGTCATTAATGGTCCGACCTGCATGCCAGGCTTGTAGCTCTAACCAGATCAATTCATTTGATCGGTTAAACCAGAAAGCAGATGTATTTTCTTGTCCTCTTTGCTCCCTGTCTTTCTTCTTTGAGACTGAGGTAAGCTTTAGCAAAAGTCGTAACGTTTCAAAAAACTTTAAGCGATCTGCTGGACAGTCCGTCCGAGAAGTCTGGCGTGCAGTTCTGGCTATGGGCAGGGGCACAGAGACTGGGAGCTTGGCATTGCTGCAGCCGAGGCTGAGGTAAGGCTTATTCAGATCCACGTCCGGAATTGACTTCTTTGGCAAAGGCCCAGCCACAGAGTCTAACATGAAGGAACACTGCACGTTCTTCTTGTGATCACGCTCTGTTGTTCTGAGTGTTGCCCGGATCTTCTTCTCCTGCTTGTAGCTGTGTTCTTCCACATTCTCCACTGTTTTCCCAGTGTCTTTATGTGGAGGCTGACACGGTATACTCATTTTTTCTAGGCAAAAAAAAAAAAGTTATAAAACTCTAAATATGGAAGTTGTCAATACATAAAAAGGCTCTAAATATGAAGTCAATCAATGTTTTAAACAAAACTGTTATTTATATACATTTATATTATCAGGCTATTAATGTAAAAAATAAAAGTACCATAGGCTGAAATGTAAAAGATTCAAAATTTCTATATATACTGCACTTCTAAATTAATTGTATTCATTTTCCTTGCTCTATTATACTGGTGTTCTATTATACTCACAACTACTAAATGAACTACATGTTATATCCAACATCATGAACTGCAGGCATGAAACTCCTGAATCAAATCACTGTTAATACACCTCTTCAACCTAACAAGAGAGGGCTGACAGATGCTGGGTGCCAAAACATAGCCAACCCTTACCTTTGTCATAACTGTGCTTAAATATTCTGGGTTACTATTCTCATTAGCAAAATAAGGTAAAAATGACAAAAGTATGCCCCAAACTCTTTAAGACTATTCTCATAAAAAGCAGAAAAGCAACTCGTACAGTAAAAATGTTGACCTTAGTTTATTTTATTCCTTGGCTTTTTCCTTGGCACAAATAAGCAGTTACAGTTTAACCATGAACAAGACTGCAGGCACATAGATTAACTCAGTAAAATGCCATACCAACACACTCACAATTAATGCCAAGAAATTAAATTGCACACATCTTCTTCAAACCAAAACAACAGTCCAAACCTTGGAATGATTACACACACACACCCCTCTTCCTTTCTATCTCTCACTTTTCACACTACTAACCACAACATCATCCCTTCCTCTCACTACTCTAAATACCACTGCCTCTGAGACCCACTCCTTCTTTTTAAAATCCCTCTTTAGAACATTGTTCACTATATAAAATGTCAGTGTTTCCCGAGTTCTCATCTAGCAACTGACTCTTTCGTTCTTACTTTATTTCTCCCTGATGATCTCGTTCTTTCCCCTTCAGTAATGCCCAAGCCTGTGACAGCATCCTAATCTCTCCTCCACATTCAGGACACACCATCACAGACTCCACAACTTAGCAACTCTGATATCAGACACTGCATCATCTATGGTGAGATGAGGAAGTTTTAGGCACATATTCATTAGTATTTCCCAGTTACAGTTTTCTTTACATACACATATGTAAGGGTAAGAAATGGTTTGTTTTTAATTTCTGCACATGGAAAACATGAAAGAGCTCTTAAACTAGACACAAGGTTCTACACAGAAGAGGGCACCGTGTCAGCATTCTTCCTGTGTGTCTTTAGGCTGGGTGGAACAGGCTATATTGACATACCGTATGGAGCAAAAAACCATACATCCATGAACCAGGGAAAATTTGTCCAAAATCAATTAGCTTCCTAATTAATGTGTTTTAAAGTAAGGATTCTAACAGCACTTACAGTTTAGTTTACCATATAATGAACTTACAATCCATCAAAAACTTAAAGCAATCTGTCTGCCGAGGTTTTTGCTTCATTTTTCTATAAAACCTAATACTACGTTGGGTGTGGTGGCACACGCCTTTAATCCCAGTACTTGGGAAGTAGAGGTAGGATCACCGTGAATTTGAGGCTACCCTGAGACTAATTCCAGGTCAGCTTGAACTACGATGTAACCCTACCTCGAAAAACCAAAATAAAATAAAAACTAATGTTACTAATTTTAAAATTAGCAACATTTTAAGATGACAGAAGTTATATCTGTGGCATTAGTCTATTTATTTCCAAATGTGTTGTGTTATAACTTTTATATAGTTCATTTAAATACATTTCTTCACTTTTTTATTTTTAGCTATAAGTGATTACTAATCCTTATTCATTATTTTTTGTCTAGGCTAACCTTTAAATTACTCTGACTTCCTCTGTTTTGTTTAATTTTGCTTTCTTTATAACTTATCAAATAGCACAGACACACCATTCATTACTTTAAGTTAAGCAATGGTATTTTAAAGACAGAAATGATAAATGTTTCCAAATTTTACTACACTTGATTTTATTTTTCAAGATAGTTTCAATAATTTTCAAACTGTACTGTTAGTGTGAAGCAGAACAGCACACACAGTAACTGTCCCACTGTGTGGAACTGGAGAGCGTAATCAGTTTAATTTCTAAGGCACTGGTGTGTGGTTCATGTGAGACAACCCTGCGGAGAAACTCGTTTGTACATAAAATGTAGGCACTGGTGCAGGACAGCTATCCAGAGATGCGGACGTGGAATCTCAGTACACAGCTGCTAAGAGCAGAATGGCAACGAGCGCGTCCAGGGGAGACCCAGATGAGGTGAGGAGGACTGGAGCAGCGCAGCTGGGCGGTTGGTGTGCGCTTTCAAACACTTTTGAGTCAGGGAAAAGAAAAACTTATAGAACAAACACCAATTTTGTTAGTTTAGGGTTTAAAAAAATTTATAAAGCTAAAATGGAATAGGATTATTGGTAATGGCCACAGAATGTTTGCATGTAATTTAGAACTTAAATGCATTAGAACAGTGAAAAGGTATTTCTCTGCTTGCTTTTCCATGATTTAAAGGTGCTACCAGAAACAAAGAATTGACTAGAGTAACTGGGATGGCTTTCGTATCCCCAAACAACTGGTAACAAACAATATGTGCAAACCGATGTGCAAGGACAAACCCAACACATTACCAGAAAGTGCTCAGGGCAGACCTTTATGACAACAGTCCAAAAGGCTTGGGGGGAGGGGGTCAGCATGTTCCCACTTTTCTGTACAGACAGAATCTCATTCTAGCATGCCTGAAGAGGCAGCTTTTGCAATTCATATTTCATATACACTATGCTAAGCTTACCTTGCAGCACACAGAACAGTATACGTATTACACAAGTTTCTCAAATGTATATTGACATAAAACAGTGACAATATTTGGATCTACAGTGTGTGTAATGAAATAGCAAACTGGAAAAGGAGCAAGATGGGACAGAGAAGCACTTTTCCCAAACAAATGCAAAGTTGGCTTTGTAAAAACATACAAAGTAGAAATTCACACATCTTAGTTTAAATAATTATGCAATTCAAACTTAAAACAGACTTAAGCCCCAGTCTAGCCACTGTGTAAATAACAATTATCCCATTAGTAGTTAGACTGAGGGTTAGTCAATTACTCTTAGGTAACCATACTTTTCAAATAATGTACTTATGATCATATGATTAAAATCAACTATGCTTTCTAGCAACTGATGGCTAGTCAGACCTTCCAAAGTTATAAGGAAACTATCAATTAAGGGAGATCTGGGAAAAACTTCATGGGATAGAGAAAAAAAAAAAATCTATAGGCTCAGATACATAAATTGCCCCAAGCATTGCACACTTTGTCTCTGCCCATTCTGACATCATGGAGGAACTTTTGAATCCACCCGAAGCCCACTGCTAACAGACAGGTATGTTTGCTCTATTTTCTGCCGATATGAAGTCCTCTGCAATCCAGAAAAGGGCCAACACAAAAGAAAATGCAATGAAAAAGAAAATGAGCCCCAAATCTGGGAACTGGTGATGCAAGTTTTCATTACAGCCACATGATGGGCTCATCATGTTGTGAGGACAGCAGAGCACCTTGTCTCCCAAGTGGCTACGAATCAGACGGTGTGAGTGCACAGGGACAGCAAGCGTAAGTGCTCCCTCTTCGCTGTAACTTCTGACAAATCAGAGCATGCACAGAAACATACAGGACTTGATAGCCAGGCTGAAAGCAGGCAACGACAAGCATGACGGTTCACATGTTTAAACAGAAGACAATCTGATGGAAATGGCTCCTTAGGGTATGTGCAAAATGTGTTTTTAGTGGAATCCTTGTAATTCGCACATTCTGCTATGCATGCATTACCCAAAATTCAAAATGCTGACCTTAGCTGAGCTCTCAAGTGAGAACCCATAACAGACACATGGCCTTTACCTGTAAGTGAGATGGTCATTACAGAGGGGTGTCGTAGAATATTCGGGTTTGAAGGGGTCTGGAGAACTTCTGCTCAAGGCTGGTGGATTTCAGCATATGTGAAAATGACTTGGTGGGACTGCGATGACGGCTCAGTAAAAACTGTTCACCGCGCACGTGACAGGAGCTGAGTGCAGACCCCCAACAGCCACGGGAAAGCTCGAAAACCTTTAAGGTGGACAGCAACTGGTAAAGACGCCCAACCCTGACTCTCTGGCACACACACACACGCATGCACACATAGCACGCACATGCATGGTAAAACATTACCTGGGGTCCTGCTACCATGCACATTCCTGGGCCCACTCCCACATCTGAGCCAACATGACTACAAAGGCACCCCACGTGGGAAGGAAGCCACTGCTCTATTCAATCCCTTCATTTTCCAAGCAAGGGCTTTAGTGAAACTGCCATCTGATGAAGATGACCAGACCAGACAGGTAAACGAATGCTCACAGTCACGGCAGAGATCCTACCCCATGGGGGCATCATCCCACCACCTTTGCTCCCATCAAGGCCACTCCCAGTCTACTGCATGAGCAGGAAAAGCTAGCATGGTGCGTGCCAGGAAGACAGATTACTAGTCTGTGAAGGCGGAGACTAAGAGCCAGTGTGAACTTGGTCCTTAAGGACTGGATTCAGCTTAATTCAGGGTATCAAGGGAAGAAAGAGGACATTTTTTATATAATTTTTTGTTTATTTTTATTTATTTATTTGAGAGTGACAGACAGACAGAGAGAAAGAGGAAGAGAGAGAGAGAGAATGGGCACACTAACGCCTCCAGCCACCACAAATGAACTCCAGACTCATGTGTCCCCTTGTGCATCTATCTGGCTTACATGGGGTCCTGAGGAATCGAGCCTCGAAATGGGGTCCTTAGGCTTCATAGGCAAGCACTTAACTGCTAAGCCATCTCTCCAGACCCGAAAGAGAGCTTTTTAAGCCAGCAAAGAGGACCATGAAAAGACATAAAGGTAGAAAACCAAAGGGCACGGCCACAGCAGAGTCTGTAGATTGGCAGCCTGGAGACATGATGGAGAGCCTGAGATCAGGTTGATTCTGACACCTTGAGATATCTGCTAATGTCAGAGGATTAGCACACATAGGGAGACATATACACATGTACAAACTGTGATATGGACATCACAGAATCTGCTTGATCTATAACTCAGAGCACTATGAATGATGAAAAGGAAGATTCACTCTGAAAAGGGACTTTGACCTAGGTTTCGGTCTCTTTTAAATTCTTAGCTAATTAGACTATATGATGAATTGAATGTACTTCTCTGCTCTATTACAATGGAAATAGAGATTTAAGATGATTTTTGGTTGTCTTTTTTGTAAGGAAAAAAATTTTATTTGGCTGTTTGTTGTTCAAAACTTAGTAAAATCTTAATGGCTAAAATTTGGTTGAGATGCAGATCTTCTGAAAGTGTAACCTTAAACAGTACCAAACATCTAAATCCTGCTACTCCAAGCAGTCGGAGTGGCAAGAAAGCGGCTCTGGCAGGGTCTGCATGAGGAAGTCAGACAGCAGGCTTCCCGGAGGCAGTAAGGAGCTCACTGTCCTCCCGCGCATAGCACTATGTTTCTCACAGCTTATAAGAAGAGAAATGAGGGCTGGAGAGATGGCTTAGCAGTTAAGGCATTTGCCTGCAAAGCCAAAGGATCCTGGTTCAACTCTCCAGGACCCACGTAAGCCAGAAGCACAAGGGGGCGCAAGCATCTGGAGTTCGTTTATAGTGGCTGGAGGCCCTGGCATGCCCATTCTCTCTCTCTCTCCCTCTTTCTTTGAAATAACTAAATAAATAAATAAAGTATATTTTTAAAAAAGAAGAGAAATGAGTCAAAACTGAAATGTCTTTTAACATTTCTAGGGACACAATACCAGGGGAATGGGATACAGTTTGGTACCTATGCAGCTTGCAAACGTTTTACGTCTTCCAACTCAAAGAATGACACTGCAGTGCAGGCAATCTCAGCCTCGCTGTCACTCCATCTCCCATGTCCTCACCCTCCTCTACCTTAGAGACAACAGCGAAGTCAGATTTTGGTTTCAGCCTTCCTGTCTGAAGGTTACACTCTGGCTTGTTACAAATAGAAACCAAACAATGGCCAGCACTGACTTTTGCAGAACTTCTCAGAAGTCTATTCCCCAAAGGAGAGAGTTGGGAGGAAGATATAAGCAGCCACCGTCTGTGTGAATAAATCCACACAGATCCATCCTACACGAGACTGACAAGTGACATTCCCACCAGCCTTGTACAAGAGCTGCACCTTATATTCCTGACATGATACTGTACATTAGCTCAACTCTATTATTACAGAGAAAAACGTGATTTAAACTTGTAAATTAAAATTAAGGTGGGCTACAAGAGGGCCTACACCTATTAAATTCTCTATTAAAAAAAAAAAATTAAGGGTTATCTCATTTGTCCTGGTGCTAACTTACTCTCCGTTGGAGAATCTGCTTCTCTTTTTCAGACAGATGTAGATCCTAAGGAGAGAGCCACCCCATCATACCTCAAAAGGGCCCAGGCTGAAACTGAGAAAAATTGGAGAAACAAGCAAGGGGGCTGTTTTCCTGATGAACCGGATACCAGCACAAGGGGGAAGGAGATCAGCACAGAGAAAAATCAACTCCTACCAAATCAGAGAGCCAGAACCTCAGAGGCCCCCAACACCTCATCACTGAAGCAGACCAAAAATGAACCCAACATGGCTCAGGGAAATTTTGCGGAAGAGGGGGCAGAAAGAATGTCAGAGCCACATGTTGGGTCATGATATGCAGAGACACTTAGCTTACCCATAACTGTGGGCTAACTCCATAATGCATGACCCGTATACCTCAACAAGGAGGGGCCAAGGGGAGGGGGTAGGTCACGGATGAGCCTAATAATGGTACCAAACTGACTGTATTGCTGAATACAGAACTGACTAATAAAGAAAAATTTAAAAATAAAAATAAATAAATAAATAAATAAAATAAAAAATAAAAAGCCCTTCCCTACCAAAAAATAAAATAAAATTAAGTATAATATAAATTAAGTATAAAGGAAATTAAAGTATTTATAAACTCTGAAGTGTAGACTCTACATATGACTAAACAAGAGCAGAGGTTCAAAAATGAAAGGGGGGACCAGAGACACGGCTTAGCAGTTAAGGCACTTGACTGTGAAGCCTAAGGACTCATGTTCAACTCTGCAGGTCCCACGTAAGCCAAATGTACAGTGACACAAGTATGCAAGGTAATACAAGGGCACAAGGGGGCACACACATCTGGAGGTGACTAGCATGGCAATATTCTCCCTCTCTTTGTCTCTCTCTCACTCACTCTTGCACACACCAAGGGGGGGGGGGAGTGGGGGAGGACACAGAACGGTGAACCAGAGCAGAATTTCAAAAAACAAGCTACCTGAAAAAAAAAAGTTTGTCAGTGGTGATTAAAAGAAAAAAACAACAACTGGGCTGGAGAGATGGCTTAGTGGTTAAACACTGGCCTGTGAAGCCTAATGACCCCGGTTCAAGGCTCAATTCCCCAGGACCCACGTTAGCCAGATGCACAAGGGGGCGCACGCGTCTGGAGTTCATCTGCAGTAGCTGGAGGCCCTGGCGCACCCATTCTCTCTCTCTCTGCCTCTTTCTCTCTGTCTGTTGCTCTCAAATAAATAAATAAAAATGAACAAAAACAAAAAAAACTATTCTAGACACATTTTATTTATAAATACTGAAAATCACAGGACAGAATATCAATGCTCAAATCTTTACCTGAAATGACTGTTTTCAAACATGACATTAAAGTTAAAAAAAAAAAAAAAAAGCAATGTCAATACAAGAGTAATCTTCAAGTCTTGGTGAAGGACGGGCCGCAGGAGAGACACCAACCACTGTACTTCTCAGCATTTCTCACACTGTTCAAATCCCACTAAGACCACCACACTGAGGAGGGACCCTGGAGAGACAACCCAAGTCCTTCATTATCTAACTTTCCATTAAGCAAGAGAGAATCTCTAGGGCAGGGCAGACTAAGTAGCACCTTAACACAGGGCCTTTGGTAGCTCACAGGGTATCTGCTGCCCACCCACGGATCCACCCTCAACATGGCAAAAAAAACAAGCCACCTGAAAAAAAAGTTTATCAGTGTATGGTGATTTAAAAAAAAAAAAAAAAAAAAAAAAAAAAAAACCACTCACAGCCCTGGCTTCCACCACTGCCATCTCGTACGTCTCCGTCTTCTCACTGGGGCTATGGCTGTTTCCCTTCTTCCTCCCAGGGGCTGGCTCACAGCTTCTGGTTTAGTCAAGCCCACCCAAAGTTGCATTCATTAACTTAACATCACTACATCAGAGTCATCCGCCACACCCACAGAAGCCCTGCAATGCAGTCTGGGCAGGCAATAGGGTAACAGAAGAAGGTGGGTCCTTGCAGAGTCATCACCTCCCTCCTCACTTGTGTTAAAAGTGACTCTTGGGGTTGAAGTGATAGCTTCGTGCTTAAAGCACTTTCCTTCAAAACTTATGAACCCAGGTTTGATTCCCCAATATTCACATAAGCCAAATGCACAAGGTGGTTGCATGTGTCTGGAGTTTGTTTTCAGTGACTACAGGCCCTGGTGTGCCTATTCTCTCTCTATCTATCTGCTTCTCTCTCTCTCTCTCTAATTAATATATAAAAATTAAAATAAAAACCTGCAAAAACAAATCCCATATTTTAAAAAAAGTGACTCTTAGTATGCAAACTCACTACCAGTCTCAGGCTTTTTAAGGAAAGTTTCCTGCAAAATCCTCACATATGGCTAGAGGCAGGGGCAGCCTCTGTTCCTGGCCAGAACAGAAGTGACCTTGTGACTGCGGCATTGATTCTGAATTAGCATGTGACACTGTTATCCATGGAGTGTAACACACCTCATTCTGAGAAGAGAACCTTGTTACATGTGTGATAAATGATATCTAGTTCAATGCTCCTTCACATATTCAAGTCACAAACTTTTGAAAATTTAATAAAACTACAGCCTCTAGTCACAAAATACACACCTCCACTAATAAAAATGTGCATTTTGTTTCTGGGGCATAGTCCCCATGATAGCAATGATAGAAATACAGCTTTGATAACTTTTCCACTGTTCACTACATTTTGTACATAGCTGCATTTTTTGAATACTGTGCATCAAGCGAGACATTGCTATACACACACACACACACACACACACACACACACACACACAATCTGTGAATGTACAGATATAACACCACATCTATGCCTATCTGACCTCATATTTCCAGTAAATTTCACACTAGCTTTATGTATTTAACCATAATCATTAATTATATTCTCCTCAGTAAACACCAATACAATATTAAAAATGGGCAAATTTAAACAATTACAGCAGGCTAGCAGAAATTTTAAACAATACTGTAGAAATTATAAAGTAGCAAGGGCTGGAGAGATGGCTTAGGGTGACAGTGCTTGCCTGCAAAGCCAAAGGATCTCAGTTCGATTCTCCAGGACTCACATAAGCCAGATGCACAAGGTGGCACACGTATCTGTAATTCATTTGCAGCAGCCACAGGCCTTGGTGCACCCATTCTCTCTCTCTCTTGGTTTGCCTCTTTCTCTGTCTCTCTCTCATAAATAAATAAATAAACAAACAATTAAAAAAACAAGGCAGCCATCCATTATTGGTATATATATATACACACACATATATATATACACATATATACATACATACATACATACATACATATAAAAGGAACAGTCCTTTTGAAGAATGGCATGGGCATTAT
Source organism: Dipus sagitta (assembly GCA_036346955.1). Lineage (NCBI taxonomy): Eukaryota > Metazoa > Chordata > Mammalia > Rodentia > Dipodidae > Dipus > Dipus sagitta. The sequence continues at coordinate 137,039,987 of CM070778.1, forward strand.
CCACCAACCTGAAACACATATCTAATCAGATGAAGCAATTCCACCATCAAACATCAGTCTTCAAGAGTTATTCCCCATGTACACAAAGACCTAGAAGGTTTCCCACAATACCTGAGGACATGAGTGTTCCTCAACAGCCGTGAAAACATGAAAATATCTCATAAGGAAAATGGCTACATTACACAAAGAACACCTCAGTTGTGATGTGCTTACACGGAATGACAGCCTCTTCCACGACTAAGTAGCAAAAGGCAGTCCTAATCCACACCGTGCGTTGTAATACAATTGTTTAAAAGAGCTTCATGCTACTGCAATGTGGTATGTACCTCTCATCTTTCCAGAACAGGTGCCTTTCTTATGTTTTCTCTCTGTTCACATATTCACCATTCCTATGATAATGATCTGTACAAATTCAACACTATTAAATTTCCATCAACTTCAATGAAGATCAGTATTATAATTCCACATATGTACCACAGAACTGTGTTTTCAAGATTTGAATTTATAATCATTAAGGAAAACCTACAAAGCCAGGTGTGGTGGTGCATGCCTTTAATCCCAGCACTTGGGAGGTAGAGATAGGAGCATCACCGTGAGTTCGAGGCCACCCTAAGACTACATAGTGAATTCCAGGTCAGCCTGAATTAGAGTGAGACCCTACCTCCGGAAAAAAAAAAAAAAAAAAGGTAAACCTATAGCCAGGTGTAGAGGTAGGAGGATTGCTGTGATTTCAAGGTCACCCTGAGGCTACATAGTAAATTCCAGGTCAGCCTGGGCTCCAGCGAGATCCTACCTCAAAAGAACAAAAATAAATGACTGAATAAATGAATAAACCTATATTAGTGGCTACACTCTGAGCCTATAACAATATTTCAAGAGTCATATTCAAACAATCAGTTCATAAAAATGTCTCCCATTCCACAGGGGGGAAAAGGCTGGTATAGTGACATTCTCATCTCTTTAAACTCCCTCAGGAATATCCTCCACGCTTCTAGAATTCATAAGGGAGAGGGGCTAGAGGAAACATTCAGTCGGACTGAGCAGATACTAAAAGCTTTGCAGGGAAGACATGCAGGGCTGGTTACCACAAAATACCCAAGAACCACTCTTCTGGTACTAGCACCGGTGACACCATACCCACTGCCTAGGGCCAGGATGGTGCAAACAGAAGAGCCCATCAGAAGTCTAAGTCTAGAAGCCTCCCCACCTCCACCCTGGAAGACCACAGTGTCCATCAGTCCTCAGCTGGTCTTCCCGCTGCAGCCCAGGTCCAGACATACAAACAAAAGAACTATCCGGATATCTGAGTCCCAAGGCTGAGAACTCAGAGTTTGGGACCCGGTCAAGTCAATATTTCCAGCCCATGGGACAACTCCAACTAAGACTCCAGACACTGTGGGCAGAGATGAGCTGTACCCGGCCTAAATACCTGAGTCACAGAACTATGAGCAGTAAGTGGCTGTACTGTCATCCCAGAGTTTCAAGGTGGTTGGTGACATGGCAATAGATAAGCAGAATAATGCAGTGACTTATTTGTCTAGAAGATGAGTCCACTCTGACTGCAGTGCTAAAGCTAAGCACGTGACTCACAGAGGCCCTGCTTGCCGCCGTGAGAGATATGCCGGTTCACATCCCTAGACAGCTTGACAATAAATCTGACCAATTTGATTAATTCTAAGAAGTGTCTCAAAACACTTAGGTACCAATATGCAATTATGAATCATACGCTGGCTTGAAATCCTGACTCAGCACTCAGGCCGCTGCACAGATGTCACTTGTTCCAGAAGTCTTCCTACCAGGACTTCTCAATGTTCCCTTGTGTGCACCTCAGTGTCTCCATCACCCACCACATGTGTGCTGTCCTCTCCATAAGAGATGGGCCCGTGTCTTACTCAGCATCTAAAATAGGACATTCCTGTGGAGTCACTCGAATTCTGATTCAGTGGAAAGAATGAAGGAGAAAGAAGGGCAGAATGGCAGGGAGGGACAAAAAGGAGGAGAAAATATGGAAGAAGAAGAGAAAGGATAAGGGGGAAAAACGGGAGGGGGAGACTTAACAGCAACCACACAAACTACAGCAGCAGCCCATAGAGTGAGAAAAAAGACAGGACTACAAAGACAGGCAGAACAGACATGCAGGCAAAGTGTCTGGAGGAAATGAAGTTTCAAGGTCCTAAAGATGGGTCATCAATTAATAAAATTATGTAAACAACTTAAAATTTTAATTTTACTTTAAGACTTAAAGCAAAGAAAAAAGAAGTATAGGGAGAAGTTTTTGGTTTACAGTAACCTGCACACACTGCGCAGGTAAAGAGACCCAGGGATCATGCATCCAGCAAGTAAAAGAGCCACCCTGGAGCTCAGGCAACCTGGCAACCATGTCTGTGTTCTTGTCTACTATGTTCTGGGCAAAAATGAGTTCTCAGGGGCAACTGGACCATTACAACAGACTCCACATTATTATAACATGAAGATGGCCCGCTTGTCTCGCATGGGGGCTTCATTACCATCTTTCCTTGGTATCTAAGAACCAAATTGCTGGCAGGAAATGATTCACTAGATAGCAAACATGTGAAGCTGCCTCTACTCATGCCTCACTGGGACACTGAAGCTGGAAAGCCCTAGGGGCGCTCAATAACCCAGGGGTGATGATGAGGATACAGCTGCAGACGACCCCGCGGCCAGGGACACCAGAGCAGGGTTATTCTGCGGCACAAGGAGCTCACTAATGCTCAGTAAAGAAGCTAGTCATGGGCTTGGCGGTTAAGGCACTTTCCTGTGAAGCCTAAGGACTCAGTTTGACTCCCCAGAACCCACAAAAGCCAAAAGCACAAGGTGATGCATGCGCACAGGTGGCACATGAGCACGAGGCGGCACACGTGTGGCATGTGGCATTTGTGTGCAGTGGCTAAGGCCCTGGCATGCCAGTTCATTCTCTCTCCCTTCTTCTAATAAAAAAGAAGAGGAAAAAGGAGAAGGCAGTCAGCAAACACAGCATGGCAGCATAAGTACCTGCAGGTGGAGACTCGGGCCACCATGGTAACAGAACTGACTTTCGTAGGCTACATCTAGGAACGCTTTTTTGTTTTGTCTGGAGTAATGGAAGCCATCTACCTTGTATTTAGCCACTTTGGGTTGGTTAAACAACTGGCCTCTTCTACAGCGTCAAAAGTCACAACTCAGGACAGACCTTTCTTGACTTGAGTAATCATATGTGTCTTTTACTAACAATACTGCTAACAATAGTAATTCAAAAATAAACAAAGGCTAAAAGGAACATGAAAATAGAATTTTAAAATTAAAGGAATTACTAACCATTGAAGAAAAGGCCATCAATGAGCCGGAGAGATTGCTCAGTGGTTAAGGTACTTGCCTGCAAAGCCTAACAATCTGGGTTCCCTTTCCCAGTATCCACGTAAAGCCAGATGCACAAAGTGGTGCATGCATCTGGAGTGCATTTGCAGTGGATGGAGGTCCTGGCATGCCCATTCTGTCTCTCTCTCTCTCTCTCTTTTTTTTTTTTTTTTTTTTTTTTTTTTTTGAGGTAGGGTCTCACTCTAGCCCAGGCTGACCTGGAATTCACTATGGAGTCTCAGGGTGGCCTCGAACTCATGGGAATCCTCCTACCTCTGCCTCCCAAGTGCTGGGATTAAAGGCGTGCGCCACCACACCCGGCTGTTTCTCTTTTCTTTATCTCTCTGCTTGCACATAAATAAAAATAATAAAATAAAATAAAAACGTTTTTAAAAGATTGTCAATAGCTGCATGTCACATAAAGATGATGAATTAAAACTGTCAACCCTTCCATATGTACCCTTTTGTTTGTAATCTTTTTTATGAGAAAAAAACTGGTGCACCAGGGCTTCTAGCCACTGCAATAGAACTCCAGATGCGTGCGCCCCCTTGTGTGCAGGTGCGACCTTGCATGCAGGTGCAACCTTGCATGCTTGCGTCACCTTGTGCATCTGGCTTACGCAGGACCTGGAGAGTGGAACATGGGTCCTTAGGCTTTGCAGAGACACGCCATAACCATTAACCCATCTCTCCAGCCCCCATGTGAACCTGTTTAAGTTGAAAGACACACCTTTCAAACTAGACCGGCTGGCCGGCCTCCCAACATTACTCCGTTTGCTTGACATACGCTTCATCTGCCGAGGTGTGCTGGGGGGTGAGGTGCCATAAACATTTTCTGGGTTTGCTTCATCAGAGAAGTCCTCAGGATCAGATTCCGGATTCTTGCAAGCTGAACCTTCCAGCTTGCACTCCTGCCTATGAAAGATGGTAAGTAGAAAAACAAATGTTTAGTAGCGTATTAACTACATTCACAATTAAATGACTTCAACTTTTCTTAAAGAATTCTTTGTGAAGCTTTCTCTACATGTGTCTCCTCAGCACTGTAACCTGTCTCCTGTCTTCACATGTGGAGAGTCACACGAACTTTTCTTCACTCCAAGGGAGCAATGGCTGTGGCAGCTCTTAATGCTCACTCTTAACATGAGCTGCCAGGAGTATAACAGGGCATAGTCAGCATGTCTTTCTGATGTCTTCAGAACCCTTTCTACTTTCAAGAGTTTTAGACTATGGATTAGGGAAAACTCAGCCAAGGACTAGAAGTTACAAATCAGAGACAGAGCTAAGAATGGACTTGTGTGCTAGCTCTTGACAAGCTTAACTGATGATTAGGCAAGTTCAATCCTGCCCCTGGCCTCCAGGGCAGTCCTTGCCCACCCCCACCCCACCCTACCCTGTCTCTTTCTGAAGAGCAGACTGAGCAGAAGGCAGAACAGGATAGCCATGACCAGCACAGTGCCACACAACACTGCCACAGACAGCAGCATGGCTCCATTGTGCCCTGTTCTCTAACAAGAACTACATCCCAGAAAGCAGAAAGCACTGTAGATCTACCAGACACTCTGAGCCGCTTAAAGATGGTTACGAGAGTGAATGTGTATGTTTTAAAACATTTTTTTTTAATTGGGGAGCTACTATCTCAAAAACAACAACAACAACAACAACAAAAAGATCCTGTTTCAGAAAATAAATTGAGGGGAAGCCATTCTCAGGTGAGGGGGTTAGAAAAGAAGGCTACTGTTAATGATGAAGACACTCATTTCTCATCACCTTCCAGATACAATTCCACATTAACCTAGCCTCAATTCTCTGCTGCCACCAATTTCTCAATCACTTTTGAATAAAGGTCTATTTTTTTATGAAAGTAGCAAAATAAAATTTCATACAAAGTGAGAGTAAATATAATTCTAAGGCAGCAAGGTACAAGGAACCAATAATCAAATCCTTTCCAAAGATCATTAGTTTATTTCACCCTGAATATTCTCTCTAAAATACATTTGATACATGATTAAATAAACATAATTCAAAGTCATATACAGTATATAGTTTTTTTTCTTCCTGGAAATTTTCATCAGGATATAAAAATCAAAGCTAATTCAAAATCATGAAGAAAATAAAAAGTAGTCGAAGACATGTGATACCATTATTAAACCTGATAAACTTTCAATAGGGAAACTCTTGAAAATCAGAAATTCTGCATAATTACAAATTTACAGTGTTGAAATTTATTTTTAAAATTCCACCACAGGTTCAGAAGTGATTTCTTACCCCTGTACCTTATCAGACTGCCCAAGGTCTTTATGGATTATCAACACACTCCCAAACATGTCACAGTAACTTATGCAAACTAAGTGGCCTGAACCCAAGTAAATTTAGAATAAGTTTTTACTGCACCTTAACTAGTAATACAGTTACAAGTTAGGTCTCATAAAGCCATGCAACAAATACAATGACTTTTACAAAAACCTGAAATTCCTTATCGACCCTGCTGTATTTAGTGAACATGGTTGACTTGGCTGGTTAACAACATGGCTTCACATGCCACAGTCATTTCTTTCTTTCCCACATGTTTCAGTGATTAATAGCAATGGCTCTGGGTTGAGGATAAAGCATGTGTGAGGCTCTGGTTTTGACTCACCTACAAACAAAATCAACAATGATTCTGGAATGAGTTACAGTGTGGGTTTTGGGGACCTGTGGATGGGTTTATGTTCACATCCTGACTGTACTGTCAACTAGCTTGTGGGACTTGAAAAACTAAACCTATTCCCTTTCCCCTTTGTATATATAGTGAAGACAATACTTGGACTCCATCCGTGGGAGGACTAAACCCAGTCATGTGTCAGACAGTAGAGAGGGCTCACTAAGTGACACCACTCACCACAGGCCTCATTCCTCAATGTGCTTCCTCACCATCTACCCAGAGCGGAGTTCTAAGCTCAGCTTTTCCACACTGTGACAAATCCATGGAGGACTGGAAACCATTCTTATATCTTTTCAATTCTTTCCAATACAGTATTATAAGGTTTTTGCTTTTACTTAATTTGCCCAATAATATACTTACAGTAAATGGCAAGGAAGATTGTATTTTACTATCACCAGTATTGTATCACCTACTATAAAGCACAGAACATTCACAAGTATTCAGAACATTTCCACGATGAGGTATTTTCTATATTAGAATAGAAATCACCAAAAAACCACAGCACATTTGATCAATTGATATATCAAAGCCAGATAGCAGAAATATCAGGATGAACAGAAAAATGGAGTTAGATGTAAAATAGCAAATAAAAATTCATTCAGAATACGTTCTCTGGTAGGTGGAAGTTGAATTTGGAAGCCAGGTCAAATCCCAACCCTCCTCAGTGGGTGAAGCATTACCTATCCTCCTGAAACGAATAAGGAAGCAAGTTAGAATCTATAAGGTCTTCATTCTGAAAAAAAAAAATTTTTTTTAAAGAAAATTTAGTTTTCAAGTTCCTTTTGTCAAAAAAGAAAAAAAATCAAACAAAAACTTGAGCTCGAAATAGCTCAGTGGTTAAAGGCACTTGCTTTCAAACCCTGACATATCAGGTTTGATTCCCCAGTGCCCACATAAGGCCAGATGCACAAAGTGGTGCATGCATATGGAGTTTGTTTACAGTGGCAGAAGGCCCTTTACACCCATACTCTCTTTCTGTCTGCCTCTTTGTCTCTCTCTGTCTTTCTCACAGACAAATAAATATATTTTTAAATCAAACAAAAATTGCACAAATAAAGGCTATGCAAAAATATAAAAGTCTGTCTTACTACTGCCTTGCACACGGCGTGGCTGGTGAGTTCAGGCTGAAGAGGGTTTTCTGACAACGGACTAACAGCCCAACTCTCCGTGGTGAAAACACCAAGTTCCTTGAGGACAGTCAGAAAGACATAAAAAGGCAAGCAGAAGTGATTTTTACCAAAACAATGACTAAATGTCCTTGTCTGACACATGTACCACAGCACTGAGTCCTGCACTTTATGCAGACAGTCTAAGAAAGCATGTACGGGTGACCTCTCATGAAGACAGTAACTTGAGGGAGTACTAAGAGATCTGTGGTCTGCTTTTTTCTGTTTTCCCACACATGGAAAAATGTGCTTGCACACCTCTAATGCAGATGAACTAATTCTTCTAATAATTCCAAAGAAGCTAACAATCTCATTTACAAATCTGGCATCTACTACAAAACAAAGTCACTGATCACAGTCCTATCTTCACATGGTCATAATAAGCTACTGACTTCAAAGCGTTTCTAAAAAACTTGGTTATTCTAACCGCAAGCATTAAAGAATCACCCTGAGACAGGGAGGAAGGCTGTCAGAACGCGGTGAAGGAAGACAACGCACCCTTCCTCACTGTTACGAGCCTCAAAACGTGAGTGAGGGAAAATGCGGTGCTCACAGCTCGTCATGGGTGTCCCGTGATGGTGAAGTCGCGTGCTTTGTACTTTCTGGGAATTGATCTATCTTAGGAAAGATGGTGTTCATGCTGGTTAGAAATGTTATTACTTTACTTTCCACCTAAGCAACTTAGTAACTTAATTACAAATCAGGAAAAAAAATGCATTATTTAAAGGCTTTTTTTAAAAGTATAGCATCCAATAAATAAAATCTAGGCTGTCTGCCATCCTGCCAAAACTTTCCAATATGACTAAAACAAGGGGAAAGCTAACAAAAGACCAGAAATGACTCAAATAGAATGTTCAAAGATGAAATTTATACCTGAGTAAAAAATACCTTTTGGGAGTTGTTGGTCAGGGAGGCCCATGAAGTCCTCAAAACAAAACAGGGTACTGCCAGTGCTCTTGGAACTCCACCAGAATTAGAATGTAAGGCCCTACTGCTGTAGAAGCACATGCTTGGGCGGCAAGACACTGAGATATCCAGCTCATACTGAGCTGAAGGCCTCCTCCTGCTGGCTAGCTACCATAATGCTAGAAAGTGCTATGCAGCCTGCAGGGAAGAAAAGTCATTAACAGTCTTAAGCAGCAGTGACCCCTGCAAACTACGCATCCAGCTATCCATGCAAACTGAGGCCACTGTGCAATGGTGACAGAACTGTTATGGGGCTAACCAATTGTTCTGATAGGATTTGAGGCCCACTCCCCAGGGAATTTGTGCCTGGTACTGAAAACCCAGTACAAAGTCTATGACCTGGAAGCACACAGGCCCTAGAAGAGAAACCGCTATTGTTGTTTGACTGAATGAGTACACTGCCCATTCTTTAGTACACTAAATGCTCATAAAGTAAACTGCTCTCACTTCTGATCAGAGAAACTTCTTTTTGCAGATGGCAGCTACTACTGGAGAGACTTAAAACTCACCGAAGTGCTGAAAAGAGACAGTGGAGTGTTCAGCACTAAGTGAGACATCTCTATCACACCTCCAAGGTTCAGGGACCATCGCAGAAGAGGTGGCAGGAAGAATGTAAGAACCAGAGGATGGGGAAGACTGCCTTGAATGTTGAATTCTGGACATGAGGTGAGTGTTACATTCATCACCTCACAGCAGCTGTCATTACCTGCACAATATTGGGCCCATCAACATGTTGTCGTGGATGATGAAGGAAGAAAAAATCAAAATTGTGAAAAGAGGCACTGGCTGGAAGAAAGAAGGGGTTCAGTGGAAGGAATATGGGAAAATGAACGACAGGAGGGGATGAACAAATTCCATTATGTGCATATATAAAAATACATAAATAAAATATAAAAATCACCAATAAAAAGTTTTTTAAAGCCAGTAGTGGTGGCGCTCGTCTTTAATCCCAGCAATCGGGAGGTAGAGGTAGGAGGATCACTGTGAGTTCAAGGCCACCCTGAGACAACATAGTGAATTCCAGGTCAGCCTGGGATAGAGTGAGTTCCTACCTCAAAAAACAAAACAAAGCAAAAAAAGTGTTTTAAAATACCATTTGGAATAACAATAGATTCAATGTGACAGAGGAAAATATCAATAGACAACAGAAACCATCCAAATGACATCAGCGAGGGAAATCCTGGAGTGCGGTGAGGGGTGCAGCACCCTCAGCACAGCATCAGGCAGTCTAACACGCATGTGCCAGAGCCCACAACTAGAGAGGAGAGGCACAGAAAAAAACACTGAAAAATAAAGGCTCGTTTTTGTTACATATTAATAAAACCAGAAGAGCAGAGAGCAAACAAACTCAGAGAACTCCTAGCAGAAAGAGCCATAAAGAAAATCACCAACTAAGTTCTTAAAGTCAGGGATAAAGAGAACAGTTTAAACACAGCTGAAGAAAAACAACATGAGCCTTTGCTCAGGTGTAACACATAACAAGAGAAAGATGTCAAAGAAAGGTTTATTTTTCTTTAAAAACATGTATACACAAAATCTGGGAAATTAAATACTAGGGGTAAGTTTGAAAGAACTAGCATCATTTTAATTAACTAACCGTAAGCCTCCCAAACCTTATTTTGTAACAGCTCATGTGAGATGAGCTAATGTGGTCAGTTGACTGGTTTGAGCGTTTACATGGATACCAATTACTTTGGATAGGAAAGTAGTACCAGGTCAACATTAGTTGCCCTGAAACATGTGCCTTATTTGTGTTTAAAAACATGCAAATGTGAGATGTCTTTCTCATACTAAACTTCTGACAGTCACATAAATAAATGGTTCTCTCTTTTACCATAGAATCCTGCTAAGTATTATCCACTTTCTGATAGAATCTGCTGTATCTTGAACTCAATCCAAGGAGATGTCTAGAACTTTTAAATGAAAAATGTGTGGAAAGAAAACAAGACAAAACATCAGGTACCTTGGGATTAAACAGCTCCGCTGTGACAGACAAGGTAACCCACAAGGGGATAGAGCAGCTCTCTGTAAAGCAGAGCCACATTGGGTTAGCTAAGAGTATATGTAGTTCTTGCTTCACATTAGGCAAGTCCACAAGCCTGTGATCCTACAAAAGCCTTCACAATGTGAACTGCATTAAAAATTCTGCAGCAATCTTAGAAATAAAGGCTTCAAAAGAACCAGGTTCAATTCCTCAGTACCCACATAAAGCCAGATGCACAAGGTATGCATCTGGATTTCATTTGCAACAGCTAGAGGCTCTGGCATGCCCATTCTTTCTTTCTTTATCTGCTTGCAAATAATAAAAAATAATTGAACATTTATCATCCAGCCTCCAGGTAAACTGTGGAGCCAGCTTTCCCAGTATTTATTCCCTGTCATTGCCACTGGTTCCAGGCATGCAGCCTTGGCACACCTACCTACCCTTGGTATTTTTCAAGACAGTCAGATCTTTCCATTTTTTAACTAAGATTCATGTTTATTTTAAACACAGGTAATTTTGAAAAAGCATGGCTTTCTTCCCATCTAGCCAACTAGAGCTGAAACTTCCAGCACAGAGCATAGCTGTCCCTTCAATGCCAGGCAGGCCCCTGTGGGCTATGTGCTCAGAAATGACTTGGGGAATGAATGACAACCTGTAAGTTAAATAATTTTTTTTCTGGTAATTAAGATTTAGTCGTTATTCAAATTCTATTAAAATGCATTTTATCACTGTTAGATTACATATTTTTAAAGGCTATAGACTTACAACTTTTGCAAGTAGTGCTTAAGTGATACTGGACCAGGGTGCCAATGTCTATCTGCTGACCAAATGGCAGCAATGAGGGGTCAGCAGTAATGAATTAACATGGCCTGAAATCCCTATGCTCTACACTTACTAGTAAGAATATAGGCTTTCAAGTTTTAATCAGATTATTAGGTTTAACACAAAATCTTCTGAAGCAATGCCATGAGAACCTATGGTTGGCCAGCTATGGAATAAAGGCATTGAAAAGGAAAGATGCAAATACAAGTTTAACATAGACAGCATAGGCTATTAATTTGGTGGCTTTACTCCTTGCCTCTTGGCAGCCATACCTTGTATTATCAATAGCCCTCCGATCTGGGTGACCCCTGTGACTGCTTTAAGGCATTGGAAGGAGCAAAAGCAGCCCTGGGCCATTTCTGACGAAAACCTTTGTGATGTGCGCTACTCAGTGAGAGGAAAAGTGCCACCAGGCAAGAAGCCCGAGCCAGCAGGGAGGCTGCAGGGGAGCCCAGAGCTCCAGGCAGCCCCCACCTGCTGGCCGGTGAGAGAATCTACTTTGGATCTTCCAGCTGTCTCAGTTCCACGGCCAACACACAAGAAACAGAAAAGCCACTCAAAACAAGGACAGGTAGCAGATGGTTGTGGTTTTAAGCCATTAAGCTTTGGCACAGTCTGTTAATTATAACAGAGAACGTCCATACATCCAAGCCTTAAAGCACTTTATTTTTACTTTAAACCCATGAATGAGCTTTCACTGGTGGCTACTATGATGACAGCCACAGCCCTATCTTTCACTGTTAAGTGACAAGCCAACTTCATGGCATATCAGATATACAATGATGCCTCCACAATCTCCACTTTCTTTTTTTACTGTTTTGATTTTGGTTTAGATTTTTCAAGACAGGGTGTCACTTTAGCCCAGGCTGGCTTTGAACTTACGGCCTGTGCCCAGGCTGGCTTTGAACTTACGGCACTCCTACTACCTCCGCCTCCCAAGTGCTGAGACTGAAAGTGTGCTGGACTTATTTTCTAGTCCTTTAAAGCAAAATGAGAACTTAAGTACTTTGTCTTTATAGTTTATTTATTTATTTTATTTGAGAAAGAGAAAGAGGCAGAGAGAGAGAGAGAGCGCCACTGCAAACGAATTCCAGACGCATGAGCCCCCTGTGCATCTGGCTTACGTGGGCCCTGAAGAATAAACTGGGATCCTTTGGCTTTGCAGGAAAAACAACATTAACCGCTAAGCGATCTCTCCAGCCCAAGAATTTAAACACTTTGTAAAGCAATTTTTCAGGATTGTCATGATTTTCTTTCCAACAGAAGAATGGTTAATGGTTCTTTCCTATATCTTATTGATGTGCTATTTCTAAACATCACTCACCTACATTAATTTTGCACAGAGAACTTCAAATTCATTTATATAGAAACTACAGTTCTTGCTGGACAAGGGGGTACCTGCCTATAATTCCAGCACCCAGGAGGCAGAGGCAGGGGGATCACCATAATTTCCAAGCCAGCATGGACTACATAATGAGAGTTCCAGGCTAGCCAGGGCTATGTAGTGAGACCCTTTCTCAAAGCAAAGTAAAGCAGCCAGACCTGGGGGCACATGCCTATAATTCCAGCACTTGTGAGATGGAGACAGAAGGATCAGTCAGGGCCAGCCTTGGCTATCTAAGGCTGTCTCAAAAATACACTGAAATAAAATAAAGTCCAAACAGATTCAGGAAGAAACTAGGACCTCGTGCTATGTAAGCATCTGGTTCAACTAGTGGGAACAGAAAATTGTGGGCATTCTAGGAGCAGCCCCCGAGCCCTAAGCAGTCACACTGCTACGGGCATCTCCTTTATGTTACACAGAAGAAACATTTCCTTATCAAGGAGAGGAGCCTCTCTCCACCTCTTATGTACAAATTACATTTTTAGTGACTTACTTGCAAGGGAAATAGAAAGAAAGAGAAGGAAGATGGGGAGGAACGTGACCAACTCTATACCAGACAGATGATCAAAGCTCACATCGTCACTGATGATGCACACTGGCACACGCCCTGGACATGGCATGACTGCCACGAAATGACAATGACAAAGTACTTCAGCCCTGTGGTCTTTCTTCTCTCCCCGACCAACAAAAACTCTTGAGAAAAACACCAAACAGACACAGATTAAGGAACATTCTATGTGAACTACTTTTCTTGTTGAGACAAAAGACACAACAAAAGCAACTTAAGGAAGGACAGTTGGGAGGTCCAGTCCGTCACAGGGAGGGGGGGATGGGGGACTCAGGCGATTCAGCCACACTGCACGTGTCTGCGGGTCAGGAAGCAGGAGGGCCGAATGCTGGTGGTCAGCTCGCTCTCCCCTTCCTTTGCGGTCCTTCACTCCACGACCCAGCCTGTGGAATGCTGCTGCCCACAGGTGGGTTGGGTCTTCCTACCTCAATTAACCCAATCTAGAAATTCCCTCACAAACTTGTCCAGAGATTTGTGTTCTAGGTGATTCCAGATCCAATCAAGCTGACAGTGGAAGAGAACCATCACAGTGCCTGATCAGTACCCGTGTGATCAAAGCCTGAGAAAGCCAACTACAAAGAGGAAGCTAAGGAGACAAGACTCATGGGGTGCCTGTGAGAGGATCCAGATACAAGAAAATGAAAACAAGGGCAAACAAATGAAATCTAAACCAAGTACCAACTTAAGTAATATAATGCTCCAGCACTGGTCAGCTCGTTAAGACAAGCACACACACAAGGTAAGGCTAGCAATAGAGCCAAGTAGACATAGGACCAATGGCAACCCTGCACTGTCTGTGCAACTGTCCTCACATCTGACGGTATTCCAAGTAAAGGTTTATTTTAGGGTTAGTTGTATTGCACTGCACTGTATGCAATAGTTCATGGAAATACTGGATAAATTTGGTCGTGCTATATGGGCACAAAACTAAAAGCCAAAACTAAATTAAAATTTTTAAATGAGAGCCAGGAAGTGGTGGTATATGCCTATAAATCTAGCACTCAGGAGATTGAGGACCTAATCACAAATTCAAGGCCAACCTAGACTCCAAAGTAAGTTGGAGGCCAGCCTGGGCTATATAACAAAGTCCTGTCTCACAAAAGAAAAAATAAAAATTAATTATAAAATTAAGCAATTCTTTATAAATGCAATTGATATATTTTTTTAAGTTCTAATAGGCTGGAGAGATAGCTTAGTAGTCAAGGCACTTGCCTACAAAGCCAAAGGACCCTGGTTCAATTGCCCAGGAAGCCAGATGCACAGAGTAGCACATGTGTCTGGAGTTTGTCTGCAGTGGCTGGAAGCCCTGGTGCACCCATTCTCTGTATCTGTCTGTCTGTCTGTCTGTCTCTCTCTCTCTCTCAAATAAATAAATAAAATATATTTTTTAAAAGCTCAAATAGTAGGTGAAGAGGTGTCATTTAAAAGATACTCTCAGGCACACTCTCCTGTTGCTGTTCTCCACCTGATGTTGGCCAGGGGGTGATGTCCACCCTCTGCTCATGGCATCGTTTTCCCCTGCCATCGTGGAGCTTCCCCTTTAGTTTGTAAGCCAAAATAAACCCTTTTTTTCCCCACAAAAAAAGTTACTACCAAATTGAGATATATTAAAATACAGCCTCAGTGTCTTCTAGATGCTCTGACCAGAAGGTCAGGGAAAGGGCGTGAAGGCATTAGCAGAGCCAGAGCCGCACACATTCTGAGCAACCAGCACACACGGGGCTGCTGTCTAACAAGCAGCGCTCCTCTCCATCCTCCTGGGCAGGGTACCAGGCCTCTCCCAGGAGGAGGTGAGGAGGCAGGACGCAAGATGCATGGCTCTGAGTCAGCCGGAGGGGAGGCAGCTGTGCAGTCCCGCACAGTGTGGTATTTAAAGGACTTCAGGAGTCCCTCATTATTATAGCTGTTTTCTATGGATGGCAAACATATTTAGGCTTTCCACAGTTACCTCATGATAGTTTCGTTTTTAAATAATTAAGAGAATGGTATTAACAACAGTAAAAGGACAGCAGAGTACAAAGGGGACCAAAGACTGCCACACCATGATAGTTACCCTCCACTGTCACTCTACACACTCGAACAGATAGATTATGAAAATGCAAAATTAAGTCAGTGGTCAAAACCAATAAAATATATTCATGTTTTTGATCACCTCTGCAATTGGTTACACAGTAAGAAAAGTTTTATTTTAATAGTGTAATTGCTACCATTAGCGAGTGAGTGTTGAGCAAAATACCATATAAGTGAGTTCAATTTTTACCACAGCCTTATGGGGCCATTTTAAGGAAGGCCTCTCTACCCAGGACAACAATTTGCACTGACTCCTTGAGGCGCGCAGAGCAAAGCCCTGCTCCCCACCAGGCACTTGAGCACCTTACTAATGTCACCTCACTGGGTCGACCCCAAACACTACACTCCCACTTCTGGTAAAGCATTAGACTCAATGATCACTAAAACTTCTTTATCCACACTGGGTGTGGTGGTGCACGCCTTTAATCCCAGCACTCGGGAAGCAGATGTAGGAGGATTGCCGTGAGTTCGAGGTCACCCTGAGACTCCATAGTGAATTCCAGGTCAGCCTGGACTAGGGCGAAACCCTACCTCAAAAAACCAAAAAAAAAAAAAAAAAAAAAAAAAACACCTTCTTTACCCACATGGTATAACAGTGGAGAAACATAGCTTGGCTATAATTGAGATGGCGGGGGGAGGGGTTGCCTGGCCTATTTATTTTTACATGTCAGATAAAAGGCCTGCCTTTAACGGTCTTCTTCATATAGTACTTACCTTTCCTCTGTGAATTACACTGTCTTACAGGAATGTCAATAGCACACCATGTCATAAGGCTGGCATCCCAGCACGTTTCATAAGATCCTGTGTTTACATCTAAAAGACAGAAAACTAACCCTAGACGAATAGAAAAACAGGTTTAAAGTTCTGCATTCATAACTTCTCTCTTGAGAATAGGATTTTATGTAAGAGATAAATGGTTCTAACTTTTTTTAGGGGGGGTTGAGGTAGGGTCTCCTTCTAGCCCAGGCTGACCTGGAATTCACTATGTAGTCTCAGGGTGGCCTGGAACTTCCAGCAAACTTATTTCTTATTCATTTTGCTGTTTCTTGGGCTATATTTAGTGAATGATTTACACACTGAGCTGCATACCTCACCGTGTGCATTGTGTTGACTACAGTTCACTCACCTCATTCAACACAGACAGGGCCTAGACAAGAGGGCTACAAGCTGGAGACAAGAGTCACTTGCCTGCCTTTATGGAGCTTCAATGCACACAAAAGCAGTCACTATAGTTACATGGTCAAAAAGAGAGTCCAAGCTGGGACTTGGATTATAAAGGCAGACCACAAGAACAGAGGCCAGGACAAAACTGCTACCAGAGTGGATCCAACCTGGAAAATGCTTCTCCACCAGGCATGTCAACAGGGACTTGACCATTCCGAAGGTGTGGGGAGCACTGAGACAAAGAACAGCGTGGGCAAAGCGCTGCGGCCGAGGACAGCGGGGCGGAGGGAGGCCAGGACCCTGCCAGAGCGCTCACAGGAGGCCACTGCCACTGCCTGCCACACATGTGAGCTCGCTGCCTGCTGCCTTACTCCAGCAGACGAGGTACAGACGCCTAACACTATTTTGATGTTGTTCTCACGAGGCTTCCCAACTACAGCCATGTGTGGCTTAACTCACGGGGTACATCGTGACAGGTGTATCTTGGGCCATTTTCTCACTGTGTGAACATCAGAGTGCTTGAGCAAACCTAGAGAACACACGTCTATCATTCATCTTGCCTGATGCTATCAATGCTCTCAGGACACACACAGTACAACCAATATGGAATTCACTCGAAATGACTGAGTGTCCTACACACCAACACCACAGATAGTTTCAGAAAAGAAATACTTTTCAACATATAATTCACAGGCAAAAAGTATAGGTAATGTGAAAGAACATTCAGTGTATCAAAGCCGCCTTCCTTTCTATCTCCATTGTGGGCACAGAGAATCCCTAAAACTGCATGCAGATGTACCAGGGCATGTGCACTTTGCTAACCATAGTGCGTGTTTCATTCATCACACTCTCAAATGCACTCTGTGACCTGAAAGAGTTAAGACAGCATACATAATATTTGCCACACAGTTAGCAAGACTCTTCTCAAATTTCTCATCTCGACATGCATGAGACACTCCAAGGATACATGTCAGATGTGTAAGTCATTCAGAGTTGACAGTCACACTGCAAGGTTGCTGCCCCATCAGCCAAGCACAGAGAGCCACCCTCCACTCACATGTCCAGGCTTTCCTCAAAACTGACTTTAAAATCACAGCATCGTCAAGTTCTCTGAGCAAGATAATTTTCAATGTTTTATGACACTGTTACTTTTATGACTGGAATGGCTGGTCTTCTGCACACCCTATAAAGGTACTAATTAAAATAAATTGGCATTTAATTAACCAATAGTTAATTTAAAAACAATTATAACAATCCCTAGTGGTTCATAACAAGGCTACAACTAAGTAGGACAAAGGCAGACCTCTGTAAAGAAAAGGATAAGTAAGCATGGAAGAGACTGACCTGGTGAGCGAACAAAGAGGAAGCCTTCTGCAACACAATTCTACAGGTGAGAAAGCACAAAGAAAACATTGTTAACTATGTCCAGACAGACAAATGGGTGGAGGCGATGGAGGAACAGGAGACACAAGCAGATGTTACTGGACCAGTGTCAGCCTGCCTGGGACAAAGCTCCACAAGTCTGATTTACAGTACGTGTCCAGCTGCAAACCACCACTCTTTCTATCCTCCCTCCTGTTCTTCAATCCCACCTTCCAAACTCATCCACGCTGACTGCCTAGTCTGTCCCCCAGGCCACCAACGCTCCGCTCCCTTTCTTCATGTCCACGGTCTGCATTATACTCCGCAGTTTTCACTCTGTTCCCAAGTTCACTGCTTTGGTGTCTGCCGGGCTGATGAGCCTGCCAGGCTGTGGTCACTTCAGGTACTATGTACCCTCACCTTCAAAAGTTCTGTGAGGGCTAGAGAAGTGCCTTAGCAGTTAAGGCGCTTGCCTGAAAAGCCAAAGGACCAAGGTTTGATTCCCCAGGACCCATGTAAGCCAGATGCATAAGGTGGCGCATGCATCTGGGGTTCGTTTGCAGCAGCTGGAGGTCCTGGTGCGCCCATTCTCTCTCTCTGCTTCTTTCTCTCCATCTCAAATAAATAAATAAAAATAAAATATTTTTTAAAAAATTCCATGAGGATTATTTTGTGCATTCTTCACTTCTCTCTAATAGTCATATCTTCCTTCAAGAGGATTATAATTATCTAATAATTGTGTGCTGCTTCCATTACTGTCCCATGCCTATGTTCATCGCCCTGAATGCAGATCCTCTCCCGGGAGTGTCGTATTTTCCTACTTAGTGACATGGGCAATTTTAAAATTTGGTTTTGTTGAGTCTATGATTTTGTTGTTGTTGTTGTTTTGAGGAAGTATTTCACTATAGCCCAGGTTGGCCTTGAATTCACAGAGATCCTCCTACCCCAACATATCCAGTTTTGTTTTGTTTTGTTTTGTTCTGTTTTTTGTTGATGGGGGGTGGTTGGTTGAGACAGGGTCTTGATATGCAGCCCATTATGGCTTAAGACTCGTGATCTTTCTGCCTTAGCCTCCCAGGTGCTGAGATGACAACCACACTCTGGTGATGAATGGATACAGTACATTATGGATTTTGTTATTATTTGGATTTGAATTTTTACTGTGCTCCCTTAAAGAGTATTAAAATTGAAATAGAGAGTAGCTTCTAAATCATGTCCAACTCTTTTCATCTTCTCAAGACTTGCTTTTAAGCTTGATTAAGGTTAATTCCATAGAAGCCTTTCTACAGGAATAGTGTGGCCCCACTGCTACACTATGAAGCTTGCAAGTCTACTGATGTCTAAGTGGCCAAGGAATGAGCACAACCATGATTTTCCACATCGAACACTTGGGCCCACATGTCTGCTACCCGTGTGAGCTGTGGGAACCTTTCCACTCAACAGAGCCCTGGTGGCTCAGAGCCCAGTACTGGGGAGTGTTGCTCACTCCAGGTTCAAGGGGATCTTACCCCGAGTGCCGCAGCTCTTCTGCTCTGCTCCTCCTCTCCAGGCCTCTCCCTTCAACTTCCAAAGCCTCTACTCTGCTTGCTCTGGAATCCCAAATTTATCCTGCTCCTTATTAGGAAAAAAGCACCCAGGAAAAAAGAGCCAGGCTAGTCATAAGGCACACCACACCTGAGCACAATCATGTCACCTGTCATCCAGTGTCTGCAAGTATTCTCTACATTAGTCCTAAGGCACACCACACCTGGTCACACACAATCATGTCGCCTGTCACCCAATGTCTGTAAATATTCTCTATACTAGTCCTAAGGCACACCACACCTGGTCACACACAATCATGTCACCTGTCACCCAGTGTCTGTAAATATTCTCTATACTAGTCCTAAGGCACACCACACCTGATCGTCACACAGTCATGTCGCCTGTCACCCAGTGGCTGTAAGTATTCTCTATACTAGTCCTAAGGCACACCACACCTGGTCACACACAATCATGTCACCTGTCACCCAGTGTCTGTAAGTATTCTCTATACTAGTCCTAAGGCACACCACACCTGGTCACACACAGTCATGTCGCCTGTCACCCAGTGTCTATATATACTTTCTACACTAGTCCTAAGGCACACCACACCTGGTCACACACAGTCATGTCGCCTGTCACCCAGTGTCTGTAAGTATTCTCTATACTAGTCCTAAGGGACACCACACCTGGTCACACACAGTCATGTCGCCTGTCACCCAGTGTCTGTAAGTATTCTCTACACTAGTCCTAAGGCACACCACACCTGGTCACACACAATCATGTCACCTGTCACCCAGTGTCTGTAAGTATTCTCTACACTAGTCCTAAGGGACACCACACCTGGTCACACACAGTCATGTCACCTGTCACCCAGTGTCTTCAAGTATTCTCTACACTAGTCCTAAGGGACACCACACCTGGTTAGTCATATCACCTGTCACCCAGACTGTATATAGTTCTCTAAACTTGTTTATTCTAACTTTCATGGGATTAGCTGGTTATGTCACTAAAATGACAGTACTTTTATATTTTATGACCCAAAAATTTGTCCTGTAGATTTTTTATGTTACACTGAAATGATAATACTATAAAATGCATCATATGCATATGAAAAGCCATATCTGACCTTCAAAGAAACTTCAAACTTCAAAGAAACAATATATCTAAACATTTTTATAGCAGTGTTTTCTTTAGAAAAGAGAGGGAAAATTTCATACAACAACAATAATAAATTGATACAAAAAAATCTAGCTCTGGAAGTTAAAATATCTATAGATACTCAAAGTCAACAATTTGATTTGTAGCAATTTAAGCTCTTTAGACCCTAAGTTCCATAACTTACATAAATCATACAGATTCTTTGCAAGGAGACAGAGACAGAGAGAGAGCAAGAGAGAGAAAGGGCATGCCAGGGCCTCCTGCCACTGCAAGTGAACTCCAGACACATGTGCCACTTTATGCATCTGGCTTTACATGAAACTGGGGAACTGAACCCAGGCAGGCAAGTCCTGCAAGCAAGTGCCTTTAACCCCTAAGCCATCTCTCTAAGCCCCATGTATGTAATTTTTTTAAACAGGATAATAAAATGCTAAAACTTATAATTTAATAAACAAAGATAATATCATTTAAAATATCCAAATTTATTTTTAAAAGTGACTTATCTCTTAAGTACAAATGGTACCAGAAGACCAAATAAATAATCATTTTCAGTAGTTTGTGTGCTTATCACAAAAACACTAAGTAGTTCTAATTACTCTCTGAAAATTCAATTATAGTAATATACTCATTCCCTGTATAGTAATTTGAACTATAAGTTTAAACATTGCTTCGTAGCTTATACCATGTTGGTTAATCATTAAGACTTTTGCATTCTATTCTCATCTACAATTCTTTACTCAGTGTACATAAGAATTTACTAAGACAGTATACTTCCATGATACACATTATGAATGGAAACTTGACTAGATAAGGGCAAGATTTGTACTTACATAGTTTCATCCTTCTCCTATCACCTCCAATTCTAGTTACAGTAGCCATGGCCCAGATATGCTCTGACAGTACAGAATTCCAGTAGACACATTAAGATTAGTACAAGTTTCTAGCACCATAATACAAATAATGACTACCTTGCCCATTCTTTGAGAAAAAAAGCACAGCAGCAGTAACTCTGGCAAACCTCTTCAGATTCTGAAAAATTAACCTGAAAATCCACTATCAGGCTAGCTGGACTTGAAAGGAAGGAAGGTAATCTTTTTTGTGTACTTTTTATGAGAGAGAGAGAGAGAGAGAGAGGGGGAAAAAAAAAGAATTGGCACATCAGGGCCTTCAGCCACTACAATAGAACTCCAGACACGTGCGCCATCTTGTGCTTATGTCACCTTGTGTATCTGGCTTTCATGGGACCTGAAGAGTTAAACATGAGTCCTCTGGCTTCACAGGCAAGAGTCTCAACCATCTCTCCAGCCCCAAAGTAAAAACCACGGTAACCTTATTTAGACTAAAGCAAGGGAAAGAGGAATCTTTATGGCAGATTCTACATGAACTCTCATGTAGATTTCTTGCTCAGGAAGAAAGCTTTTTCCAGATACAAGCCTTAACCTGAATGTTTCTGCCTTCTACTAGTTCACTTGTTCTCAGAAAATAAGAGCATATGGAGGTTGCAATGAAAAGGGTGTTAGAACCAGCACGGCCACTGGCAAAGCATGTCTATGAAAACTCACCGAACTCCAGACACCTATGCATTGTCTACTCCATGCACAATTACCAGGGTAAGACCGACAGTGATGTACACCTGCACTGCAAGCCTTCTAATAACTTACAGTAAGTAGATTTTTCAAGAAAACAAATCTGAAATTATTTCCCATAATTTTATTTGTTAGCACTGCTCAGCTTTAAAGAAATAAGAGGAAACGGACTTAACTATGTGAACACTTAGAAGTTCAGTATTTAAAAAACTCAGCCCTATTTAAACTGTGGCTGGAGAGATGGCTTAGCGGTTAAGTGCTTGCCTGTGAAACCTAAGGACCCTGGTTCGAGGCTCGATTCCCCAGGACCCACATAAGCCAAACGCACAAGGGGGCGCATGCATGTGGAGTTCGTCTGCAGTGGCTGGAGGCCCTGGCGTGCCCATTCTCTCTCTATCTGCCTCTTTTTCTCTGTCTGTTACTCTCAGATAAATAAAAATAAACAAAAATAATTTTTTTTAAAGTCCCAAGGTACCAACAAGAAAATGAGGAAACAAATACAAAAAGACAATTCACAGAATAATTTAAGTAACAATAGCTCTGGAAAACTGTTCTACCTACGGTAGTAACCAGACACTAAGTTAAAACAAGACAGCTCTTTCTGGCTAATTAGCAAACACTTCTTAGTGTTTAAAAAAAAAAAAAAAAACCTACAGATTATAGTGTGGTGAGCACTACGTGTGACCTGTAAGTCTATATAACCTTTCCAAAAGAAATAGTAACCTACTAAAGTCCCAGCAAAATTGCGCCAAAGTTTATTGCAGTGTTACATAGAAAAATAAAAAGGAGTAATAATGAAAATGGCTACTTTTACTTATACTGCAAAAGTTCACCATAAATTCAGATAAAACTATTGTGACCAGCTTAACCTAAAGGGCCTCTGTCATCCCTGTATAAATTCAGGGCAATTAGTCATTCTGTGATCACCCCTATTGTTGCAAAACAAAACAACAACAACAAAAAACTATTACCTAAAATTTTGGCATATGTCTGAAGAGATAGTATAGAAAATGGAAAACCAGACTTTGTATCATAGCAAACATGGACCTGAGGCCTGGCTCTAAGTAGTACGCAGTGCTAAAACATCTCAAGACTTCACACTGCTCTGAACAGAAGCTGAGACTTTAAGTCCGTGGCAGTGACTCCCAAGCATGACTCTGCTGCTATGACAACACGTGTACACGGCAGATCTCAATGCACTGGAGTTTCTGCGCTAAAGCAGGAGTCAGTCTCCAGACCTCACCTCTTCTCAGTAAATCATAAAGTCCCTAAA
Organism: Dipus sagitta; assembly: GCA_036346955.1. Taxonomy (NCBI): domain Eukaryota; kingdom Metazoa; phylum Chordata; class Mammalia; order Rodentia; family Dipodidae; genus Dipus; species Dipus sagitta. Next base: position 137,063,069 of record CM070778.1, read on the forward strand.
GTAAGGCAGGCTTTCTACTTGCTTTATCATAAAGGCACTATCTGGCTGGAGGAGGAGAAGAGAGCCAGTCATGCCAACGCAGGAACTGCAGAGAAAGAGGGAAAGGCACTTCGCACAGGGAGAACCAACAGTGGCAAAGGCTGCAGGAAAGAGAGCCTGGGAACTGGATGCGCCTGGCATGGTGGAGACTGAACCTGCAAGGCAGGGCTCAGAAGCCCGGCCAGCATGGACCTTGAGCTTGAACACATCTCAAGTTTGGCTTCCTGTAAGCCAAAGCTGCCTCGTCAGCAATGTGGCCTCCCAGTGATGTTCCTGAACTGTGTAATTCTAGCTACATCCAAGGGTGGAGAGATCCCAGTGCAGAAAGCTCTCTGGGCTGGTCTCTGGCCAGCAGCACACCGCAGCAGCCACCCGATGTCCCAGAGCTGCAGGGAAGCAGGGAGGGGAGAGGAAACGTGGATGAAGTGGGTAAGTGTTTGGGTAGGAGACCTTAGAGGGAGGAGGGCCAGAGAGAGCTACCACTGATTTCAAGTCAAGGCAGATAAGGGCTGGAAGTGTCCCTCCATACACACCTGTATCATTGTTTCCTGGTAAGTGGCAGACACTCAAAGGATCAAGAAAGCCTAGACAAGGTTAAAGAAGGCTCAGCCCTGGGGCACATGCTTCCTCACAAGTGTTTCCGCTATTTTCAAAGTATTTTTTGTCCAAATTACTTCTGACATCTACTCCTGTAGAAAAATAAGTGTAGTAACTTCTAAATCACTTATCTTTTGTTCTAGGCACTATACCCCAAATCAAATGTGATGGAGCGAGGTGTTCAAAGGATAGCCATTACAAAGCTGCCACCCTTTCTCTGACAGGTACAGCCATTGCATTTAAAATATCATGCAACTCTGTCTCTCTCTAAAAAAATTTAATTTTTAATTAAAATAAAAAGGCTGGAGAGATGGCTGAGCAGTTAAGGCACTTGCCTGTGAAGCCTAAGGACCCACGTTCAACTCTCCAGATTCCACGTTAGCCAGATGCACAAAGGTGAGGCGAGAGCAAGGTCACACATGTCCACTAGGTGGCACAAGCATCTGGAGTTTGATTACAGTGGCTGAGGCCCTGGCACGTCAATTCTCATCCTCTCATTCTCTCTCTAAAAAAAATAAAAATAAAATCATGTGAAATCTATTGCCACCATTAGCTCAAAAGTCCACAATTTACTCTTAAAAAGTACAGGGGAAAAAAATCACTTTGAGGTCATTTTGTTAGCCTTTTTCAGGCTAAAAACTTCAGTGTCTGTTTGGGAACTTCTCATTACAGGACTTAATTTGGTCTCATGTTCCTTACAAGCATTTGACTTGAAAACTCTGTACAACTTTCCCCTTATGGAAAGACCAGGTGGCGACGGCTGCTCTGGGCGTGCAGGCGCCTCTCCTCTCTCTCCTCCCCAGGGCTGGGGACGGCCCAGTGGCAGCGGGGAGTGCTCCACCGCTCCTCTTCTTCATGCAGCCCTCCCACATCTTCTCTCTTCTTCGTAACCCCTTCCTCATCGACTTTCTGCTATTGTCTCCTACAAGCACTTCCAGATCACATACTAGTAAAGTGTGGACAGCAAAGAACACCAGAGTTCTTACATCAGTGGCTTCCTGATGGGGCTCTGAACCCTGCACACCTCTCTCCTTCAATGGCTACCTGATGGAGCTCTGAACCCCATAAACCTCTCTCCTTCAACAGCTACCTGGCAGGGCTCTGAACCCCACACATCTCTAGGACACTAAGGAATCACAGAAACACACACACAACTCACAGCCAACGTTCATCCACAAAAATAATCTCACATCCTTAAATCAACCTAACTCAAAATATCCAGAGATGCCATCAGACAATACACTACATGTGGCAGGATAAATTATTCAATAAAACATTTAAACAGTGTTTTGACATTTAGCAAGGGTTAATAATGGTAAAGATAGCAAAGTAATTAGTAATTCGATTCTAAACCTAGATCTGATAGCGTTGTCAAGCCTATCTGCTCTACTTGAAAGAATGTAACAATAGAAGCTGCACACCTCACTCAGGCTAAGCACTAGGGAGGAAAATAAACATAATGGTTTAAAATATTTTTAAGTGGATTTTCTATGGTTATCCATATCAATATGGGAGGGAGTCACATTTTTGATTGAAGGAATGTAAACAGAACCTAAGATAGGAGACTGTGTACTGCACAACTATTTTCAGAAATACTTTTGAAGATTACTCTCCAGCATTTTATTGCAACATCTTTACACAGTGATCGCTGCACTTTGCTTATAGTCACCTCCATCACCACTCTTCCCCTCACAGCTCCCCAGTCCAACCTAAAGGTCTTATTACTAAAGAGTTAATGGATGAACACCCACGAGATACCTACAGCATTCTTAGCGGTATATGACAACACTGGTTATTAAACACTACTAACGTTTATAACTTCGTTTCTTATTTTCATATGCTATAGAAAGGCATAAAAAGTTATAGAAGGTTCATGGAACAAACTGTTTCCCATATCAAAGCAGCTTTTCTAGAGAAGACTGTTTAAAAGATGACCACACTGATTCAGAACTAAAGACTGGGTCTGCAAGGGTCTGAATTCTTAGCTGACGGCCTGCTCCTAGAAGGCTGGTAAGGTGACTTACTTGTGATACCTCTCTAGATAGCAAAGGTTCTGTGTTTTACCAGGATAACCATCTATGGCTGACACTCTGACTTGTTATATCTTAATTAACCTAAGAAAACAAAAGTGTCTTATTCAGGAAGGTTTTTTTTTTTTTTTTTAATCCTGATACTTGCCTATGTTTACTTTTGAAAGTTTCATCACTTTGGTTAAGTATAAAACCAACTATGGTTTCTTGTCATTCCTTTATCTCATCTTACTCAAGTTGCCTGACAACATTTGGCATTTTGCCTTCCCTAAATCAAATTCCAAATGACATCTTCTGTACCTAGAACTGTCTGAGATTTCCTAAAGGGCCCCTAGAAAACCACAAAAAACTGTCCCATCACCTTATTGAGCCCCCTCCCCCCCAAAGGAGGGTGCTAGAAATAACTGGGTCATTTGATATGCTACTATTCCTGAGTTATCCAATCTGATGGATTGGTGTCCCTAGTTGAAGTCTGTATGAGTAAAATGTCAACATTTCAGGTTCGTTCACTGCAAAGGCTCCTGATGTCAGTCCTCTCTGGCCATGGTAGCTTCCATGTGTCAGAACTGGGTGTTACTCACTTGACATCAGACAACACACAGCAGGATCAGTCACAATGTCATACATGATTTTAGGTGGTCACATGGTCTCAACTTCTTCAATTTGAATCCAGATTCTTCAAGACCAGTGGTTTTCAAGTAGAGATTCCTATAATTTATCTATGGAGTTTTAGTAATATGCACAGGTGTTTGGGACATATTCTAGATTTACAGAATCTCTTCATTTAATATATTTGATATGTGCTCATTATACCCTTACCAAATGCTTAGCATATTACTTCAGGACTAGCTTACCCCCAACTATCTGTTACCACATTAAGACTATGTTACCATTCTTAGAATTAAACAATATCCACCCTTACTTGCAAATTGACTCATCATTATGTTCATGAACATTTTACTCAAAGTTCTTTGGATTTACTTTGATCTTGTTTTGCATGTCATGAAGACAACCCAATGTCTACAATTTTCTTATTCTTGTAAGCAATCAGCACCAGCCTTGCATGTTTTAATTATTAGTAATAAGTTCACTTGTCAACCTGCTACATTTCTTAGCATCTACAGATGGGTTGTTTTACTCGGCTGTTACCCCAGCAGCACCTGCAGTCAGCCCAGGCCAGAGCACTTCTTTCCCAAGGAAGGACTGTCTCAGACGCCATGGAAAAGACCATGCTAGGTACTTTTGGACACAGGCTACTGACGACATGCTTAAACAACTCAAAAATACCTGTGGGCTGAGTCAGGATTTCTGAGATCCAGGAAGATGGGAGTCCTAGGATGGCTGAAAATCAAGTGGAACAAGAATTACATAAGGCTCAAAGATCTGATGAAGGATGATGATGATGAGTTTGTTTAGACCATTGTTGCTGCTGTTTTACTTTTTTGTTTGTTTGTTTGTTTTAACTTCTCTCCTTATGGCTTGGCTATGGTCTGATTTTCTAGGTGCCTGAGTTAGGCGACTGTCCCCAGAGTGGCAGTACTGTGAGATCTTTTAAGAGGTGAGAGTAGGAGGTCCTGAAGTCAGCTGGGGTGTGCCCTCAGCAGGGATTAAGGCAGTTCTTTTTCTTAGGCCTCTAGTTTCACTCTAGCTTCCTGTTTGGCAATGGAATTTGATCACACATGTTCAGGGTTCTAGCCACCTGCCGTCCCCCATAGGTGATGCAGCTAAAAGGGGCTGTGCCGAGAGCTTGTGCTATGATGTTTGGACTTTTGGCTTCCAGAAGCTTGGGCCAAGTAAACCTCCCTTAAAAAAAAAAAAAAAAAATCAGCCTGACTCAGATATTTCATTACAGTAATTTATAAAATGGCCCTAATAAACTATCTACATAACTCCTAATAATTTAATACACTGGGTTTGTAACTGCACTAACTGGTGCATTTTGTCTTTCACACTAGTGTGAATATAAAAAAAACAGTATATTTCTATAGAGAAATATGGCCCATGCTTAAATAGCTTTCAAATTCTTCCATATGACATAGGAATTGAGCCTAAAGGATGAACTCAGAATACTAAAAAAAAAAAAATTCCATTAACATTTTTATCAAATCATTAATTAAAAGTGGAATTATATGTTATAAACCAATGGTAAATATGTTGTAAAATAATTCAAATAGTAAAATCATGAGATATAAAGACAATGTATCTGCCACTGTCATAAGAAAATGAGGCAGTAGTTTATAAACTGTATAGAGGGAAATAATGTACACACAAAATAAAACCCAAGAAAGAAATATTTGCAGTAAATACTACATTATTTATCATTTCTAAAATGTTAAAGTTGTGGTTGCTTATTCTTTATGCTTTTCATGTTAATGTATATGTATTACTTTTATGACCAAAGAGACCACTAACTAATTGGATTACTTTTAGCAAAGTGAATAGATCTCATTTACTTTTTAAAAAAATATATCTTATTTTTACTTATTTATTTGAGAAAGAAAGAAGCAGAGAGAGAGAGATACAGAGAAAACGAGGAGGCGTACCAGGGCATCCAGCCACTGCAAATGAACTCCAGATGCATGTGCCATCTTGTATATCTGGCTTACATGGGTCCTGGGGAATCGAAACTGGGTCCTTTGGCTTTGCAGGCACGCACCTTAACCACTAAGCCATCTCTCCAGCCCCGCATTTACTTTTAAGACAGCAACTACATCAATCTGAAAAAGGCTCTTAAAGTGTGTGACATTCAAAACTGAGAAGCACATGAGTGTAAGTTACAGAGACAAATCCAATTACAGGAACAATCAAGACTTCCATAGGAAAAGTTAGGTCCCAATTGATCTAGGCAACACAGCAAGTCTTGTGACTCTCCAAGGACCTTTGAATCAGGAATACATGCAAACTAAGTCACAATGGTAGCTAAAGAGGGGATTGGGAAGAGCTGTGTCATAGAGCCCCTTTTCCTCATTTCTACAGCTTCTGCAGACATAGGAAAAAAGGCAATTCTTAAATAATGAACATTATTACATATATTTTTAAATTATGCCTAGTTTCAAAGCATATTTTATGGCTTTTAAAAATTTATTTCTATTAGATATGAACATTTATGGCTTTTTAAGACAATTGCAGTAGAACTTTTCTCCTTAAACCAAAGAACAGGACAGAAATACAGTAATGATGCTAGTACTGAGCACTTTATAAAAGGCATTATGTCATTTAATCTTTTTGGTGTGTGTGTGTGTGTGTACACGTGTGCGTATGCGTGCGCACATGTGGAGCCCAGAGAACAACCTCAGGAATTATTCCGTAGGCTCCATCCACCTCCTTTGCGACAGGGTCTTTCACTGATTAGGCTATACTGGCTGGCCAGTGAGCCTCAGGGAGCCTCCTGTCTCTCTGTCCCTGGTACTGGAATCACAGGCATACATCAACACCCAGCTTTTTTTAAGTAGGTCTTGCATATTGAACTCAGGTGTCATGCTTACAAGGTAAGCACTTTACCAACTGAGCTATCTCCCCAGTCCTGTTTCATTTAATCTTAATAACCTAGAAAGTAGATGCTATGATTATTTTTACGTTTCAAAAGAACAAAAAGGGAAGTTAATATCTTTTCCCAAATCATAGTCAGTAACCAAAGATAAGATTCAAAGTCTAATATTAAAAAAAAAATCTAAGTCCTAACCAATATATTCACTGCCTCCTTTATCCAACAAGTCTCCATGGTATTTTATTAGGCACTCTGCCAGGCACTGGGACATGAAAGCAAGCAAAACAATAATGGCCCTGCCCTTGAGGAGTTTCATCTTTACTGACAGCAAAAGACAATAGACAAGAGTGAGCACAGGCAGGTGAGTGCACAGTAACACCCACCCGGAGAGAAACTGGAAGACTCTGGGGACACACAGAAAGATCCCTAACCTAAGGGGGCTGACCTGAGGTGAACAATGCTTGAGAGAAAACCTGAAGCAAAACCAGTGCCAACTAAACACAGTATGTGCCCTCCTCTCCTCCCTCCTTCTGGGAAAAAGTTCTCTCCTTTCTTCTGAAGGATCACGCTACTTGAAAATCTCAGCCGGGCGTGGAGGCGCACGCCTTTAATCCCAGCACCTGGGAGGCAGAGGTAGGAGGATCGCCGAGAGTTCAAGGCCACCCTGAGACTACAGAGTGAATTCCAGGTCAGCCTGAGCTAGAGTGAGACCCTACCTCGAAAAAAAAGAAAAAAAAAAAAAAAAGAAAATCTCTAAGCACAGGATTTTAGAAGAATTACGGCACCAAAGGCTTTCACATACTATAACCCAATGTTCCTCAAAATTAATCCTAAATTTTTAACCAATCTCATAGCATCCAATAAACAACCCTAAGACAGAAAAGATGCCTCTGGCCTTCAGTAATGGCACTGTTTTCAGGGGAAATGTATTCAGACAGTGGACTTGCCTAGTTTTATCAAAACTCCTTTGGTTCACTGTTTTACTTTGCTTGTCTCTGTGACGAATACCTGGCAAGAAGCAACTTCAAGAAAGCTATCTTGGCTCCAAGTTCAATGGACAGTCCATCAAGTGGAGAGGCGCAGTGGAGGGACAGCCCATCACGGTAGGGAGGCGCAGTGGAGGGACAGTCCATCACGGTGGGGAGGCGCAGTGGAGGGACAGCCCATCACGGTAGGGAGGCGCAGTGGAGGGACAGCCCATCACGGTGGGGAGGCGCAGTGGAGGGACAGTCCATCATGGTGGGGAGGTGCAGTGGAGGGACAGTCCATCACGGTGGGGAGGTGCAGTGGAGGGACAGTCCATCACGGTGGGGAGGTGCAGTGGAGGGACAGTCCATCACGGTGGGGAGGTGCAGTGGAGGGACAGTCCATCACGGTGGGGAGGTGCAGTGGAGGGACAGTCCATCACGGTGGGGAGGTGCAGTGGAGGGACAGCCCATCACGGTGGGGAGGTGCAGTGGAGGGACAGCCCATCACGGTGGGGAGGTGCAGTGGAGGGACAGTCCATCACGGTGGGGAGGTGCAGTGGAGGGACAGTCCATCACGGTGGGGAGGTGCAGTGGAGGGACAGCCCATCACGGTGGGGAGGTGCAGTGGAGGGACAGCCCATCACGGTGGGGAGGTGCAGTGGAGGGACAGTCCATCATGGTGGGGAGGCGCAGTGGAGGGACAGTCCATCACGGTGGGGAGGTGCAGTGGAGGGACAGTCCATCACGGTAGGGAGGCGCAGTGGAGGGACAGTCCATCACGGTGGGGAGGTGCAGTGGAGGGACAGTCCATCACGGTGGGGAGGCGCAGTGGAGGGACAGCCCATCACGGTGGGGTGGTGCAGTGGAGGGACAGCCCATCACGGTGGGGAGGCGCAGTGGAGGGACAGTCCATCACGGTGGGGAGGTGCAGTGGAGGGACAGTCCATCACGGTGGGGAGGTGCAGTGGAGGGACAGTCCATCACGGTGGGGAGGTGCAGTGGAGGGACAGTCCATCATGGTGGGGAGGCGCAGTGGAGGGACAGTCCATCATGGTGGGGAGGTGCAGTGGAGGGACAGTCCATCATGGTGGGGAGGTGCAGTGGAGGGACAGTCCATCACGGTGGGGAGGTGCAGTGGAGGGACAGCCCATCACGGTGGGGAGGTGCAGTGGGAGTGGAGGGACAGTCCATCACGGTGGGGAGGTGCAGTGGAGGGACAGTCCATCACGGTGGGGAGGTGCAGTGGAGGGACAGTCCATCATGGTGGGGAGGTGCAGTGGAGGGACAGTCCATCACGGTGGGGAGGTGCAGTGGAGGGACAGTCCATCACGGTGGGGAGGTGCAGTGGAGGGACAGTCCATCATGGTGGGGAGGTGCAGTGGAGGGACAGTCCATCACGGTGGGGAGGTGCAGTGGAGGGACAGTCCATCACGGTGGGGAGGTGCAGTGGAGGGACAGTCCATCACGGTGGGGAGGTGCAGTGGAGGGACAGTCCATCATGGTGGGGAGGCGCAGTGGAGGGACAGTCCATCACGGTGGAGAGGTGCAGTGGAAGGACAGCCCATCACGGTGGGGAGGTGCAGTGGAAGGACAGCCCATCACGGTAGGGAGGTGCAGTGGAGGGACAGCCCATCACGGTAGGGAGGTGCAGTGGAGGGACAGTCCATCATGGTGGGGAGGCGCAATGGAGGGACAGTCCATCACGGTGGGGAGGTGCAGTGGAGGGACAGTCCATCACGGTGGGGAGGCGCAGTGGAGGGACAGTCCATCACGGTGGGGAGGTGCAGTGGAGGGACAGTCCATCACGGTGGGGAGGTGCAGTGGAGGGACAGTCCATCACGGTGGGGAGGCGCAGTGGAGGGACAGTCCATCACGGTGGGGAGGTGCAGTGGAGGGACAGTCCATCACGGTGGGGAGGTGCAGTGGAGGGACAGTCCATCATGGTGGGGAGGTGCAGTGGAGGGACAGTCCATCACGGTGGGGAGGTGCAGTGGAGGGACAGTCCATCATGGTGGGGAGGTGCAGTGGAGGGACAGTCCATCACGGTGGGGAGGTGCAGTGGAGGGACAGTCCATCACGGTGGGGAGGTGCAGTGGAGGGACAGTCCATCACGGTGGGGAGGTGCAGTGGAGGGACAGTCCATCACGGTGGGGAGGTGCAGTGGAGGGACAGTCCATCACGGTGGGGAGGTGCAGTGGAGGGACAGTCCATCACGGTGGGGAGGTGCAGTGGAGGGACAGTCCATCATGGTGGGGAGGTGCAGTGGAGGGACAGCCCATCACGGTGGGGAGGCGCAATGGAGGGACAGTCCATCACGGTGGGGAGGTGCAGTGGAGGGACAGTCCATCATGGTGGGAGAAGCACTGTGGAAAGACAGTCCATCACTGCAAGAGAGGCACAGTGGAGGGACAGTCCATCATGGTGGGTGATGTGCAGTGGAGGGACAGTTAATCACAGCAAGAGAGGCACAATGGCCACTGCACCAGGGGCAGCAGAAGCTGGAGGCACAGCTTGCTTTTATCTCATCAGATAGGAAACAGAGAGCTTGGGATAAGCAGAGCCAGCCTTGAACCCTCCACCTCCACCTTTACAATACTATCTCTACTAGCTAGATGCCATGCTGAAAACGTTCCACAAGCTACCCAAAAGTACCAAAGCTAAAGACCAAGTGTTCAAAACCACATGAGCCTATGGAGGACATTTCATACTCAAGATGTTAACTTTTTCTTCCTAGCCCCCACAAGCTCCTGGTTATCTCAAAAGGGAATATGCATTCAGTCCAACTTCAAGAAAGTCTACACAGTGCTATAGTTCCAACTCTATTCAGAAGTCCATAGTCTCTTCTGGATAATAAGGTTTTTTGTTTTTTTTAAACTGTGAGGCCTGCAATCAAATAACAAGTTCTAATATAATGATATTAGATATTATATGATAATATTATAATATAATGACACTGAATAAAAATCCCCATTCTAAAAAGAAGGAACAGGAGGGTGGCAAGGAAAAGACCTGATCAAAGTAAGACCAAAACCCAGCAGGGCAAATGACAAACCCTGCAGCTCTATGTCCAGCATCTGGGCACTCGGTGGCATTACCTCTAGCCAACAGGCTTCAGCAGCCCCTCTCCTATGGCCTGTTCCTAAAGCACACATAGCCTCTGTCTTGGGCTGGCTCCACTTGGTACCTGCAGCATTCCATGGTGCGTATCCCGTGTTTCTGACATCTCTAACATCTTGGGGTCTCCATCGCAATTTAGGCATCGTGTTCACAGCTTCACACTCGGACTGCTCGGGATCTCCATGCAGGTAATCCAGCCCTGCTCACAACGCCTGGCCTCAGTGGCCAGTGCAAGCCTAGAGCTTTAGTAAGCCTCCTGACCCAGTCATTCTTGCATGCTATGTATGTGCCTACAAAACCAGCACTATGTGATGATACCACCAAGCTGTCAGTCTCAAACTTCTAAGTACTTGCATGGTTGAACCTGGTAAAACATTTCTGTTGCAACAGGTTGTCCTATTAGAGCAAAGCACCCTATAGCCTTCAATAGATGGGGCCCTGACCTCAAGAGTTCAGAGTGCAAGATTGTTTTTACTAATTACCACTGCTCTGTCCACAGCAGCTGTCCGCAGCAGCTTTGCCTGTAACTTTAAACACCTTCACTCCTTTCCTCACCAAACATATGTTCATATGTTCATATCTCACTGTTCTACTTTCTGCTCAGTGTAAATTTGACTAAAATCAGTGAGCAGTAACCATGTCATATGCGAATGTGATGCTGTCTTGAAACTTCCTAGGTCAAACACACTAGTCTAGTACCTTTGAATTTAGTCTCACTTAAAGTTTCAGGACACAAGACAAACATAGCCAAATTCTTTGAATATAACATGAATGGCCTCTAGTCCAGTTAAAAATAGAGTCCTTTGTCTCCTCTGAAACCTACTGGGCTATTCTATCAGTGTTCTAGAAGAATGGACCATTAAGCTCTGCTTACAGCATTCTCTGGCTTTGTAGCCCATAGCACCAAGTTCTTGCAGATTCCTCCCCAAAACCAGTTCCAAAACCTACAATCACTAGTCTGATCAAGATGATTTAATCAATGGTGGCCACTTCTAAGCCCAGTTAATCTTCTCATTGCTGCCACCAAGTACCTGACAAGAAGGAAGAGAAGTTGACTCACAGTCCTGTCCTGCTGGAAAAGGAACAGCACACCTGTACTAGGGGAGCCGGGGGCACAGTTTACTCACCTCTCACTGAACCAAGAAGTCTCAAGGGATCAAGGTACAAAGTACACCAGCATCCTTTTTATTTTTAGTATAGCCCTGTCTTTCAAACTGAGGGTGACAATCCATTTGTATGTCTTAAAATCAATTCAGAGCCGGGCATGGTGGCACACGCCCTTAATCCCAACACTCGGGAGGCAGAGGTAGGAGGATCGCTGTGAGTTCGAGGCCACCCTGAGACTACATAGTGAATTCCAGGTCAACCTGGGCTAGAGTGAAACCCTACCTCGAAAAACCAATAAATAAATAAATAAAATTAAATTAGTTCAATCGATTATGATGAATAATTTTTAACATAACTGAATAGTATCAGTGTGTCATATTTATAAAATCAAATATTTCTTAAATTTATTTCTGCTATATAGCATATATATACTGTTGCAAATATATTTCTTACTGTAAGTCACAATCATTATCCAATTTCAAAACCACTATCACAAACAGAAATTCTAGTCTTAGTGCCTACTTGATCTAATGACAACACTGAAAAGAGTAAAAAAGGTCTGAAGTATTGCCTCGTCTATATTCTGTGAACTCAAGTTTCATGGAGAAAAAAGTTCTGTACAATGACAGTAGAGATTTCACCTTCCTTAGGACTTTGTTTTTCTAAAAATGAAACCTTTCATCTCAGCTTGATACTAGAAAGTCTGACTGATCTAGAATACACAGCATTATACAACGGCCTAGTACTCTTCTGTGGTTTGAGTTGAAGCTAGGCTAGGTAAGTCAGGTGGCTGAAGAGCACTGTGGCTTAGTGGGGCACTGTGTGGCAAATAGAAAGAGAAGCAAGTGTTACCATCTGTAGACTGGAGAGATGGTTCATTAGTTAAAGGCACTTGCTTGCAAAGTCTCACTGACAGCCAGGGTTCATTTCCCAAGTACCCACAAAATGCCAGATACACAAAGTGGTGCCTGCCTCTGGAGTTCATTAACAGCAGCAACAGGTTCTGGCATGCCCACATTATCATCTGTGTGTGTGGGGGGGGGGTGGTAATGTGTCTGTCTCTTGCAAATAAATAAAATATCCTTTAAAAAAAGTTACAGCCAGGCGTGGTGGCACACACCTTTAATCCCAGCACTTGAGAAGCAGAGGTAGGAGGATGGCTGTGAGCTCAAGGCCAATCTGGACTACAGACCTGATCCTACACGGTGACCTGGGGTGGCTGCAGCCTACGTAGGCAGACCAGTTTTCCTCATCTCTAAACTGAGAAGCACAACCCATGTCATTTCCATGCTCCTCCTACTCTAAACTCTGGTACTTCTATAAGCACATGTGGAACATTAGATGAAACACACATTAAGGGGCCTGCCATCACAGGACTGGCATTAGCAAATGCTTGATTTTTCATTTGAGTAAATAACAAATATAAGTTCAACAAACCAATTCCAAAACTTTTGTGAGAAAACCAAGTAACATCTATACGTTGTATGTTCCTACATAAGAGACTAAATTTTAGGGAGGTTATTTAGAAAGAGACCAGTGGAGGAGGGGAACAAGAGAGCATCATAAGGGAATGAATATAATCAAAGTATATGATAGACATGTATGAAAATATAATGTCTCATTGCTTTTCTATTTATTAATTAATTTTAAGACTTTAGATTTCTATATATAAAATTTTCTTTCTTCAAAATTGACCCAGTGAAAAACTTCAGCAGGTTGACAATTTCTACTCAGATGGCATTGCTAAGCGAGCTGTCCTGTAACAAGCACTACTGAGTAAGTTCTGAGGACAGCAGCACTTTCAAAGGGCGTGTTCACAAGCTCAGCTCTGCAGCCCATGGCTCACAGTTCTCTCCAGTTCCAAAGCAGTGAGAAATGAAGGCCACTTATCAGATACTTCTGACAGAGAGCCCAATGCGTACTCAGTAGCTCTTCTGCTCCTCTGCCCGGTCAGTGAGGAGCACTTCACTATCTTCTGCAACAGGACAGGGGGATGGACTTCTTAGTGAAAGCAACCCTTCATCTTGCCTGGTAGTGAATACACTCTGTTAGACCAGTCTGAGATCTGTGAAGATCTAAGGACTTACCTGCCACACCCACTGCCAACAGAACAATGCACTGTTTTAAAAATAAGGCCATTTCAAACATGCCATGGAGAAACGAAAGCATTTATTTTTTTATGTATGTGTGTGTGTGTGGTGTGCATGCTTTGTGGATGCATATTCACATGTGTGTGGGCACACATGTATATGAGGGTATACATCCACGTAAACACATGTTTCTGAGACCAGAGGTCAACGTCAGGGGTCTTCCTCAGTCACCTTCCACCTTATTCTTTGAGACAGGGTCTCTTGTTGAGCCCAGAGCACATCAATTTGGCCAGGGCTGGGATTACAGCCACACCACTAGACACCTCACTTGATGTGAGTTCTAGGGATCTAAACTCAGGTCCTCATGCTTGCATCCATGAGTTACCCCCAACCCCAGAGAACACACTGGAACACTGCACACATGTTGAGAACACAGTTACAGACTTTAAATAGTTCTAGAAATGTAGACGACCCCCATAAAGCAAGTTAGCAAGCCCTTGTTTCTACTTCATTCTCAAAACTTTTAAGATGAGCTAAATTATTAAAGAAAGCCAGCTTGCTTTAGTCAGCTCAGATAGATACAGATACTAAAGAACAATGAAATAAATTTAAGTTCATGTTAAATTTGATAATAGTTTCTTCATATGACATAGAATCTCACCAATTTCAATTTTTAGTAACAAAGGTAGTAGATTTAAAATTATAAATGTACTAGTTAAGAATCTGGGCTCCATAGTTTTTTTTATTTTAAAATAAATACAAGTAACATGTTCATTATAAAAGTTTTCAGAAAAAAGTTAGCATGTAACTCTTCAATGCTTTTTCTATGAACATTGTTTTTTTTTTTTTTTAAATAGGATCATATTCAGTACTTGGATTTTAAGAAGCCCAACCAAATTTATAGTTTAAGAATAGAGAATTTAACCAATCTGCAATATGTTCAATATATTAAAGTTTCAATTAAAAAAAGTTTAAATTAAAACCACATCTTTACTTAAAAATAGAGAATTTACTACTTCAAAAATCAAATCAGGAAAAAAATAAGGATTAATCTAACACAAAAGACAGCTAACTTGGCATCGACTTCTTTTAGCTTCTACTGTTCTCTGGAGTTCACACCACTGTCGGAAACCAAACAAGCCCTCCCTCAGACAGACCCAGCTCCAGGGCGCTGGTTTCACAGAATGCATTCCAGTTATCAAAATGAGTATTTCTCTTAACCTACGGCAATGTGCAAAGTTCTAGGAATAACCCTTAATGTTCTGGCTGGGGTCCAAAGTCCCTTCCTGTTCTGCAAGAAGAGGGCATCCCAATGTGTGCCATGTAGCTGGAGTTGAGAGGGGGTCCAAGTGGGAGGCAGGGAGGTAGGACAGACAGGGCTGGTGTCGAAACAGCAGCAACTAAGCAGCCATCTCAGCTCTGGACTGTATTTTGCAAATACTGTTGGTAGCTTGCTTCCTGAACGCAGCACAACGGGGAATATATAATGCTGAAGAGGTATTTGAGAGTATCTTTTTTTATTGTTTTTTTTTTTTTTTTTCCCAAGGTAAGGTTTCACTCTAGCTCAGGCTGACCTGGAATTCACTATGTAGTCTTAGGGTCGCCTCGAACTCACGGCGATCCTCCTACCTCTGCCTCCCAAATGCTGGGATTAAAGGCATGCACCACCACGCCTGGCTGGAGAGTATCTTTTTTTAATATTTATTTTTACTTATTTAAGAGAGAGAGAATGAGAATGGGCCCACCATGACCTCCTGCTTCTGCAAATGAACTCCAGACATATGTATTACTTTGTGCATCTGGTTTTATGTGGGTACTGGGTACTCAAACCTGGGTCTGCAGACTTTGCAAACAAATATTTTAAACCATTGAACCATCTCTCCAGCCCAAAAATATCTTTTAAAGCCCCATCAAAAAGACTTGTACCAGAGCATTTTCCCATGTCACTAAACGTTCTTTAACAACAGTTTTTTAATAGTTACTCAGAATTCTAATTAACTTTTTAAAATTTGGGCTTAAATCCAGAAAATCCACATATCACAATTCTTTTTGAACAAAGAAGTTTATGAAAGCATCAACCACTGACATCCTTGCCAGAAACTACGCCAGTCTGTGGGAAGTGGGGGATTATGAAGAGAGTAAAAGATCTACCCTACCACTGATGTTTTCCTAAACAAGTATCTTTAAGAGACAAGAATACAGTATATTCCAAACTAAAGCAAGAAAAGTAAGGTCTATCATAATCTGATTAAAGTAAGAGTGAAGACCAAAAGTGAGCATTCTATATACAGCCCATCAGAGGGACCACTGTGATAAGGGACTGGGGGAGTGAGCAGCCCATGGGAAACCTAGGAAAAGGAAAACCCAAGAGTAAGACTCTTGCCTCCCAAGGGCTGCGAGGCAAACTCCCTGGTCTGGTAACATTAGTTACCAGGATCATTTGCCACATGTCCCTCACAGCGGTCACGCTTAGCAAGCAGTCCCTCAAATACATTCCTGTTCTCTACAGCCACAGTAGACTGAGCAGCCAGCGCGTGGACCAAGCTGAGCAGCTGTGCCCAGCCGAGGTGCTGCACCACGCCTTTGCTCATTCTGCAAGTAATGCCAGCCCTACAAAACCCTATCTCCCTTCCTGACACCTCTTCCATTTTCTCTCTTATAAACCTATTTCCATGGTGCATGCCTTTAATCCCAGCACTTGAGAAGCAGAGGTAGGAGGATTGCTGTGAGTTCAAGGCCACCCTGAGACTCCATAGTGAATTCCAGGTCAGCCTGGGCTAGAGCGAGACCCTACCTCGAAAAACCAAAATAAATGAATAAATAAATAAATAAGAAATAAGACTATTTCCAATAACCTACCACTTACAGGCAACATTAAATAGTCTGTAAGCAGAGCCCATGTCACTGGGTCGAATGAGAAGGTGGAGACAAGCATGCTATGAGCAAAAAGACAACACTGAAGAATGAGGAATAAGTAAGTAGCAGGAAGTTAAGGCAAAATGTATCCAGTAAGATCTTTATGTTCTCATAATTCAGTAGAGTTCAGACGGAGATTTAAAAGGCACAAAGAGACTTGGGAAATGGCTTAGCGGTTAAGGAGTTTGGCTGCAAAGCCTAAGGACCCTGGTTCAATTCCCCAGGACCCACGTAAGCCAGATGCACAAGGGGCACATGCATCTGGAGTTCATTTGCAGTGGCTAAAGGCCCTGGTTTCTCCACTGTATCTTTCTATCTGCCTCTTCCTCTCTCTCTCAAATAAATAAATAAATAAGCAAAACAACAACAACAAAGATAGGATGTGTCAACAACAACAACAAAAGGGCACAAAGAGAACACATGGGAAGGAAGTAGATCAACTTCTAACAAAATGACAAAGAAATCAGGGGCAGTCAAGTCATACCCAATTCAAAACATGAGGTTTCTGCCATCCCTAGGGGCCTCTGTCAATGCTGCCAGCCAATTGCTTCTCGGTCAAAGGTGTGTATGTTAGCAGCGGTCTAGAGCTCTGCCATGGGTAGCAGGTAACAGCACGGGGTGGGGAATTAAAGCAGGAGAAAGAGATCAAATGGCTAGCAATGACAATACTCAAAAGACATTTTTAGAAATGAACCCCATTTTCACCAATGATCTTATAGGAACCATACCATATAAGTAAGTAATAGTCACTGGTTTAAAGAAAATGTTAGGCAACTCATTAATATAAGGTCAGTGAGTGAGAACAATGAGGCTATATTTAACATAATTATTTTAAAGGAAAAGTTACAATAGATAGGAACTTTATATATCAACCCAATATCAAATTTATTCTGATTTTTAAATGTACAGATACAAGAAATCACAAAGGTAAATAAATTGCCACAAATTAATTCTAGTAGTTCTCCCAAGTAATTTCAGGCTCCTCCTAAAACTAACCCAGAAGAAGCCTGAGAAGAAATTCCAAGAAATGTTTATTCCAAAGTTAAGTCACTAATAATAGCTGCAATTCTTCATGCAAAGTTCTACCACAAACAAAGGGGGGGGGGGGACAGAAGTCCTCACACTGACAACAGGCAGTGAACACTAGCACCTCTTCTTAGACCACTGCCTAACCGTGTGAGGAGCGAAGTGCCGGCAAAAGGACAGTCCCGGGAGGCGGGAGGCGGGAGGCGGGAGGCGGGAGGCGGGAGGCTGGCGTCTGCCAGCGGCGCACTCGCCATGCAGCTTCGGCGGCCAACATGTACAGACTTGATCTCTGCAGAGCTGAGGCCTGAGCTAACAGAGCCTTCCTAATCGATGACACGTATGGAAAGCAGACGCACGGTGACGCCAGAAAGCTTTATTCTGACCTGTCACAAAACCAGTTAACCTGGTAACGCAAATTACCACACAAGTAGTAAAGCATCCAGTGTGTTAAAAGGAGGCACTGAGCTTATTTTAATGTGCACGCTTAGCTGCTTTTGAATGGCTAAAATTTTGGCATTTACATCAACAACTGGAGAGCCCCTGCGACACCTTTTGCCATGGAGCCACAGCACGCCTGTCAGAGGTCATCTCTGTGTACTGAAGGGGCGGTGGTAACAAGGACATGAAAAAGGCAAAACAACAGCTTTACCAAGTAATCTATTTCACAGATTTGCTAGTGTAAAATTAACTGCAATGTTGCTAAGAAAAATCTTTCAAAGATCTTCTTGTTCCGTACACTGCTGCTCACTTCATGTTGGATGAAGCCCATTATCCTGACCTATTTTTATCAGAACAAAGAGACGCAGGTCTGGCTGGAAAGCACAGCTTTTTTATCAATGGGAAAGCAGTCATTTCTACAGCACATTTTCTTCCCTCTGCCCTCTCCACCTTTACCTAAGAGTGCTCTCAAATCCAGTTTTCCCCAAAGTCCAGTTACAAAGAATTTTTCCCCAAAATCCAGTTACAAAGAATAGTAACTTCTGATCTGTGGATAATGAAGTCCTCATGCTAATTAGGGCACAAAGTATGCAGCCAGACCTTGAAACCTTCCTTCACTGCCAGTTGTGACGCTTGAAACAAGATGCTTAACCTTTGTGCCTCGGTTTCCTCTTATGTTAATAAGATACTAGAAATAGCTCATAAGGTAGAAAAGATTAAATGAATTAATAGAAGACAGGAGTTAGCATTTTAAGCATTAAAAAATGCCTCACAATTTTTGTTTTTGTTTTTCGAGGTAGGATCTTGCTCTAGCCAAGGCTGACCTGGAATTCACTATGTTGTCTCAGGCTGGCCTATGAACTCACAGTGATCCTCCCACCTCAGCCTCCTGAGTGCTGGGACTAAAGGCGTGAACCACAACAACCGGCACAAATACTATTTCTAAAATAAAGTTTAGGGCTGAAGAGATAGCTCAGCGGTTAAAGTATTTGCCTGCAAAGCCTAATGACCCAGGTTCAATTCCCCAGTACCCACATAAAGCCAGATGCACAGTGGTGCATGCATCTAGAGTTTGTCTGCAGTGGCTAGAAGCCCTGACATGCCCATTCTATCTCTCTCTGCTTGCAAATAAGTAAATAATAAAGTTTAAAGGAGTCAAAATTAATTGGATCCATTAACAGATCCATATAATAAACTTGGATAAAACAAAAAAATTAGATGAATTCAAAATAAATTCTCATGACATCCTGTATCGTTCTTTAGAGAAGCCATTCCTTAGAAGTTCACAGAAGTATCTTAGAACCAAGAAATGTGAAACTTTCTTCACAGCTTTGAAAAAGAAAATTCCTCTGGGCTATGGACCCGGTGATAACAAGCAAGAATGTGGCTCCTGTGTTCAGACCTAATTACAGCTATAAATTTGGTTGGAATTTCTTTAAGCAAGAAAAAGAAAAGGACACGTAACTGCCTTTTCCTTGAATTACAGTGTAGGGCCATAAGATGGGCGAAGCAGTGGCAGTATTTTCATTATAGGGGACAGGGGGCAGCCGTTTGCAATTTTACAGTGGATGCAAAGGACAGGCGGTAAGCGGGCATCTGAACACATGAACACAGGCACCGAGGAGAGAAATTCTTACTTGTGGCGGGTTTATTCTCCAAGATAAAAATAAAAGACATGAAAGTAATAGAGCCTCCAGGAAACAGAATCCAAGACATACTTTGGGTACCAAAGTTCGGTCCTGGAGCTTCCTGCGATTGCAAAGTTTCACACGGATTGACCCTTTACTTTATATTTTATATGCACGTGTGCGCAACGACGCGGCCACTGCAGGACCGCAAAGGGGACTTCAGGAAGGGACACCGCCAGCCCTCCCCCGGCCGCTCAGGCCAGGAGCATCCCGGAGATGAGTGGGCTGCGGAGGACGCGAGTGGGGACCGGGAGAACCAGGGAGCACCTCGTTGCTGTACCAGGGGCAGGTGGGAGCCCGCAGCCCGCGTCCAGGGGCGAGCCGGGGAAGCGTGCAGGAGGAGCACCCGGAGCACCGGGGCCGCCCGCCCGCGAAGCCTGTGCTATCGGGGCTGCACCGCGCTCCGCCCGCCGCCGAGCCGGGATGCTCCGCTCGCGACCTCAGCGGGAAGCAGACGACCCCGTCCCCGTGGCGCGCAGCCCCTAGCCCGGCCAGGACCCGGTGGCTGCAGCCTCCACACTCACCTCGCCGCCGGGCAGCCCTCGGGCTCGGGCTCCGGTGGCGGCGGCTCCTCCATGGCGGCGGCAGGGGTGACGGCGAAGGCGGGAGGGGGAACCGGCTCGGCGGCGGTTTCTCTCATCCGTGCACGGAGCCCCGCATGGCCGCGGCGGGTCGTAAGCTGCAGCCCGGCGCCGGGGGCAGTAGCGGGGGAGGCGGGGAACCCGAGCCCCGAAGTGCGGGAGTGACTCGGCTCCGCCTCCGCCTCTTAACCCGCCGCAGGAGCCGTGCGCGCCGCGGCCATCTTGGGAACGGCGGCCGGGCCGAGCGCCGGGCTACGGCGGGCAGCGAGGGACAAGCCTCCGAGGGCGCCCGGCTCCGACAGGGCGGGGCGGGGCGGGGGTGCAAGAGGGAGGAGCGCGACGGCCCCCCCCGGGCGGCGCGGCGGGTGTCGGAGGGAGTCGACCTTAAGGGCTCCGCCGGCCCGGGTTCAGGGCTTTGTAAAGTCGAGCCCGCCCCGGGTGGACGCGGTCCCGGATCGCCTGCATCCTTCGGGAGACAGATGATGTCACCAGACGCCCACAGCGCCGGCGGAGGAGAGCACGGGGCCCTCTGGAAACTGAGACCCATCAGGGCAGAAAAGGACACTGGGCTCGCCCCGGTGTCTCAAGGTTACACCGCGCTTTTCCCGAAGCTTGGACGGGAGGGCGCCCACACTGAAGAGGTGCGGCGGGGGTCGGGGGGACGGGAAGGAACGGAAAGAAAGCTCTAAAGATTCAGAACGGTTGGAAAACGACTGAAATGCCAGTGTACCCTTTTAATGTAACTTTTAAGCAGCAGACATTAACAGAAATGTCCCATGGAGAGAAATCCGGATTCAATTCAAAAAAATAAGCACCCTTTAAAAAGTAAATACATTACGTTTCTATTCACGTGAGTTTGCTGGGTTTTTTGAAACTTACTTGGCTGAGCTTCCGTATGTAAAATGCGTGATTTGAGCACATGGTGGTTTAAAAAATAAAATACTGACCAAGACAGAAAAATTTAACTAGGTAAGATTTTTCAAGGCCAGTTGCGAAGTAAGCTGTTGCAGAAATTTCTGTGCATTGCTTCACTCTGTTGTCTTTATTACAATAGGCTGAATTGCATTGTGTAGATGGCTTCATGGTGCTGGATTTCCGAAATGACATTCATTTTGTTTACTACACAGTATTCATTCAACAAGTGCTTATTCAATGCACATGTCTGTCAAGACTACTAGATGCTGGGAATACAGCAGTGTGTAGAGCAGAATGATACATTCATAGAGCTAGCAGCTCAGAGCTGGAAAGGTGGCTCTGCAGTTAAAGGCACTTGCTTGCAAAGGTTGACAGCCCAGGTTCAGATTCCCAATACTCACTTAAAACCAGATACACAAAGTAGCACATGCATCTGGAGTTGATTGTCAGTAACAAGAGGCCCTAGTGCACCCATACACACACACACACACACACACACACACACACACACACACCTTCTCTCTTTCTCTTGCTTGCCAATGAATAAATAAAAATATTTAAAGAGCTAACAGCTTAGTAAGAAGAGCAAGAAAACAAAGCAGAAATAAATAGGTATTTGAAGGGAACAAACTGATTTTATCTTAATAAAAGCTGTAGATTAGGGTTGAGAATCCTGAGTTCATTGGATGAGTGTTTGCCTAGCAAGCAAGAGTCCCTGCGTTAGGACCTCAGCACCAGAAACAAAACAAAAACCCTGCATATTTTTGCGTGTGTGTGTGTGTGTGTGTGTGTGGTGTGTACATGTTCGTGCAGATGTGTGGCTGTGGAGACCAGAGGCAAATGTGGAATGCCCTTCCTCAACCACTCATCCAAGTGTCTCCTTGTAAGAAAGTCTCTCTGAACCCAGAGCTGCGGGTTTTCAGGAGCCTCCAGCAATGCTCAGGTCTCTTCTCCCACAGAACTGGGGTTATAGAGACCTGTGGCTACACCCAGGTGATCCTCAAGCTTGCAGCAAGCACTCTTCCTCGCAGAGCCAGCTCCCCAGCCAAAACTGCATAATGTTTAGATGGCATTCGTCTACATGTGAAGAACGCTCGCTCACTCGGTAGAGTACTTCCCAGCTTTCTAAGATTCTAGTTCTCTTATTTTATTTTTCCTTTGCAATTTGCTAAGCCAGAACCCTTCTCAGAAGGTATATTGGAGATCTTAAACGTTAAATAATGAACCTCTTCTCTGTGTGGAGACTGTGACTGTATTCTTGAGCATTTGTATCCCAGCCAAGGCTACGGACTCAAATTGAGCTGATGGAGACACGTGTGTGTCCCCTTCACAAAACACAAGTCAGCCTTGGCGAGAGCTGGGACTTTGTTTTTCTTCGCTTTCCACTGAGTACTGTCTATTCTAACAGGATCCAAACAAAGGACATTCAACTCAGTACACATGCAGTACGTGGAGAAACCTAAATTGATTGGCACTTAATATTTAAGCACAGGAGCCTTTTAAAACTGCACTCACACACCGCATCCAGACTCAACCGTTTCTCTAACTGCTTCTCTCCAGAAGCACTCCCCCCCACCCTGCCGCCCTGGTGTGCTCAGAGCAGACCCTCACAGCACCCTTTGATACGATCCCCCAGTCGTTTTCTGACGTCTGCAGTGCTCACTCCTTCAGAACAGCTGCTGTTCATTCTCCTCTGGTCTACCTAACACCAAGCGTCTACTGTCCAGCGCTGTCTGACATTTGGCAGAAGCTCAGTAGGCATTGTGATGAAGGAGTTAAAAGTCACGCTGTCTCAGAATGTAAATAGGTACACTGACGTTTCACTCTGAAGTCACTTGACAAACTGTAGCTTCAGAACTGGCCATTGTTATCTCCTCCATGCAGTAAGACATAAAGATTCTTTAGGGAGGGCTGTCCCTAACGTAGCAGAGCAGGAAAATGGCCTTGATAGTTGGAGACTGGTAATTAGGGCCAATCTGTGAACCTGAATAAACAAACCAGTGAAGTAATCCTTATCTTCTAGAAGTCTCACATCCGCCACCATCTATCTCTTAGTAACTTCCCTAGAATTTAATACCCCAATCCAGATGTCCACTGGTTCTTTCATTCCTTCACAAATTCCTTGTTATTTGTCTAACAAGCATAAAGGCATCACGGTTTGGTCATTTCCTTGAACTTCCCTCTTTTGTGAAGATGGGTGTGCATGAAAATTCATAACTTGTATATTCATGTGAATCAACTCTTAAACTAATTGGGTTCTTTAATCCAGACAAAGAATCCATGTAAGAATTAAGGTTGATAGAGAAAATCCCTCCCTCCCCTACAGCTCCATTCATCAAGTAGGATGTTTCTTATTAACATCAATAAGCTTCATTATAATTAGAGTTTCGACTACAGTATGTTACCATATTATTTACCTCTCCCTCTTTTCAAGACTGAATGCACTTATTGAATTTCTTCACTTTACAATAAGTTACAAATGTTAAAATTCTTAGTAAGACCCAGTTTAGGGCTAGGGAGGTGGCTCAGCAGTTAAAGGAGCTTGTTTGCAAAACCTGCCAGCCTGGGTTGGCCCAGGGTTTGATTCCCCACTCCCAACATAAAGCGAGATGTACAAAGTGGTGCATACATCTGGAGTTTGTTTGCATTGGCAAGAGGCTCTAGCACATGTCCATTCTTCTGCTCTCTCTCTCTCTCTCTCTTCCTGCTCTCAAATAAATAAGTAAATATTTTTTAAAAGATCAACTTCAGATTAAGGTATATATAACATTCATTTCTTTACTTACCACTAGTTTGAAGCCCAATTACCACACACACACACACACACACACACACACACACACACACAGAGAGAGACACAGTTGTATTCATATGAAAGCGTTTCTGTTTTCCCCCAAAAGCTAACAAACTATAGACATGTGCTACCATTATTGTGAACTCTCAAACCATGGTTTTAGTATGTTTATACACATACCAGATAAATAGATGATGATGATAGATAGATACATAGATAGATAGATGATAGATAGATAGATAGATAGATAGATAGATAGATAGATGATAGATAAAAGAGAGCAACCAGTGCAAATGGTACTATGGAAGCACCTTAGCATCTTATCAAGGCTATAATAGTAATAACAGTTAATTTGGGTGGGGCATTGCAAAATGATCCAAGAATAATTTTTGTCAAGCTTTGCAATAAATAGGGCTATGTCTTTGTTCTTTCAAAGGAACAGACTCAAAAGCTTTTAACATTATTGTTTCTATAGTGCTACATTTTTTCTTAAAATATCTTCCTCTCTTCCCAACAGCATTCGTGAGGTTTGCCACCCAGATTCCTGTGTCATATCTCAGAAGTCCTCAACAGCCCTGGCCCTCTGCATTCCCAGTGGTTCCTTACAGCTCTGCCCAGTCTTTGCAGGGGCAAAAAGAGTGCAGACTTGCCAGTCTGCTGTGGCCAGAGGAGGCCCATTCACTTGACTGTAGTGCTCACAGAGAAAGACAGACTCCGTGAAAGAGCAATAAAAACCTCACTCTGAGTGGAGAGAGACTAAGCTGAGCATTACAGCCATTGATTTTTTCCTTCCATAATGATGGATACAAGGACATTTATTTCCACATACTGCTGAAACACACAGACATACACACTGAGGGCATACAGAATATAGTTTCTGCACATTTTAAATACTCCTTATAATGCTGACTCATACTTCTGGCATGAACAATGGAAAGTTAGATAAACCTCTACTTCTTATTTTCTTATTTATTTGTGCCGAGAGAGAGAGAGAGAGAGAGAGAGAGAGAAAGAGAGAAAGTCTGTGCACTCCAGGGCCTCCTGCTACTGCAAATGAACTCCAGACACATGAGTCACTTTGTACAACTGGCTTCACATGGATACTGGAGAA
The DNA here is from genome assembly GCA_036346955.1 of Dipus sagitta. Lineage (NCBI taxonomy): Eukaryota > Metazoa > Chordata > Mammalia > Rodentia > Dipodidae > Dipus > Dipus sagitta. The sequence continues at coordinate 137,087,973 of CM070778.1, forward strand.
TCAAACCCAGGCCATCAGGCTTTGCAAGCAAACACCTTTAGCCACCAAGTCACCTTCCTGGCCCTATTTTTTTTAAATGAATGATGATTTGCCTATTTTTGTTATTTCTGCAGCAGGACATAAGTCATCCCTTCTTTGAGATCCAGTTCACAGTCCTCTGTTTGCTTCTGGGACATAGGCTGTGCGAGTCAGTAGAGCAAGCCCACAGTCCTCCTTTCCTGCAAGGACTTCTTTGTTCACATCTCCAAGATTCTGCTGCGAGAGAGAGAGAAAGACAGGAAGGGAGGGAGGGAGAGAGAGAGGGCTTTTAAAAACTAAAAGGAAATCCCCCAGGGAGCCACTCTCCTTATGGGCCAAGAATGCCCATCATTTCCTACGCAAACATTGGGAGACTGCCTGATTCTCCCCATCCGTCGTTTCTCCTTTGATGCCCAAGTCGGGGCTTCAGAGAACTTCCAAACTGCCTGGTAGCAGTACCTTAGTCACCTTTCAGAGCTTCTCAAAGCAAGTGTACACGCTTGTGGGACATGGAACCAGGAGCAGAGATCAGCGATGACCAGACGGCAAGCCCCATGCCTTTTGCCAAGGGCATCTACCCTCACTTCTGCCCTTCCAAGCCACTCCTGAAAGCTGTTGAGGTGGCTCGTACCCTGCCCAGGAAAGATTTCTCTAAGCTCCACCAGCAGCCTGCCCTCACCTGACAGCCAGATGCTCCCCTCAGCCTGCGAAACGGGTCGGGCAAACCCTTCTATTAGCACAGTCTGTTGCCTGTCTGCTTCTGTATTCTTGGTTGGTTACGTGTCTAGTTTTTTCCCTATTACTGTCTCAAAAGCAGCTGCTCTTTTCAGGCTTGTCAATGTGTTTGCAGCATCCAGAATGACTCCCTGCACAAGCTACCTGTCCAGTAAAATGTCTGTTGAGAAAGTGAACTGGATGTTCGAATGTGTGGATGAGTGGGTAGATAGATTTGAAAAATAAACTTAAGATAAAAATTACTGTGGGATAAGTGCTTTAAAAAGCTTCACAAGTGTAGTGGTGCACGTCTTTAATCCTAGCACTCAGAAGGCAGAGGTAGGAGGATCACCGTGAGTTCGAAGCTACCCTGAGACTACATAGTGAATTCCAGGTCAGCCTGGGCTAGAATAAGACCCTACCTCCAAAAACAAAACAAACAACAACAACAAAAAAAGTATAAAGAAAGTCAGCCAGGCATGTTGGTGAACGCCTTTAATCCCAGCACTCGGGAGTCAGAGGTTGGAGGATTGTCATGAGCTTGAGGCCAGCCTGAGGCTACATAGTCAATTCCAGGTCAGCCTGGGCTGCAGTGAGACCCTACCTTGAAAAAACAAAACAAAAAACAGTTTGCTGGGCATATGGTGGAGCACACCTTCAATCTCAGCACTTGAGGCAGAGGTAGGAGGATCACCATGATCATGTTCCAGGCCACCCTGAGACTACATAGTGAATTCCAGGTCAGTCTGGGCTAGAGTAAGACCCTACCTTGAAATATAAAACAAGCAAAAAAAAAAAAAAAAAAACAGTTAAACAGGTATTCTAAACAAAGACAGCCAAGGTGGGGCATAAGGAAAAATAAAGTAGACGTGACATTCAGGGGTGGAGAGATAGCTCAGTAAAGTGCTTGCCTCACATGATGAGGCTCTCAGTTTGATCTCCAGTACCCATGTAAAATGCCAGGTGTAGTGGCATGTCTATAATCCCAACACTGGGAAAGCAGACACAGGAGGCTCCCTAATTGGTGAGCTCCAAGCTAATGAGAGACCCTGTCTCAAACAGAGGTGGCCACCCAAAGATCTCTCTGAGATGGAAATTCTCTCCGTCTCCTCTCTCCCTTTCCAGCCCAGGTCAGGAGAAGATTTCTCCTCTGACTTTCAGCTGCCCTCTTCCCTGGACCTTAATTCCCCCTACAACAAACATCATAATTCATAAGTTAAAAAAAAGGAAGAGCAGGTGGCACACGCCTTTAGTTCCAGCACTCAGGAGACGGGCAGGAGGATCACTGTGAGTTCAAGGCCAGCCTGAGACTACATAGTGAATTCCATGTCAACCTGGGCTAGAGTGAGACTCAACCTTGAAAAACCACAAACAAACAAATAAATAAATAAATAAAAATTAAAAAAACAGACATTTAGTATGAAGGGTAAAAACAATTGCTAATTCTGTAATATGTGAAGTTCTTAGTCCCCAAATACTATGGAGAACAGGAATGATCAGGATGCTTGTGTGGACTTGCTGTGGTCCTCTGGGATCTTTGTATACATACACCTTAACAAATAGAAGCTTCCCACATCACTTCTGCTTGAAATAAGACTAAACTGTCCATGGGTATATTAGAGTATAAACCACTGCTTGTTATGAGATGGGGCTCTGGCACATATTTTTGTCATTACGGGGACAAAACACTTGACAAGAGCAACTTGAAGAAAGGAAGGCTTTGTTCTGGCTCACAGTTTGAGTGGATACAGTCCTTCCTAGTGGGGAGGCGTGACAGTGGGAGTACAGGCCCTCCGCCCATGGACGGTACCACTGACTTCAAAGGAAGGGGCCTCCACTCACATTCATGGAAGGTTCCTCCCTCCTCAGTTAACCTCTCTGGGTACACCCTCCCAGACATTCCCAGGGGTGTGTCTACCACATGATTCCAAGTCCAGTCAAGCTGACGATACTAACCATCACAGATATGGCGACTCTGGTGTTGCCTGCATATGTCACCGAAAAAGAGAGAGAGAGAGAGAGAGATGTCTAGGGGCTGGAGAGATTGCTTAGTGGTTAAGTCGCTTGCCTGCAAAGCCAAAGGACCCAGGTTCGATTCCCTGGGGCCCACATAAGCCAGATACACAAAGGAATACACACAACTGGAGTTTGTTTGCAATGGCTGGAGGCCCTGGTGCACCCATTTTTTTCTCTCTCTCTCCCCCTGCCTATTTCTGTATCTGTCTCTGAAATAAATAAATAAAAAGGAGATATCTACCTAGTCTGCTTGTGCTGCTATGAAACTGAGTGGTTTATAAGTGGTGTTAAGTTTATTGCTCACAGTTCTGAAAGCCAGAAGTCCAAGATCAGGTTGAGTTATGGTTTTGTCTTCCGAGATGGCACCTCAAGGATCGCTGCTTCTGCAGAAGGGGATGCTGTGGGGACAGGTGAGAACTAGCTCCTTCAGCCTTTTATAAGGTCACTAGTCTCAAATGTGAGGACTCCGCCCTCAGAACTTACTAGTTTCCATCTCTTAACACATTGCACTGTGGTTTAAGTTCTCCATGAACTTTGGAGGAAACACAAACATTCAAATCATAGCAAAGTTATAACCTGACAGTTTGAATGCCGCCTTATTTGAAAATGGGGCCTTTGGAGATGTAATGAAATTAAGATGAGGTCATATTGGCCCTTCATCCAAACTAAGTGGTATTTTTTTTTTTTTTCTGGGTAGGATCTTACTCTGCTCTAAACTGGCCTGGAATTCACTATGTAGTTTCAGGCTGGCCTTGAACTCATGGTGATCCTCCTACCTCTGCCTCCTGAGTGCTGGGGTTAAAGGCATGTGCCACCACCCTTGGCTTGGTATTATTTTTTGAGGGAGCATCAGTATAGTTTATAGTTTATTATAATGCTTCTAATGATAACTTCTACATGCTCCACCATCAGTACCCTCACCTGTACTGGATTTGGGAAGTGACATTCCTATAGGAAGAGGAGAGTGGAGATGGAGAGGGACACGGGCATATAGGGAAAACAAGATGCTCACGGAGACAGAGGCTGCAGGGAAGCATCCTGCAAGCCTAAAGCGCCAGTAACATGATGGCGAACCCTGGGAGCTAGAAGGAGGAGAGGAAGGAGCCTCCCTGAGAAGCCTTCCACGGCAACAGGACCCTGCAGATGCCTTGGTTTGGTTTGGTGTTCTTGTCCCCTCATCACAGTGGAGACAGCAAAACACTTCTGTTGTATTCAGCCACTAGGTCTGTGACTCCTTACAGCAGCCCCTGGGTGGGGGGGAGGGGGAGATACAGTGAATAGGAAGAGCCCCAGCTGCTCCAGGAAACCACACACAAGCAACAGGAAGCTGTGAATGGCCCTGTGAGGAAAAGTGCCCAGAGAGTGGGAGGGCATCAGCACAGAACGCCACATAAAACAGAACGCCCACCTGTCTGGATGCTGCGTGTGGGAATGAATTTGTACAATAGCACAGGAGTCGTTTCGAAGACTCCAACGTCTCATTACAAAATCCACTCATGGGGCTAGAGAGATAGCTCAGTGGTTAAGGCACTTGTCTGGAAAAGCTAACGCCCCAGGGTTCCATTCCCCAGCATCCACATAAAGCCAGATATACAATGTGGCACATGCATCTGGAGTTCACTTGCAGCAGCTGGAGGCCCTAATGCACCCATTCTCTATGTCTCTCTTCTCTCTCTCTACTTGCAAATAAATAAATAAAAATACTTTTTTTAGGGGCTGGAGAGATAGTGTTGCAGTCAGGTTCACATTGCTGGTAGAAATCACCTGACCAAGAGCAGCTTGTGGGAAAAAGAGATTTATTTTGGCTTACAGGCTCGAGGGGAAGCTCCATGATGGCAGGGGAAATGATGGCATGAGCAGAGGGTGGTCATCAGCCCCTGGACAACATGAGGTGGACAATAGCAACAGGAGAGTGTGCCAAACACTGGCAAGGGGAATCTGGCTGTAACACCCATAGCCCTCCCTCAACAATACACTCCCTCCAGGAGACATTAATTCCCAAATCTCCATCAGCTGGGAACCTGGCATTCAGAATACCTAAGTTTATGGGAGGCACCTGAGTCAAAACACCACAGATGCTTAATGATTAAGGCACTCGCTTGCAAAGCCAAAAGAACCAGGTTCAATTCCCCAGTACCCATGTAAGCTAGATACACAAGGGAGCGCATGTATCTGGAGTTCATATGCAGAGGCTAGAGGCCCTGGCGCACCCATTCTCTCTGTGTCTGTCTCCTCTCTCTCTCTCTCTTTCTCTCTCTCTCTCTCTGCGAATAAATAAATAAAATAAAATAATTATTTAATTTTTTAAAATCTGCTCACATTGGGTTTTTGCAGGATTATTAAAAGAGGCCAGGTGAGTGGTTTCACAAGTAGGATGGGGACCAAAGGAATCTCTCCTTCAGGACTACCTGGAAAGGTTTAAAAAAAAAACATTGGATCTCAATCCACCCCAAGATCTGCATTTAAATGGCCAGAGACAGGTCAGTAGACCGCAAATGTTCCTCATGTAAAACTGAGGTTCAGCCAGTTAAGCATCATGGCTACAGACTCAACCCTTCAGAGACTGGAGGAGCCTAGGAACCATGTTCCAGACAGCGTTACTTGCCATGTGCTTAGGGCATGAGGAGAACAACACTGTGCAGGCTGCAGTTGGCACTACAGGTGTCTAGATCACTGGGTACCAGCCCTTGAGGAAAGTTCTGTCCAGTATGAACCCACACCCTGCAAATACATCTTTCCACAGTCCGCTTTGATGGTGGTGTTCACAAGACTGCCGCCTCTCTGTTTGCTTTCACCAAGGATCACTGACCTGTGTGCGCATGCGTCCAATTGTCTATCTGTTTACAACAGCTGGGCATACTAGATGCTGGGACGGACAGAACAAAGTGCCCTAAACTAGGTGACTTAAGGTCAGTGGGCATTTCTTCTTTCTCAATTCTGAAGGACAGAAGTGCACAATTGAGATCTGAGAAAGGTGGATTCTTGGGGGCTGTGGAGGTAGCTCAGTAGATAAAGTGTTTTCTTAGCGAGCATGAACACCTGAGCTTGATCCCCAGAACCCATGTAAAAATGCCAGGAGTAGTGGTGTAACCCCAACACTGGGGAGACAGAGACAGGTGGATCCCTGGGGCTTACCAGCTAGCCAGTCTGGTCTAATAGAGTTCCAAGCCAGTGAGAAACTCTGTCTCAAGAAAATAGATGTACGGGGGCTAGAGGGATGGCTTAGTGGTTAAGGCACTTGCCTGCAAAGCCAAAGAACCCAGGTTTGATTCCCCAGGACCCATGTTAGCCAGATGCACAGGGGGCACACGCATCTGCAGTTTGCAGTGGCTGGAGGCCCTGGCATGCCCATTCTCTCTCTCTTTCTCTCTCCCTCCCTTTCTCTGTCAAATAAATAAATAAATAAAAATAAAATATTTTTAAAAAAATATATGTACAGGCTGAAGAGATGACTTAGAGGTTAAAGCACTTGCCTGCAAAGCCTAAGGACCCAGGCTCGCCTCTCCACATCCCATGTAAGCCAGATGCATAAGGTGGTGCTTACATCTGGAGTTCATTTCAGTGGATAGAGACCCTGGCATGCCCATTCTCTCTCCTTCTTTCTCTCTCTCTCTCTCCATCTGCTTCTTTCTTTCTCCCTCTTTCAAATAAAATAAAATTTTAAAAAGGTGGATGCTGCCTGAAGAAAGATACTCAACATTATCTTCTGGCACATGCATGTGTATGTGTGTGTGTGTGTGTGAGACAGAGAGAGAGACACAGGGAGAAAGATAGGATCTTTCTTAGGACCATTCCTTACTTCTCTCCTGAGTTGCCAGTCTGACTAGATGAACGACCCCCTCCTCCCTATGACCTATTCTAAACCAAACACCTCTGCAACACCTCACTTTAAAGATGCACACTCTCCCAGGTTCCAAGAAGGACATGCACTTTAGGATAATATGCAACAGTGGGGTCACTTATGTGGAACTATTACTCCAAAACAGAAGTCCTCATTTAAACTGCAAACTCCTTGTCAGAAGGATTGATTGGCTTTTATTTGTTTTGGGGGCTTTTTAGAATACCCTATAACCACTGTGCCCTACAGTAAAGAAACTCACACTTTGAGATGAATTTGGGTCATCTATTAAAAAATATAACCCATTTTCAGAGCCGGGCGTGGTGGTGCACGCCTTTAATCCCAGCAATTGGGAGGCAGAGGTAGGAGGATCACCATGAGTTCAAGGCCACCCTGAGACTACATAGTGAATTCCAGGTCAGCCTGGACTAGAGTGAAACCCTACCTCAAACAACAAAACAAAGAAAGAAAGAAAAATAACCATTTTCTGTAAGTGCACACCTCAAGGCCCACCCAAAGCTTAATGGACCAGAATCTCTGGGGATTCAGATTAATTGCCTACTGTTGTAGTCTGATCCACGCTGCTGGGATGAACTTCCAAACAGACAGAGTTTATGGGAGGAATGGGATTGCTTTCAGGCTGACAGATCCAGGGGACGGTCCATGGACGGTGGAAGAAGGCGGCCTTTCACAGCGCCAGCAAAGCAAAGGCCGACACGGTACCAGCGGGGCACGCGCACTGCAGCCAGTGCCAGCAGCGCGGATCCCAGCAGACCTCCTCTGCGGAGCTTCGGGTCCGCTCCCAGTGACGAACCCCACCCCTACTAGCAGGAGTTGTCAACTCAATTTTTAAAAATTGTTTATTTATTTGACAGAGAAAGAGGGAGAGAGAGAGAGAGAGACAGAGAGAGAGAAAGAACGGGCACGCCAGGGTCCCCAAGCCACTGCAAACGAACTCCAGACGCGTGCGCCCCCTTGTGCACCTGGCTAACGTGGGTCCTGGGGAATAGAGCCTCAAACCGGGGTCCTTAGGCTTCACAGGCAAGCGATTAACCGCTAAGCCATCTCTCCAGCCTGTAAACTCAATTTTAATAACACCTGAGTCTATTGGGAGACATAGATTCAAACTACCACACCTACCTTTTTGTACGTGTGTGTGTACAGTGTGTGGTGTGTGATGTGTGATGTATGCGTATGTGTGTGCAGATGCATACACTCCATGTGCAAAAGCATGGAGACTGGAGAATATTGGGCGTTCGCCTCCTATCACTCATCCATGTATTCCCTTGAGATGGGGTCTCTCCCTCAGTGCAGAGCTGCTGTCAATCAACAAGCCCCAGGAATTTTCTAGCCTCTTCCCTCCAGCTCCAACCCCCACAGAGGTGGGTCTCTCCCTCAGCCCAGAGCTGCTGCTAATCATTGAGCCCCCGCAATTCTCTCGTCTCTGCACCCCGACAGACTGTTGTTATAGAGGTGCATGGCCATTCACACACAGATTCTTACGTGGCTTCTGGGGATATCTAAAACAAGTGGTCCAGCCCTTCCAGGCCCTCATACTTAAGCAGCAAGAGCTCTGCTTAATCACTGAGCCATCTTTCCAGCCCTGTTACTTGCATTTTTTTCAACTCTCTATGGCTTCTGCTCTATGTTTAATAAGTCTGAATAGGATTACTTGCATTTTTTTGTGGCCTCCCTTGGTAGTTGAGATGGAGTTCCATCTAAACCCTCATGCTGTGAGGCACTACATGGGGTTGGTAATCAGTATATTAAGAGCTGATTTCAAATTCTCATGGGGTCTATTAGTCAGGGCTCTCCAGAGAAACAGAACCACCGATAGCATGCATGCAGAAAAACAGAAAAAATTTACTGGACGGAGTTGCCTCACATGATGACAGAGGCTGGTAAATTCAAAATCAGACAGGCTACAGACTCTGGGAAGAGTCAACGTTTCAGCTCCAATTGGAAGGCAGGCTGCCCATAGAGCCCTCTGACGCTCAGGGAGGTCTGTCTTTTATTTTATTCTGGCCGTCAGCTATTGGGATGAGGCCCACCCATACCATGGAAGGCAACCCACTTAACTCAGAGCCCTCCAACCTTATTTATTTTTAATTTTTTTTAAAGAGCGGATTTTTTTAAATTTTATTTTATTTTATTTTATTTTATTTTATTTTATTTTATTTTATTGAGAGAGAGAGACAGAGAAAGAAAGAGGCAGATAGAGAGGGAGAATGGGTGTACCAGGGCCTTTAGCCACTTCAAACGAACTTCAGACACATGTGCCACCTTATGCATCTGGCTTACATGGGTCCTGGGGAGTTGAACTAGGGTCATTTGGCTTTGCAGGAAAGAGCCTTAACCACTAAGCCATCCCTCCAGCACGTCCAACTTTAATATTAGTGTCATGCAAACACATTTTCAGAAATATCCAGAATAACATTTGAGCTGGGCGTGGTGGTGCACGCCTTTTACCCCACACTTGGGAGGCAGAGGCAGGAGGATTGCTGAGAATTCGAGGCCACCTGAGAATACATAGTTATTTCCAGGTCACCCTGGACCAGAGTGAGACCCTACCTTAAAAAACAAACAAACAAAAAACCAGAATAATGTCTGACCCTGTATGTAGCACTGTGACTCAGCCACATTGACACACCAATCAGCCATCATGATGAACACGTGATGAGAACACCCACACTGAACCTCTGAGCCTGTGTTTCTCCAAGAGTTGGAGGCTGGCTTTGGGCCACCAGTCTTGGAGGCCACTAATCCAGAAGTGTCAACTTTTTAACATTGTGATGTGACATTGTCATTTGCAAAGTTCATGCTCAAGAACTGTTCAATCAAGTTATGGAAAAAAAATAGCAAAAACTATTTTTCTGAAGTTTTAAGTGAGTTTAAGATTTTGTATTAGGTCACATTCATAGCTGTCCTTGGCCATGGATTGGACAGGCCTGAATAGAAATGTAGATTGCTGTGTTCCATCCAAGAACTGGTAAACCTGGGGGCTCAAGAGATGGTTCCATTGTTAAAGGAACTTGTTTGCAAAGACTGACGGTCCAGGTTCCATTCTTATACCCACATAAAGCAAAATGCACAAAGTGGCACATACATGTGGAGTTCAAAAGGCCCTGGCACACCCATTCTCTCATACTATGTTCTCTCTCGCACACATGCACACTTGCGCGCGCGCTCTCTCTCTCAAAAAAAATATTTCTTTTAAAGGCCAGGCAGAGTGGCACATGCTTTTAATCCCAGCACTCAGAAGGCAAAGGTAGGAGAATCACTGTGCATTCAAGGCAAGCCTGAGACTACATAGTGAATTCCAGGTCAGCCTGAGCTAAAGCAAGACCCTACCTTGAAAAACAACAACAGAAAAAAAAAAGAAAAGAAAAGAAAAAGAAATGAGCAAACATTGGTATGACCAAGTTCTCTATGTAATAAATTCCTTGGACTATACTTAAAAATTCTAAGTATATAAGTAATATTTTAATAAGTATATCCTAAGTGTGAATCTATTTAGTACACCTACATGATACATTTCTATACTAGAGTAAATAATTATCTATTAACATGAGATCAAAGCCTGCTTTATGAACGTGACATGATGGTGTGTTTACAGGTACACAAGAAATACATCGGCATGCAAGTCAGAGCCTGGTGTTGTATTAGCTCTTGGTCTTGCTTGGCATTCTTGTTGCCAGTGTCTAAATCTGTACCTGGTTCAGCAAGGTGAGTGCCATAGGTCATGCTGACAGATGGGCTGCAGTGATAGCTTCGAAGCAACGCCAGCAGGCCATTCTGGTGTGAAGAGAGAAGGATCGGTCCCTTGGGGAGACCACCTTGAACAGACCCTTGAGAGATGGGGAGGCCCCTGAGGTGGAGAGAGGGACAGAAAGCAAAGGGGCATGGTTTGGGACAGAGGTGCTCAGAGGCCCTTGGTGACGGGAGGCAGAGACGGGGTGGAGTTGGACAATGGAGCGTCCTCTATGCCAGTCGTCCCTTTGCCTCAAGTCCCCACTGTCCTCAAGTTATCTTTTGCGCTTTACGATCCCTAATGACAGATGCTCATACCACACAAGCTCACAATAAAAGGACAGGTTTGGATGGTTGCAGGGTCTCTAGAGCAAGGATGTCTGACCAGCGTGATGAGGTCCAGAGACTTCCGGAGCCCTCTGAACCTGCCTCAGGCTGGAGGCTGAATCTCACTCCTCCAGCTCTGTTTGGTCCCAGTCATTCATCCTGATCCCCATCAATAGTATCCCCAAACCCCACTTTGCTGTGTGCTCAGGATCATGTGAGTTTCAGGTATGACACGTCAGTGAGTCAAGCCAAACTTCTTCAAGTCCCCGCTGCCTGCCAGCAACTCCATCGGAGCAGGTCATCTCCTCCACTGTTCACTGGGTGCCTGGACTGCTCAAGGGCAGCTGTGTGGGAGACTGAGCGGATTCCTTAACCAGGGTTCTGGGTTTGCTTCCATTTCCTCTGGGAAAACAAGAAATCAAGGTGCATTTATTTATTCATTTATTCGTTTATTTATTTATTTATTATTTGAGAGGAGAGAGAGAAGAAACAGTCACATTGCAAATGAACTCCAAACGCATGTACCACTTTGTGCATCTGGCTTTATGTGAGTACCCAGATTGGCAGGCTTTGCAAACAAGTGTTTTTTAATTATTTTTTTATTGACAACTTCCATAATTAAAGACAATAAGCCATGATAATTCCCTCTCCTCCCCCACTTTCCCCTTCACAAATCCACTCTCCATCATATTCCCTCCCCCTCTCAATTAGTCTCTCTTTTATTTAATGTCATCATCTTTTCCTCCTGTTATGAGGGTCCTATTATGTGTAGGTAGTACCAGGCATTGTGAGGTCATATATATCCAGGCCATTTGTGTCTGAAAGACTGCACTGTAAGGAGTCCTACCCTTCCTTTGACTCTTACATTCTTTCCACCACCTCTTCTGCAATGGACTCTGAGCCTTGGAAAGTGTGATAGAGTTGTTTCAGTGCTTAACATCCTCTGTCACTTCTTCTCAGCACTATGGTGACTTTTGAGTCATCCAATGGGTCACTGCCATCTGAAAAGAGAAGCTTCTCTAACCAAAAGTGAGAGTAGCATTAATATATGGGTATGAATGTTAAGAAAAGTGTTTACCAGGCAGTTGGGTGAGTATAATATATGCATTTAGCCAGACACCAGCAAGCATTACACCCCTAGGGCTCATGACCTCCCCTGTCATAGGTTTTTATTTATTTAAAGAGAATAGGTGCTCCAGGGCCTTCAGTGGCTACATACAAACTCCAGATACATGTACCACCTTGTACATCTGGCTTATGTGGGTCCTGGGAAATGAAACCTGGGTTCTTTGGCTTTGCAGGCAAGTGCCTTAACCTCTAAGCCATCTCTCTAGGCCCCATCATAGGTTTTCAGTACCAGGCAGCGGGCCTCCAGTCCAATGAGTGAGTGGTTGGTTTCCCTCGTAACAGCCAGTGTTGCACCCATTGGCCCATTTGGCCTGGCTGTTTAAGGCTTGCAGTGTCCACCATTGTTTATCTGCAAGTGCCTTTAATAGGAAGTAAGCCTGCTGCTGTTGCATGAAAATGGGAATGATGCATTTGTCTGGTGATGGTCCTGCCTCCCAAACAGCTTCCCCCCTTCCCTGTGTTCTGTTTTCTTCCTTAGTTGCTGAGTCAGACTAGCAGCCCTCACCCATATTCTCTGGTCTCAGTGCACAGAGAGAAATTCCACCTAGGGCACAGCCATAGCCAGAACCAGCTGCCCATGGCACAGGGCTTCCGAATTCAGTGGCCTCGTCTCCTGATAATAACTAAAAATACCACTAGGATGCTCCTTGTACATCAGCTTCATCCCTTCCTAGAGATGCCTCTTATGCTTGTTAAGTTAGGATAAAAGTTGATTTGAGAATAAATATGTTGAGTTTAAAAATCTGTGGGCTAGAGAGATGGTTCAATGGAAAAAAGCACTGGCCGCGTAGCCCCATGTTGAACCTGCAGGTGGGCTTCCATAATCCCCGCATGCCTACCAGCCCCCCCGAGATGGGAGGCAGAGGCAAGGTGTTTTCTGAAAGCTCTGGACTAAGTAACTTAGGAAAATGAGCCATGTACAATGAGAGATCCTGCCTTAAAGAAGGTGGAAGGAGCCAGGCGTGGTGGCACATGCCTTTAATCCCAGCACTCGGGAGGCAGAAGTAGGAGGATCTCCATGAGTTCAAGGCCACCCTGAGACCACATAGTGAATTCCAGGTCAGCCTGAGCTAGAATGAGACTCTACCTCAAAAAAAAAAAAAAAAAATGGTGGGAGGAGAGGACCAACTCACACTTATGATCTGTACACATGTAGCAAGCAGATGCTTGGTCTCACACATATGAACACACACACACATATACACGTTTACTCCGTGCCCCCTCTCATACAATGCAAAAGCAAACATTGTCTGGGGTGATGTTGCAGCTCAGTTGTGTAATGCTGCTTAGCACAGATGCAGCCCTACTCCTGGCTTGATCCTCAAGCACCAACCAGACAAAAGCCTTGTCAAGACCAGAGCAAGACGTGAGTAATCATCAGGATTCTCCTGCTTCATCAGAAGCAATGCATGGAGATGTTTAGATGAGAGCAACGGTGATTTTTAAAGGAGGTCTCGCCATTCATATGAACAATTCTAATTACTTCAAGTTCACATCATTCCCCAAACACCTTTATTATTTACCTGCTACCTACATGACTGTGTGCTGGCTGTAGAGGGAAAGGCCACTGTCCCCAGGAATGTGCAATTTAGTTGGAGATAAGACAAGTGGACATACTAGTTCAGTGGCAGAATGTGCTTCAGGCTGTGAGGAGTACGTAGAGGTTCTTTTTCTCTTGTGTGCATTCTCCCTTATAACCAGCACATGAAAAAGACTTTTTAACAGTCCAACAATAACGTTCAGGACCCAGCCCATGAGGCGGGTCAGGCACCATACTATCAAAATCTGTGTAGCCCAGGGCAGTTCACAGAGGGACAGGGCCAGCCAAGGAGCCTGAACCTCTGCGAAGGAGTCAGTGATAAGCAGGTCAGTGTTAAGCAGGAAACACAAGTACAGAGGTCAGAGCTTATCTATTTTCTATTTTTATCTATTTTCCTAACCTTTTGTGGTTCTGAGCTGATTTCATTTTTATTATATGAAGTTATGTATTTTATATTTAAAATATTTTCATTTACTTATTTGTGTGTGTGTGTGAGAGAGAGAGAGAGAGAGAGAGAGAATGACATTGGGTATGTCAATATGTCAAGGCCTCTTGCCACTGCAACTGAACACCAGACACATGTTTCTTTGTGTATCTGGCTTTAACATGAGTACTGGGGAATCAAACCTGAGCTGGCAGGCTTTGCAAGCAAACTTTCCTATGTGCTGAGCTATCTCCCCAGCCCCAAAACAATGTGTTTTAATATTGGCATCTGTTGCAGTCATGTTCGCATTGCTGGTAGAAAACACCCGACCAAGCTGGGAAGAAGTAACAGGAGTGCTCAGCACTGCAATATCTCTATCACAACTTCCAAGGCTCAGGGCCCATTGTAGAAGAGGTGGCGGAAAGAATGTAAGAGCCAAAAGAAGGCTAGGACTCCTTACAACGTGCTCCCCCAGACACAAAATGGTCTGGATATCCATGACCCCACAGTGCCTGGCACTACGTACACAAGACCATCATAATAGGAGGAAAAGATCATGACATCAAAATAAAAGAGAGACTGATTGAGAGGGGGAGGGGATATGATGGAGAGTGGAGTTTCAAAGGGGAAAAGTGAGAGGAGGGAGGGTATTACCATGGGATATTGTTTACAACCATGGAAGTTGTTAATAATAAAAAATAATGAATTCAAAAGAAAACACCCAACCAAGAGCAGCTTGTGGGAAAAAAGGTTTTTTTAGCTTACAGACTCGAAGGGAAGCTCCATGATGGCAGGAAAAATGATGGCATGAGCAGAGGGTGGACATCACCCTCTGGCCAACATGAGGTGGACAATAGCAGCAGGAGAGTGTGCCAAACACTGGCAAGGGGACACTGGCCATAACACCCATAAGCCCAGCCCCAACAATACACTGCCTCTAGGAGGCATTAATTCCCAAATCTCCATCAGATGGGAACCTAGCATTCAGAACACCTGTTTATGGGGGACACCTGAATCAAACCACCACAGCATCTAGTTCCATTTATTTTATTTTACATTTAAATTTTTTATTATTTATTTATTTATCTTTTGTTTTTCGAGGTAGGGTCTCACTTTAGCCCAGGCTGACCTGGAATTCACTATGTACTCTCAGGGTGGCCTCGAACTCATGGCAATCCTCCTACCTCTGCCTCCCAAGTGCTGGGATTAAAGGCGTGCGCCACCACGCCCGGCTTAATATTTTATTTTTATTTATTTATTTGAGAGAGAGAGAGAGAAAACACACACACACACACAGAGAGAGAGAGAGAGAGAGGCAGATAGAGAATGGGCACACCAGGGCCTCTTGCTGCTCTAAGCAAACTCCAGACACATGCCCCACCTTGTGCATCTGGCTTATGTGGGTGCTGAGGAATTGAACCTAGGTTCTTTGGCTTTGCAGGCAAGTGTCTTAACCACTAAGCAATCTCGCCAGCCCTTCTTTTAAATGACAAATTTTTTACTGACAACCTCTGTACATATACTCAGTATACCCTGATCACCATCCCCTCCCTCCACCCTCTTTTTTCCCCATCCTTGTCTATTCCTCCCCCCACTGAAGCCTGGCTCTTTCCCTGATTCTATGCAAGTATTCCTTTAAAAACTGTTCTTTAAAAAATTATATTTTATTTATTTATTTGAGAGAGAGAAAAAGGCAGAGAGAGAGGGAGAGAGAAAGGGTGAGAATGGGTGTGCTAGGGCCTCCAGCCACTGCAAACGAACTTCAGATGCATATGCTCCCTTGTGCAGTTGGCTTGCATGGGTCCTGGAGAGTCGAACCGGGGTCATTTGGCTTTGCAGGCAAACGCCTTAACTGCTAAGCCATCTCTCCAGTCCAAAAATTGATTTTTTAAAAATCTCAACCTGAAGTGCCTAAAAGCCACTTCTATATTTCTGCATCACAATGAGTCATAGCCTTGTAGGTATGAGTGATTCTCTATGGCTGATGGAAATAGATTGGTAAATGGTACAAGGCATCACATGCAGCTGTTAGAAGCCACATCGGAGCAGTTTGGGCCAGCCGCTGCGCCTCCCCATCTTTAGATTCTGGGCACCAAGAGTTTTACTGAGATGTTTGTTCTAGAGCAAGCATCGTGGTTGTTGAAATTAATAAGTCACAGCAGCTTTTGAGCTGCGGGATCTGCCACACAATCAGGAGAGCTGCCACTGCGATCCGCGTGGAGGCGTGGAGGGCCCTAAGTCCTCTCGGTTTCACGAGGCTGCTGAAGACACGGTATATGGTTAGACCTCCATTCATTCCCAGTGCAAAACTTCCTGCAGACTGCTGGGAAGGCCTTAGATTTACTGGGAAGGATGTCCTTTGTGATCCTGGGCCTGTCTGTGCATCTAAGAGCCAGTCTCTGCAACTCTATCTCATTCATTTAGACTCACTCCTACAGAAAGAGGAACCATGGTGCTCCTACTTCTCACATGTGGTTTGTTTGGTTAGATTTACTTTACTTTTGTTTTGTTTTTTCTTGACACAGGGCATCATACTGTGGTTGGTCTGGAACTTACTATGTAGCCCAAGCTGACTTCAAGCTCACAGAAATCCTCCTGCTTCAGCCTGAGTGCTTGGATTACAGGGGCCTGCATGTGCTTTGAGTATGAATGGGACTTGGATAGAGTGTCTGGGATTGCAGAAAGCTGTTGTCTGGAAGAGAACCATATTAACCTGCTGTACTCAGTCAAATTGAACAATGAAGGGGCTGGAGAGATGGCTTAGTGGTTAGGGCATTTGCCTGCAAAGCCTGAGGACCCAGGTTTGATTCCCCAGTACCCATGTAAACCAGATGCACAAGTACAGAGGTGGCACATGCATCTGGAGTTCATTTGCAGTGGTTGGAGGAACTGGCACACCAGTTTCTTCTCTTTCTCCCTCCCTCCCTCCCTCTCTCTCTCTTTTTCTGCGTCTTTCTCACTCTGTCTCTCAAATAAATAAATAAAATTTAAAGTTTTTTTAAATGCACAATGATGCTGTTTTGCCTCATTGGAGCACTCCTAAAATACCATAGGTTTCTGCCAGCACAGCCGAAAGAACAGCGTCCACAGGTGGCACCTCCCTGCTCCAGCCTAGGCTAATGTGGGAGGAAATGCCTGTAGCTTCGGACAGAAGTTCAGAGGTGGGATGAGGTTAAGACCATTTGCTCTGTCCGGCCTTTATGGAGATGGAATCCCAGTCTGTACAGCACAGGATACTTACATGCCTAATAACTTCTCCTTTTGTTAGGACTTTTGCATCGTTGTGAATGAAATATCTTACGGGGCAACGATTGCTTAGAGGGCTCATGGTTTCAAAGGGTACAGCCCATCATGTCGGAAGGCATGATACAAGGTGTGTGACGGAGACCCTTCATGTGATCAGGAAGTAGAGTAAGGCTAGAAGCAGAGGTGGACATACCTTTCAAAAGCTAGCTCCTACCAGCCAAATCCTACCTCCTAAAGGTGAAGTCTCCAAAAACCAGCGCCCAGCACTCAAGGAACATGAGCCTGTGGAGGACAGTGCAGGTTGGAACCATAACAGCTTTCCTCAATGGACTGTCACATTCAGCCGGGCGTGGTGGCGCACGCCTTTAATCCCAGCACTCAGGAGGCAGAGGTAGGAGGGTCACCGAGAGTTCGAGGCCACCCTGAGACTACATAGTGAATTCCAGGTCAGCCTGAGCTAGAGTAAGACTCTACCTCAAAAAAAAAAAAAAAAAAGAAAAAAAAAAGAAAAAGAGAAAAGAAAAAAGAAAAAAATAGATTGTCATATTCACCTCTGGTCTCTGTTCATTTCAGCTATTTTTCAGTTTGTCATCATCTCTAACTCTCTTGGTTTAAGTTATTTTTTTACTTCTAGTGCTTGTGAAACCCAAAACAGAGACAGGATTTTCCTGTCCCTTCTTGTAGTTCTCATTCAGACCAGAATGCAACATTTTTATCTTGGCTTGTGGATAAACACTACAAGTCTTTCCTGGGCTGGAGAGATAGCTTAGTGGTTAAGGCACTTGCCTGAAAAGCCAGAGGACCCAGGTTTGATTCCCCAGGACCCACATAAGCTAGAAGCAGAAGGTGGCATATGCATCTGGAGCTCATTTGCAGAGGCTGGAGGTCCTGGGACATTCATTCACTCTCTCTCTCTCTTTATCTGCCTCTCTCTTTCTCAAGTAAATAAATAAATAAATATAAAACGTTTTTCCTGAAGTTCATGGTTTTTTTCCTCCTGGCTCTGGTGGGTGTACAAGGATAGGAATGAGGATAAAATTCATGTCCTCTAATTTTGCTCTGTTACCTCTTATAGATTATTCTTTTAAACTGTTTTAAATATTCTCAAGACAAACTATATTTCTGCAAACACTTGAATAGTTCATAAAGTTTTAAGGTGTTTTGGTTTTTTTTACTTATTATTTTATTTACTTATTTGAGAGAAAGAGAAAGAGGCAGAGAGAGGGAGAGAGAGAATGGGTGGGCCAGGGCCTCCAGCCACTGAAAACGAACTCCACACGCGTGCGCCCCCTTGTGCATCTGGCTTATGCGGGTCCTGGGGAATCAAACCTAGGTCCTTTGGCTTTGCAGGCAAGCGCCTTAACCACTAAGCCATCTCTCCAGCCCTTAAGGTGCTTTTCATATCCACAGCCAAAGCTGTATCTTTAGTTATTCCAGCTGAGCTTACCTCGACTCAGTGAGTACAGGGGAAAGATGACCGAGCTGAGAGAAACACCTGCCAACTCTCTCCACTGCTCGTGCCACGTCCTGAATCATAGCCAGCCTTCAGGTGACAGTGGCCATTTCCTGAGTCCAGAGACCTTTAGATGCTTTGACAGTGCAGATACTGAAGAAGAGCACAGCCGCCAGTGAGCCGAGTGACAGAGCGTAAGAAGACATCTTCTAGATCAACACCTAGTATTTGTTGAACTCTATTTGCTACCTAGCACCTCACCAGAAGCTGTACATTTCACCAAAGAGAAAAGAAAGACAGACTTTTTAAAAAAATATATCTTCGCATAGGGTACTCAGGGTTTTGGTTTAAGGTAAGTGTAATCATACACTGTATGGATTTTAAATGATTGGTGTACGTTAAGAAGTCAGCACTGTGGCTGGCGCATGAGGAAGCGTTCAGTAGTTGCAGTTGCTGTGAGCATTATTATAAGCATCAAGATGTGACACCTATTGTTGTTGGCATGCCTGTCTCACCTTCTTCATCCAGAATCTTATCAAATTTCCTTGGAAATTATCAGTCAAAGTTTTCTGTATTAGTCAATTTCTCATTGCTAGTATAAAAGACCTGACCAGAAGCAGCTTAGGGAAAGAAAGGGTCTATTTCAGCTTACAGTTTCATATTTATTTGTTTACTTACTTATTTTTTAACCTACTAATTTCTTTGCAAGCAGAGAGAGAAGAGAGAGAGAAAGAGAGGGAATGGGTGTACCAGGGCCTCTTGCCACTACAAATAAACTCCAGATGCATGCACCAGTTTGTGCATCTAGCTTTACATGGATACCAGGGTATCACCCTGCCCATCAGGCTTTGCAAGCAAGCACCTTTAACCACTGAGATATCTCTCCAGCCCCCTGACTTGTAGTTTGCAAGGGAAGTTTCATCATGACAGGAGCAGAAAGCTGGCTTCACATCTTTATATCAGCAGGGAGGAAGTAACAAGGGAGAACCAAGTGGGGCTGTGCAGAAATGCCTCAAGCTCTGCCCTCCAGCAAGTCTCTACCTCTTAAAGGTCCCAGCCTTCCCAAACATAGCCAGCAACTAGGGATTATGTATTCAAATGAGACTATAGGGGCACTTTACATACAAAGCAGTATTAGTTATCCAATGCCACTTTTGTAGATTATATGTAGCATAGAATAATACGTTAATCTATAAGATAATATTTATATTCATGTTTATTGCACATCAATACCGTTCTGTTATGTATAATTATATCATATAAAATTTAATGTAAACTACAAATAATATAAATCCACTTTGTGTGAGTAAAAGTGTTTGTCTTTTTTGTTGTGTTGTCCAGTAGAGATTATATGCAAGCAAAAAACATGAGACATGGGAATTTTTTAAATATTAAAAAATCTTTTTAGAGCTTGCTTTGTTTCTAGGAACAACATTGAAAATATAAAAATGAATAGGAAAAATTAATTTTAACAATGATATTTAATTTAATCTAAGTAACAAAAAATGCCACATGTTCAACATGTAATCAATGTAAAAAAATAATAATGGGGCTGGAGAGATGGCTTATTGAGTAAAGGTTCATGCAAGCAAAGCCTGCTGGTCCAGGCTCAATCTCCAGCCACTCATGCAAAGCCAGATGGATAGCGAGTTGCAGCAGCAAGAAACCCTGGAGTGTCTACACACACACACAGCACATAAACAAATTTCAAAAATGTTTCTAAAGTTAATAATGACAGGTTTTACCTTTTACGCTGTCTTTAAAACCCAGAGTTGGCCAGGCGTGGTGGTGTACACCTTTAATCCCCGCACTTGGGAGGCAGAGGTAGGTGGATCGCCATGAGTTCAAGGCCATCCTGAGACTACATAGTGAGTTCCAGGTCAGCCTAAACTAGAGCGAGACCCTACCTAGAAAAATGAAAAAAACAAAAGGAAACAAAAACAACCCAGAGTTGTTTACTCTACAGATCATTTCAATTCTGTCCAGCCACGTTTCTCATACTCCACTGCCACCTGTGGCTCCCTGATACCACGCTGGACAGCACAGCTCTATTGTTGACTAATTACGACTGGAAATGATAATTATGTAAAACATCATCGTTCGTTTTCTCACCCTGGTTTCCAGGAAACCCAAAGCTATATTTGGTGTTCAGTTATAAAAATTTCCTCATACTGAGTTCCTCTCAACTTCATTTCTCTTCTTTCTAAGTGACTTTGAATATCTTTGCTGTGTATGAACAGTTAGCGAAGTAACACGGTATTAGTAACTCTGGTGATAATTGTCTTTTGTTGTCAGTATCAGTGAGATATCCTCCACACACTATGTGCCCAGGCACAGGACTGTATAACTTACCCGAGTCTCTCAGCAAAACCCGAAGAGACACTAGAGCCCAGGTCAGATTCCAAAGCCCTTGATCTCAGTCACTCGGTCCTTGCGATGTTTCTGAAGATCTTGGGGACTGCTCTGTGCCAGGAACTCTGCAGTTACTCTATCTGGTAAGTCTCAAAAGACCCCTGTAAGACAGTGATATTATTTCCGTTTTACAGGTTAGGATGGAGGTCAGAGGTCAGGTTAGCCCTGTCACTCCTTGCATGTTCTCTATGTCAATCAAGTTTAAAGGAGGAAATCTACTTTGAAGAGCAACGTACTCGGAACTTAGGCATTTGCTATGTGTATTCTGAGCTCTCTTTCTGAGCCAGCCACTGCTGCCAATGCTGGAGAAACACAGAGAGAAAAGATGAAGTCTCTGACCTTCAGGAGCTCACAACAGAAGAAGCAGAAAGCAGAGAATACTGTCCTTCTAAGTCATACGTTGCTTGAAAACTGTGGGGTTTTGCACATCGGGTTGTGAATGTAAAGTCTGAATGTAACGCGTCACCTGTAACCTCAAGCGCTCGTGACTAAGCCTCATACTTAACCTCCGGCTGGTGGCACTTTGGAAGGAGGAGGCGTGCAGGAGGCGGTGTGTCTCTGAGCCAGGTTTTGGGTGTTCCAGCCCAGTTCAACCCTGCCAGCGTCAGTTCGCTCACTCTTGTTGTCGTTTCTCAGCTATGGTGGCAGAAGGTGATGCCCAGCCTCTGCTCTGCCATGCTGAAACTTCCCCTCAAGACTGTAAGCCAAAATAAACCATCTCTCCCAGCAGCTGCTTCTGGTAGGGCGTTTTGTCCCAGGAACGAGAAGGTGACTGCGACATGAGTGCTAAGCAAACGACTGTAAATAAACACATCTAATAACACAGATTTTAGGAGACCCAGAGCAAAGCAATCAGAGCTCCTCTGTGGGAGCCAGCCGATGGGCCAGCATTCACTGCCACTGGCTGGGCTCAGCCCGACAGGGAGTGTACGTGCTCTTTCTTGTCTGTGTGTGTTCCCACTCGCTACGTGAAAGGCACAATGCCACGAGAGGAGACCGTCCCAGTCTGTTTCAGTATAAACCAATCCTCGCTGCCGTCAGCTTAATTGTTCCTGTGGCTGACATGGTTCACAAGAGAACTCCCAGGTGATCTCCTCTGTTTGGCAGGGGCTTACGAGTGCGCGCCATCAAATCTGACACGCCCACGCTGCTGGCAGATGCATGAGCAAAAGACACTTTTGTTTGGTACTGTCGTCTTAGCTTTCTCCCAACCATCTGAGCTTGGCCGACAGTGACGGTAAATCAAGTCGTTGCCATGTGAAATCATTTTGCTTTCACTCATAGAGCCTCTTTTACCCCAGACTGGCAAAGCTCTGCGATCACAAGGAGAAACAGATGGGAAGGTAGAGAAACGATTTAGAAAGGATCATCGATCTGGACTCGGCTGAGTGCTGTTGGCACACTGACTCCCTATTCTCCATTCCAAGATTATATCTAATTCTATAAATATCCCAGCTTGAAGCTTAACCTTTAAAGGACATCTCATTTGTCATGTAATCATGTCCTTAATTATCCCTCTAAAGCCAATGATCTGGGAGGTGTTTGTTTCCACGAGACTTGGACATGAGCGAGTCAGTTTTCCTGGAGGAGAATGTGTTTTCTGTATGTCTGGTGGTGATGGTTCTCCACGCATGCTCTTTGGGCTTCATGAGCAGAGAGGCATGCTTCTCCAAGTCAGGGGATATGAAGCTCCTCAGAGGACACAAGTCAGAAGGAAATGCAGCCTGAGATGGAAGACAGGTCTCAGGACTGAGGATCTAGCCCTAAGAAGGCTCTGCCTCTCACCTTTCCTCTCCTCCCTCTCACTCTCACTTCTTCCTCTTGGCTGGCTTCCTCCTTAAGACCACAGCTGTTTCTCCCTCAGGGTCTCATTTCATGGCCCTGACTCTCCCTTGTGACATTTGTGCAGCTGCTATCCTCTCATTTGCCAATTCCCATTCCCAAGAGAGATCACCAAGTGGGCCATAATGTACTCCAATTTTTTTTATCTTTTATTTCTATTTATCTGTTTATGAGAGGCCTCTAGCTACTGCTAACGAAATCCAGACACGTGCGCCACCATGTGTATCTGGCTTATGTGGGTTCTGGGAAATCGAACCTGGGTCCTTAGACTTCACAGGCAGGCGTCTTAACCACCGAACCATCTCCCCAGCCCACATAGTGCATTTTTTTTTTACATCCTATGTTCCTAACCAGACTATGAATCTGGTTACCTACAGTTAGATGCACAACTCTAGTCCAGTTGGTGATGGTTGAGGGCTGGGTGAAATGGGCTGATGCACCATGCCCGTCTACCTGTCCAGCAGAGACACTGAGGGGACAATTGCCCCTAGAAGTGTATTGCTGTCAATCATATCTGAAGGCTGTGTTACCCATTCAGAGACAAGTAAAACACAATGATGCGCAAACCAACTTGGAAACATTTAGGAACTGGGAATCACATCTAGCGCAGAGAAAGAAAGAAGACTAAAGAAAGTAAAGTTCTGGGAAGAGGAGACGGTGAATGAGGCATTTGCTGGGCAAGTGTCAGTACCTGAATTCATACGCCCACAACCCACATAATCCCAGCACAACTACAGAGAGAAGGGAGGTAGAGACAGGAGAACCACCTAGAAGCTCACAGGCCAGCTAGCCCAGTGATCCATCATAGTAGGGAATGAGGAACATGGCCTCACACAAAGTGGAAAGCAAGGACCAGCTCCTGAGGTTGTCCTGTGGCTTTCATACGTACACCATGGTATGCATGTCTGCACTTGCACACACACACACACACACACTACCCCAGAAAGAAAAGAAATTCAGTTGGAAACAAATGAATATCCACTGGATATTTAGTATTCAACAGTGTGCCGGCATTTTATATGCATGGTTTTACCCAGAAAGTAGTTGTTATTTCTGGAGTTTTACTTGAAGCCATCACGGTTTAGGCTTACCTCCTGCATTGCTGCATGGCTCAGTCATAAAGCTAATGAACGGTGGAGCCAGGATCAGAACCCATATGTACTTGACTCCGAAATTCCTTCCATTTTTGCAGCATGAAAGATAAAAGGGCTAAATATTAACATTATTCTGCTCTACCTGCAAGGAAGTAACAACATGGGGCTAGTCCCTTCAGACCTCTGGTTATAGCTGGACTTTAACCAGATTAGCATGCATGAACGATGACCCAGAAGAGACTTGGAAGTGTTATAAGATCATTAATAATAAATCACAGGGCTATAACAACATGCATACTTGCTTCCTGGAAAAGGACCAAGTTCTTAAAATAACTCATCTTAATCTGCCATATAGATAATTACTTCAAATACCAGCACTTGGGAGGCAGAGGTAAGAGGATTGCCCTGAGTTCGAGGCCACCCTGAGACTACATAGTGAATTCCAGGTCAGCCTGGGCTAGAGCGAGACCCTACCTTGGAAAAAGAAAACGATTACTTCAGTATCAACACAAGTCTATCTGGTAACCAACAGGAGCCAGTCAGCTACTGTAACTCCCTTCCCTAATGCCTTTCAAACTGAGCCCAAGTGGGGAGCAAGTGTTAGCCCAACTGCATCACATCTCAAAAGTATATCCACACATTTATGTCATTAGAATTCAAATACCAGTTTAATGAATCATTAATAAGACACTGTTAAGCACTCCTGGAAATAAAATAGTCTTCAGACTCAGACCTAATCCTTTAAAGACCTCAGAAGAGTATATCCAATTTAGGGGAGCAGCCTAGGCACTCATCAACGGATGAAGGGTAAATAAAACATGGCACATGTGCACAAGGGAATTTTATTCAGCCATAAAGAATGAGATTAGGTCATGAGATAGAAAATGGGTGCAACTAGAGATCATCATGATAAGCAAAATAAGACAGACTTATAAGGGCAAAAATATGTTTTTATGGGCTGGAGAGATGGCTTAGAAATTAAGGTGCTTGTCTGCAAAGCCTAAGGACCCAGGTTCAATTCCCCTGAACCCACGTAAGCTGGATGTACAAGGTGGCACATGCACTGGAGTTCATTTGCAGTGGCTAGAGGCTCTGGCATACCTGTTCACTCCCCCTCTCTCTAAAATAAATAAATGAAAATAAAAATGTTTTCACATTTATATCATAAATATGACATATGCATTGCATATATATCACATATATTGTATGGATACAAAAGGGAGACTGAAGGAAGGAAGGAGACAAGTCAGGGCAGGGAAGAAGAAAGAGGTCTGGGTAGGTGAATATGGCTAAAGTACATTGTATACTTGAAAAATGTTGTTCTTGTGAAGCCTCACACTACATACAATGAATATATACTGATAACAAAGTTAACTAAAAATAAATTTAAGGGCTGAGAGATGGCTTAGTAGTTAAGCGCTTACCTGTGAAGCCTGAGGACCCTGGTTCGAGGCTCGATTCCCCAGGACCCACGTTAGCCAGATGCACAAGGGGGCGCACGCATCTGGAGTTCCTTTGCAGTGGCTGGAGGCCCTGGCGTGCCCATTCTCTCTTCTCTGCCTCTTTCTCTTTCTGTCTGTCACTCTCAAATAAATAAAAAATAAACAAAAAAATTAAAAAAATAAATTTAAACCAAACAAGCAAACATAAAGTGGAGAATGGCTGATGGAGCATCCAAAGTTGAACTCTGCCTCTGCATGCGCCCGTACGTGCTCACATCCATACAGACCTGCATACACACGTGCACATCACACACGTGTACACAAGCAAAGAAGACTACTGTGCACCTTCAGTGTTGCCAATAATGAGAGAACACAGATTTCTGATGGAACACCCAGGAGCTCGCAGCAGATGCACCTGGCAAGGGGTTTGCTGTCCCCTCAGAGCCACCAAAACTCACAGGCTCACTATACTAGCCCCCATCTCCCACACCCAACTCAGTACCACCCCGTATTCCAGGTGTGACATAGAACTGTGTAGCAGAGGATACAGGGTTAAGGGTACTATCTGAGGTGTTTTTTTGTTTGTTTTTTTTTTTTTTTGGTTTTTCGAGGTAGGGTCTCACTCTAGCCCAGGCTGACCTGGAATTCACTATGGAGTCTCAGGGTGGCCTTGAACTCATGGCAATCCTCCTACCTCTGCCTCCTGAGTGCTGGGATTAAAGGCATGTGCCACCACGCCCGGCTTGGATTTTTTTTTGTTTTAATGGTTGCTTTTATTTATTTATTAAAGGGGGGGGGGGCATTTTGACTCCTAAAGCAGGAAGCTGCACAGAGACTCAGAACATAGGAGGTCAAGGTCTGGACAGGTCTGGCAACAGGCAAGTGTCTTCCAACACATCCGTGGGCCTTAATTCTCGGGAAGAGTCTTATTCAAATGATTCCTGGGAGTTTCTACCTGGTGTCAGAAGTGTAATAACTTAGAAGAGGCCACCCGAGATGTTTGGGTGGTAGAGAAGGTCCAGAAACAGTGACCACATCTGAGTCAGAGCACATGGCAGGGAGTCTGAGGACTGGCTGCTAAAAGGCTCATGCAGGGTCACAGAGAAAGCCATACTGATCCACTAGGTGGTCTGCCACCACCATTCCTTTAAGTCTACTTTATTTTAGCATAGTGTGGGCTTGCAGAACCATTGGGAAGCTAGTACAGAGAGCTCCTGTCTCTCCCCCGTCTCCCACAGCCAGTCTCCCCTTTCCAAGAATGTCTTATATTAGTGCCAATGAATTGGCATGCACCTCAGCCAATAATGAATCAGCATGGATACATTAGTAGTAACTGTGGTGGTTTGAATGTAAAGCGATGCCCAAAGTCCCCTATGTTTGAATACCTAACTCCCAGGTGGTGGTGCTATGTGGGAAGGTTGTGGAGCCTTTGGTAGGTGGAGACTTGCTGGGGGAAGTGTATCACTGGGGGCAGGTCTGGGGACATTGTGGCTCATCCCCACTGTGGCACTCAGCTCACTCTTTCTGCTTCCTCCCTGTTGATGTGAAGATGTGATGCCGGCTCTGTGCTCCTGCCCTGCTTTCCCCACCATGAAAACAATTCGCCTTGAGCCGGAGGGGGTGGCACAAGCCTTCAATGTCAGCACTCGGGAGGCAGAAGTAGGAGGATCACCGTGAGTTCAAGGACAGGCTGAAACTACAGAGTGAGTTCCAGGTCATCTTGGGCTAGAGTGAGGCCCTATCTCGTGGAAAAAAAAAAAATCCTCTCTTAACTGTAAACTGGAAATAAACCTTTTCATTCTGTAAGCTGCCTCTGGTTGGGTGTTTTGTCCCGGCTACAGTAACGAAAGGCCATGCTTCATTTAGATTTCCTAGTGTCCTCTTTCTGTTAGGATCCCATCCTGAACACCCATCACATTTTAGTTATCAAACCTCCCAAGGACTTCCTGCTCCATCAGTTTCTCCTTCTTTTCCTGGTTTTGATAACAGTTTTAAGCTAGTGATCAGGAATTTTGCAGAAAGTCCCAGCAGACTGGGTTCACCACATATTTCTCTCATTGTTAGACTAGAGATTATGGAGAAAGACCGAGAGTTGAAGTGTCCTCATCACATTGTGTCAAGGGCACATATTGCTGTTGGCATTACCCTTGACCATCTGCCTGGTGCAGTTAGTCAGGTTGCTCCTCTGAAAGTGACTCACCCTTTTCACGCTGAGCTCCTGGGAAGGAGTGGGGAGATATATAGCACCTCATCAAGGAGGGCAGCATGTCTCTAAATTATTTTAAATTTTTTTTTTTTTTCTTTTCAAGGCAGGGTCTCACCCCAGCCCAGGCTGACCTGGAGGAACTCACTCTGTAGCTCCAGGCTGGCATCAGACTCATGATGATACTCCTACCTCAACCTTCTGAGTGCTGGAATTAAAGGTGTGTGCCACCACACCTGGCTTAATTATTTGGAATTCTTGAGCAAAGGATCTTTGTAATTTTTAAAATTATCTTCTACCATACTTATGTATCCCAATATTTGTTTATCATATTTGTTTCCCAATAACCAGTTAATATGAGGCTGTGTTCTGATTTTTCAAAATGTCCATGTATATGTTTGATACTCCTTTTTAAAATAGGCCATGAATCCAGAGAGGACCAGATGTTTCTTTTCCTGGTTTTTAAAAAATTATTTATTTATTTGCAAGCAGAGAGACAGATAGAGAACAGAGACATACACAGAGAGAATGGGTATGCCAGGGCCTCTAGCCATTGCAAACGAACTTCAGATGCATGTGTTCCTTGTGCATCTGGCTTACACGGGTCCTGGGGAATTGAACCTGGGTCCTTTGACTTCTCAGGCAAATGCCTTAACTGCTAAGCCATTTCTCCAGCCCTCTTTTCCTGTTTATTTTTTCTTTTTTTGTTTGCTTACTTATTTTTGATTTTTTTTTGGGGGGGAATACTGGCATCCTTTTATTTATCAGACATTCTAATGTAAGGTCCTCTGGAAATGGACTATCTTTTGGTACTTTTCTTTCTTTTCCTTCCTTTCTTTTGTTCGTTCTTTCCTTCTTCTTCTTCTTCTTCTTCTTCTTCTTCTTCTTCTTCTTCTTCTTCTTTTTTTTTTTTTGGAGACAGGGTCTCATGTAGTCCAGGCTGCCCTCAAAGTTGCTATGCGGCAGAGGATGACCTTGAAGTTCTGATCCTTCTGCCTTCACCGTCCGGGTGCTGTGATGTCAGTGTAGGCCTAGCCACTCTGCATCCGGGCACAACTGAATGATTAATAATCAGTGTCCCTGACTAAAGAGAGCAGGCATCTTAGACCCAACCAGCACAGCTCAGAAGCCCCCATCCTCGGAGCTAGACCACACCTGGGGAGGAGGAGTGACTTAGGTCCTCAGGATAGACTGAGAAAATGGAGAAGCAACACTGCATCTGAGCCATCAAAAAAGAGTCTAGCCTGAAAGTCAGAGGCCAAGGTCGTAGGAAATCAAGCAAGAGCCAGGATAGTGGAGAGAAATAGGACATGCAAAGCAAGTTATAGTCAGGATCAAGCATTAGAACATACATGTGGTAAAACACCCTTCCTCTTCTTTTGGGTCTCAACTCTGCCCTTAGATGGCCCTGAACTTGACTTAGATGCCAAGTGAAACAGATATCTAGACTTGAGTTAAAATCATCTCGCTCTGTCCATCCCAGGCCCCTACCCATCGCAGTTAACTCTACGCATGATAGTCCCCCATTCCCAGGAACAGGAGAAGCCTGAATTCTTGGGTATAAT
This sequence comes from Dipus sagitta, assembly GCA_036346955.1. Classification (NCBI taxonomy): domain Eukaryota; kingdom Metazoa; phylum Chordata; class Mammalia; order Rodentia; family Dipodidae; genus Dipus; species Dipus sagitta. The sequence continues at coordinate 137,116,985 of CM070778.1, forward strand.
TGGCACCCTAGACATGAGAGAAATCTTAGGAGCTACTGAAAAGAAGGTCAATGAGTCCGTTGGACGTGTTCCAGTCCCCGGCTGTAGAATCAACACAGCTGAATTTTCAAACAAGAACACCCTTTCTTTTGTTGGCTGTCATCTCTGGGGACTAACCTTTGATATTTCAGACTTGGCTGGAAATGAGTTAATTGCTAGGCCTACTCACATTACTTGGAACAAAAAAGCACTTTGGAAATAATGTTCGAAAATACCCCCAGGGTAGCATGCAGAATGGCAGGGTTTTAAAGATGTGTGAGGTACACGATTAAGGAGCTGCCTGCTGACGTGAGCCTCTCTTGGCTGGCATCTGGGAGACGTAACGGCAGTCTCATGCTTTCGAAAACATGCCGGTATTCAGTCACTGTATGGGAGAGGTCAAGAGTGATGGGTAGGTGGATGTGTATTTGGAAACCATCAGGTAGGTTAAAGGGCAAATCTAAGCTTCAGTTTTACACACTGAAGAATCCCAATAAAAAGATGAGTGTAGGTGAACTGTATCATGTAACCACTATGTCTTGGGTGCAAACAGAGATTGAATATACATGTAAAGACTAGTGTTTTGTTTGTTTGTTTTAACACAGCATTTACCATAGGACATGGGATGTAGGCATTTCTTTGTAGCATTTTAAATAGGTTTTAAACACAAACAAGGTACAGAAAAATTGGGTCATCTGGAAGTGAACCTTACCGCTCTGTAAACAGTCTCAAGAGTCAATGAGGCGAATTTGTGTTGGCGGGTGAATCCAGGAAGTGTGGCCCTTGGAGACTCCTGGGGCCCATTGTCGCCATCTGCTTATGTGGAGAAGGGTGGCAAGCGAGAAAGGTCTTTCTGTTTAGCAGGAAGGAGCTGGAGGACAGGACTCTCCAAAGTGCCTTCCGCTTCCTCCTTCAGAGAGATGGAAGAATTCCATGGTCATCGTCAGCCCAGTAATGTCATTTTCTGAGGTGGCCTATTTTTCCAGATAAGAGCGATCTAAACCATCAGGACCCAGTGGGGAAACATGCAGCTATGGGAAACTTGAAAGGCTGAAGGGCAGAAATTGGCTGTGATTGAGTGCCCTGGGTAGATGATAACAACATCAAGCTCTTACAGTAGCTCAATGAACTGCAAGTTGGTTGTGTCTCTGGGGTAAGGCTCCCTGTGCTGCTAGGACCACGGTCTCAAGTCAGTGAAAACCAATGATGTGCATGAACTCAGCAACTGAGCAGCTGCTAACCAAGCTGTGTGCTACTGAGGTAGGAAAGCATAGTGTGAAGGTCAATGCCCTGCCTTCAAGATTTAAAAACAAATGTACTGGGCAGGAGAGATGGCTTAGTGGTTAAGGCACTCACCTGCGAAGCCTAAGAACCCATGTTTGACTCTCCAGATCCCATGTAAGCCAGACGCACAAAGGTGAGGCAAACGCAAGGTGACACATGCCCACTAGGTGGCGCAAGCATCTGGAGTTTGATTGCAGTGACTGAGACCCTGGTGCACCAGTTCTGCCTCTCTCTCTTTCTGTTGCGCTCTCTAAAACAATGTATTATACATATCTACGGTTTATTCATAAGACATTGAGTATTGATAGGTAACTTACTTTTTTTAAATTTTTTGTTTGTTTATTTATTTATTTGAGAGCGACAGAGAGAAGGAGGGATCGAGAGAGAGAGAGAGAGAGAGAGAGAGAGGGCGCGCCAGAGCTTCCAGCCTCTGTAAACGAACTCCAGATGCGTGCGCCCCCTCGTGCATCTGGCTAACGTGGGTCCTGGGGAATTGAGCCTTGAACCGGGGTCCTTAGGCTTCACAGGCAAGCGCTTAACCCCTATGCCATCTCTCCAGCCCAATAGGTAACTTTTAAAAAGTTTTCATTTATTTGCTAACAGAGAGAGTGAGAGAGAATGGACATATCAGGGCCTCTTGCCACTGCAAATGAACTCCAGGCGCATGCACTACTTTGTGTGTCTGGCTTTATGTGGGCTGGTGGGGAATTGAACCCAGGGTGGCAGGCTTTGCAAGCAAGCACCTTTAATCAGTGAGTCATCTCCCCAGCCCCAATGACATTCTTAAATGATGAGACATCCAAAAAGATGTTTACCAGGATGGCAAAAGGATTCTTGCAGAGGAAGTGCTCAGAGGTTAAGAGCTCTTACTGCGCAAGCATGAGGAGCACTGGGACGTTGCCCAGACCCCCTCCTCTATTTTGATGACTTTTTTTTTTTTTGCCCATTTCCAACATCCATGTCAAAATGGTGATGAATTAGGACTGGAGAGATGACTTAGCAGTTGAGGCACTTGCCTGTGAAGCCTAAGGACCCATGTTTGATTCTCCAGATCCATGTAAGCCAGACTCAAGGTGACACAAGTGCATAAGGTCACACATGCGCACTAGGTGGCACACACATCTAGGTGGCTGGAGGCACTGGTGCGCCAATTCTCTCTCTCTCACATTAAAAAAAAAAAAAAAAAAAGGCCAGTCTGTTGGGCTGGGCTTGCCTCAAGAAAAAAATGTTGATGAATTCAATATTGTGGAGAGCTTGTGGTAGTAATGACAACTACTATGAGTCATGACGTAATGGCCCCTTCATGTCTGGAAGGTAGTGTCCCCAAGTCCTCCTCCCCATCTTCTGGCTTTTACATTCTTTTTGCTCTCTCTCCTGCAGTGTTCCCTGACCCTCAGAGACTATGACAAAGATGTCTCATGTAACCCTGAGCATTCATTCAATCATCATGTAGCCTCAACACTTTCAAAACTTCGAAGTTTTGAGTCTCCCCAGTAGTCACTGACATCTGCAAAAAGAAACTTCCCTGACCAAAGGTACAATCAGCATTAATATACAAGCACAAGCAAAATATACACATTAGAGGCTAATTTGATGGGCACAACATATCTTTTCAGTCAATTATTATTATTATTATTATTATTATTATTATTTTGAGATAGTCTCACTCTATAGCCCAGGCTGGCCTATAATTTTCTTTTTTCTTTCTTTTTCTTTTTTCTTTTCTTTCTTTTTTTTCTTTTCTTTTTTTTTTTTTTTTTGAGGTAGGGTTTCACTACATAGTCTCAGGCTGGCCTCGAACTCATGATGATCCTCCTACCTCTGCCCCCCGATCCCCGAGTGTTGGGATTAAAGGCGTGCACCACCAAGATTGGCTTGGCCTGTAATTTTCTAAATAGTCTAAACTGTCCTTGAACTTGCATTTATCCTCCTGCCTCAGCTTCCAGAGGTTTGAGTCACCACACCCAGTTTGTTTGTTTTAATCATCTCTGCTCACTTCTGGCTTTTCCAATTTTCTTTGATTAGAAACATCGCTTTAATAATCTATTTTCTCAACCCCCATAGCTAACCTTGGAGCAAAATCTTGAAGTTCTATCTACAAGGTATATCTGAGGCTGGGTGGGCAAGAAGGTAGACCCAAGGAAACCAGGAAACTGCTGCTGTGTCTTGGTAACTGTCTCTTGGCCATCAGGATGCCTTTGGTAGTTAAATGTCCTTGAAGCCACAGTTGGGTTTTTGCTGCTCTATCAGATAATATGACAGGTGCAGGCTGGAGAGATGGCTTGGTGGTTAAGCACTTGCCTGTGAAGCCTAAGGACCCCGGTTCAAGGCTCGATTCCCCAGGATCCACATTAGCCAGATGCACAAGGGAGCGCGCACATCTGGAATTTATTTGCTGTGGCTGGAGGCCTTGGTGCACCCATTCTCTCTCTGCCTCTTTCTCTCTCTGTCTGTCACTCTCAAATAAATAAATAAAAATAAACAAAAAATAAAAACAATAATACGACAGGTGCTTTTGCAATCACTCCATATGTGTAAGGATGAAGGCTCTGCATCCTCAGAAGACCCTGGTCTCTGGGGCTGGGCAGATAGCTCAGCAGTTAAGGACACTTGTCTGCACAGCCTGCTGGCCTGCGTTTGAGTCCTTGGCACCCACATAAAACCAGAAGCAAAAAGTGGTGCAAGAAATAACAAGAGACCCTGGTGTGTGCTTATGTGTGCACAAATAAATAAAAAATATTTTTTAAAGCTTTTCAAAAAGTCGCTGGTCTCATTATACTATCATCTGTATTGTGGTCCCTAGTGGACTTTTAAAGAGGATCATGAGAAGAAATACCCTGAAAAGGAGATGGGCTCCACTGTGGTTTGGGAGGGGGAAAAGGGCCACCTTATCTAATGAATATGCGACCCACCTCATAACTATTCATAACAACTTCTTGAAAATTCAAATGCAAAACCTAGCGTGCTGCTCCGCCTCTCTTCTGGTCACCTCGCTCTAATCTATCTCTGTCTCATAACTATCCCGGCAGAAATGAAAACATTCTAGAGATGGACTATTGAAACAGTGGACACTAAGACACTGGATTTTCCTCAGGATGCTAGAAGAAGGAGAAGGCTGGGTCCCTGGTACCAGCCAGAGGAGGAACTTGTTCTCCGGGAACAGAGTTCACACATTTTGACAACCTGTCAACTGCCCTGCAGGACAGACTAGAGGCAAGACAATGATGATGGCACAGCCACACCTTGACCAGGACTCCTTAGCTACGCACACCTCTTGTCCTCTATCTGAACCTGAACCTGTGTCAGTGCCCCGAAGTTGGGACTTGGACAGCGGAATGGTTATTTGTTCCTCTTCCCAGTGAGGCCACACTGATTAAATCTCTCCTATTTATTTATTTATTTTGGTGGTGGAAGGGTTTCAAGGTAGGGTCTCACTCTAGCCCAGGCTGACCTGGAATTCACTATGTAGTCTCAGGGTGGCCTCGAACTCACGGTGATCCTCCTACCTCTGCCTCCCAGTGCTGGGATTAAAGGCGTGCGCCGCCACGCCCAGCTGAATCTCCCTTTTTAGTTTTTCACTGTTCTTTGTCCATTTAAATGGACGATTGAGGGTGAGTGGCCAGGCCTAGATTGTCAGCAACTATCCTGACAGCTATCTGCTCTGCTTTGCTGAACAAACTTGTGCTTAGACTGTATCTTTCATGTAACTTCTTTTCTTTGAGGAGACGAGAGCTGAGGAGCACCCTTCCCCTGGGAGCAGGTGTGGAGTGGGAGATTCCCAGCCTCCGCGCGTGCCCTCGGCCTTGGTCTCAGCCGCCAGCATCTCCTGGCAGGATCTACGGCAAAGGCCACGCTCCCAGGTCCCCAGGCCTCCCTCCAGGCTGCCTGCACCTTGGCCAGATAAGTCTGATAAAGTTCAACCAGAGTGGGCCACTCCTGTCCTCCAGCCCCTCCCGGTTTCTCAGGTCACTCTAAAATCAAAGGCATCCGGGGCCTGGCTAGCTGGCAGGGACCTGGCCCTCGGTGCTGTCTGGCCGAGTTCACTTACTCACTGAGCTTCAGTCATGGTGGCCCTCTTGTCATGTTACAGAAGTCCCGACCTGGCCCTGCCTCGGGGGCCTAGCTGTACCCTTATTGCAACACACGGCTTGCTTTAGTCTCTTCCCTAATGTCACGGTCTCAGCAAGGCTGCGCCTGGTTTCTGGGTGCCAAAGAGCAGCCCGACCACATCAAAGCCCCTCACCCTGCCTCACGTTTCTACAGCTGCCACGTTGCAGATGTCCGTGTCCTCGTCCCCTCCCACAGAGCCGATGTTCCGCGGGACACAGGCGTTGCTGCATTCCTGGGCCTGGTATATCATAAGCCCTCAGTGACGGCATATATAATGACGGCTGCGAATGGCAGAAAGAGAAAAAGAGTGCTCACCTCACCTGGCGTTCCGGATGCCTGGGGCCAAAACAGGCCATGTTGAGCCCGGGACAGAGGATTTGTGGATACCTGATTTTATTTATTTATTTATTTATTTTTTGCAGGATGATTGAGAGGTCATGATACAAGGTCAAGCCTCCAAACAGCCAAAGCACAAAATGAATACGGAGCTTGATCCCTGGCAGGTGACTGGGTGGCTTTGGGGTCATCATCGCTGCTGCTGCTGCTGCTGCTGCGGTCTTGGAAGAAGCCCCAGGGTGCATGGGAGGGGGAGGGGACAAAGGTCTTTCCAGCAGGACATGGACATGGGCGTCCTTGTTTGCTTCTTAGATGTCTCAAGTCACTGGGAAGCTTAGGGTTGTCCCGTTTATGGACTCATCATGAGTGTGGGCCAGGCTATTTTTTAAAAATTATTTATTTACTTGCAAGCAGAGAGAGAGAGAGAGAGAGAGAGAGAGAGAAGACAGACAGACAGAAAGAGAACGGGCACGCGAGGGCCTCCAGCCACTGTAAACGAACTCCAGATGCATGCGTCCCCTTGTGCACCTGGCTTGCATGGGTCCTGGGGAATTGAACCTGGGCCCTTTGGCTTCGCAGGCAAACGCCTTAACCACTAAGCCATCTCTCCAGCCCTGGGCCAGGCTATTTGTGGACAGTGGCAATCACTGGATTTGCTTCCCCTGCTGTGACCGGGCTCTCGGCAGTGCTCAGCTCCTCCTGTCCTGCCTCCGAAAGGTTACTCTAGCCACTAAGAAGTCATTAGAAGGCTCCTGAGAGCTACTCACGAACACTACTTGTTTCTCTTGTCTGCATGCTGCTGGACTTCAACTTAAGTAGTTTTAAACCTCGCACAAATGAAAAATCTGACTCTATTTAGGGTACACATAAAAATGACCAATTCATTCGTTCGTTCAATGAATCCTTTACTGTGCCATGCAGTACTTGCACCAAGTTAGGCACTGGAAAGAGGCAGCTGCCATGGCCAAAACTCACTGGGACTGGGCTCGCATGACAGGATGACACTAAAGTTCTGAACAAGCAAATGCACGCAGTAGGTCTAAGGTATTAAGAATCAGGGCTGGAGAGATGGCTTACTACAAAGCCAAAGGACCCAGGTTCGATTCCCTAGGACCCACGTAAGCCAGATACACAAGGTGGCACATGTGTCTGGAGTTCATTTACAGCGGCTGGTATGCCCATATTCATATACTCTCTTTCTCTCTCAAATACATAAATGAAAATAAAATATTTTTTTAAAGAATCAAAATTAGAGTAGAGGGAAAAGAGATGAAAAGGGGAGGGTCAGGGGCTGCAATGTACATGGAGTCGTCCCAGGAGGCCCCCGGAGCTCAGGGAGATGTTGAAGAAGACGAACATGTGGAGGGAACAGGCAGCCCGGTGACCCTGAGGCAGATGCGCATCTGATATGTACACATACATCAAAGCATCATACTGTACACCACAAATATGCACGGTCAGTATGTGTGTATCATATGCGAGTATGTATGTATGTGAGCATGTATGCATATATGTTTGTAGATATGCTCATGCCTACGTGTGAGTGTCTGTATGGAGGCCAGAGCTGGATGTTGAGTACCTTCCTCAATCACCTATTTTTTAAATTTATTTTATGTTAATTGTTTTTTTTTTTTTTTTGAGACAGGGGCTCTCCGTGAAACTACAGCTCATCAATTCAGCTGGACTAGCTAGCCAGTGAGCTTCAGAGATAGGTTCCACGTGTACCACCATGCCCGGTTTGTATGCGGGTACTGAGGACCGAAACGCAGGCTCTCATTCTCGTGCAGCGAGCACTTGACCCACTGAGCCATTTCCCCAGGCCCCAAGTCAATCTCTGTCTCTCTTTAAATAACTTTTTGTGAATTTTTTTAAGTTACTTGAGAGTGACAGACAGAGGGAGAAAGAGGTATATTTATATAGAGAATGGCACACCAGGGCCTCTAGCCACTGCCAACGAACTCCAGACACATGCACCACTTTGTGCATCTGGCTCTATGTGGGTTCTGGGGAATCAAACCTGGGTTGTTAAGCTTTGCAGGCAAGTGCCTCAACCACTGAGCCATTTCTCCAGCCCAAGAAGGTGAGTTTCAAAAGGTATTTCTCTTTTTTAAAAAATGTTTTTAAAAATTTTTTGTTTTTTTGAGGTAGGGTCTCACTCTAGCTCAGGCTGACCTGGAATTCACTATGTAGTCTCAGGGTAGCCTCGAACTCACGGCAATCCTCCTACCTCTGCCTCCTGAGTGCTGGGATTAAATGCATGCGCCATCATGCCTGACCAAAATACATTTCTTTTTAAAATTTTTTTTGTTTATTTTTATTTATTTATTTGAGAGTGACAGACAGAGAGAAAGAGGCAAAGAGAGAGAGAGAGAAAGAGACAGAGAATGGGCATGCCAGGGTCTCCAGCCACCACAAACTAACTCCAGACTGCGTTTGCCCCCTTGTGCATCTGCCTAACATGGGTCCTGGGGAATCAAGCCTCGAACCGGGGTCCTTAGGCTTCACAGGCAAGCGCTTGACCACTAAGCCATCTCTCCAGCCCCAAAATGTATTTCTTAATGCTTTAGGAGGACCACCACAGCTGGTGTTGAACGTAAGCATAGAACTAAAGGACTCATTAGGATCCAGAGGCAAAAGTGGGGATGACTTGGCCTGGCATGGGGAGAAGTGGGTATTCTTGTGGAACAGCACACGGGAGCAGTAAATAAGTCCGTAGCAGATGCCCTGCTCAATGGGATTCTCCTTTATTAAGAGGCCATGACGGGGCTAGGGAGATTGGCGGGAAGTAAAACGCTTACCTCACGAGCCTAAAGCCTGTATCCGTTACGTTCTCATTCCTGCGACCAGAGGCTACTTACAGGAGGGAAAGGATTGACCTTAGCCCACAGTTCCAGAGGGCAGAGTCCGTCATGGTGGAGGCGAAGGCACGGAAGGAGCCAGGAGCCGGGAGCCAGTCATCACATAGCACACAGGCAGGGAGAAGGCAGACGGCAAACAGGGGGATGTGGAACTGGACGATCAAATCTTGAGGCCCCCCTCAGTGACGCACTTCTTCCAGCAAGGCTCCACCTCCTAAAGGTTCCACAATCTTCCCAAACAGTCCTACCAGTTCGGGATCAAGTATTCAGATGAGCCCGTTTGAGGAATTTTATATTCAAACCACTGCAAGGACCAAAGTTTGATCCCTAGAACCCGTGGTGGCGTGTGCTCGTAATCCCAGCACTGGGAAAGGTGGAGACAGGAAGAGCCCTGGCGCTCACTGTCCAGAGAGTCCAGCCTAATTGGTGATCACCAGGACAATGAGAGACCCTGTCCCCAAGACAGGTGGGTGGTGCTTCTGAGGATGACACCTGATATTGTCCTCTGACCTCCACATACACTCTCATACATGCACACACCACTGCACATGCGTGCACCTACACACACTGACACACCTACACACCACACATATACACACACACAAAGCCAAATAAAAATAAATAAACAATAAATGGAAGGGCCCTGGCACTTTTACTGACCATCTCAGTGTTAGTCATGGTTTGATTCACAGAAACGTGATCTCCATCATATCGCAGAGCACCCCTTCTGTGTTAGCAAGGCAAACCCAGAATTGTCATCAGTCATAATCAACCAACATTAAAGATTTCTCCAGCTTGTTTTAAATCTACAAACAATAACATATGCATTGTTCTCTAGTCAATTGTCTACAGTGAAATGTCCCTAGAAAGTCCCAATAGACAAAACAGTAGAGAACAGCTCAAATGTTCCTGCTGGAGTTAAACACAGGCCTCTGTGAGGAAAGGGCCTACTGTGTGTTCGATGTCTCAAGAGCCCAAAGAATTTGCCTCCAAAGTTCTTTTGGACAAAGGTGCATCTGAGCTCACATTCTTTTCTGTGGGGTATAGTGATGCTTTGAAAAAAAGGGGAAACAGGGGCTGGAGGGATGGCTTAGAACTAAGGCAGCTGCCTGTGAAGCCAAAGGACCCTGGTTTGATTCCCCCAGGACCCATGTAAGCCAGATGCACGAGGTGACGCATGTGTCTGGAGTTCATTTGCAGTGGCTGAAGGCCCGGGCATGTGCCCATTCTCTCTCTCTTTCTGTCTGTCAATAAATAAAAATAAAATATTAAAAAGGGGGGGACATTTAGGAGCTGAATCAATGCCTAGATCTGTGCACACTGAGCTGCTGAGTGAGCAGTGGACTTGCAGATACCAAGAGTGCATGAGTGCCCAAGTCTCCTCTTAGCTTACTTTTCATCCTGTCCGTGACTGGACCCATGAGACTTCAGGACATGGGCAGTGCCACACAGAAAGTGTACAGCAATGTCACTCTTGAGTTGATTCCGTGACTCCATGTGCGTGAGTTCACGTGCGTGAGTCCATGTGGGTGAGCCTGTGTGTGTGAACCCGCGTGTGCGAGTCCATGTGCCTGAGTCCGTGTGTGTGAGTCTACACGCGTGAGTCCTGTGTGCGTGAGTCTGTGTGCATTCACAAAGCCATCTCAGGGCAAGGGCACCAAGGGCTTTCTGTTTCTATTAAATAATCAACTATGCAACATATTACTATTTTCTCCTTTTTAATAAATTTTAAAACCATTTTATTTATTTATTTATTTTGAGAGAGAGAGAGAGAGAGAGAGAATAGGGTGCCCAGGACCTCCAGAAACTGCAAATGAACTCTAGATGCATACACCATCTTGTGCATCTAGCTTATGTGGGTTCTGGGGAATCAAGCCTCGAACTAGGGTCCTTAGGTTTCACAGGCAAGCGCTTAATCACTAAGCAATCTCTCCAATCCTATTTTTTTTTTAATGAGAGAAAGAGAGGGATAAAGAGAGAGAGAGAGAAAGTTGGCACTCAAGGGCCTACAGCCACTGCAATTGAACTCCAGACGCATGCGCCATCTTGTGTGCATGTGCAACCTTGTGCATGTGTCACCTTGTGAATCTGGTTTACATGGGATCTGGGGAGTCAAACATAGGTCCTTAGCCATCTCTCCAGCCCTATTTTTCCCTTTTTGAGCAGTCCTACAAAATGTCTTTTCCTTCTTACAAAACATTTGAATTGGGCAGGACCTCAGCAGCCAAAGCTGTCCAAACCCCTAACTATGAGAAAGATGCAGAGATACCTGGGTAAGCCCTTGTCTGAGATCATAAATTTGGCAAGGGCGGTGGTGGGGCTGGAACCCAGGACACAGCATGTATCACACTGAGTGACTTCAGCTGTCATACACACATACACACAGCCCTTAAAGGAGTTATTGTTTTAAGCTCGCCGAAAGTTCCTGATTTTGTCTAGATAGCTAATGATACCAAAGGGTGTCAACATTTTAGAATACAATGTCTCTCACTGTTTCATCACCGAAGAAATATAAAGTCAACGTGCACACATTTGAATTATTTTAAGTGCTAAGAACACAGCACGGCCCTGGTCCTGAGTCATCCCATTAACTTGTGTCTAGAAGAGTCTGAGGTAAACAGATTGGGAGGGAACTAGCACCTGGGCTGGTTCAGTAAGTGACACATCGCCTGGTCATTCAAAACAGCAGATCACCCAAAGGACATGCAAGTACCTCCGAATACTGCATCCACACGCTCCTTTCTCCTAATTGGTTTACCTCTTTCTCAAAGCTGCTACTATCTTTCCAGCACTTTGGGGAAATTTAAGCAGGGCCTTTGCAAGGAGAGAGAGCTTGGATAAAGTGTCCAGATGGAAAGCAGAGGCCAGCCAGATTTGAAAATGATTACCAGGGAAAGCAAACTACCTAGAAATAATCCACAGTGTGTAAATGAAAACTGACAGTCTCTCTTTAACCACATGGAGTCATGTAATCTGAACTTCAAATTACAAACTGTATGATCACGATGGAGTTATAGTTTTTTTTCTTATGAGGAAAGAAACGAAAATAAACACCCTGCCACAAACTCTGTCACATATACCACTTCTCTTAATATAGCTCACACACGTTAAGCTTTGCAATCAAGAACATCGGTATACTGTATTCCAATTGTGTTTATTTAGAACACTGGTGTGGCCATGGGGTAAAATATTGTAGCCTAGCATATTATTTATTTTATGTAAACCTTTCCTCTCTGCCCAGAACGAATTCTACTTTCCTTGGGTTTAAAAAGTACGTCTTGTCACGTTGTGATAAATTGTGACCTGGATGGCAAAGTCTTGCAAACGAGAAGGGCCTTCATTTCTTGTCTGAGGCAATCCTTTATGTAACAAATTGAATCAACTCTTTGTACTTCTATAACCTTGAAATAAGGGAGGCTCAGCAGACAGTTGGATTGTTCCCAAAAAGTCTCCAACACATTTTTAAAAAACATCTTAAGATGAAATATTGCTGCTAACTTAAAAAAAGGAAACAGTATAGTTTGGTGCAGAACACATCTAAAAATAGGCGCTTGGGGAACAAGCTTTCTGCCCATAACACTGAGGCTGTGTGCGCGCCTGCGAGCCCATGCCCGGAGGAGCCCACAGGTTGTACCACATCGTTGGAAAATAGTAACTGTAGTTAAAAAAAAAAAAAAAAGATTTAAAAAGAGCCTTTGGTGAAGTTCTTTAACAAAAGGTAAAATTTAGATATTAGTTGAAATGCTTTCAAGAAATGACTATGTGTGGAGGAGCTGGGGAGATGGCTCAGTGGCTAAGAGAGCTTGTCATGCAAACGCCAGAGCCTGAGAAGACCCGAGTTCGAACCCCCCCCCCCAGCACCCACGCAAAAAGCTGAATGTGGCCACACATGTGTGTAACCCCAGCGAGATAGGAGGATTACTTGGGCCCACTGGTCAGTCAATCTGGCCAAAAATGGTGTTTCTGGGTTTAATGAGAGACTCTGTCTCCAGGAAAGCAGAAGAGCCAAAGAAAACACACCTAAAATTCTCCTCTGGCCTCCATACGCGGGCGCCCGGGGTTGTGCATCCACACACACATCTTTATACCACACACACACACACACTCCAGAAAAGAAGTTTATATGTATAGGAAATAATGAGCTTTTTTCATAGATGTGCACACACAAGGTATCTAGGAAAAAATGAATCTAGCCTTTTTATGATTAGAATGAAATAACCTTTAAAAAATTTTATTTACTTATTTATTCATTTATTTGAAAGAGAGAGAGAAAGAGGCAGATAGGTAGATAGACAGTAAGAGAGAGAGAGAGAATGGGCATACCAGAGCATTTAGCCACTGCAAACAAACTCCAGACACATGTGCCACCTTGTGCATCTGGCTTATGTGGGTCCTGGGGAATTGAACCTGGGTCCTTTGGCTTTGCAGGCAAACCACTAAGCAATCTCTCCAGTCCCATTTTTTTTTTTTTTTTTGAGGTAGAGTCTCACTGTAGCCCGGGTCACTCTGTAGCTCCAGGCTGGCTTTGAACTCACAATGACTCTTCTACCTCTGTCTCCAAGTGCTGGCATAAAAGGTGTACTCCACCACACCTGGATATAGAATGAAATTATTTTAAAGCTTTCATGAAAGCTAGTAGGAGGCCAATTATGGTTGACAATTATAGAGTATTCTGAACATAAAAAAGTGATGGATGTTTGTGGTGACAGAAATAAATGCACTGAACTATCATACTGTGCCCATAAATATATATGTGATTACTTTTTGCCCATATAAATATATAAAAATATTTAAATTTTAAAAATGTGCATATCTGGGCTGGAGAGATGCCTCAGCTGTTAAGGTGTTTGCCTGCAAAGCCTAGGGACCCAGGTTCTATTCCCCAGAACCCACGAAAGCCAGATGCACATAGTGGCACATACACCTGGAGTTCATTTGCAGCGACTGGAGGTCCTAGCATGCCCATTCTCTCTCTCTCTTTCTCAAATAAAAAAATGATAACTAAATACATACTTCTTAAAAGCTGTGTAGGTTCTGGAGTTCATCTGCAGTGGATGGAGGCCCTGGCATGCCCATTCTCTCTTGCTCTCTACGTACGTATCTCTCTGCTTGGAAATAAAGAAAGTATTTTTAAAAAACACATCAGGGCTGGGTGTGGTAGCATATGCCTTTAATCCTAGCACTTGGGAGGCAGAGGCAGGAGGATCACTATGAGTTCAAGGCCAGCCTGGGACCATGGAATGAGTTCCAGGTTAGCCTGGGCTCAAATAAGACCTGACCTTGGGAAAACAAAAGCACAAAGACATCAACAGTTTCCAGTGACATTTTCTGTACATCTTCAGAGATTTTTGTCACTCTCAATCCTCCTACTGAGAGGGGGACGGCCAAGCAAAACTAATAGTCAACTGTATTTTAAAGTCTCTTTTTAGGTCCTTACCAAAAGCTGTCCTTTAATAACAAAGCCAGAAAAGAAAATAAATCAAAATAGGGATATGAAAGGAAAAGCTACCAGGAAGCGGGAGCCTGCGGCTGTGCAACCGTGCACCGTTCAAAGGAAGTCTTGACGGGATGACTATCAAAAAGCCACATGGGGGTGCTGGAGGGATGGCTTGGCAGTGAAGGTGTTTGTCGGCAAAGCCAAAGGACCCAGGTTCGATTCCCCAGGACCCACGTTAGCCAGATAGATGCACAAGGGGGTGCATGCGTTTGGAGTTTGTTTGCAGTGGCTGGAGGCCCTGGCATGCCCATTCTCTCTCTCCCTCTTTCTCTGTCAAATAAATAAATAAATATTTTTAAAAGCCACATGGGGGTTAGAGAGATGACTCAGCAGTTAATGCACTTGCCTATGAAGCCTAAGGACCCAAGTTCAATTCCCCAGAACCCATATAAGCCAGCAGCACAAGGTGGCTCATGCGTCTGGAGTTCCTTTGCAGTGGCTAGAGGCCCTGGTGTACCCATTCTTTCTCTATCTGTCTCTCTCACTCTCAAATAAATAAATAAGCCACATGGAAAGCAGTCCAGTAAGAGACATGATATCTTTAAAAGGAATCAAAGTGAGGAACAGCTCTGTATTATTAACAGGAGTGGTCTGAGGGAGTAGGAAGAAAGCAAGGGCTAATGAGTCATTTTAAAGAAAATAAAGGGGGAGGTTTTCTAACAAAGAAATAGAAAAAGGAAAAACACAGTTATAGTTTGCTGTGCCTTGTAATTTCTAATAAATAATATGCTGGGCTGAGGTTGTGGCTTCGAGAGTAGAGTGCTTGCCTAGTATGCAAGAAGCCCTGAGTTCAAATTCCAGCTCCACATAAACCAGTCATGGTGGGGTTACACGTCTGTGACCCAGAGTTTGGGAGGTCGAGGCAGGGGGATCAGAAGTTTAAGGTCATCCTCTTGTGCTGTATGAGCCCCTGTGGCAAGGAAAGAAAAAGCAAACACAAAGCTTGTTGCAGAAGGAGCACATCGGGAAGAGAAGCAGATGATGAGGAAATGGGAAAATAAATTACAGCTGGGGCACCGAAGGAGTTAGGGAGGATGAGGCAGTCTCTAATTTAGCTCCTTTTAGATGGTCTGGGGCAAAGCAATGGCTACTACACCCAATCAGACAAACAACTTGAAGTTTCTTCCATCCACCCACCAAGGCAAACCAACCGGGCAGGCCCGCAAAGGCGGACAAAGGCAGAGACTCCCTCTCCTGTCCACACACTACAAACAGAGCGGTTTTAGTTTGGCTTTCTGTGTTTCATTCCAGAGCTGATTAGAAACCACCATGGCTTTTCTTTCTTTTTTTCAAATACTTTATTTATTTATTTGTAAGCAGAGGAATACAGATATATAGAGAGAGATGTCGAGAGAAAGAGCATGGTGCACCAAGGCCTCCCTGCCACTGCTCACGAACTCCAGATGCATGTGCCCCTTTATGCATCTGGCTTTACATGGGCACTGGGGAATCGAACCCAGATCATTAGGCTTTGCAAGCAAATGCGTTAACTGCTGAGCCATCTCTCCAGCCCAGCACCATGGCTTTTCTAAAAGAATCACCACCCTGGATCCTGCAGACAGGATTCAGACACTCATGGTACACACCTCATCCCTTTTGGTCATGTGACTTACTGGGCAGTCACTGCACTATGGGGACAGAAAGTGCCCCCCAAGCTTGCCTCAAGCCCAGCAAAACCTGTATCGAGCCAAGATGTCGCTGTAGCGCTCCTTCTCCTAAGGTAACCCCAGCTCTCTCCGGGCCCTTCCCCTCTATCTCCCTGCCTGGGGAAGAAATGGAGCCTCTAAAGTGTCAGGAATTCTCTGGAGTGTAGGAAGTAGGAGCAAGCGAGGAGCCAAGCCTGGAATTCACTATGTAGTCTCAGGGTGGCCTTGAACTCACGGCGATCCTCCTACCTCTGCCTCCCGAGTGCTGGGATTAAAGGCAGTGCGCCACCACGCCTGGCAGGGGCCAAACCTTTTTTATGGGACTTTTAATCTACCTTCCGGTCCCTCCACCAACGTGGGCTGTAGCTGAGTACGGAGCCTCTGTCAAACTCCCAGGATTCCTTTGCTTCTGTGTCTCCTCCCCTTGCATCTGGGATGGGATCCCTCCAGGTCGGAACACCGGCAGCCATCTCTCTGTTGTTTTGAGCCTCTGGAAGCCCAGCTCGTCAGCACCCTGAGGTCACCTGCTCATTCTCAGCCCGAATGAGTGACAGGCTTTGATGCCTCCACCAGCCTTGGGTGGGCTCTGTGGGCATGGGTCGTCAGACTCATAACCAAAAGTCCCAAAGAGCCTCTCGAATGAGCCCAGATGTTTGGTCACTAACACTATTATTTCAGGGATTTGCTTTGCCAAAGACATTTTAAGTTCCCAGGACAGGGTTATTTACAAACCTTTATATCCAGTTCTGGATGTAGGGTAGTCACACCAGAAATCACTAGATCCATTCCTGTCCTGTAAAGAGAGTTTTCTGAGTCCCAGTGTTTGCTTAACTAGACCTTTGCTCACTGGTGGGCCTATGACATCATACTACAGCGTACCTAGGTCTTCCTGGAATGGTGTACCCACCGGTCATACTCAGGCCTATTTCTCTCCTTCCCTATGACCCCGAAACTTCTGTTCCTCAGACCACATCCGCGCCCAGCATCTCCCTATATCTGCCTGGATGTCCTCCGACCATCTGTTTCTCTCCCCGTGTTCCCATCTGGGTTCCGACCTTCAGCTCTCCCCACTCCTTGCCTACAGGTCTCTCCTAACCCCCGTCCATTTTAGGCCAGTCCCAGCTACGCCTTGCCTATGGTAACCACTACCTGGGCTCAGGTTCCTGTCACCTTGCACCTGTCTTATTTCAACAGCCTCCTAACTTGAACTCTTACCCACGGTGTAACTTGTTAAATAATGCAAATCCAATCCGTCATCCCGTGATATTTTGTAAAGACCACATGATCTGATCAGGGCTTACCTCTCTAGCCTGATTCGGCTGTTACTTTATTGACAGGATCCGTTGACTGTTTCATACTTTCATATGACTTCTGGTGAGCGCTGGCTCTTTACAGAAGCTGCTTGGTCTACTTAGGAATTGTTTCTTCTCTCCTCAGCCCCGCCTTCCTACAGATCTCAGCCTAGCAGCAGCCACAGAAGTCTCTCCTATCCACTCTTCTCCCTCCATGTTGGGTTCCATACTTCTCTGTGTGTGTTGTACATATATATATATATATATATATATATATATATATATATATATATATTCAGATGTGCATACTCATGTGCATGTATGTGTATGCACACAGGAAAACATCAGGTGCCCCCTGAATTGGTCATACATATTTCCTTGAGTTGGATTCAGTATACCTTATGGATTCAGTACACCTTATGGATTCAGTACTCCTTATGGATTCAGTACTCCTTATGGACTCAGTACTCCTTATGGATTCAGTACTCCTTATGGACTCAGTACACCTTATGGATTCAGTATTCCTTATGGATTCAGTACTCCTTATGGACTCAGTATTCCTTATGGATTCAGTACTCCTTATGGACTCAGTACTCCTTATGGACTCAGTATTCCTTATGGATTCAGTACTCCTTATGGACTCAGTACTCCTTATGGACTCAGTACTCCTTATGGATTCAGTACTCCTTATGGACTCAGTACACCTTATGGATTCAGTATTCCTTATGGATTCAGTACACCTTATGGATTCAGTATTCCTTATGGATTCAGTACTCCTTATGGACTCAGTACTCCTATGGACTCAGTACACCTTATGGATTCAGTACTCCTTATGGATTCAGTACTCCTTATGGACTCAGTACTCCTTATGGACTCAGTACTCCTATGGACTCAGTACTCCTTATGGATTCAGTACTCCTTATGGATTCAGTACTCCTTATGGATTCAGTACACCTTATGGATTCAGTATTCCTTATGGATTCAGTACACCTTATGGATTCAGTATTCCTTATGGATTCAGTACTCCTTATGGACTCAGTACTCCTTATGGACTCAGTATCCCTTATAGATTCAGTACTCCTTATGGACTCAGTACTCCTATGGACTCAGTACACCTTATGGATTCAGTACTCCTTATGGATTCAGTACACCTTATGGATTCAGTACTCCTTATGGACTCAGTACTCCTTGTGGATTCAGTACTCCTTGTGTTCCTTATGCTCCTTAGCCTATGCCCTGTACTTCCCCACTGTGGATTTGATCTCATGGAATGTAGTGTTCTCTGTCCACATCTGTGTACTCCACTTACCTGCAAGCTCACGATGGGCAATAGCATTTCTGGATTATTCACCCACTCATGACTCAATATACACAATTCATACACACTGCTTGCATAAATAAATGAGAATATATCAATGTCTTGTTGCCCTTCATGGTTAGCCTTTATGTCATGGCATAGCTATGAAGTGTCCCTCCAAAAGGCTCTTGTATTTATGGCTTGGTCCCCTGTACCACATTCAGAGATGTGGTTTCTGGGAAAGATTGGATCATGAGGGTTCTCATTTAATCTATGGATCAACCAGTGGATATGCATCATTGAATGACTGTAGACTCTGGAATGTGGGGCCTGATCGGAGGAGGGCTCCTTGGACAGGTCTTGGGAAGCTGTCTTGTCCCCAGCCTGTTCCTATTTCTTCCTGCTTCTGCCTTCCATGCGGTGAGCAGCTCTGTCCCCACACAAACTCGCCACCATGTTGTCCTGCTTCCCCCAGACTGACAGCTGCGGAGCCAACCGACTGGATGAAAACTCCGAAGCCACGAGTCAAAACAAGTTCTCCTCCTTCTAAGCTGTTGTTCTCACATGCTTTTTACCACAGTGAGGAAAAACTGACTGACACACTTCCACTTCTAACACCTCTTGTTTTTAATGGGATGTTTTTAATTTTCAAAAGACAAATATTTCAAATATTTCCCAACATCAATTCATTTAGAAAATGCTGGGAGCTTACTTATTTGCACATACAACTCCTTCTTTATATTAAACCAATGAAAAGAGATGTCTAAGTAGATGATGTCCCAGAAGAGATGACTAGAAAGGATGTGACAGCTTCCTCAGGTCATCTCCCCTGAGGACAGTCTGCAGGCTCACAGTGGTTTGGATTCAAGAAATCAGCCCAGACATCTCTCAAGGGAGGCTGCTAGATGCAGGGATAGATTTCAGCCTATTGGCCAGAGTTCCCTGAAATAAATGGTATTTGCATGTTCTTTAAATTTATTTCCTGAAAGGTAGAGAAAGTGTAGTGAATCAGATCTACTGTGCAGTTCTCTGAGATGAATTTGCTTAAAAGTAATTGCTTTCTCCAAATTTTTATGTACAAGGTGTGTGTGTGTATGCACATGCATGCACATGCACAGACACACACACATGCCAGGGGAGATGAATTAAAATCTTCTGTTTATGGTCCAGGGAGATGACTCACTGGTTAAAGGCACTTGCTTGTAAAGCCTAAAGTGCTGGGTTTGATTCCCCAGTATCTACATAAAGCCATATGCACAAAATGGGGCACGTATCTGCAATTTGTTTGCAGTGGCAGGAGGCCCTGGAATGCCCATATTCATTCTCTTTCATTCTCTCTTTCTCTGTCCTTTCAAATAAATAAAAATATTTTTTTACAAGTCTTTTGCTTATTACTTTAAAAACCTTAGAAAGTCCATTATGAAGGCATCATTATTTTTGATGTTACCTGAATCCACAAGCTGAGGCTGGAGTCCATGTAGATTGCAGGAGAAACCTTCCCAAAAGGGGGCAGGGAAGAAACTATTCAGTTATGACTCTGAGAGTTCCACGTACTGATTATGAGAGAAAGGACTGGTGTCAGATTCTCTGCTGGGCACTATGTAAAGAAGTAGCTGAATACTAAAAACTGAGTACTCCACAAGGAAGCAGGTGATTACTCAGAACTGAGTTCTCCACAAGGAAGCAGGTGATTGCTCAGAACTGAGTACTCCACAAGGAAGCAGGTGATTGCTCAGAACTGAGTACTCCACAAGGAAGCAGGTGATTGCTCAGAACTGAGTACTCCACAAGGAAGCAGGTGATTACTCAGAACTGAGTACTCCACAAGGAAGCAGGTGATTGCTCAGAACTGAGTTCTCCACAAGGAAGCAGGTGATTGCTCAGAACTGAGTACTCCACAAGGAAGCAGGCGATTGCTCAGAACTGAGTACTCCACAAGGAAGCAGGTGATTACTCAGAACTGAGTACTCCACAAGGAAGCAGGTGATTGTTCAGAACTGAGTACTCCACAAGGAAGCAGGTGATTGCTCGTAACTGAGTACTCCACAAGGAAGCAGGTGATTACTCAGAACTGAGTTCTCCACAAGGAAGCAGGTGATTGCTCAGAACTGAGTACTCCACAAGGAAGCAGGTGATTACTCAGAAGTGAGTACTCCACAAGGAAGCAGGTGATTGCTCAGACCTGAGTACTCCACAAGGAAGCAGGCGATTGCTCAGAAGTGAGTACTCCACAAGGAAGCAGGCGATTGCTCAGAACTGAGTTCTCCACAAGGAAGCAGGCGATTACTCAGAACTGAGTACTCCACAAGGAAGCAGGTGATTGCTCAGAACTGAGTACTCCACAAGGAAGCAGGTGATTACTCAGAACTGAGTACTCCACAAGGAAGCAGGTGATTGCTCAGAACTGAGTACTCCACAAGGAAGCAGGCGATTACTCAGAACTGAGTACTCCACAAGGAAGCAGGCGATTGTTCAGAACTGAGTACTCCACAAGGAAGCAGGTGATTGCTCGTAACTGAGTACTCCACAAGGAAGCAGGTGATTACTCAGAACTGAGTTCTCCACAAGGAAGCAGGTGATTGCTCCGAACTGAGTACTCCACAAGGAAGCAGGTGATTACTCAGAACTGAGTACTCCACAAGGAAGCAGGTGATTGCTCAGACCTGAGTACTCCACAAGGAAGCAGGTGATTACTCAGAACTGAGTACTCCACAAGGAAGCAGGTGATTGCTCAGAACTGAGTTCTCCACAAGGAAGCAGGTGATTGCTCAGAACTGAGTTCTTCACAAGGAAGCAGGCGATTGCTCAGAACTGAGTGCTCCATAAGGAAGCAGGCGATTGCTCAGAACTGAGTACTCCACAAGGAAGCAGGCGATTGCTCAGAACTGAGTACTCCACAAGGAAGCAGGCGATTACTCAGAACTGAGTTCTCCACAAGGAAGCAGGCGATTACTCAGAACTGAGTGCTCCACAAGGAAGCAGGTGATTGCTCAGAACTGAGTTCTCCACAAGGAAGCAGGTGATTGCTCAGAACTGAGTGCTCCACAAGGAAGCAGGTGACTTCTCGGAACTGAGGGCAAGCTGGTGTGGAGGTGCAGTGAGAACACAGACACTCCCCAACTGGCAATGGTTCCACTTTCAATTTTTCAACTTTATGATGGTGCAAAAGTGTTACACATTCAGTAGAAATTGTCCTTTGGATTTTGATCATTTCCCAGTGTATGGGCCAGGGTTCTCTAAAGAAACAGGACCAACTCCATGTGTATTATAATGGGGATTTATTACATTAGCTTATAGGATATGGGCCAGGCACTCCACCATGGATGCCAGCAAGCTGAGAGAACCCAGTAGCTACTCAGATCACGAGGCATGATGACTCAGTGGTCCCGATCTGGCCCTGAAGGCCTAGATGATCCCCAGAGAGCTGATGGTTTTTGATCCGTGAGGCTGATGAAGCTGGGTTGCAATGCCCGAGAAGGATGGCAGCAGCAGGGCGGGTGCGTTTGCCAGCAAGTAGCCCGGGCAGTCAGGCCTGGTAGCGCGTGCCTGTAATTCCAACACGGGCGAGATAGAAACAGGAGGCTGCCTGCGCTTCATTGGCCGGCCTGTCTAGCCTAATTGGTGAGCTCCAGGCCAATACGAGATGCTGTCTCAAAAATGGTGGACACTTGGGCTGGAGAGATGGCTTAGTGGCTAAGTGCTTGCCTGTGAAGCCTAAGGACCCGGTTTGAGGCTCAATTCCCCAGGACCCACATTAGCCAGATGCACAAGGGGGCGCACGCGTCTGGAGTTCGTTTACAGAGGCTGGAAGCTCTGGCGCGCCCATTCTCTCTCTCTCTCTCTCTGCCTCCTCTTTGTTGCTCTCAAATAAACAAATAAACAAAAGAAATGGTGGACACTACTCCTGAGGACGACATCCCAGGGTGTGCTCTGGCCCCCACATGTATACAGACACATATATGTACCTACATACACATGCACACACACACACAAAACAAGTTGCATATATGTAAAATATATGATGTAACATTTTATATAAATATGCATTGTGAAATCATTCCCATAGTCAAGTTAGCAATTAACTTATCTATCACTTCACATAGGTACACTATTTTTGTGTTTATAAGAACACACATGTTCAACTGTCTTGGCAACATTCAAGTTTACAATGCAGTATTGTTAACTGTGGTCGGCACACCATATTTTATATCTCCAGAGCTTGTTCATCCCACAGAATTGTTCATAATCAAAAAAGAAATAAAAAAACAAAACAAAACAAAACAAAAAGCTGGGTATGGTGGTACATGCCTTTAATCCCAGCACTTGGGAGGCAGTGGGTTCAAAGCCACCCTGAGACTACACAGTGAATTCCAGATCAACCTGGGCTACAGTGAGACCCTACTTTGTAAAAAGCAAAAAATTAAAATCAAAACCAAAACTGTTCATCTCTACAAGGAAGTCCCCACTCCTCCTCCACCCCCAAGTCCTGGCAACCACCATTTTTTACTCTGCTTCTAAGCTGCAGGAAGGAGTGTGGGACGACTGGCCAGGCAGGACGGATTGTCACCACTGATAACATTGTTGACTGCTGTTGACGTGGGCCAGCAGTGGCTGCTTTTAATTTCCACTGATCTGCACCCGAGCCGTGTGCCTGTGTTCTTCTTTTGTAAGAAAGACAATAACCAGCAATGTAGTCCAAAGAGCAGTTCCCAAGGCTGGATGCCCAGGGGCTGCAGCGTGTGGTAGGTCACAAGGCTCGTTGATAAGGACAACGCAATGCTTTCCAGGCATGGGTTAACTGGCACTTTCACTTTCAGGGATGCTTCCTGGACCAAAAAGATGCAACCATTTTGTCTTCGTTGGCTATTTCACAGGTCTACATAAGCCATTTTTTAAGTTAAAAAGCATAGGAAGATCTCATACATACAATAGTATCATGGTAGTTAATAAAGTACTGCATTTGGTAGTTTTGCTAAATGAATAGATTGTTGCTGCTCTCGCCATATGGGAGAAACTGGTGAGACATGGATCTGTTAATTTATTCTACTATAATAGTCATTTAATATATATACACACACACAAATATATATATATATATTCTGTTCTTTTTTGCATGTGCATGTGTGTATGTGTGTTTGTATGTGTGTGTGCATGTATGTGGAGGTCAGGGATCATGTATGTGGAGGTCAGGGATCAATGGTAGGTGTCTTCCTCAGTCACTGATGCCTTCCACCTTATTTATTGAGAAGGGTCTCCACTGAGCCCACCATTTAGCCTGTCTAACTAGCCAGCTTCCCCAGGGATCTGCCTATCTCCCAAGTGCTGCCACACCCAGCACTGATGTGAGTCCTTGGGATCCAAATTCAGGTCCTCAGGCTTGTGTGACAAACACCTCATTGACTGAGCCATAGGGGCCATCCACAGGCACAGGGAGGCCTGCCTCCCCAACCCGTGACTCTGCTGGAATGCAGGCAGCTGTCGCCTTGGCCTGAGGCTGGTGTCATCAGCAGAAGCATAAACTGTCCCCACAACCGGCCACATGCACACACCTGGTCTCATCCCTGGCCTCTGGGCTGTCCTCCCGGCAACTCCAGGCTTTGTAGTCCGCGAAGATCTTGAACCCATCGGGGGCCTGATGTCACTGCGGATAATAAACATGCAACAGGTTTGACTGCCGGCAGGCGGGCCTGGCCATCTCGCAGAAAAATGTGATCTGCCGCCCTCTACCGGCCATAGCGGATATACGCTTTCGTAGAAAACTGCCATGCTACGGGGGACAAATGCTGTTTGCAAATGTCAGAAGTAGCAATAGGTTTTGTTAGCGCAGCCTGCACTTCTGTGGGCTGGATTTAAGCTTAAAGTGCATCCCAGGTGTTCTTCCACATGCTGGGATGATCTAGGGGCGTGGCGTCAGGATGGTGTGCACATGCCATCCCTTCCACACTCACTGGGTAGCATAAACTGTTTTGCCAATCTTGCCAAAGAATCCCCTGCAAAGGGAGGCCTACCTAGAACCTTCTTCAGAAGAAAAGAAAGTTGGGTGGTGAGCTGATTGGTTGCTGTGGTGATTTGAATGTAAACTGTTCCCCACAGCCTCATGAGACTGTGATTAAGCCTCATGCTTCATCCCCAGACGGCCGGGCCTTTGGGAGGTGGAGCCTTGCCGGAGGGGTGTCAGTCAGGGTGGGTCCTGAGGTCGATTAGTCCAGCCACACCAGGTGTACACAGACAACTCTCTCCACCTCCTCCGTGTTGCTGTGGAGGTGCTGCACGCGCGGTCAGCACCACCCTGCTTTGCTCCCTGTGATACAAACTTCCACTTGAACCTATCAGCTGAAATAAATCCTTGTGCATCTGGCTTACGTGGGTCTTGGGGAATCGAACCTGGGTCCTGTGGTCTTGCAGGCAAGTGTCTTAACCACTAAGCCATCCCTCCAGCCCCACAAATCCTCTGTCTGTGGGATGTTTTGTCCCAACAATGAGAAGGCAACTGCTGCGGTTGCCTCCTGTGTTGGCTGCATCTAAAACAAACACCCTTAAAGGCATGGCTGGATATGAGCGTGATCAGCCGAGACCGGGGGCCGGGAAACAGTTCAGTGGTAAAGGACCTGCATTCAATCCCTAGCACCTATGTCGAAGTACTGGGCTAGTTGTCAAGAGGCAGATTATGTTAATCCAGTTGCCACACTTTATTCACTTTTCACGCATGTTAACTGAGGTCCCTTTCTCTTTTACCCTCTCACTTAGCCTAACCCCCTGAGGCCCTCACTTGGCCCTCGGGCAGCTTCTGGGTTCTGCTGTGTCTGCTCCACTCTGTGCCAGGCTGCCGAGGGCTCCCACAGGCTGCCCCTTCTCACCGTGGGTATCAACACGGAGGGGGACATGGAGTCTGCCTCTCTGAGTTGAGTGACAGTGTTCTGAGCTTTTGCTGGGCTTGTTATACCCACTTTTCCTCAGTCACCCTGGCTGCTGATAGCCACCTTAGGGTTAACTCATTTGCATACCAGCCTGCAGGCGGTCTTTGGTCGTGGCCCCCAGTGGCCATGGTGATGTGGTCGCTGCTGGCTGAGTGCCTCATTTTTGCTACTGCTCCAAACCATGTTTATAATTCAAGCGCTGAGGAGGCAGAGACAGGAGCATCCCTGTGGCTCCCTAACTAGTCTAGCCTATCATTGAGCTCCAAGGCCAGTAAGAGACCTCATGTCTCAGAGAAAAGGTAGCTGGCTCTCCCGAGGAATGACATGTGATGTCCTCTGGCTTCCACACACATGTGCACTTGCACACACGTACAAAAGAGGAAGATTTCTGGGCGTGGTGGCGCCCTTTAATCCCAGCACTTGGGAGGCAGAGGTAGGAGGATCGCGGTGAGTTGGAGGCCACCCTGAGACTCCATAGCGAATTCCAGGTCAGCCTGAGAAAAGAGGAAGACGGATGAGGACCACTGCTTTTGTTTCTTTAAAGCACCCAGGCCATCAGGCTTTGCAAGCAAGTGCCTTTAACCGCAGAGCCATCTCCCCAGCCCAGAACACTTTGTCTGAACAGGTATTTATTTACTGGAGTACCAACATACCCTTTAGAGATTTGGAGACATGCAAGGCAGCACAACTCTTCCGGAATTTAGCTCTTTTTTGATGATGTTCCTGCTAAGAGCCGAAAAACAAGCAAAGCTGGACACCAGGAAGTAGTGAAGTCAGTCCTACAGATTGAGAGGAGCATGCCGGGGCAAGTGTCTGGGGCTAGGGTAGGCCATGCGCCCCCTGGTGGCCCAAGCTGTGAATACCGGGACTTGGGCTCTCATTTGAATTCGGCTATTTCTGCCTTTGCCTTCCTTGTCTGGGCTTCCTGGAGTGCTGTTGTAGGGACTTGATCAGCGCTTGGTCAGTGCCCTGTCACTAATGGCTGAAGTGGTCCTCAACAGCAAGGCACAGGGCTGAAGGAAGGAATGCCACCACCACCAGTCACTGCTCTGTCCTCGCCGGCTGTGTGGCCTTGGGCAAGCGGCCGACCCTCTCTCTGCTCCTCTCTTCATCTCTCTTGATTGATACCTGCAGGTCAATGAGTAAATGAAATCACCTGTGTGAAGAGCCTAGCACTCAGTGTGTAGTCCTGTCACTGAAACCTGACCATCATTGATCACGGTTCCTCAGTAGGAATTTGCAATGAGTACGATGTAGGATTTTGGGTCCAGGTAGGTATTAAATTCCACAAAGATCAGGAGACCCCAGACCCGTGGGCCCTGGGATCTTCTGAGGTTTTGTCCAAGTAAACAAAGAATTGAACATGCAGACTTAGAGAAGGGTAAATTATGAATTATGAGGTTTAATTTAGGGAGAGATCGGATCCGAGGGGAAGGCTAGCCAAAAGCCCAAGCCAAAAAAAGGTTGAAAAAAAGAGGAGGGGAGAAAAAGAAAATCTTCCCTCCCATAGGGGAAACACACACACACACACACACACACACACACACACACGGAAAATAAAAGACATTCACTTCATCTGGGTCTGTACATGGTGAGGGTCCTACCCCGGGGCCCCTGTCCTCTCCTGAGGGGATCTCATCCGCTCCTATTGCGTCTACTGGGTGCCTGCTTGACTCCTGACTACATCACCAGCCCAGACCTGCCCTGGGCTCCAAACCCAGAATCAGCAAGCGTTTTCTGTAAAGGGACAGGTAGCGAGCTTTGCACAGGCCTGCCAGCCACTGCAATATCCCTGCCACATCCACTCCGGGAAGCAGCAGACAGCAGCAAATGAACAGTGCCCCAGCGAGGATGTGGTCACCGACCCAGGATGCCATCTCTTGGGCTCTCTCTCGACAACTCCTGCTCCAGATCCAAGTCTCTCACTGCCGTCTAGAAATCTCCACCAAGATTTCTACAAATTCCCAAACATAATGAGGACCCAGGAAAAAAAAAAATAATCCTCCTCCAGTGTGTTACTTCACAAGGAGTGGTGACAACATCTCACCGAAGTTCAAGGCAGGAATTCTGCTGATACCCTTACTTTCATTCCTCACCTTCAGTCAGACCTCAAATCTCGTCAATCCTTTGTTCTTTTCCCTTAGCTTTTATTTATTATTAGTGTACATACGGGCACTCAGGCCACAGCATGCATGTGGAGGTCAGAGGACAACCTCAAGGTGTCTGTGCTCCACCTTCTTTAAGACGGGGTCTCTGGGGCTGGAGAGATGGCTCAGCAGTTAAGGTGCTTGCCTGCAAAGCCTAATGCCCCACGTTTGACTCCCCAGTAGCCACATAAAGCCTGATGCACAAGGAGGTACTATGCCTGGAGTTCGTTTGCAGTGGCTAGAGGCCTTGGCTCCTCCATTCTCTCTCTGTGTGTGGTTCTTTAGTTTAAGTCCTTGATAAGGTGCCGGAGGCCTACCAGTAGGTCACTTGCTGTGTCAGTCTAAGTCCCCTCATTTGCCTAGATATCTTGTACTTAAACCTGAAACAGAGCTGGAGAGATGGCTTAGCAGTTAAGGCACTTGCCTGCAAAGCCTAAGGGCCCAGGCTTGATTCCCCAGAACCCACGTAAAGCCAGATGCACAAAGTGGTGCATGCATCTGGAGTTCGTTTGCAGTGGGTAGAGGCCCTGGTGTACCCCCATTCTCTGTCTCCATCTCTCTCTCCTCCCTCCCTCCCTCCCTCCCTCCCTCCCTGTGTGTGTGTGTGTGTGTGTGTGTGTGCAAATAAATACATTATAAAAAATTCGAAACACACAATTCCTTGTGCGTGGAGCAGTCAGCTCATCTTATTTTCTCTCCCGCCGTCTTCTCTTCTCCACACAGAAGTCTTCCCTCTGGGGAATCTCTTCTCTCCTCAAGGTTGTCCTTCAGCCAGCCTCGCACTAACCACGCCACCCTTCCAATCCAAGTTACAGATCTGACTTTCCTCCAAGGGCACGGACAAGCCTCATGGCCTCCCCAGCACTCAGTACAGGTATCAACGCCATTCCCATGGGACAGACATACATCAAAGTGCTAGTGACAAGGTTGCTTGTCACTGAGGAGTCATCATCGGGGGTCCAGTGGCAATGTGGGAGCCTATTTCACAGGGTCCTGTCTCAGTGTGGAGGTGGATGGCATCCAAAAGACCCGGGAGGCGGGAACAATCCAGGACCTTCCCCAGGCTTGGGATCCTGGACCCACGTGCATGAGAGGCACCATAGGCCAGTCCTTCATGATCATCTGTCTCCAGCTAGGGGACGGGCAAGGTGGGGGCACTGAGGGTCTTCCCTCTCCATTCTCACCCCATGAGCCCTTCAAAAGCAGCCAAAGGTCAAGTTTTCACACCAAAGTGGGAAATTCCATAACTTGAGCCCTTCCCTGCCTAGCTCTGCACTTGGGGAGTTCTCTTTAAAGTTATGGAAGCACCCACATCTCCTAGGTGCTCCTGAAACCTACATCTGGATATTCAAATACATACATTCATGTACACATACATTGGCACATATACATTTGTACATTTTATTTATTTATTTATTTGCTTTTTTTTTTTGAGGTAAGGTCTTGCTCTAGCCCAGGTTGACCTGAAATTCACTCTGTAGTCTCAGGCTGGCCTTGAACTCACAGTGACCCTCCTACCTACCTCTGCCTCCCTAGTGCTGGGATTAAAGTCATGTGCCACCACACCTGTTACATATGCACATTTTAAAAGATTTTATTTATTTATTTGCACAAAGAGAGAGAGAGAGAGACAGAGACAGAGAGAGAGACAGAGAGGAGAGAAACAGAGATAATGGGCATGCCACTGGGCCTCTAGCCACCGTAGACGAACTCAGACACATGCACCACTTTGTGCATCTGGCTTTGCGTGGGTACCAGGGAATTGAAGCCGGGTAGTTAGGCTTTGCAGGCAAGTGCCTTAACTGCTGAGCCATCTCTCCAGCCCAGATATGCACATTTAAAAATTCTGGATTAATTGTAAAAGCACAAGAAGTTAACAAATACAGTACCAAGAAGACTCTGTACCCATCACCCTGCCTCCCCCAGAGGCAGCATCTCATAGGATTATCGCCTCTACCACAGTCAGGAAGCCACCAACTGCGCAATGTCTTGAACTAGTCCTTGGATCTTCCTCAGACAAGACCAGCTTTCACATGCACCCATTGTTCTTCTTGTCTTGTGTTCCCAAATACTGTATAAGAAGACTTTTTTGTTGTTGTTGGACTTAATGAGCTTGAGGAACAATGAATGGAAGAGGTCGAAGGCAAATAGCTTATGTCTGTTTCCTCGCTGTCTGGACCTGCAGGGCCGGATAGACCTGCTGGTGTCTGGCTGGGCCTGGGCTGCAGAGTCATGTAGCAGGGGATGGTTCCTTCCTCCCTGCCAAGGTTTTCCTCCAGCTCATGGCAAGTCTGACGAGGGAAAATTACTTCAAATAAACTCTTTTTAAAAAATATATTTATTGAGAGACAGGGGGGGGGGGAGGGAGGGGAGGAAGAATGGGCATGCCAGGGCCTCCAGCCATTGCAAATGCACTCCAGATGCATGTGCTACCTTGTGCATGTGGCTTATGTGGGATTTGGGGAATTGAACCTGGGTCCTTAGGTTTTAAAGGCAAGTGCCTTAACTGCTAAGCCATCTCGCCAGCCCCCAAATTACTTTGTCAATGATGACCGCAACTCAACTAAGGCAATGTCACCTCGTTGGAGGCTAACGGAGTCCCATGGGCCAGCTTAGAAAGTATCTGCACGTGGGTTACATTTTAACCACTGTGCTAACTGGGCAGCCTGCGATCTCTTTCCCGGAGGTGAGGGCTGATAAGACTCTCATTACTTGGTCTTCGGGGCTGGGGAACAGATAACAAACATGGGGTGGGGGACGTCATATGAATAAACGTCAGATGCCTCCAGATTAATTAGGAAAGTTTCTGAGGGGACTTGCTGCGATACAGCAATATCGTGAAAGCCATCTTCCAGTTGGCATTGAGGGCCAGAGAAATGTGCCACTCACCTCATGGTCACAGAGGGATGGTGTGTGTCGGTCCTTTTCATTGATTACTTGACTGTCTTCCGTCTTCATTTGAAAGGGCGGTTCAGAGATGCTCAGGGGAGGATGGCAAACCGGGCAGCAGGAGAAGGTGGCAAGGTGGGCTGTGGAATGAGCTGGCAGCCGCAAACCTCAAGCCAGCAACACACGCGCGTGCTGTGTTATGCTGGCCACGGCTTCCACGTCAGGCGAGGGTGGAGTGCCAACTGCCTCCCTGTGCCCGCGAGGCTGCCCCTTCCCTGCCTCTGTGA
Source organism: Dipus sagitta (assembly GCA_036346955.1). NCBI lineage: Eukaryota > Metazoa > Chordata > Mammalia > Rodentia > Dipodidae > Dipus > Dipus sagitta. Next base: position 137,147,563 of record CM070778.1, read on the forward strand.
CTCTCCTCGGAAGGAACCCACCACCAAAACGCAGGCAGACACCAGCAAATTCCTTCCTTCCTCCGAGAATGCTCGCGGCCCTTGGCTGGGAAGAGCTAAGGGAATGAGGCTGTCTCTCTTCTTGTCTGCAAATCCTTTCTGGCTCCAAGGATGGCATCAAGTAGTGTCGCCTCAGAACCCACGTGCAGCACTTTCTTCAGGGTGGGAGTGGAGTGGAGACAGGTGGGGACTGTCACCGACGCTCTTTAATGCAAATCTCAAACAATCTAACCCCGTCGTGTTCACGGAGAGTGGCCCATCCATACCGCATGAATCGGACAAAGTAAGGATATATAAAATCTCAGAATGTCTGCAACCAGAGAAGAGCTGGCTCCCTAGCTTTCCCGGGTTTCTATCATTCTTTCAGGGAGAACAATGATTCGTTTTGAGTTACTTACCTTAAAAACCATGGGCAGAAACCTCCTTGGGAGTGCAATGGGAAATCCCTCTGCATGATCTAGAACATTCCACTCCATAAGTCTCCATGCACCCTCCCGGTCCATAGCTGAGCAACGCATCCCTCTTTGCACATCTCTTCATAGGCCATGGAAGCAGGTAGGGTCAGGCCAGGGCTCTGGATGCTCATCTGCGCTTCCCTCCGGGAGAGCAACCTCATTTAGCAAGCAGTGTTCTAGGATCGAGCGCAATCTAGAACACCAGGGGAAGCAAGGAGGTAGATCAGTCATCTGGATTATTGTTTTCATTGCTGGGACCAAAAAGACCTGAACGAAGCCACTTGGAGGAGGAAAGATTGAACACACAGTACCAGGCTGATGGGCTCCTGGCCCTGGCTGCTGGGACATATCAGCAACCAACCAGGAAGCAGAGAGACTGGGCCTGGGGCGGGGCCTCAAGTCCCTCCCCCTGGGGCACACGTGCTCCAGCCCAGCCCCGCCTCCTAAAGGCTCCACAGTCTCCCCCAAAGCGCCACCAGACGGGGACCAGTGCTCAAATAACTAAGCCTGTTGGGGGATATTTCGCAGTCAACACAATCAACACAATCAAAAGCAACAGAAATAAAATTATGTGGGCATACGATTCTGGTAAAAACGTTCCTGGTGTGGCTTGTCCAGAAGGAAATGCTAAAATAATATTTTTAAAATATTTTATTTATTTATTTATTTTTTCCTTATTTATTTATTTTTTTTTTTGAGAAAGGGGGAAGATAGAGAGAGAGAGGGAGAGAGAGACGATGGGCCAGAGTCTTTAGCCACTGCAAACGCTTAAGCCACCTTGTGCATCTGGCTTACATGGGTACTAGGGAATCAAACCTAGGTCCTTTGGCTTTACAGGTAAGCACCTTAACTGCTAAGCCATCTCTCCAGCCCAGTTATGTTTTTAAGACGATGTTTCAAGTGGAAATAAACACTCATTGGCAGATTTGAAAATGTGTATTGGTGAAATCTGTTTTTCCCAAAAAGTGTTTATTTATTTATTTATTTGAGAGAGAGAGAGAGAGAGACAGAGACAGAGAGACAGAGAGAGAGAGAGAGGAGAGAGAGAGAGAGGCAGATAGAGAGAGGGCACACCAGGGTCTCCGGTCACTGCAAACGAACTCCAGACACATGCACCACCCTGTGCATCTGGCTGATGTGGGTCCTGGGGAATCAAACCTGGGTTCTTTGGCTTTGCAGGCAAGCGCTTTAACTGCTATACCATCCCTCCAGCCACCACCCCTCCAAAATTTTTCTAAAACATGATAACACTGACTGCCTAAAAGACACTTCATATTATTTCAAGGGAAAAAATCTGCTCTCACCTTGCTTCTATGTGCTACCCCTTTAATAAGCCAGGTGAACAGGTTCAAGGAAACAGGTGGAAGTGGTGTGAGTGTGACATGGGGAGAAAGCAGGGTGACACAGAAAATCAGGGAATGCTCTGAAGTCCTTCCTGTTGGGAGACTTTTCCTAAGCAGGCGTAAACAAATATCTATTCACCCCAGATAAGGCATCAATGACAGACCAAACAAACGATTCTACTCAAGTCTAGCTTGGTAAACTAATGAGTTCATTGGTGCTCCTTATAGGTGCATGGGTGGAGGGTTACTTACAGGAGTATGAGTGATTCAAAAACAGCTGCACCGCTGAAAAGACCCTGGGAGTCTACTGCCCAACTTGTAGGCAGTTCTACCAAAGAGTCTTCCATAGGAATTAGGTATTGCTTATGTAACCTTGAGAATCTTGTAACTTTCTGAGCTTCCTAAGTTTGCTAGTGTCTTGACTCTTCTGAGGCTCCCTCCTCCACCCAGGAAGAAATGAATCAAGCAAGCAGCTTTAACCACTGAGCCATCTCTCCAGCCAGGAGGGAATGAGTCAATTTGGAGGAAACAGCTACACAATGCTATCACATGGGTCCTTGTCTTGTCTGTGGTTTTCTTAAATGTGAATCCTAGGCAATTCTGGTACACACCTTGAGCCTTCACTAATTGCTATGGAGAGGGACTTTGAACTTGTAAATAGCAGCAAATGTTTTCTGTCCTTATTTCACATTAAAATAGAAAGGTCAATTTATTTCTTTTTTTCAAATATTAGACTAGGGATTCAGAAGCATGCACTTCAAGGTCTTTCTTTTTTTTTTTTGCGGGGGTGGTGGGGGGCTCAAGGTAGAGTCTCACTCTAGCTCAGGCTGACCTGGAATTCACTATGTAGTCTCAGGGTGGCCTTGAATTCATGGCAGTCCTCCTACCTCTGCCTCCCGAGGGCTGGGATTAAAGGCGTGCGCCACCACGCCCCGCTCAACGTCATTCTTAAAGTACAGACTCAACAATCAAAACTGAGACTGGGGTCAGAGCTGTCTGACAACTTGGGAAGTCCCAGCTGTGGGTGAGGTTTTCCCTCTCAGCCAGGTTCTGCTGAGGGGAGCCCCCTCCCCAGCCCTTACTCTCCACGTGGGTTCTTTACCCCCTCCAGCTCCCCACATGGCAGGAGCTCCTTGAACTTTCTTTTCGCTCTTTTCTTTCCAGTTTTTTCTAGGCCCTCCATGTGGGATCTCTAGCCACATGGGTGCCCTTCCTTGACTCTGTACTTCCTTCAATAAATATAATAATTTAATGATTATCATCAATCTTTTTTATTCAATTCTGTGATTAAAATTAGAAACGAACCTAGGGTTTGGGATTCAAGGACTTTCTTGGACCCTGAGCACCCCTGCAGCAGGATTATCTGGAGAAGGACAATTATGATTATTATATTATGGGAGAAAATGGGAAGCACTTTTTCTGGCTGGGAGCATGGCATGGGGTATTTCTACTGCTTCTCTCCAGTTGCTCTTCTTCTTCTTTTTTTTTTCAAGATAGGTTTCACTCTAGCTCAGGCTGACCTGGAATTCACTATGTAGGCTCAGGGTGGCCTCGAACTCATGCGATCCTCCTACCTCCACCTCCTGAGTGCCGGGGTTAAAGGGGTGTGCCACCAAGCCAGGCTTGCTTTTTTTTGGTTTGTTTTTATTTATTTATTTGAGAGTGACAGAGAGAGAAAGAGGCAGAGAGAGAGAGAGAGAGAAAGAAAGAGAATGGGCAGCCACTGTAAACGAACTCCAGATGCGTGCGCCCACTTGTGCATCTGGCTAACGTGGGTCCTGGGGAATTGAGCCTCGAACTGGGGTCCTTAGGCTTCACAGGTAAGCGCTTAACCACTAAGCCGTCTCTCCAGCCCCTGCTTTCTCTTCTTCCTGGAGGTTAGGATCACTGTCTCTGACTAAGCTGAGGGGAATGGAAGGTGCATGGCACTGGCGATGGCCAGGCAGGCAGACAGGCCTCCCTCCGGACGCTCCCCCACAGCCCCCGCTTTCCAGGCTCCACTCCACTGGGACTAGGAGCCCTGCTGATGCGCTGTCGCCCCGGGCCAGCCTGGGATGGCGCTAGGCAGGGGCTCTCCTGTGACGAAGGCAGAACTTCACCTTCGCAGGGAGATGCGCTTAGGTGGAGCTTCTCCAGCTCCCAGGCATGCTTAACAAGGCTGAACTCCGGAGCTTGGGAGCTTGTTTTGCTGAGCTGAAGCAGAGAGGCCTCATGGTCCCATGGAGGCTCAGGAACCAAAGCCAGCTTGCTGGATTTTTTTTTTTTTCTAATCCCTTTTTCCATGACAAGCCATTATGCCACAAGACACACGGTTGCCCATGGGGGGTGGTATGGGAGGATGGAGCTCCAATCCTGCTCCGGGCTCTACCCCTCCGGAGGCACCGGCCTCTGCCCAGCTCCATTGGAGACCTGAGACCGCACGTCCGGAGTGCTGCAAGCTGCCAGCCAGAGACCGTGGGTCTCTGGCTGCCGAAGTGGCGGGGAGACAGAAGCCGCCCTAGCCAAGCCCCAGGCCTAGGCGCGTGGCTGGAAAGGTTTCCTAACAGGCCTGGGTCCTGGCCACATGCCTCCCTTCCCCCTTGCGGCTGAGGCCTGCAGCTGTGTCACAGGGGTGGGGAGGTAATCACGCTGTCCCTTAGGATACAGAGACACAGTGGGAACGATAGTGCTTGCCAACTGCCATGAATTTCTGCCAAAGTGCTCTATGACCAATACATATTTACCATTTATTCATATAGGTATTATAAAAAGTTATAAAAGTAAAATGAGCTGGGCGTGGTGGTGCACGCCTTTAATCCCAGCACTCAAGGGAGGATCATCACGAGTTTGAGACCACCCTGAGACATAGTAAATTCCAGGTCAGCCTGAGCTAGAGTGGAGCCCTACCTCAAAAAAACAAAACAAAAACAACAACAAAAAAGTGAACTGAGCTGGGCTGGTGCCACAGGCCCGTTATCCTAGCTCCTCAGAAGGCTCACCAATTCAAGGCTACAATATGGTAGCCTGAGTCCATATTTAAAACCACGTGACTTTTAACTTGCTTGGTAAAAATAAGAACATAATTTTAATTTTGTGTTTTCCAAATTACTTAACAATTATAAACAACTTGGGGGCTGGTGGGATGGCTCAGCGGTTAAGCACTTGCCTGCAAAGCCTAAGGATGGATTCCCCAGGACCCACGTAAGCCAGATGCAGAAGGTGACGCATGTGTCTGGAGTTCGTTTGCAGTGGCTAGAGGCCCTGGTGTACCCATTCTCTCTCTGCCTTCTCTGCCTCTTTGTCTGTCGCTTTCAAATAAATAAATAATTAATTAAAAAACATGTTAATAACGGTACCTGATATTTTCTCTTTTGTTTTGGCTTTAAACAAATAAAACGTTGTTTATAGACACTTTTGGTTTCTTTATTATGTGTGATAAATTACAGTATGGCTTTCCTAATCAAAACAGTCCAACAGATCTCTCCTGAAGTTTTTGTTGGTATTTGATTTATTTTAAGGTTTTTTGTTTTTGTTTTTGTCTTTAAAGGCCAGATTTAACTGAAGCCTACAGTGTGCAACAGGCCATAATTTGTTACATAATATTATAAATATAATTACTGAGTTTATGTTCTAGGTCAACTTCAGCCTACATAGAGGATTATTGAAAACAACAAAAAAAATCTCCCTAAGGTGGTGGCTCATAATTTGCCAGGTATTTTAAGAGATTCTAATGGTCCTGTCACTTAAAAGGAGTGAACAGCAGGCCTGAGTTCCAGGCCAGCCTGCCTCAAGACAATAAAGGTCTGCTTCAGCTACTCAGTAAAATTGTTTACAGGTGTGTTCAAGGTATTACTAAAGATTATCCCCAAAACAGTTATCATGTTTTGCCTGTATTCAGAGGATTATCATTTTTATCTTTATTTATTTATTTATTTATTTATTTATTTATATTTAACAGAGAAAGAGGGAAAAAGAGAGAAAGAATGAGCATGCCAGGGCCTCCAGCCACTGTAAATGAACTCCAGATGTGTGTGCCGCCTTGTGCGTCTGGCTAGTGTGGGTCCTGGGGAATTGAACCCGGGTCCTTTGGCTTTGCAGGCTAAGCCATCCCTCTAGCCCGAGGCTTATAATTTTTAATAATAGGTTTTTTAAATTTTTTTGTTCATTTTTATTTATTTATTCGAGAGCAACAGACAAAGAGAGAAAGAGGCAGTGAGAAAGAGAGAGAGAGGGAGAGAAAATGGAAACGAATTCCAGACGTGTGCACCCCCTTGTGCAGCTGGCTTACATGGGTCCTGGGGAATGGAGCCTTGAACCAGGGTCCTTAGGCTTCACAGGCAAGCTCTTAACCACTAAGCCATCTCTCCAGCCTGGCTTATAATTTTTAAAAATGTATTTCATGGTGTTTTTAAATAGGAGATGTCTCAAATCAATGGCTATATAAAAGTTATAGTTATATACATGGGTATTATAAGACAAGTCTGGTTGTTAGAGAGTTTTGGTAACATAACAATAAGGAAATTCCAAGTTTCTGCTAAGGCTGTTTCTCTACAAGAATCCTTGTTAAAAATGCTTTTTGAGTGGGACTTAGCTCGAAATGTTAAAATATGTAGATGAAGGTGTGCATTTGTAGAAAGGATATAAGAGATCTAAAAGGACCAAACTTTACCTAACATTAATTTCTTTTTATAAGGAACAGAAAGCTAATTTTCAGACTAAACATGGATAAACACTATGCCTAAAATTAAGGATTTTTCAACTGTTTAAGACTCTTGAGGATGCTCTAAAAGTTTTATATAGGGACACAGACTTAATCTAAAATCAGCTTACATCAGATACAGGTGATGTCCTGTCCTGGGTGGGTCACAAGTTTATAAGCACAGATGTAATTCACATTCTTGGGAGGTCTAACCAGGTTAGACATAGACAAGACCCTATCACCTATGTACTACAAATGAGTAAAATAAAATTACTAGGGAAAAAAACCCAAACAGTTTCAAAATAAGACAAGAATTATCAGAATGCTTAGGTCTTTGCTCTGTCGTTTCCTTTTACTCTTGCTTACTGTTATATGCTATTTAAAGTCTGGCAAGCTGGACTCTGGAAAAAGGGATGGCGCCCCCTCTATCTCAGACCCCATGCAAGTTTAGCCATGTGTCCCCCAACACTGTCCAGAGACAAAATGGCCAATTGTCTCTGACAAGGGAAAGGAAGTGACAAACAGCACATCACTTTGGTTCTCTTTATAGTTCCTCTCTTTAACCACCTAAAGTTGCCTCTGTCACATAAAACTTCTCACTAGACAAATAGGTCAAATGGGTAAGCTGAGTCAAGGTATTTTGATCAGGTTACAAACTCCTTATGTAAGACAAGCATCAGGCTTACCTAAAGTGTATATCAGGGTTAAAAAATATGATAAAAAGGCATCAAATAAGTAATCTCTCTCTCACAAATATCAACAAAGGGTAAGATCACTATGTTTAAGGTAATAAAACCAGAGATTGCCCTTAAAATAGTACTATTTAAGTCCCTAGACCATTCTGAAACATTCACAGACCAGGTGGGGACCCATATCCTAGGGTCCCACAGAGGAGAAGAGAAAGGGGTCTCAGGAACCCCTCCCCCCCTTGTGGGGCACTAAAGCTATCAAGACAGGCGTAAGGGTGGAAATCTTCACACTTAGGCGTAAAAACGCCAGGGGCAGTTCTTCTATGCCATGACATAAAGCATTTACGAGGGTCTGGGGAAACGTCTGGAGGAACTCGAGCCTGCGAGCTCAGCTCGCCATGGAGGATGAGCACGGTATCCTATCTCGGACCTTCCTCGCTCCAGGAGGCACATGGACCATGCAATGTGTTCCCTTTTGATTGGGGAAGAACAGGAAAATTTGGGTTAGGACTCCTGTAGAAAGGAGATTTAAAAACCCTAATTTCAGCCAGGCAGGGTGGTACATGCCTTTGATCCCAACGCTCACGAGGCTGAGGTGGGAAGATCGCTGTGAGTTCGAGACGACCTTGAGACTACATAGTGAGTTCCTGGTCAGTCTGGGCTAAAGTGAAACTCTACCTTGAAAAAGAAAAACCCAAAAACCCACCCAACCCCTCCAATTTCTTCTCCCAAATCCGACTGCAGGGATGCCTCCCTCCAACAAGAAGATTCAAGACAGGATGGGGCATAACCTGACTCTAGATTCTTCTTTCACCTTCTTCCGCTTTCTTTCAGATGGGACAATCGGCTTCCAAGATACCCCAAAAGTTCTGCTGGCCTGTCTCCTTAAAAATGTGGCTCGTTTAGACGACACAGGAGAACAGGGTTGCTCATTACTTTTCTTCTGAGACTTAAGAAGACAATTAGTAAACACACTAATGTAACTACAGATACCATGGAGGAGGAAATTCTTCTTAAAGATAAATTTTTAATTCAGTCAACACCTGATATTCGTAAGCAATTACCAAAATTGATAGCCAAACCAGATAAGAGTGGAAAACAGTTGCTCCAGGTGGCAACTTCTGTTTATTATAATTGGGAAGCCAAAAAATAAAAATAAAAAATAAAAAAGAAGAAGGACGAGAAAGGGAGATAAAGAAAAGAGGACAGTTGTCACCAGGAGATCATGACGGTACTGAAGGGCCCTTCCATTGAAACATTTAATTGGATAAAATCTAAAATATGTTTACTTGATGCCAAGGTTTTAACCAATAGAGAAACCAAGTCCAACAGTTCACAATGTCAATTTGCTATGGTGTAAGGGTTATAAACACTGGCTTTAAAGCTGTCAATAAAATAAATTAGTTTCCTCTATTTGTCAAGGTTTTTAAAAAATATTTTATTTTTATTTTTTATTTTTTGACAGAGAGAGGGAGAGAGAGAGATAATGGGCATGCCAGGGCTCCAGCCACTGCAAACGAACTCCAGACGCATGCACCCCCTTGTACATCTGGCTAACATGGGTCCTAGGGAATCGAACCTGAGTCCTTAGGCTTCGCAGGCAAGCGCCTTAACTGCTAAGCCATCTCTCCAGCCCAAATAAAATGTTTTAAAACAATTAAAAAAAAAACTGAGACTAGACGGGCAGCAACACATCTTTGATCCCAGCACTCGGGCGACAGAGGTAGGAGTATTGCTGTGAGTTCAAGGCCACCCTGAAACTACCTAGTGAATTCCAGGTCAGCCTGGGCTAGAGGGAGACCCTACCTCAACCCCGCCCCCCAATAAAAAGAGAGACTGTTTCCCAGCGTGGTGAGTCACACCTATTATTCCTGTACTTTGGGAGGCAGAAGCCAGGGTATCCTTGTGAGTTGAAGACCAGCCAGCACTACTGGGCGAGAGCCTGTCTCAAAATGGTCGAGACAGTCTTTTACCTTTTGCTGCGTCCCTGAAGCTGAGAAGACTATGCACTGAGTCCGTGAGGAGGGAAGACCAATACCGTATAACATTAGCTGTAGGTATGTAAGAGATGGTAAGTGAGCGGACCAACGCAACGCATTCACCCCGACTTCAGCCTCACCCAGTGAGCTGGAGATGCAGCTGCAATGGAAGAGCGGCAACGCTCATTACACAGACGAGTCAGGGAGTAAAGTATTCTCGAAGAGGCAAGTCACTGGCTAAATGTGGAAGTGGTAGAAACGTAAGAGCTTCACAAAAGTGACATAACCTAATCAAACTGAAAATGAGCCAGAAGATGGGCTGCAGTAAAACTGAGGGCCTTGCCAAGAAAAAAAAAAATCAGAAAAATAAACTCATTAATATTACATAATACATGTATGTATTGAAACATTGCATGCAGCTGCCATATTAGCACATACAACTTTCATAGCTTTACATATGTTTAAAAAGAAATTTAATTTAAATAGTCAAGGTAATAATTACAGAAAATAGTTCACTGGGAATAAAGATATTTTGATAATAAGTAACTATTTTCATTTACTTCATAATTTTGACAGTTTGGCAGGATGTGGCCTTGTTAGTGATATCATCCCAGCTTGTTTGTGCCTAATGTGGTTCTCTCTTGTTATCTGTGTGACCTCGGGAAGACTCCAGTTCCCTCATCTTAAAATGAGGACAGTGATAAAATTGTTGGGAAGGTCCAATGAGATTGTGGGTAGAGACCGCCTGGCAGAGTCAGGCATGTGGAAGGCACCCAGAAAATATGAACTGTTGGTATGATTTTCTTCTGTTTTTTCTTTCTTTCTTTCTTTCTTTTTTTTTTCGAGGTAGGGTCTCACTCTAGACCAGGCTGACCTGGAATTCACTATGGAGTCTCAGGGTGGCCTTGAACTCATGGTGATCCTCCTACCTCTGCCTCCTGAGTGCTGGGATTAAAGGCGTGTGCCAGCACGCCCTGCTGATTTTCTTCTTTTATCCAAAAGGTAACGAAAGGCGAGGGTAGGGAATAAAAAGCACTGACAAGATGGAGGCCAGGGGGAAGGGAGGAGGAACAAGGGAAAAACCCTACCTTGAGGAAGCAAAAAATAAACAAACAAAAAAAAGCTCTTTAGAAAATGATATTTTAAACACGAGGAGGCAGCGGGGGAGAGACTTTCGCCACTTCCCAGCATCTCCTGCAGATTCCGCACACCAACATTTTGCAAGCTCCCTATTCAAGGTAATGTTTGTCCCTCTGAGCGCAGGCCGGGGCCCGAGAGAATCATTAACCCCCTTGGACCATCTGGCTTGTGGATGCCTTTGCTCCCCTGAAAGTCAACAACATCTAGGGATTGGGACACAGTTTCCTGGCCAGTCCCAACATGGACCACAAGGAAGTAGTCTTTCTACTTCTCTTATTTCTAAACTCAGGTAAGCCTTGGTGATTTTTACGTTTAATTTTTTTACAGCATCATATTAAAAATAGATTCACTATGTCTATATATGTAATTCATTTAGTTGGGCTTTTGATTTATGCAGTTTTTCAGTTCAAAACTCTCCGATTGAGGAACTCATGATGTAAATTTAATTTCCCCATGACTCCTGTTGGAATAGGTGAGGATGATTGGGCAGAACAAGCAAAGGGTGATTTTTCAATTCTAAATGAATGGCGATTTTTGTGGGAATAATGAACCATGTAACACGGTTAATCTCTTTGGCTGGTTCTTGGTGTGATTAAGTTCCATGATGTTGGTTGAGCTACTGTGTTTCCTCACTTCCAGGTTTAAGCAGTTCTTTGACTAGTCTGTGTAGTGCCCCTCGGTATTTCTGTTTGGCTTAAGGAAGCCTTTGCGTGGGCACACGTTTGCCTCTTATGCCCAGGGGAGGCACGCACATCGCTTTTGAAATGATGTGCGCACGCAGAAATTTAACAAATATCCATTTTGGGCTTGGGGTATGCAGGGTATATTTTTATACACACACGCGTGTGTGTTTCTTACTAACACACGGTTATGTAGATGGCAGCATTGGTGGGTAGAGTATTTATCCTTATTATATAGATGAGGACATCTCGATGAGAAAAATCGTGATTATGACCCATTGACCAAGTTCCCAAGTTCAGAAAGTAAATAAACTTGGCGAGCTTCACAAGGATGAACCTAATGTTCATTTCTAAGCTTTGTTTACAACTCTTTAGAGTCAGGCGTGGTGGCACACACCTTTAGTCCCAGCACTCAGGAGGCAGAGGGAGGAGGATCACGGTGAGTTCGAGGACAACCTGAGACTAAATAGTTAGTTCCAGGTCAGCCTGGACTACAGTGAAACCCTACCTTGAGAAAGCAAAAAACAAACAAACAAACAAAATCTCTTTAGAAAATGATATTTTAAACATGAACAGTAATTTGTTTTCTTTGCTATGTGTGCGTGTGTATGACTGTTAGTATGCACATGGGTGTGTGTGTATGTGAGCATGTGTGTGACTGTTAGTATGTGCATGGATGGCTGTGTGTGTATATATGTGAGCATGTGTGTGATGCAGGTGGAGGCCAGAGGACAACCCTGGGTGTCATTCCTCAGGTGCCATCCACCTTTGAGACGGGGTCTCTCAGTGGCCTGGGGCTCCACAAGGTGTCTAGACTGGCTGGTCAGTGAGCTCCAGGAACCCCCTTTTCTCCATCTCCCCAGAACTGACGTTATAAATTTTACCTCCCCTAGCTTTTTTTTTTAATATTAATGTGGATTCTGGGGATCAAACTCAGGCCCTCATATTTGTCAGGCAAGCACTTTACCAACTGAGCTGTATTCCCAGTCCCAATTTGTTTTCTTAAACAGATTACTGAAATATAATACACTATACACCCATTTAACGACATTCCAGTGGTTTTGAGTATATACAGGGTTATTCAACCATCTAATATAATTTAGACTATTTTCATTGCCTCCAAAAGAAACTATTCTCCTTGCCTCAATCTGCCACCAAAATGCCTTTAATTTACTTTCTATCTTCATATACTTGATATTGTGGACATTTCATATCAAAGCAATCATACACCATGCTAGTAATTCTTTATATAAACAAGGTAGAGACACTTGAAATGCAATCTGTGAATTACCAGTTGAAATTTTATAGGTTGTACTTTATGGGTAATACATTTGGATTTAGTGGAACCCATTCAGAAACACCACATGTATTTGAAAATGCAGAGCAGAAGATTAAAAAGATTTTTGTTTCGGGGAGAGAGAGAGAGAGAGAGAGAGAGAGAGAGAGAGAGAGAGAGGGAATATCTCAGTTCAGCCCATGGAAACTAGGATTGGGAATGCCATGAAGTCGGTGGGTTACCTTCCCCCCGACCCCCCAGGGTTAGAACAAAATTTCTGCAGCAGGACTAACGTATGTCTTAACCAACTGAATGGAGAAATTCTTTCATGACCTCTGTTTCAAAAGGAAAGTGTTCACTCTGATTTTCTGTGGAAATGACTTTTACCTTTCCAGTCCACTGAAAAAACCCGGGAGAGTAGTCAGTAAGAAGTGGATGAAGATCTTGCATTTCACAAACAACTGACATTTTGTTTACACATATAAGTATTCATGCACCTACTACAGTGATGGAAAACGTCCAACATTATTACTAAAATGCACTGCTTTGATAGTAATATATACTTACACTTTGCCTGTAATACACATATTTTTCCCACTAAAAGACTTGTTTAACATTTCTTTGTCAACAAACCTCATTGCCATTTGAGCTCTGAAGATAAAGGGAACAGTTAAAAGCCTACTTGCAGAGCCTGACAGACTGGCTTTGATTCCCTGGGACCCACATAAAGACAGATTCACAAAGTAGTGTATGTGTCTGGAGTTAGTTTGCAGCGGTAAAAGACCCTCGTTCACCCATACTGTCTCTCTTCCTCACAAATAAATAAATCAAATTATTCTTAAAATAGATATTTGGGAGTAAAATTAAAATATAAAAGAAAAAGCAACCTGACTCTTTTGGGATATTTCTTTGGGACATCAGCCCCTAAGGCGAGTTTCAGCTCTACACTATACGCTAAGAAACATGACTGTATGGCACTGTTAAAGCTAATGATATAAATGGGAAGATTATATCCTTTAAATGTCATTCATAACTTTTCCTGCTTCACATCCCAAGGGCACGTCACAGGTTAACTTAACTCTCTGCTGGATCCATGTTACAGGTTTATTGTGCTTTTCAAATCATACATTCATCTCTAAAATTTACCCAAACTCTACTGTTCTTGAAAATGAGAGTTCAAGACAAAATGAAAACCTGAAAGACCAATTTCTTTATGCTCTTTCATGCATTTATAAAATGCTTTGAAAGTCCAACATGCATCAGCCGGCTTTCTGCTCTATAATCCACCCATCCAGTTTGGAGCATCTTTAATTGAGGAAAGATGGAGTAGCAGAGGCAGAGAGAGGGAGGACTTGGGAAGATCCTCTCTTAATCTATTGTCTTCCACTCTTCCCACTTCCGAGCCTGGTCACTCTTTAACCCACTAGATATGGCTTTGGTCCCTGTCACTCCCCTCGGGTGGTCAAGGTTGCCATATTGCTCAACCCATGAAAACTTTGCTGTCTTCATTTCATTAACCTCTTCAGCCCCTCACTCCTGTGGAAAGCACTAACAATTACACTGAAAAGATGGGAATTCGGGATCCAGGCTTGTAACAGAGCTGGCAGGGCTAGGCCAGGCATTGTGTGGGGTTGTTGATCAGAGAGCCTTGGCCGCATGTGATGGAAGCAGGTCTGAGGGCCCTTGGGTCATGCTCTGCAGTGACAAGGGGGGGAGTAACAGAGTTGTCATAGACTTCACTCACAGGAAAATCACAGCCAGGTCAGGTGTGGTGGCATATGCTCATAATCCCAGCACTTGGGAGGCTGAGCAGGACCATTGTCATGAGTTCGAGGCCAGCTGGTCTACACAATGAGTTTCAGGCCAGCTAGAGTGACATGGTAAGGTCTTGTCTTTAAACAAATGGACAAACAACATAATCAAAGCTAGTATTTGTCCTAGGCTCTGCAAATGTACACACATATACATGCATACATACATGTGTGTATATATACACATATATGCATATGTTTGCTTGTATGTAAAATTTACTCTGAAATACCATATACCTATCACTCAATGAAGGACAAATAAAAATCAATTTTAGTAATACACTTGGCATTGATAGTATCTTACTGATTTAGACAAGGCAATCAGTAGCATGCAAAAATTTTACTCTTAAAAGTTGACTATCTGGGCTAGAGAGATGGCTTAGCAGTTAAGGCTCTTGCCCGTGAAGCCTAAGGGCCCATGTTTGATTCTCCAGATCCCAGGTAAGTGAGACACACAAAGATGAGGCAAGGGTAAGGTCGCACATGCCCACTAGGTGGCACAAGCATCTGGAGTTTGATTTCAATGGCTGAGGCCCTGGCATGCCAATTCTCTCTCTCTCTCTCTCTCTCACTCTCTCTCTAAAAAAACGAATAAATAAAAATGTTGCATATCTGTTTAGTAACACAGAGGTTGTTTCATAGTTCTAACCTATCAATCTAGCTATTCTTTCAATATATTGCAATCTGCTAATGGAGCTGTTTACCTAACTCAACGGTTTTACTCAGTCTCTTCAAATAAAGCAGCAGGTGTTACTTGGTTGGTACAAAGCAAATAAATCAAAAAGCCATAGTAAGTGAACAGTGGTATTGAGGAGTTTTCTTAGCGTTTCTCCTCTCATCTTCTGTTTCCAGGTCAAGGTGACTCCCTGGATGGCTACGTCAACACCCAAGGGGCTTCGCTGTTCAGTCTCACCAAGAAGCAGCTAGGAGCAGGCAGCCCCGCTGAGTGTGCAGCCAAGTGTGAGGCAGAAACAGACTTCGTCTGCAGGTATCTTCATGGCCATTGTCCTGAGGCAAGAAATCTTGCTGTCTGAGACACTTAAAAAAATTTTGTTTTCCCTGCCAGGCTTAAATTCCTTCCCATGGAGTAGTTCTCAAATCCAGTGAGGGAGCTGCTGGTTACTCCTATGACAGTCATGCCGCTGTTGTGCCAGGGCTCATCTTGTGTGAGTTCCAGGTCTGCCTGGGCTAGAGTGAGACCCTACCTTGAAAATAAAAAAACAAACAAACGTGGAGCTCATAACAGGAATTCCTGGTATTTTTGTCCTTGGGCATATTTGGTAGGAAGAGCACTAGTACATCTTAATAAGAACTTGTTACTGTGGCTGGTCGTGTGGTTTGCAGGGTTCTCTGTCAGTTGAGACTGTTGGATGAGTTTTCTCCCACCACAGCCTGCACAGTGCTTTTAGCGTGGTGTTAGCTCGTCAGCAGGGAGGAGACCTTCAGCTCTGTACCAGTTTGATTTCTATGTCCAGAAACCAACTCATTTGGGAGGTAGTATCCTTCTGATGACAAGAAATTTACTCATAGGTGTATTAGCAAAAACATGACTTAAGACGAAAAGGGAATTTATGTACCTGGAGTTTACTCACAATGTCAGAAGTCACGGTAACAAGCTCTTATTAAAGGGTATTAGCATTCTTCTTACAAAATACTCCAAAAGGAAAAAAAAATATATTAGGAACTCCTGTTATGAGTTCCAGGTTGTTGTTTTTTTTTAATTTTTATTTTCAAGGTAGGGTCTCACTCTAGCCCAGGCTGGCCTGGAACTCATTCTGTGGTTCCAGGCTGGTCTCGAACTCACAGTGATCCTCCTACCTCTGCCTCCGGAATGCTGGGATTAAAAGTGTGCGACGCCACGCCTGGCGTGAGCTCCACTTTCACCATCAGCAGCGGTAACTGCTTCTCGAAGATCATCTGAACGAAAACATTCTTTATAGACCAAAGAATCACAGAAGCCTGTGGACATGATCCTCTGTCTGTTTTATTGTATTTATGGGATGGTCAAAGAAAGTGAAAATCATGTTTAAAAAATAAAGACAGCCACTTAGTCAATGCACGTTCCATAGGCGCTCAGAAGAAAGAACCACTTCCAAGAGTTGAAACAGAGACGGTGTGGGAGGAAGTGGGAGGTTCGCCAGGCTGGCAGGGCTGGTGGGATTTTGAGAAACACCGGCCAGGCAGAGAGGCATCACCTTGGCCTGTGTTAAAGACAATGAGGAGACCAAGCCGACTCAAACAAGGCCACGATGTTGGTGACAGGGCTGTAAAGGTCGTTGCCTATGGCCTTGAATGCCAGGCTGAGTATCCATGGCAAGACCACATCGAGGAAGAGAGGGAGGAAGTCTTGTTAGCCTGTTTTCTGTTCCTGTAACAGAGTACCCAAGAACTGGCTGATTTATAAAGCAAAGAAGTTTATTAATCATGTGGTTCTGGAGGCTGGAATTCTTAAGGCCAGGCAGCCATATCCAGCAAAGGCCTTGTGGTGAACCACAGTGTGGCGGGAAAGTAGAAGAAAGGGCAAGCAGGTGCCAAGCACAGAGCGCAGCCTTGCCTTATTTACAACACCCAGTCCTGGGGGTGCGGACTCACCGAGCCATCCTTCACAAAAGGTGTTAGTCCTTCTTAACCCTACCACTGCTCAAGGCCATGTCACCTCTCAGCATTTCTATACTGGGGACCCAGCACCTCCGTGAAGTTTGCTGGGAACAAACCACATTCAAACCACAAAACTAAAACTAGCTATAGGCAAAATAAAATAAAATAAAATAAAATAAAATAAAATAAATAAAATAAATAAAATAAAATAAAATAAAAAGAGGAAATTGCAGAAGCTGGGAAGTCCAATAGCCAGACTATCTTGGGAAAGAGTTCAACATAGAATTGCTTCTTCCCAGCACAAGACAACTATTTCCCCTTCAGAAAATAAGTGAAGAAGCCAGGCATGGTGGCACATGACTACGATCCCGTTCCTTGGAGGCGGAGGCAGGAGGCTTGAGAGTTTGAAGACAGCCTGGGTTATAGAGTGAGTATAAGAGCCTCCAGAGCTACAGAGCATGATAGTGTTGAAAGAAAGAAAGAAAGAAAGAAAGAAAGAAAGAAGAAGAAGAAGAAGAAGGAAGGAAGGAAGGAAAGAGAGAAAAGAAAGGCAGGAAGGGAGGGACGGAAAGGAAGGAAGAGAAGACGAGAGAGAGAAAGAGAAAGAAAGGAAGAAAAAAAGGAGGAAAGGAAAAGCATATGTGAAGAAAGTACAGTGACTGAGACAGAAAGATGGAGACTTGGAGCTGTAAGCACAAGAAAACGAGAGCGGCTGCAGCTGAGGTACTCGTGGTAGGTGCTACACTGCTTCGATGCAGTGACAAAACTAAGCAGCGCGAAAGCGGCGGTCCTGAGTTCTCCTCCCGCCAGTGTCTCCCATGGATCCGCGCATTGCCTGACTCTCTTCTGCAGGGCGTTCCAGTACCACAGCAAGGAGCAACAGTGTGTGATCATGGCTGAAAACAGGAAGTCCTCCTCAATCATCAGGATGAGAGACGTCGTCCTATACGAAAAGCAAGGTGTGTGCGTTTTCTTCCTCCCTCCCCTCTTCCTCTTCCTCTCCTCTGTCTTTGATCTAGGAGACCGGAGGACGCAGACACTGGGGCACAGAGAGAGCGCCCTGAATTAGGACAAGATTTGGCACCCAACTAGTGATGTCAACTTGAGTCTCTTTTGTCACATACGATGATTGGATAGAAAGATCACTTCCATCTCTGCGGCCCTAGAGATAAGATATACAATATACAAAACTTAATTTGCTTTTTAAGGGAGATGGGGAGTCTGAATGTTCCGTATGAGCTTGGCTTCTGGTTCTTCTGGGTGACTGTTCTTGGGCTCTCCTTCCTTCTTTCCTTCCTTCCTTCCTTCCTTCCTTCCTTCCTTTCTTTCTTTCTTTCTTTCTTTCTTTCTTTCTTTCTTTCTTTCTTTCTTTCTTTCTTTCTTTCTGTTTTGTTTTCAAGGTAGGGTCTCACTCTAGTCCAGGCTGACCTGGAATTCACTATGTAGTCTCAGGGTGGCCTTGAACTCACAGTGATCCTCCTACCTCTGCCTCCCAGGGGAGGGAGTAAAGGCGTGCGACACCACACCCCACTTTGGGCTCTCATTCTGAATGAGAGCTTACTACAGTACAAATACTGAGGCATTTTAAATCCTTAGTAACATTTAAATAAGGACAAAAATCTTTACATTTATTAAATTTTCCACTTTTTCTTGATGGTGTATGTTTTACCAAGTCCCTGAAAGACTGTCTTTTAGAAATGCAGGGAAAGGGCTGGAGAGATGGCCCAGCGGTTAAGACACTTGCGTGAAAAGCCCGAGTTCCATTCCCCAGCCCCCCCAAAAGCCAGATGCACAAGGTGGCACATGCATCAGGAGTTTGTTTGCAGAGGCCCTGGTACGCCCATTCTCTCTGTCTCTATTCTCTCTATCTTTCTCTACTTGCAAATAAAATAAAATAAAATAATGTAAAAGAAATGCAGAAAAATTGCAGTCCCTTGTCAACAGTATCCTTCACAATGCAGACCAACAGGATAAGAAGGGGCCTGGACCCCAATGGAATGTCTTTTTAGAGATACAAGAGTGCCATTAAGTACACACAAGGAGTTCAGTGAATGAATTACACTTTAAAAATCCCTCCGGAGCCAGGCATGGTGGCGCACACCTTTAATCCCAGCACTTAGGAGCCAGAGGTAGGAGGATCACCGTGAGTTTGAGACCACCCTGGGACTACATAGTTAATTACAGGGCAGCCTGGACCAGAGTGAGACCCTACCTCAAAAAAAAAAAAAAAATCCCTCTGGGTTGGAGAGATGGCGTAGCGGTTAAGGTGCTTGCCTGCGAAGCCTAAAGACATGTTCAACTCTCCAGGTCCCACGTAAGCCAGATGCACAGTGATGCATGCATGCTACGTTGCACATGTGCACAAGGGGGCACATGCATCTGCAGTTGGGTTGCAGTGGTTGGAGGCCCTGGTGTGCCATTTTTCTCCCTCCCTCTTTCTCTCTCACACACATATACACTTTTTTTTTTTTTTTAAAAAGCCCAGTCCATTGGGCTTGTCTCAAAACAAAACAAAACAGGTGGCTGAATTGGTAAAGCCCTTGCTTCCCAGCGTGAGGACCTGAGTTCAGACCCCCAGCACCCATGTAAATGCCGGGTGGGTTTGGTGGCCTATAATCTCAGTGGTTGGGATGTGGAGACAGGATCTCTGGGGCAAGCTGGCTAGCTAGCCTAGCTGAATCAGTGAGCTCTGAGTTCAAGTGAGAGACCCTGCCTCACAAAACAAGGCGCATTGGGTGTGGTGGTGCACGCCTTTAGTGCCAGCATCAGGGAGGCTGAGGTAGGAGGATCACCACGAGTTCAAGCTCAGGAGTGATTTTCAGGTCTGCCTGAGATAGAGGGAGACCCTGCCTCGAAACAAACAAACAAACAAAACAAGGTGGGAAGTGAGGGAGGGAAACACCAGATGCTGACCTCTGGCCTCCGAATGCTTGTGCATACTTGGGCACCCATCCACACGCTTGCATCCACACGCATGGGAATATGCATGCATTCCCATTCCCCCTCTAACTCTTCCATACTCTGTTGCTGGGCCAGTCACATCAGCAGGATCATGGTAACAACTTAGCTCTCCAAATGTTCTATACCACAAGTTCTCAGGAAGCTATAAGACTTCTGCTTTCTTGTACTCTTGTCTTAGGTTTTGGTTTTCCGAGGTAGGGTCTCTCTCTAGCCCAGGCTGACCTGGAATTCACTGTGTAGTCTTAGGGTGGCCTTGAACTCACAGCGATCCTCCTACCTCTGCTTCCCGAGTGCTGGGATTAAAGGCGTGCGCCACCACGCCCGGCTTTGCTTTCTGGAACTCTAGACAGTGTCTTGCAAAACTTGACCACAACACTCTCATGGAAGTCTTCCTTTAGGTTGGGATTATTTCTTCAAGTTGCCTCATCTTCTCAGATTTAGTGAGCTATACTCCTAGTATTCCCTTCCTGGCCTCTGCACCCCCAACTGTTGGGATTCACTGCAGATTGAAACCAAACCTCATGGGTGGAAGTTACTAGTTCTTAAACAACTGGTAAAAGATGGGAAAAATAAGATTGCCTACTGTCCCCCAGGTTTTTATTCAAAGGGGGGGGGGATTCTTTTTGTAAAAATATTTATTTGCAAGCAGAGATGGATAGATAGAGAGAGAGAGAGAGAGGAGAGAGAAGGAGCCAGGGCCTCCAGCTGCTGCAAATGATCTCCAGACACATGTGTCATTTTGTGCATCCGGCTTTACGTGGGTACTGGGGAATCAAACCCGGGTTGTTAGGCTTTGCAGGCAAGTTACTTAACCACTGATCCATCTCTCCAGCCCAGGAGTGGGATTCTTGCTACAAAATGCTAGCAAATCGTTAACCAGAGGAACACAGGGGTGGACCGCTAGGCTGAGACTGAAGTCTGAAGTTTGGAGGCTTTGCTTGTTTTCAAGGGAGCAAAAGGTTATATACACTCTGGCAAGGACATCCAAACAAGACAGAGGCGAAAAGTCAAAAGTCAGTGATTTTCTGGTCCTGGGTTCCTTCCTGTGGAGCATGGACCCACGACTAGCTCTCCAGTCAGGGCTTTGCTGGGAAGCATCAACACTGGATTCTATTACACCTGCCACTTGCCACCATCAAGGCCAGTGGGGGCCTCTGTAGTCGCTGGTCCCTCTGCACCTAGCTGCACGTGTGACTTCTAAGAAATGGGCCTTGCATATCCAAAACCCTTGTTAATACACTTAGATTAAAATCCAACCGGAAGCAGTGGCTCATGCTGGTAACCCCAGCGCTTGGGAGACTAAGGCAGAAAGATGACATGTTTGAAGCCGTTCTAAAATATATAGACCTTGAGGCCAACTTGGCCTTCATTGCAAGACTCTGTTTTAGAAAAAACTGGTCAAGTAATTTTACACATTGATAGAAAACAATGATAGAACACAATTCAAGATGTATATAAAAAGTCTAATGATCTAATCAGGGTGATTAGGCTAATTTTCTTTCTACTAGCTCTTTCTAAAATATAATAAATTGAAGAGCCGGGTGTGGTGGCACACGCCTTTAATCCCACCACTTGGGAGGCAGAGGTAGGAGGATCACCATGAGTTTGAGGCCACCCTGACACTACATAGTGAATTAAGGTCAGCCTGAGCTACAGTGAGATCCTACCTCGGAAAACCAAATAAATAAATAAAATAAAATTAAAATTAAAATAAATAAATTGTTCTAAGTTTTATTCATCCTACTGTGCCTCCTTGCAAAATACTCTTCCTTGGCCCCTGGGGCTGCCTTTCTCCGAGTACCCCGAGTTTACACCTTCCGTGAGGGTCAGTACAGCTACTGCTGTAGCATCCAAAGGAAGCTGTAATCCACAGAGCTGCTAAAGGCGCTGGCTTGCTGGAGGTGTGGTACGTGAGCTTCCCCCGGGTCAACAGATCAGAAACCAGGCTTTCGTGAGGAATCTCAGAGGATGGTCGGAATGTACCAGAAACATTATCGTGTTTTCACTGAAAACACAAGCTAGCGTGGTCAGCGTTTGCTCAATGCACAGAAGCCCTCCAGGGTCGCTCTTCGTCTCCTGCAGGATCTGGGCTACGTGCGCCACTGCCGCCACCCCTGTCCTGCTCGTGGCCTGTGGAGCAGGAGCTGTGTGCGGAATCTCACTGACTAGCTTCAGAGTTTTATGGTTTGCTTTTCCCCCTTCAAGCTCATGTCATTACCTGTATGAGGGGATTGACAATTTTAAAATGATTCAGCTCTTGAGTTCTTAAAACACAAAATGAAACAAGACTGTGGGTTATTTTCTCACATTCATTTCTCAGTTTACATTATAATTAAGCATAATCTGTCTCCCCTCTGAAAAGCCCCTTCCTCCTTCATTTGTTCGGTCTTGTTACTACTCACTCACCCATTCATTAACCCATTTGTTTTTATTAAGATGTGTGTGGTGTGTGTTCATGATGGTCATACGCGTGTGCATGCGTGTGCGTGTGAGAGGCCGGCGGTCAACATCAGGGGAATTCTTCAGTTTCTTTCCACCTTATTCTTTGAGACAGGGTCTCTCGCCAAACCTAGAGCTCATCGATTCAGCTAGAACAGCTAGCCAGTGAAGTCCCAGGGATTCCCAGTGTCCACCTCCCTGGGCGTGTGCCACCAGGTGTCCTTCATCCACTGAGCTATCTCCCCAGCCCTCATCACTGAATTTTCTCAGTCTCCCATATCACTGTGAAGCCAGTTCATTTGAAATTGTTTTTCCTCATTTCCTTTCTGTCAGCATCCTGACTCCATTCCTAAGGTCCAACCTTAGCCTGGGGCCAGGCCCACGAGGGATGGAGGCAAGAGTTTTGAATAAGTACATCAGTGTAAGAAATGGCTCGGCCACGGCAGCCTTTTGTAGGGTCCACCTTTCAGAAAGTTGGAAGCCCTGCCTGCTTTGAGGTCTCTCCCTCGGTGGGAGTATGCTGTGTGGACCTTCTGGAAATTTCTTACTTGGCTTTTTAACCTCTATGGGCTTCTTTCAGTGTATCTGTTGGAATGCAAGATTGGCAATGGGAGGAGCTACAGAGGAACCATGTCCAAGACGAAAACTGGCATTGGCTGTCAAAAGTGGAGTGCCACCGTCCCCCACAGACCAAAGTAAGACTTTCTCCCTCTTTGCAGTGTCCCCAAGCTGTATTTAGAACCATCCTATCATTTCAAAGTGAACCCAAACACTGGAGTGAGCAGATAGAGAACCTTTGGATGTGGATTAGGAAGTGTTTACTTCCTCAGTCTAAGACGTAGCGGGAGGCCCAGTGCAAACAAAACAAAACTGGTTGGAGGCCAAGTATAAGAAAAGACCAGCTGGGCATGGTGGCACACACCTTTAATCCCAGCACTCAGGAGGCCTAAGCAGAAGGATCATGAGTTCCAGGCCACCCTGAGACTACACAGTGAATTCCAGGTCAGCCTGGGCTAGAGCGAGACCCTGCCTTGAAAAACCAGAAAAAGAAAAGACCAACGATGATGGTGCTCAGGATAGATATGTCCCGATCAGATGCATGGACGTAGGACTGGCGTCACATGCCCACCTCAACAGTGTGGACCACGTGAGCGCACAGAACAGAAAAGGCGACAGGTTTACAACCCTGTCATCGTTTTGTTGTCATTCCGCTTGTATTTTCCCCAGCACAGCGTCACATGATGTTAAGTCCCCTGTGACAATGCCAGTCTTATCTGTGAGGAAACCGAGGTCCCGGACAGGTGAGGTGGTCCCCAGGACAGGCACTTGGAAGATCCAGAAATAGAGCTTGCCTGTTTAGACGTCAAGCTCGTTCCTGTGTGTTTCATCTCATCAGTTATCTGCGCAGCAACTCCTCTCTAGAACAGAAGCTTAGCTCTCCCCTACCCCACCGTCCAGGCTGCATTTCGGAGAAAACCTAGCTTGAGAGATCAGACCATACAGACTCCGCAGTCGTAACTGGCTTGGCTCCCTATCGGCCGCCCAGCTTCGACACCATCTGTTGATGCTGACGTTGCCATGGTCATTTCCCCTCGTCTAAAGTGGGAACCGTAACACCTTAGAGATAGGAGTTTTCATTAGGGTTAAGTAAGAGAATATAGAGGGAGAGTTCCATGGAATGCTGGGTGCACAGTTCACACAGGCATTTATTTGTTGCTCTGAGTTTCACGGAAAAGAGGACCACTGGCAAAAGCATGAATTTGGAATGAACCAAGGGTTCTGCAGGCATTTGAAGGCTTGCTGTTTCTGCCGCACATGCAGCAGACACGCTCGGCCTCCACTTCTCAGGCTTGGCTCACCGTAATCATGACGGTGAGATGAGCTACTGGGCCAGGCAGCCCTCCAACAGAGGAACGAAGGCAGCCGAGACACACTGGGGCGACAGAACTCGGACCCCAGACAGAAAGCGCAGCATGTCTTCCTGACTCCTCGGGCATGCTCATTTTAGGGTGCGGTCATGGTACTCTTTCTCTGCCCTCTGCAGATATACCCCTGACAAGTACCCTGCAGAGGGGCTGGAGGAGAACTACTGCAGGAACCCGGACAACGATCCGCAGGGGCCCTGGTGCTACACGATGGACCCCAACGAGAGATACAGCTACTGTGACATCCCCGAGTGCGAAGGTCAGGAGTGACTCTGAACAAAACCTGCCGTTAACCGACTAGTGCTGCTCGTTCTAAAACAGAGTGATGTGTTTGCCTCTTGGGAAGGAGGGCGATTTTGCTCAGTCCTCCAGTATCGACCTTTGGTGTTTTATTTTTTTGTATTAATATGTTGCTTCAACAGGTACACACATGACTCATCTAACTCTAGACACAAACTCCTTGGGCTTAAACTTCTCATGCAGTATAAAATTTCAAACACATTTGGAATTGAATAGCTAAAACTAAGGCCATAACATCAGCAGATTTGGAGTAAATGATCTTCATTTAATGTAGGTGGTTCTGTTGTCCAGTTGAAGGGAAGCTGAGACACGAGCCCGTTTTTATATTCTCACTCTTTTATTTTCACGGGCCAAAAATTCCATAGCGCACTTCAGAGGTCAATGCGGAAAAACAAATAAAAACATCTTACTGGAAATATTTCCTCATTTCATATTTCTAGGTGTGTTTATTATAGCAAGGGGAAATAAATCCAGTTGGGATGGGTGTACCAGCGCAGACATGTACCAGGGAACAAGGCACCTCCCCCCTCCCTTTAGCTGGATAAGTAAATTGTATCTTCTATGGGAACACACAAAGCCTGCTGCTATCCTCCTCATTATTCAGTAAAAATTACAACTGTGGGCCAGGAAGGTGGCTTAGCAGTGAAGGGTTTGCTATGAAAGCATGAGGTTCTGAGTTTGGATCCAGAACCCACATCAAATGCCAGGTATGGTGTTGTAACTCCTGTAACACCTGTAATACGTGTGCCAGGAAGACAGAGGCAGGGGCTCGCTGGCCAGTGGAACTGAATAGCAAGAGATCCTGTCTCAAGGAGGAGTGCGGAGAGCCCTCGAGTAAGACACAGACATCAAACTGTGGCTGCCCCACGCATAGGCACACATGTGGAGGCACACCCACACCCACACACATACGAATACACCCACATGCATGCATACCACACACACACATACATACACATACAAAAAATTACAGCTGTATGTTACTTTGCCTTACCATGTGACTTGAATAATTCTCAATCAAAGGTTTAGTCTATAAATAAGAAAGAAAAAAAAAAAACACAACCAGTCCTATGTCTCAACAATCTGCATGAGTCTTGACAAAAAGAGGCTCAGCCACTTGAATTGAGTGTTGTCCTATGAAGAGGTCACTTGGGACAAGCAAAAACTCCAGCAGGAAAATCCCAAGGTGGTGCCAGTTTTCAGTCATTTGAATGATCAGGATAACCTTATAGAATGTTCATAGGTCATTTTTGGAAAGAAGATGCCCCGTTTTTAGACATCATCATGAGGAACTTGCAGGCTCTGAGAATATAGGCACCCTCCCCAACCTGTCCCTCCCAGTTTCAGGACATGCACCATGGAGCTTCTTAATTTGCCCAAGACTGTCATAGTTAAGGTAGGATAGGCCAAAATATGCTATGTGTGCCATTTGAAAAAGAGAATGACACTTTGGATGGCAGTATATCATTTTGAGTCTTTATTACCAAGTGGAGGCAAGATGGACTGGAGACATCTCTGGTGGGATTCTAGAACACAGTGCTTTTGCTGCAGCCGCCTCAGTTTCTTTCTTCTTTTCTTCCTTGCACTGTACAGATGAATGTATGCATTGCAGTGGAGAGAATTATGTGGGCAAAATCTCCACGACCATGTCTGGACTTCAGTGCCAGGCCTGGGACTCTCAGAGTCCTCACACTCATGGATACCTCCCTTCCAAGTAAGTCTGGCTGCTGAGGCGGGAGCTCTCCAGCCACGTGCTGTTCTTCGGATGTTTTAGCCTCAAGAAGTGCACCCCAGGGCCAGGCAGATGGCTCTGTGGGTAAAGGGCCGAGTGTGCAAGCGTGAGGAGCTCAGTTTGGATCCCCAGCGCCTGCACGCATGCTGGGCGCGGCGGGGTATGCCTGCAATTCCTGCCCTAGGGGGGCAGAGATAGGACCGTCCTTGGGGCTTGCTGGCTAGCTTGTCTAGCCCGGCTGATGAGTTCCAAGTTAGAGATCCTCTCTGGGCACATGGCTCTGTGGTTAAAGGTACTTACTTGCAAAGCCTGGCAGTCTGGGTTCAATTCCCCAGGACCCATGTAAAGCCAGATGCACAAAGTGATGTATGTATTTGGTGTTCATTTATCGGGGCAAGAGGCCCTGGTGCACCTATACGTTCTCCCTCTCTGATCACAAATAGATAAATTAATTTTAAAAATTAAAAATTATGGTGGAGAGCAACTGAGGAAGACATCAACCTTTGGTATACACACACACACACACACACACACACACACACACACACACACACAGGGGACCTTTTCCAAAAAAAAAAAAAAGGGTGGATGGCCCTTGAGGAAAATATCTGAGGCTGTCATCTGGCCTCCACATTCATGGGTACATGCACCCACACCATATACATATATGTTCACACACATACATGAACACACACATGCATGTACACCACACATACATACACACACACACACACACACACACACACACAATTGCTTTTTAAAAAATGTTTTATTCTTAAACCAAAAAAAAAAAAAAAAAAACCCAGGTGTGGTGGCGCACGCCTTTAATCCCAGCACTTCGGAGGCAGAGGTAGGAGAATCGCCATGAGTTCGAGGACACCCTAAGACTCCACAGTGAATTCCAGGTCAGCCTGGGCTGGAGTGAGACCCTACCTCGAAAAACTAAAATAAAAAAAATTATTTTTATTTATTTATTTGAGAGAGTGAGAAAGAGGCAGATAGAGAGAAAGAGAGAGGGAGAACAGGCATACCAGGGCCTCCAGCCACTGCGAATGAACCCAGATGCATGTGCTACCCGGTGCATCTGGCTGACGTGGGTCCTGGGGAATCGAACCTGGGTCATTTGGCTTTGCAGAAAAACTCCTTAACTGCTAAGCCATCTCTCAAGCCCACGAAATTGCTTTAAGTTGCATTTATTGCACCTAGAACATGTTTGCTTATATCAACTCTCCAGAAAGTAAGGTTATTGCTGTTAGAAACAGTCCTTGGAGGGCTGGAGAGATGGCTTAGTGGTTAAGCGCTTGCCTGTGAAGCCTAAGGACCCTGGTTCGAGGCTCAATTCCCCAGGACCCACATTAGCCAGATGCACACGGGAGCGCACACATCTAGAGTTCGTTTGCAGTGGCTGGAGGCCCTGGCGCGCCCATTCTCTCTCTCTCTCTGCCTCTTTCTCTCTCTGTCTGTTGCTCTCAAATAAATAAAAATAAACAAAAATAAATTTAAAAAAAAAAGTTCTTGGAGTAGCAAGCCCACCTTTCCTCCTGTCTCTGTGTCTTCGGTGACTGACTGTGCCCAGCCCAAGGTAGATGCTCAGCGTCTGTTTGCCCTCCAGATTCTCCTCCACGAATCTCAGTGTTCACTGATACTAAACTCCTTCTTGTCCACTCAGATTCCCAAGCAAGAACCTGAAGATGAACTACTGCCGGAACCCTGACGGGGAGCCTCGTCCGTGGTGCTTCACCACCGACCCTAGCAAACGCTGGGAGTACTGTGACATTCCCCGCTGTAGTAAGTGCAGGTCGCACCCGGTGCTCTGGGATCCCCGTCTGCCAGTCTGCCATGCTCTTGGAAGTAGGGAGGCAACGTGTGGGTGGCTGAGGGCGGAGCTTAAAGGAAGGTCCATCAGTCTGCAGGACGTTCTTGCTTTTCAGTTATTTCCCCCCTTTTTAAAAGCTGACCTGGAGATGCAGCTTAGGTAGAGTGCCTGTCCGGCATGCACAAGGCCCCGAGTTCAGTCCCTGGCACTGCATAAACCAGGTGTGGTGTCACAAGCCTGTATCTCAGCCATCTGGAGGCGGAGGCAGGAGACTGGAAGCCCAATATTAACCTTGGCTATATAATGACTTCAAGACCAGCCTGGCCTACATGACGCCACATCTTGACAAAAAGAAAGTATTGGCTACTGTATAACTTCACTTATTCATGAGACTTCTGCCTTTTCTAAGTGTTATCACAGTTGCAGGGCAAAAGCCCAGATCACGGAGTCTAGAATCTTAGGCTCTATTACCCATCCCAATATTCCAGTTAAAGATGGAGGAGTGGTGAGAAACAGAGAAAGACTTAACGCATGCAGCCACATTGGGAAGTAGAGACAGGGTTTTAGTAATGCCAAGCCTGTCTTCAAGGGACTCAAGGGAGCTTTGGGCTTTTATGGAAGAGAAGCAAAAGATCAGTTTGCAGTGTGTATAGCTGATGGAGCAGGGGTCTTGCTCAGGCCTGTGGTCTGGTCAGTCATTTCTTCAGCTCTGCTCCTGTGGTGGGTTCTTGGAATGTCACATCAGTGCCATCACTTGAGGTGAGGGTCTGGTTTCCACAAGGTGCTGACTTCTGCCCTAGACTGCGGCCTCAACAGCATGGGCGATCCGCCTCATTTGGAGGGAGGTCTGTCCTGTGAGGTTCATTGTTGCTTTTCGTATAGATGCTCTTTCGTTGGTCCTGTCATGCCTCAAGTCCGGGGTGATTGTAGGACAGAATGATTCGGGAAGAGTTCAAGAGGCAAATAATAGACAAAATGGAGATATGTCAGTAATGGGGCCCTTCTTCATGAGCATACTGGATCACAGCTCTGCGAGTTCCCTTTCCCTGCCCAAAGGGAGATTAGACATGTGACTATTTCTTGAACATTATTACCAGGAGTAGTTCTTCCCAAATGTTGTTTTGTCAAGTAGGATGTCTGTGGGCATCTATTTTATTTTATTTATTTATTTTTTAAATTTTTTGGTTGTTGTTATTTTTATTTATTTATTTGAGAGTGACAGACAGAGAGAGAAAGAGGCAGATAGAGAGAGGGAGAGAGAATGGGCGCGCCAGGGCCTCCAGCCACTGCAAACGAACTCCAGACGCATGCGCCCCCTTGTGCATCTGGTTAACGTGGGTCCTGGGGAGTCGAGCCTCGAACCGGGGTCCTTAGGCTTCACAGGCAAGCGCTTAACCACTAAGCCATCTCTCCAGCCCAATTTTTTGAGCAGTAGGAAAAGAAAGCTCAGAAGAGCTAGTCGAAGTGACAGGGAAGAAACAATTTCATACTATTCATTCTTTGAAAATTGGAACCAAGTGTCTGTAAGCTTGGACAGAGCCCATCAGTGAAGGTTAGAAAGGACCCGTGAAGGCTGGTGACCCTCCTTTGCTTTGACTGACACCCTCGGGAAGCCCAGGGTCTTAGGTAGTTTCCATCTTTATCACCTCAGTTTCTCCTCATGGGTTTTGTCCCCTCAGGAATGTCTTGGTTTCCGGTTGCCCTTTCTTCCCTTGGAGGCACATGGCTATTAATGGTGGTTTTCTGAATTCCTCTTTTATTGACTATGTGACATGTCCAACTTTAACTGCAGATTAATCAGTCTTTGGTTCTGGTTCTAAATCTGACTTCTGCGTTCTGAAGCTCCGTCGTTAGGCACATACACATTTAAGGCATCTGCTCTCTCTCCCGTGGGCTCTTTCTCAGCTGTGTGTCTTTATGGAATATAGTGCCAGTCAGGTGTTTGCTCAGTGAATTATGTAGTCTTCACTGGCATATTCAAGGTGGGAAGGGACACTGATTTTTACTATTCATGGTGATGCAAGAGCACAGAGAAGAAAGCATCTGTCCCCCAGTGGAGAAATTCCTCATTAAATGGTCTCATAGATGAAGACTCTATCAAACTAACTTCTTTCCCCGTCCCCCCAAAATGCTAAACAATTTCCAAGTGCCAATTTCAAGACAGTAGCAAAGAGAAGACAGGCTGAGTGCCCGCATCCATCCTCCCATAATGCGTACTGCTATGTTCTTCATCTGAAAAAAAATGTTCTTTGTAATTTCTTTTCCTCATTCAAGCAACACCCCCACCCCCTCCTGGTCCGACCTACCAGTGTCTGAAGGGAAGAGGTGAAAACTACCGTGGGACAGTGTCTGTCACTGTGTCTGGGAACACCTGTCAGCGCTGGAGTGAGCAAACCCCTCATGAACACAACAGGACTCCAGAAAACTTCCCCTGCAAGTATGTCCCTCCTCCCCTCCCGTCTGCCTCTGTGGACTATGGAGCCCATTGACTTTGCCTTGGTTGTAGTCACTTTAAGAACCCAACAGCAAAGTATTCAGGAGTAAAAACCTATCAAGACAGGTGCAAGGGACGTGAAATTCAGCATTATTTTCCTGTTAATTTTTTTCCTCGCAGTGTAGTTCCCACACCAGCAGCATCAGAACCACCAGAAAATTTGCAAACTGTGCAAATTCCTGAACCCAACTCCAGATCTGCCAAGTTAGAAACTCTGGGGTATGGCCCAGAAATATGTTTGGTAAGACCTCCACTAAATTCACACCAAAACAGTCACCGCTCCTGTACCTTAAGGTCTACATTTATGACGTAGATACCCAGAGACAGCAACAGTGGGAAATGCCCGCTGTGTTCCAGCATAGAACACAGTACCCAACACAGACCAAAAGACACATTTGATGTGATCATATGGAGTCAAGGAATACATTTCAACCATTTTCCCAAAAGAAACTTCTGTCCCTTGTTTCTGTGACATCCTGTGCGCTAGGTGAGGTTGACTGAAGCTTTCTTCTTGTTCCTGTCTATTGAAGTTACTTTCTCGTTGCTGGAACAAAACATCTGACCAGAAGCAGCTGATGGGAGGAAAGGGTTTACTGTGGCTTACAGTTCTGAGGGGCAGTCCCATTGCAGCAGGGAAAGCATGGCAGAGCAGAGGGCACCACGTCTTGTCACATCAGCTGGGAGGTAGCAGCAAGAGTGAACACGCAGCTGGGCTGGACTAATAAACCTCAATGTCGCCCTCAGTGACACACTTCCTCCAGCAAGACTCCATCTCCCAAAGGGCCCACAACATTACCAAAATGATACCACCTGAGGACCAAAATGCCAAAACACTTGAGCCTCTGGGAGTCGTTTCATTCAAACCGCCACAGTGTCGTTCAGTTTGTGAGACTCCAGAGCATGAGCTGGATCTGCATACTGTTTCATCATCATTCACAAGCACGCATGCACCTTGTTTCTTCTAATTTTTTTTGTTTTATTTTTATTTATTTATTTGAAAGCAACAGAGAGAGAAAGAGGCAGATATAGAGAATGGGCGCACCAGGGCCTTGAGCCACTGCAAACGAACTCCAGATGCATGTGCCATCTTGTGCATCTGGCTTATGTGGGTCCTGGAGAATAGAGCCTTGAACTGGGGTCCTTAGGCTTCACAGGCAAGCACTTAACCACTAAGCCATCTCTCCAGCCCACACCTTGTTTCTTTAAACCTTTAAAGGAAGTCAGGCATGGTGGCTCACGTCTTTAATCCCAGCACTTGGGAGGCAGAGGTAGGAGGATCACTGTGAGTTCGAGGCCACATAGTGAATTCATAGTGGGTCATCCTGGGCTACAGCAAGATCCTTCCTCAAATAAATAAATAAATAAATAAATAAATAAAAGCCTTTTGAGGAGCCAAACTCACACTTCTTTTCCAGAGATTTGACTGAAAACTATTGCCGTAATCCTGATGGAGAAACAGCTCCATGGTGCTATACCACCAACAGTAAAGTGAGATGGGAATACTGCAAGATCCCATCCTGCGAGTCCTCTGCCTCAGACCTAGAGCTTTCGGATGCCTTAGGTATGACGAGTGATGCGGTTGGGGAGTTATCTCAGTTGGCCAAGAACTTGCCTTGCTGAAGATCTGAATTTGGTCCTCAGAATCCATGTAAAAATTCTGGGGGTTGGTGGTATCCTCTTGTCATTCTAGCATTGGGGAGGTAGGGACAGAGGGATCCCGGGGGATCACTGGTCTTCAAGTTTAGCTTGCTTGGTGAGCTCCAAGCATATGAGAGACTCTGTCTCAAAAACATCCTTAATGGGACTGGGAAGGTGGCTTCGCAGTTAAAAATGCTTACTTGCAAAGCATGCTGTCTTGGGTTCAATTCCCCAGCCCCCACATAAAGCTGAATGCAAAGTGGCACCCATGTCTATGATCTCACTCATGAGCTGGCTTGTCTGGTGTTTGCATTTCTGATGTTCATCTACATGGCAAGAGAGCCCATCTCCATGAAGGTGGAGCACAGACACCTTGAGGTTTTCCTGTGACCTCTACTAATGAACTGTGCCATGTATGGGTGTACACACACACACACACACACAGAGAGAGAAATAAATATCTGAACGACAACACAACACCCAAGGTTGTTCTCTGGCCTCCACAAACATGTACATACAAGTGTATATGCACCCACCCACACACCTGCACCTGCACATGCATGAAACATCCCCCACATACACATACATGCTCATTTTGCATGTTCATCTTCCTGCTGATATGGAAAGAGCTACTATAGAGCTCATGTCATGACTTGCTTCACACGTGAGTCTGTGCAGTTCCCGTTTGAACTGACTTCTTCTACTTCCGTTTCAGCATCACCTGAGCTCACTCCTGTGGTCCAGGAGTGCTACCAGGGTAATGGGCAGAGCTATCGGGGCACCTCATCCACCACTATCACAGGAAAGAGATGTCAGTTTTGGTCATCGATGACTCCTCATCAACATCTGAAGACCCCAGAGAACTTCCCTGATGCGTATGTCCTTGGGTTTACCCGTGAGGGAAGAAATAGCCAACTTGGGTTTCTGTGAAACAAGCCATGCTATAAGTTAACTTCTTAGGACCAAATCTCTCTAAGATCTAGAACTGGGAGGAGTGGACAAGGCAGGTACCTTGTTTTTGAACAAAGGGTCTTAGAGATGAGCCACTGTAGACTGGACGTCTTTGGAAGTGGCCCAGTCACACTGGTGGAAAGCTTAGGAGAATGAATAAACACTTAGCAACAGGGCCATTTCCAGCCCGTGCTAACTACCAGTGTAATATTTCAGCTATAGGAGTCTCTTACTCCACCTCAAGCTGCTGAGGTGAAGGTTGTATTTGACCTGTGCCTTGGGTTCTAGGTCAGTGTGGATAGCTGCTGCTGTGTCACTATTTCTTTCAGTAGTCCCTCCTGGGCAGGCTCCCTGGGCCCTGGGCACCAGCCCTCTGCAGGGAGATGAGTTCCCAGGAGAGCAGTGGTGGGAAGGCAAGCACACAGGTGCGAGAAGGTACAGTGGGCAAAAGACTAAGTCTGTTCACGCCATGTCTCAGCCGTCAGTGACCTCAGCCCATATGAGAGAAACTATTTTCACATGATGGGCAACAGGTTGTGGCATTTTAGAAAGCAAAGCAAATGAGATCAAGATGAGGGGGTGCTGGCTTCCTTCTGGAGGCGCTTCCTGCGTGATGCCAAAGCGCACCCCAGCCATCTTGCTGAGCTGAGGGCAGAGGCTTCAGTGTGGCATCACCTGCGTGCTGGGATGTTCCAGGCTCAGAAGTCACAGGAAGGATCCAGCGGGATCTAGAGAAGGGTCCTCGCTTTAGAGGGAGAGATTCCACAGGAAGAGCGGGGCACTGGACAACGGCCAGAAGAAGAGCCATCAGGGCTCAGTGAGGTGCAGGGACACAGAGAACTCAGACAGCACCAGGAGGCATCTGAAGTCTAGTGAGAGGTGAGACCTCACTGAGCATCTTGCGCATTCAGGAAAGCCGTACTTTAAGAAGAAGGTCAGCGCATTCTTAGAATAAAGACCACTCTGGCAACGTCCCAGCGCAGCAGCTGAAAAGCAAGCCTAACAAGACCAAAATGACTCCCGAGTAAATTAACTGCCTGCCAAGAGAAAACTCAGCCATCTTCAGAGGAAAATAATAAAGTCAAGTTGCTCAGGAATGCGACATCCGCAATGGCCAGAGCGTATTTCAAACTGATTAGACATACAAAGAACGTTAAATGTGGGCTGGAGAGATGGGTCGATGGATAAGGCACTTGCCACTCAAGCCCAAGTACCCTGGTTCAGATCCCCAGACCCCATGTACAAGCCAGAAGCTGTGACAGGCTTCTGTAATCCTAGCATGCTGAGAGGGAGAGAGGAGGTGAAGACAGGAAAAATTCTTAAAGCTCCCTGAATTAAACATTACCTATTATCTACCTACCTACCTAGTTGTGTTTAAGGACTTAAAGGAAAATATGGCCCTATAAGAAACAAATGCATAATAGTAATTGATAGGAAAAGTCTACAAGAGGCAAGTATAAATTGAAGAACTGAAGAATGTATGTATCATGAGTTAAAGTTTCAAAACTGACATTACCATCTGGTCAGATATTACAAAAGAAGAAAATGATAAAAAATTGCAAATGATAAAAAAAAAATAAAACTGCTGTACAAAGGAAGAACAAAATGTTGGGGAAAAGCAGTATCAAGAACCTGTTGAAAAAATATCCAAAGACCCAAAGTATGTTCAAAGCAAGTCCCAGTAGAAGAGAGATAGTGGGATGTAAAAATTCCTTAATGTAATAATGGCTTAAGAACCCAAATATGATAAAAATGATAAAGCTCAGATTCCAAAAGCATCACAAATCAGAAATAGAATTAGTAAAAGAAAAACTACATGGTTTACTGGGGCATACCAAGGATAAAGTGAAAAACCTCTGAAGCAGCCAGAGATAAGACACATTTGCATTAAGAAACGGTCACTAAAATGAATGATGCCTTCTCATGAGAAACTGTTGGGCTCCCAGTTTCCGGTGTCCCAGACAGTGCAGGTCACGATGGAGCTGAAGAGACTTTGGGGATGAGGATTGAGAGCTTGGGGCGATGTTCTTGGGAGGCTCCAGTGCGGGGGAGGGGGCCATCCCCCAGCATCCCCAGGATTCTCAGCTGTGATGTCTCTTCTTACTCAATTTTTTCCCCCTAACTCCTCTATAGCCCCTCTGGAGCCCCTAGACTGCCAAGACATCTCACCTCATTCCTTCCATCGGACCATTCTTTAATCTCAGCCCAGTGTCCTAGCTCCCAAGTG
This sequence comes from Dipus sagitta, assembly GCA_036346955.1. NCBI lineage: Eukaryota > Metazoa > Chordata > Mammalia > Rodentia > Dipodidae > Dipus > Dipus sagitta. Next base: position 137,182,734 of record CM070778.1, read on the forward strand.
GCTTCAGCCACAGAGGATGGACTCAGAGCAGGAGGTTCCCTCCCCAGGAGTATGTCCCACAGAAATCACATACTGCCTGGGAGCTTGTTTTCCAGGCCAGCTTTTGCCTTTAAAAAAATTATTTTATTTTTATTTATTTATTTGACAGAGAAAGAGGGAGGGAGGGGGAGAGAGAGAGAGAGAGAGAGAAAATGGGTGAGCCAGGGTCTCCAGCCACTGCAAACGAACTCTAGATGCTTGCGCCACCTTATGCCTCTGACTAACGTGGGTCCTGGGGAATCGAGCCTGGGTCCTTGGGCTTTACAGGCAAACGCCTTAACCACTAAGCCACCCCTCCAGTACCAGGCCAGCTTTTGAACACAGACTCACTTGATCAACCTGATTCCACATGTATAGTGGCATGAATTTCATATTAACCTTGTGCTATGAATACTCAGCATTTATGTCATGAGTGAATGAGATTAGATTGTTATCACCTTAATATGCCATTACTTTTCTGAGTAACACATTTTATTTCCAATTTACATATCCCTATGTAGTCTTATGTAGAATGAGATCAATAAATTTGTGTTTGTTAAAAAAAAACTAACATTACACTTCAAAATCTATATTGGTTACCCATGGGGAAAGAATTTATCAGAATACAGAAAGGGAATATTGTTAATAGTTTCCTTCACACACTTATATGTTATCTGAGTTTTAAAAATTATTTATGAGAGAGAGAGAGAGGGGGGGGGGTGCCAGGGCCTCTTGTAGTGCAAACCAGCTCCGGATGCATGCACCACTATGCGCCTGGCATTACATGTATACCGGGGAATTGAACTCCAGCTGTCAGGCTTTGCAAGCAAGCATCTCTAACCACTGAACCATCTCCCCAACCCTTTTTATATGGAGTATTTATCAACATAGGTCAAGAGGGCCCTTTGTGCTTGTGGTGTTAATAATATACCTTTAACGAAAGCATTTCCGTCCCTCGCTTACAGTTTTGTGGTATCGTTAGAGGGAGTTGGAACCTTCCACGTCTGCTGACTTTGTTGTCTGGGGGGTTTACAGCGACCTGAGGATGAACTACTGCAGGAACCCGGATGCCGACAAGGGCCCTTGGTGCTACACCACAGACCCGAGCGTCAGGTGGGAATACTGCAACTTGAAGAGATGCTCAGAGGCAGCAGGCAGTCCCACGGAGTCCTCGCCTGTGGCCCAGGGGCCTGGCGTGCAGGCCACTTCTGAGCCAGGTAACCAGATGCCACCAGACGAGTGTGGGTAGACTTGACCGTTGGGACGTGAGAGGAAGGCGCTACTGACACAGGCTCTCTGGATGCCCATGTGGGCTGAGGGTCTACTGCGTTGAAGGAGCCTCAGTGCCATCTAGGGGCAGCAGGGCACTGATGTCGCATGGATGAGTTGTATCCTAAGGATCTCCGTAAACCTGGGTGTTCTCTGTTGGAACTCACATTGTTGTAAAATCGAATTATCTTGCTAACCTAACCCAAGTTTCCCCTCTAACATACTATTAAACTTGCGATTATTTCCAAGTCAGTAATCATCTCTGGTAACTTTCTAAGTTAGGCAGTGTTCCCTGTGACATTCAGCATTCTGGTGCTCTGAGGGGTGTCACACACGGGGTCTGTCGCCAAACCATCCAACACGACTGCGTTTACTTTGCACCACCCTTGGGCTACACAGTGGCACGTGACCACCCGCTCCCTTTCTTACAGACTGCATGTTTGGGAACGGGAAAGAATACAGGGGCAAGAAGGCCACCACTGTGACTGGCACCCCTTGCCAGGGATGGGCTGCCCAGGAGCCTCATCGACACAGCATCTTCACCCCAGAGACAAACCCCCGGGCGGGTCTGGAGAGAAATGTAAGTCACTCTGCTGAGAGACCTTTGAAGAGAATTGAGTTTTGGATTGCACGAGACCAGCGGGGACCGACCTTTGGTGTTGGGGAAAAAGAGTGGGGGAGGGGAGTCGCAGCCATCCCAGGGGAGTAAAGCTGATGCCATGACTGGCTCCTGTGGCACAGGAAGTAGTGCAGATGAACGGGCCTCACCCTGAGGCCACCTTTGTCCTCGCGGCCCTGCTGTGCATGTTTCTGGCTCCTAGCATTTTTCTTTAGTTTTTTTTTTTTTTAAGTGTGCATGCATGCGTGTGTGTATGTGTGCGTGTGTGTGCATGTGTGCATGTTGTGTTGCCTCATACTCTCACCAGCCACTAGACATGCTTGCCCACAGCTCTGAGGAGAACACCAGCTGCCCCCCCATCCCTCTTCCCACGTGGCCTTGTTTTTGAGCCGGAGTCTCTTCATGGATTCTGCAGCTTGCGGGTTTCCAATAATTCTTGGGTTTCTGCTCCCTCGTGTGGCCATGCCCAGCTATTTAGGTAAAAATTCAAACTCTGGTGGTCTCAGGCTCCCTCGGGCCCTCATGCTTGTGTGGGAAGCACACTTCTCCACTGGGCCATCTCTCCAGCCTGTCTTTCCTTTAGGAACCAAAGATGTTCTTTGGGACATGTCAGTGTGATTTTCTAGAGAAAAGTTGTGCGGGTCATGAGGACTTCCCGTGATATAATCTCCCCTAGACTCACAGCCCCTCTGGGATGGTTTGCTTTGAGGACGTCTGATACAGGAACGGCCAAAACATCTTCCTCCTTTCACTGACCACTCCGCACAACACTTCTGACTCCGGACTGAAGGCAGGGTTCTCCTTCCACGCCAAGCAGCACCCCACCAGCTGAGTGTCCTGAGATTCAGCTCCATTCTGACACTGTCTATCTGGACATGGGGTCAGATTCCACAGCTCCTGGGCTCAGTGCCACAGGGCTGCCCTCACGTCAGATGCCAACTGCCAGGCTGGATTTGCAGTATCGACTGACTCGCTATGATTCAGGTCCTGGCGACCCTCTCTTTAGGTTTGGTTGACTTCCTTGAGCACTTCACAGGACTCAGGGGGACACTTCACAGTGTCCCAGGGGCTGCTACAGGTGTGCTGACAGGTGGAGAGATGTGGAAGGCAACGTATGGGGTGGGGGATGAGCTTTCAGGCCCTCTGGGAGGACACTAGTTCCAGAAGGCTAGTTCCCAGCACCTCCACATGCCCAACTTCCAGGAACCTCTCTGAAACCAGGATATATTTTTTTCCCCTGGAGTCTTTGTTTTTTAAGTCAACATGGTTGGTTACAACATTGGCTTTTGATGATCAAGCTCAACCTTTAGTCCATCTCCCTTCCCCGGAGGTCAGAGCATGGGGCTGGAAGCCACGACACTCTGATCATGCGGTTGGTTTTTCTAGCAACCATCCCCCATCCTGAAGTGTCCCAAGAGCCCACACAAGTCATCTCATTAGGACAAAAGATGCGCCTGTCACCAGGAAGGTTCCAAGGGTCTTAGAAGCTCGGTGTGTTGAGTCTAGCAGTCAGAAGCCACGGGGCAGAGACCACATTTGTGCTAATTGTATCATGGTATCTGAGAAGACATTGCCTTTCTGCCTTTTAAAAAAAGTATTTATGTATTTGAGAGAGAGTAAAAGGCAGACAAAGAGAAAAAATGGGAGTGACAGGGCCTCCAGCCACTTCAAATGAACTCCAGATACGTGCGCCACCTGGTGCTTCTGGCTTATGTGGGTCCTGGGGAATTCCGGATCCTTTGACTTTGCAGGTAAGTGCCTTAAACACTAAGCCATCTCTCCAGTCCACCCTTCTGTCTTGATCTCCAGGGGGGTAAAAGTTTTTTTTTTGGTTTTTCGAGGTAGGGTCTCACTCTGGCCCAGGCTGACGTGGAATTCACTATGTAATCTCAGGGTGGCCTCGAACTCATGGAGATCCTCCTACCTCTGCCTCCTGAGTGCTGGGATTAAAGGCATGTGCCACCACACCAGGCTACAGGTTTTTGTTGTTGTTGTTTTTTTAAATCAATAGACAGTAGGGCTTCATGGGTAGAGGACTGCTGAAGCCAGCCAGCAGTAAGATGAGTGTAATGTCCCATTGTCCCCTGAGGCTGGCTCTCTCACATGTATGTGGCCCGGGCTCCGGAGGGAGGCCCACCTATGTCTGCTCTGCACATATATCCTCCTGGGATGCCCCACCCTTTGTCCAGGGAGTAGCCTCACTCTGTGTGTGTGTGTGTGTGTGTGTGTGTGTGTGGGCACCCTTGTGTATGCAGTTGCATGTTGTTGCAGTCAGGTTCACATTGCTGGCAGAAATCACCCAACCAAGAGCAGCTTTTGGGGAAAAAAAAAGGTTTATTTTGGCTTACAGGCTCGAGGGGAAGCTCCATGATGGCAGGGGAAATGATGGCATGAGCAGAGGGTGGACATCACCCCCTGGCCAACATCAGGTGGACAACAGCAACAGGAGAGTGTGCCAAACACTGGAAAGGGGGACACTGGTTGTAACACCCATAAACCCGCCCCCAATAATACACCGCCTGTTGGAGGCGTCAGTTCCCAAATCTCTACTAGCTGGGAACCTAGCATTCAGAACACCTAAGCTTATGGGGGACACTGAATCAAACCACCACACATGTGTAATGTGTGTGGAGGTCGGAGGACAACCTGAAGGGTCATCCTCACGATCACAGACCACCCTTTTTTGAGACAGGGTCTCTCATTGGCCTGGAGCTTACCAATTAGGCTACACTGGTAGCCAGTGAGCTTCAAGAATCCTCCTGTCTCTGCTTCCCCAGTGCTGTGATCATAGGCATGTGCTACCATGCTCAGGTTTTTTTTTTTTAAATGTTTTTGTTTTGTTTATTTATTTATTTGAGAGCGACAGAGAGAAGGAGAGAGAGAGAGAGAGAGAGAGAGAGAGAGAGAGAGAGAGAGAGAGAAATGGGCGCGCCAGAGCTTACAGCCTCTGTAAACGAACTCCAGATGCATGCGCCCCCTTGTGCATCTGGCTAACGTGGGTCCTGGGGAATTGAGCCTTGAACCGGGGTCCTTAGGCTTCACAGGCAAGTGCTTAACTGCTAAGCCATCTCTCCAGCCCTCAGGTTTGTTTTTAACAAGAGTACTAGGGATCAAACTCATGTCTTCATGTTTGCAAGGCAGGAACTTCACCCACTGAGCTACCCCTACTGAGCCCTGGAGCCACTTCGAACAAGGAGACATTACCAATGGCATTCTGTGATCCAGAGGCTTTATAAATACACACACAAATCACTTTGCCAGAAAACTAAGAAGAAAATAAAGAAAATGGGACATTCCCTTCCCATCTTTTTGTTTTGTTGTGTTGTGTTTGAGGAATGGTCTCGTTGTAGCCAAGGCTGACCTGGAATTCACTGTGTAGTCTCAGGGTGGCCTCCAACTCACAGTGATCCTCCTACTTCAGCCTCCCGACTGCTGGGACTAAAAAGGCGTGCGCCACCATGCCCAGCCTCCTTCCATTTTGTAAAGACAAGCCTGTCCCTCCTCTGCCATTGGAGAACCACATCTCAAATGCGCATGTGTGTTTTTTCTGTGTTCAGTACTGCCGCAACCCTGACGGCGATGTCAATGGCCCCTGGTGCTACACGATGAATCCCAGAAAGCTCTTTGACTATTGTGACGTCCCTCTTTGCGGTAAGCCTTTCCCTCCCTCTCTCTCTGTCTCTCTCCTTCTCTCTCAGTAAGGAAACGACTCCCACAGTGATGCCTGCCCCATGGCGGGCACTGTATATAAAAATGCATATCTACATCTATTTTTAAAATTTTTGTGAGCATACAAGAAGTTCATTTGATGGTGACATTTACACACACGCATGCATACATTATTGTGCTTTGTTCTTATTCATCCTCCTGCTCCCTCCCATTCCTTCTCTCCCTTCTTGCTGGTCCCTCCCCTCCTCCTAATAGCTCCCCTTCTGCTGGGAAGCAGAAGCTATTTAGGAAGTGAATGTGCTACCGGTGGTCTCTGGGTGCTTCCAGGCTCTTGGCGCCTTATTCAAAGAGTTGAAGAAAGGCACAGACAATCAGCAAAGCAGCAGGACCTTATTAAGGGCAAAACAATAGCGAAGGTCTGACTCTACTGCAAAGGGGGGCAGCAGGCCACTTGTGTGGGGGAAGTACTCAAGGGCCCCCCGTTATTGCCAGGGATTTCTTTTTAAGGAATCAATAAGAAGGAGGGATCCGTTGCTGGGAGTGTAGTTTGGGTGGTACTCTAGCTTGATTGACAAAGTTGGGTTATAGAAACTTTTCCTCAACTGCACATGTCCCCTCCCAGAATGCATCTGATTTTAATTAGCAATAATCATCCTATGTGTATCCAGGTAAGCGTAGGCATAAGATGATAAATAGGGGTTTCTCCCTAAAAGTTTACTGACAGGACACAGTTTGCCTTACTGTGCACATAACCCAAACAAGTCCAGGCCGGACTCTTCCCTACTGTTCGGATCCAGATATCTTTTAGAATATGTATTTTGAATAGCGGCTGACCGCGAAGGGGTGTGACTGATGTTTACTGAGGGAGGAGGGCCTTACTCCATTGTTTGGAGTGGCATATGTGTGCAGCTCCATGCAGGTGGGGCCCCAGTTTCCCAACAAGTTGCTGGGTTTATTGCTTAGGAAAGGGGAGTGTTATTGCCCAAGCCAAGTAAGTCCTAGGCAGCCAAGTGACTCCCATGTTGCCCGCCTCAAATGGGTGACAAAAAACCAGAGGCCGTAGCTCTTCAGCATGCTGGGCCAGTGCTTACGGGGAGGCCATCACAGGTTCAGGGTATCTTTCCATAGACACTGTGATTTTGCTGATTGTATTTGGGTTCTTTCAGATTGAGAAATCACTTCAAGAATCAACAACTCTGTGGATTTCAACTACTTCCATTGTTTCTTTCTTAACAAGCTTTATTGCTTATTCTCTGGGAACTTCTTTTTTAAAATTATTCAATTTTTATTTATTCATTTGAGAGAGACAGACAGAGAGAGAGAGAGAGAGAATGGGCACGCCAGGGCCTCCAGCCACTGCAAACGAACTCTAGACGTATGCACCCCCTTGTGCATCTGGCTATCGTGGGTCCTGGGGAATCAAACCTGGGTCCTTTGTCTTTGCAGGCAAATGCCTTAACTGCTAAGCCATCCCTCCAGCCCATATGCAAATATTTTAATACAAATGTCCTCCTCCAGCCTTTGTACATGTGTGCATGAGATGTACACATGTGCATATGCCATACACATATCACACACACACACACACACATACACACACACACACATTTCAAGATGCTTCTAATTTATGTACCACTTAGTTGGAGTTATTCATACTTGCTTGAGTCTCGAAGGTCTCCATGCAAAACTAAGGAGTATCCATAACATTGTCATTTGGATCTAAGTTTTTCATTCAGTGAAATCTGCTTTTCCACTCATAAATATATAGGCTAATCACAAAAAAGAAAGTGTTGTAGAAGTGCTCTGAGATGTCATCAGTTCAGTTGGGAGCCATGAATTTTACTAGCACTGGGTGACAGAACTAGTTCCCTCCCCTCAGTGTGGCCTTTTTCCTCTCACACCATTTCAGAGTCACCATCAACGTCAATTGATTGTGGAAAGCCGCAGGTGGAGCCAAAGAAGTGTCCTGGGAGGGTGGTAGGTGGGTGTGTGGCCAACCCACACTCCTGGCCCTGGCAAATCAGCCTTAGAACCAGGTAAGAACATTTTCAGAAATAATTCTTCCTATCCTTCTATGTGAGCCCAGAAAACCTTCACAGCAAACCCACACAGCTGAGTGTCTTCATAAGGCATGAATGAGTGAATGAATAAAAATGTTTTCTAGGTTTCCTACTTCAAAAGACCAAAAGTGGATTTAAAAAAAAAGCCTCAGGGAATGGGGGCTGGCTGGCAAGGAAGAGCACTTGCCACTTGAGCATGGAGACCTGAGAGGGCTCGCTGTGCCTTGAGTTCAATTCTCCAGCACCCACATAAACAGCTGGGTGTGGCCATGCATGTCTGTACCTCTAATCCTGTGGGAGCAGAGACTGGAGAAGCCCTGGGTTTGCTCCCCAGCCAGCCTGATTAAGGCCGGGCGTGGTGGGGCACGCCTTTAATCCCAGCACTCGGGAGGCAGAGCTAGTAGGATCACTGTGAGTTCAAGGCCACCCTGAGACTACATAGTGAATTCCAGGTCAGCCTGGGCTAGAGTGAGACCCTACCTTGAAAAACCAAAACCCAAAAAAACAACAAAAAAATGTTTAGTGAGAAACTCTATCTCGAAGAGACATGCAGAGGAGGGATGGAGAAGGACACCTGGCATCTCTTCTGGCCGCCTTATGTATGTGTGTATCTACACAAAAGAGAACCCTCTAGGCTGCTGTCATCAAGGCATGTAGACACAATCAACTGCAGCCAGCTGTGGCTTTGCTAGGAGAGTACTGAATATGCTTGGGGTCCACACAGACACCCACTGGCTTGTTATGAAATAAGAAACGGTAGTTTCAGGCTGGAGAGATTGCTTAGCAGTTAAGGCACTTGCCTGCAAAGCCTAAGGACCCAGGTTCGGTTCTCCAGGTCCCATGTAACCCAGATGCACAAGGGGGAGTTCGTTTGTAGTGGCTGGAGGCCCTGGCACTCTCTCTCTCTCTCTCTCTCTCTCTCTCTCTCTCTCGGTCTCTAATAAATGAAAATAAATCTTTTTTTAAAAAAAGAAATGGATAGTTTCATAAACATGACACTTTGCAGACGGAGGTACAAAAAGGCGCCTACCTGTGAGACACACAGACTTTAAAAAGGCTTTGTGCATTTGAGTGACGCGTTGAATTTAACACAGGGGCCGTGTGCCCACTCGCAAATGTGAACAAATTCCAGTCTGCGATCGCCGTTGTTTAAGAGTGGTCAGTCTGAGCCCGTGGGAGCCAGGCGGTTTGGGCTGTCTGTAGTGGAGCATGCCTGTCGCCCTGAGGTCGGTTTTCCTGGGCATGTCATGGAGCACACGGGACAGGCTCATGGCTGGCACGCTGGCTCGCCTAGATCACTTCCAAGCCAGTGACCACACTCTCCCATCCTCACCGCGTTTCTTCCCTCCCTGAGCGTGGGGTGCGCTGTCCTTACATGTGAGCGTGCTCTGCTGTGCTCGGTGGCTGGTTGAGTTTTCTTGACCTTCCCACTCAGTAACTCTTGCTCTAGAGTCTTTACCTACCACCCTAGATTCATTCTTGACCATGCTGTGCAGTAGTCGATTTCCTGGCCAGTTTAAAAAATTATCTATTTATTTATTTGAGAGAGAGAAAGAGGCAGAGAGGAGAGAAAGAGAGAGAGAGAGAGAGAGAGAGGTAGAGAGAGAATGGACGTGTCAGGGCCTATAGCCACTGCAAATGAACTCCAGACGCGTGTGCTATCTTGTGCATCTGGCTTTATGTGGGGTACTGGGTCATCGAACCTGGGTCCTTAGGCTTTACAAGCAAGTGCCTTAACTGCTGAGCCATCTCTCCAGCCCCTCCTGGCCGGTTTTTTGTTGCGTCTCATCCCACATGTTTGCTCTTTGTAACCTCCCCATCACATCCCATCTGGGTGAGAGTAGGTCATCTCATCCCTTCTTCTTCTTTTGGTTTTTTAAGGTAGGGGTTCACTCTAACTCAGTCTGATGTATTCTCAGGCTGGCCCTGAACTCATGGCAATCCTCTTACCTCTGCCTCCCAAGTACTGGGATTAAAGGCATGTGCCATCATGCCTGGCCCAGCTCTTCTTTTTTTTTTTTTTTTTTGGTTTTTACTTAAGTTTATTTACTTGAGAGAGGGAGAGAGAGAGAGTGAGACAGAGAGAGGGAGAAGAGAGAGGGAGGGAGAATGGGCATGCCAGGGCCTCCAGCCCCTGCAATCCAACTCCAGATGCATGTGCCACCTTGTGTATCTGGCTTATGTGGGTCCTAGGGAATTGAACCTGGGTCCTTTGGCTTTGTAGGCAAACTCCTTAACCGCTAAGCCATCTCTCCTGCCCCATCTCATCTTTTCTGGGCTACTCCTGGTATACACAGCCCTAGAGCAGGCTCTCAGAGGTGACTCCTTGAAGAATGACCCATCAAGACCTCTTGCAGAGCCCTTGTCACTAAATGAAGGAGGCTTCGGGCAAGGCTTTGGCTGGTGGCCTCTGTCGGGGTGCAGGGCTAATGGGGAGAAGTCACGGATGGACAACTTCATCCTGGTGTCACTGCTTCTCCTTTTTAGGGACAAGCTGTGACTGTGCCTCCCCCAGCCATCTTAAGAGTGGTATGGGGAAAATCCCGGTGCTAGAATGCGGCTCAGTGTTTCCACCGTCCTGCTGACGGGCCTGCAGCCTTGTACCAGTGTCATCAAAACTGAATGGACAAGTCTTGTTTTTCTGTTCAGCGAAGCCCAGCAGATCATCTGATCTGCACTGAAACCCTGACGTTTCCTCCCTAGGTTTGGACAGCACTTCTGTGGAGGCACTTTAATATCCCCAGGGTGGGTGTTGACTGCGGCGCACTGTCTGGAGAGGTATGACTCCCCAGTGACTGACTGAGGCCTTGCCTGAACCACTTCTCTCTCCCTCCCTCCCTCTCTCCCTTTCTCCCCCCCAATCTCACTTCCTTCTCTGGCAGTGATATAAGGACTGAGGAACACATGTGTCACCAGGGAAACTGAGTCATAGAGAAACGCTTCTAGAGAAAACCTGCAGAAGACCCAGACCAGGGCACTTGGAGAGCCTGAATAAGTTCACTGTGACATGCATTGGTCCCCAAAGCAGGTTAAGAATGTTTCCTGGGACCTGGCACGTTGGCGCATGCCTTTAGTCCCAGAAATTGGGAGACTGAGATAAGAGGATCACCATTAGTTCAAGGCCAGCCTCCGAGAGACTATGTAGTGAATTCCAGGTCAGCCTAGACTAGACTGAGACTCTGCCTTGAAAAACAAACAAAACAAAACAAAAGACTGTCTCTCACTGGCAGGCTTAAGCATATCTGCAAAGTCTTTTCTTGTCTCCCGGAAGTCACTGATGATGGTGGCCATGGGTCTTGGGAGAACACATGTTTATGGTACACTGGATTCTGTCTTGCTCCTGACGTTATCATCTTCTTTAGGTCTTCAAGGCCTTCATCCTATAAGGTCGTCCTGGGTTCCCACCAAGAAGTGAATGTTGAATCGGATGCTCAAGTCATAGAAGTGAACCGGCTGTTCTTGGAACCCACCCGAGCGGACATCGCCTTGTTGAAGCTGAGCAGGTACCGCCTCCCCTTGGTGGTTCACACCTCAAGCTGAGTGCAGACATTTGTTTCATGCCTGGCTTTTATGAACCATGGTGGTGACAGTGCACAGGTGCCTCTACGATGTCAAGCACAGGATTTAGGGGACAGCATTAAACTTTGTCAGAAAGCCAGGACCCTGCCCTGTCCTGTCATACCTCGGGTATGGTCCTGAAAAGGGCCCTGTGACTCATTTCCTCATGTAAAGAAAGAGAACAGAGGTGTCCTGGAACCTATACAACTATCTTAAAAATTTTTTTTCTAATTTTTTTTGTTCATTTTTATTTATTTATTTGAGAGTGACAGACAGAGAGAGAAAGAGGCAGATAGAGAGAGAATGGGCGCGCCAGGGCCTCCAGCCACTGCAAACGAACTCCAGACGCATGCGCCCCCTTGTGCATCTGGCTAACGTGGGTCCTGGGGAGTCGAGCCTCGAACCAGGGTCCTTAGGCTTCACAGGCAAGCGCTTAACCGCTAAGCCATCTCTCCAGCCCATCTTTAAAAATTTTTTATGTGTGTGCGTGTGCATGCATGCCAGGGCCTCTTGCTGCTGCAAGCTGATGTCCATCTGGTTTTACAAGGGCAGCTGGGGAATTGAACCTGGGCTGTCAGGCTTTGCAAGTAAGCACCTTTAATAGCTGAGCCATCTCCCCAGTCCCCCCACAACTGTCTGTTAATGCTCACTGCTAGCACGCACTCATGATCAGCAAATGATTCAGATATTCCAGGCTAACAGATCTCCTTGACATATGTTTGAAGGAACCCAGTGAGATTACGTATTGCAAAGCATGTTTAAAGGCCACAGCGCAGGAGCTGAGGAGGTGGCTTGGCAGGCAAGAGTGGTTACCATGCAGAGTAGGCACGTTTGCATTGCTGGGACAAGGCACCTGACCAAAGGTAGCTGACAGGAGTAAAGATTCTGTTTCGGCTTACAGTGTCAAGGAGAAGCTTCACGATGGCAGAGGAAAGCATGGCATGAGCAGAGGCTGGACATCACCTCTGCTACAGCAGGTGGAAAGCAGCAGCAGGAGAGGAAGCTAGACTGTGGTGAGGGGGCGCCGGTTGTAATGCACCTAAGCCCGCCCCCAACAACACACTTCCTCCAGCAAGCCTCCGCCTCCCAGTCTGCCACCAGCTGGGGACCAAGCACTCAAACTACATGAGTCTATGGGGGGCATTTGATTCCAACCACCACACCCTGCAAGCATAATTACCCGAGTTCCAATCCCCAGCACCCATGTCAACATCTGGGTGAGGCGACACACACCAGAGTAATCCCAGTCCTTGAAGGAGCAGAGACTGGAGAATCACTGGGGCTGGCTGGTCAGTCAGTCTGACCACACACAGCAAACTCCATGTCCAGATAGAGACTCAAGTCCCAAGAAAACACTCAGATATGAGACAGAAGAGAGCACCGGGCACTCTCCTCTGGTCTCTGCATGTGCACCCCCTGCACAGAGTGTGCATGTGTACACATGCGTGTGCATACCCTGCACACACCCCACACCTACACACATGCCCAAAACCGAATATCTAAAACACCACCACGGTGTCAAAAGGCAGAACAAAAGAGAAACATTTCAAAAATATAAACATATTATTGGCCTGTTCTTAGGTTTTCCTGTCCGTGTTGAAATGTGCTTGGGCAAGCCTGACACCGCAACAAATCTGCTTATGCCACAAAGTTGGGGCTGTTTGGAAACAGGTCCCTGTGAACACAGCTCACAAACAGTCAGCTATTTAGAGAAATGCACGCGTGGGACAGGCGACAGGCACGCGGGACACGTTAGCTGTGCCTGACGGGTTCCAGATGACGTGATGATCATGCCGATGACGCTGACGAGGGCTGGCCCGGCCAGCACAGGCTGGGGGAGGCCCTCTGAGCTCTGCTCTTCTGGGTCGGGTCACAAACACGGGGCGGCGCTTCTGGTTGGTAAACTGAGGGCTGGCATCCTGGGATGTTTGAAAAGCAGGGGTCTATCGTGACTAAGTCCACGCAGCAGCAGCGATTTTCTTCATGCACTTCCAGTGTCCCCCCCCATCCCCCAGCACTTTAGCAAATACGAGGTCTCCTGCCCGCATGGTCTTCTGACGCTTGCCAGGGTCATCTGATGGCCTGAAGAAGTAATTTAGTAAATTAGCAGTCCTGGAATAGCCTAACACATTTTGAGTTTTAGCATATCCGCCCCACATCCCCCCGGATACAGGTCTGAGGAGTTTAGTTAGTGAGCGGGGTTCATGAGAGAGGTGGGGTCTATTCTGGTGTGTCTGCCTTGAAGTCAGCGACAACGGTGAACTCAGTCAGAACAGGGCATGTCTCACTTACAGCCTTTTCCCTCTTGGACTAACTAAATCAAAGTCGCAGTGCTTGTGAGTCCTTGAAACCCTCTCTAAGCAGGCTAGTGTCCTTGGAAGTCAGGGACATTTTGTTTATTCAAAGTGCCTCACGTCCAGTCCTCCTCTTCATGTCCAGCATTTTACTGGGTTTTTCTTGTGTGTGTGCGTGTACGTGTTTGTATAGTTGTGTGTGGGTGCACGTGCATGCATGTATGCATGTGCACAAGCACGGGAGGCCAGATATCAACATTTGGTATCTTCCTCAGTCACTCTCCACTTTATTCTTTGAGACAGCGTCTCCCGCTGAACCTGGAGCTCACCAATTCAGCTAGAGTCTTCGCTAACCAGTGAGCCCCAGGGGTCCTCCTGCTACCTCCTGCCCAGCGCTGGATCACAGGCACATGCCACCCCGTCATGGCGTTTTTACATGGGTGCTGGGGATCTGAACTCAGATCCTCGTGCTTGTTTGGCAAGCACTTTGCTCACAGAGCCATCTCCCCAGCCCCTCACAGTTTTTCATTATCAAGGGTGTGTCACTTTCGTTGACAAGGAGACTTGCTCGGGCCATGCAATTAGTTGCCCTTACTATAGCCCTGTGGTGGTGCTTCAGCCAGATGCCCCACCCGTGGGCAATACCCTCTTAAACTGACTCAGAGGCCAGTGAGAGGAAGGGGGTTTTCTGCATTACTCTGTGTCAGCGAAGTGAGGAATTCGTGGAGATGATCTTGGGACATTGGGGCAGATGGCATTTTGTTGTGTGTGGTCTATAGGAGAAGAGTATCATCAGTGTACCGTTTGATGCTTCCCTTTCAGACCTGCCAAAATCACTAACAAGGTAATTCCGGCTTGTCTGCCTTCCGCCAATTATGTGGTTGCTGACCGGACGTTATGTTACATCACGGGCTGGGGAGAAACCAAAGGTAAGATGAACTCCAGGGTCGATAGCATGAAGTGGCTTTGAACTACTGCCTATGTGCCCAAGAATGAACATTTCAGAGACAGCTGTACAAGTTCCTACACGTGAATGGCCCAGCCCGCTCCTGATTTTGTATGGGCACCTGTCTGCACCTCCCCAATCGGTCCTTGAGAGATGTCAGCAAGAGGAAAGGGACTGTTTTGAATCTATTAACTTACAGTTGCAATATGAGTTTTGCTTCCTCAAGTGAGAGGGATTTGACACAGCCCATAAATTGGGCCTGCTTTTAATGTGGCTACCATTTTGAGTTCTCAAATGTGGTTTAAAACTAACAATAATCACAAAAGTTATAGCTAAACGAGTCCTCTTCCCAAATTCCCTGGTTTCTAGTGTGTATGACCGGCTGCTAGGAAGAGACAGAAAGGAGAGAAAGGCCTCAGGGCTCCATCACTGGCATCACCGTCACCATGACAACCATCAGCACCAGCACCATAACAAACAGCACTCCACCAAGGTGTAGTTACACCCAGTCCTATCTGCCCTCAGAGCCATTTACTCTTCTCCTGTTCCACCCACACTCATAGCCACATATTTCTTTTTAAAATATATTTTATTTATTTATTTGAGAGAAAGGAAGAGACAGAGAGAAAGAGAGAGAGAAAAAAAAAATGGGCACGTCAGGGCCTTCAGCCACTGCAAATGAACTCCAGACACATGTGCCCCCATGTGCATCTGGCTTACGTGAGTCTTGAGGAATTGAAATGGGCTCCTTTGGCTTGCGGGCAAACGCCTTAACTACTAAGCCATCTCTCCAGCCCATATCCACATATTTCTTCACTGAACTCTGTCCCTCCTGATCCTATCATACATCAAGTGAGAAAATGAATAAGAGTATTAGGTGGGCTGGGAGGAATCACAGAACATAACTCAGGCCTGCTTGCCAATTTTCTCCACATCAATAATGTTACCAAGTCAGTGTTCTTAGCTTCTTAGATTAAAATTCTCCTGCTTGCCCTGGACCCCAAACTTCCCTTGCTTTCCATATTCCAAATGCAAATGTGCCCAGAGTTGAGTTGCGTGTTGAGGACGAGAGGCTCGTCCGGGTCGGCCCCTCCTGAGCCCGCCCTCCTGTAGGAACCTGGTCGCTCCTTGCAACATCGCCAGGTCGGCCCAGAGGTCACGTGGAGTTCTCTGGACCCCCAGAAATGCCTTCTCTCCTCCGGCCACCAGATGGCAGCACAGCCGCACAAACTTCACCCGGGGTGGATTTCTTGCTGGTGTTGGCATGCCCCTAGGGCCCAGGAAGCAGGAATATACTCACTTTCAGCAGAGTGTTTTGAAAGGTGCCCTGACCCCACTCCTCCACTCATTTCTGGCACTGCACCCCACTTTGAGAGCCAGCACCACTTTAGACAAGTCTCTTCCAGCTTAGGCCATCTTTAGAGCATCGAGGGCAAGTTTTCTGAAACCAAGATAATCACTGGCTAGTGTGTGTGTGTGGCGGGGGGGGGCTGGGGGGACACGGGAAGAGATATTACACTGTTTCTTGGCTAACAAAACAAAGATGTGTGATAAGACTCTGGAGAGCACTGGGCTTGCGAAAGTGAAAAACTGGATTATCTGTGACAATATTAAGACATCCCCAGCGTGTCTAGGAAAACAGTATTTCCTTTGCCTCCTCTGTGAATGCTCTCTCTCAGTCTGGCAAAGAAAACAAAGGAATCAACAATACAAGCGCTTAGGAGAATGAAGTTCCCTCTCCGTAACGGTCAGAGAAAAGTAATTTAGAAAATGAACCAAGACAATTTCCACCAAGTATGTTCTCTAATAGTTTATGATATTTTAATAACATTCTAGTGAGAAGTCTCCTAAGAGTGGGGTGCAGGGAAGTTTCTCTAGCACATTTCACACTGTCATACCTGCTTAGGAAATAACCGGACAGTGTTACAGGGGGCCTTAAGCATGTCTGTATAGTTTCTGAGAACTTAGACTTGGGGAAATATGGATGAAAATAAACCGTGAGTGGAGATGTGAAACAGTGGGAGCAAAAGCATGCGAGGAAGTGTGGAGACAGTGGCTGCACAGACCCAAGTTCAAGGTGAACGGTTTGACCTTGTGGAGCCTCTGTTTCCTCAACCGCACGCGGGAATGACGCAAGCGCTCACTTCCTGTGCGTAGCGTGGGGATTACATGAGACAGACAATGTTATGAGCTTGTTCCCAGAACGCATGGATGACAGCTAATCTTTGTGCTTTATTGCCACCATCTGCACACAGCATTTACTATTTTAACGACCGAGGGGCACTTAGTTCATTCAAAATGTTGTGTAACCGTGGACGTGTTTCCAGAACACTCTCCTCACCCCGAAAGGGAAACCAGTGTCCGTTAAGCAATCACTCCTCACTGAAATGCAACCAAGAGTATAGCATTATAAACAACCCCTTCCACTAGAGCAGCAAGTGAGAGATACAGGCCTTGACGTTGCGCAATATTACACAGGTAGTAAATGAAGCACGAATGACTCTAAGAGAATATATAAGAATAGCAAGAACTACTTTTCAAACTTTATTAAACATTATTTACTGAGGCTGGACAGATGGCTTAGCGGTTAAGGCACTTGCCTGAGAAGCCTAAGGAGCCAGGTTCCTTTCCCTAGTACCCAAGTAAATCAGAAGCACAAGGTGGCACATGCATTTGGAGTTCACTTGCAGTGGCTAGAGGCCCTGGCAAGCCCATTCTCTCTACCTGCCTCTCCCAAATAAATAAATGAATAAAATATATTTTTTAAATTCCTTGTTTAGGGGCTAGGGCTATAGGTCAGTGGGTAAAGTGCTTGTCTCATGAGCATGAGGACCTGAGTTCGATCCCCAGAAAAGCTGGTTCTGGTGGTAAACACTTATAATCTCAGCACTGGGCAGGGGAGAGGTGGAGACAGGCGGCCCTCTGGTGCTCACTAGCTGGCCAGTCTTGCCTAAGTGGCAAGCTACAGGCCAGTGAGAAACCCTGTTCCTGAGGGATGACACTCAAGGCTATCCTCTGGCCTCTACATGCATGCACACTCATGTGTACCTACACACACACACACACGCACATACACACACACACACAACACGCACACACACACACGTATGAAAACTCTTCATAGGGTTGGGGAGATAGCTAAGTGATTAAAGGTGCTTGCTTGCAAAGCCCACTGGTCCTGGATCAGTTCCCCAGTACCCATGTAAAACTTGTATGCACAAAGGGGCGCATGCATCTCGAGTTTGTTTGCAGTAGCAAGAGGCCCTGGTGCTCCCACTCTTTCTGCCTCTTTCTCAAATCAGTCAATCAATAAATAAATTTAAAAAATTAAGCCCATCTTCCTACTTTTGTATTTTTATTAATTTATTTATTAGAGTAAGAAAGAAAGAGGAAGAGAGAGAGAGAGAACATCAGGGCTTATAGCCACTGCAAACAAACTCGACGCATGTGCCACCATGTGCATCTGACTTTACATGGTTTTGGGAAATCAAACCTGGGTCCTTAGGCTTCTCAGGCAAGCACCTTAACCACTAAACCATCTCTCAAGCCCTAATTATTTTTTTATAGTTTTAAAAGAAAAATAAAGTGTGAACAGACGAAAGCCCCAAACACCACAAAGAGGTCTGGAGTGTTGTATGCAGGTCCTGAGAGCATTAAGTCTTGTATAATGTTTACACTTTCCAGGGTCAGGAAGTCGTTAGGGGTGCCTCTTTGTATCATCCAATCACAGGGACAAGCAAACTCTCACTTCACCTCACGGCTGCTGTGTTGTTCTGGAAGCTTCCTGGTGAGCACAGTGGCTCACTGAACCATGCATTTACCTTTCCACACAGGGACCTATGGCGCCGGCCAACTCAAGGAGGCCCAGCTGCCGGTGATCGAGAACAAGGTGTGCAACCGCTACGAGTACCTCAACGGCAGAGTCAGATCCACAGAGCTCTGTGCTGGGCACCTGGCCGGGGGCGTTGACAGCTGCCAGGTAAGAAGGGCCTTAGAGACCGAGGTGGTTTGGGGCTGTCCATCTCTGTCCCTTGGGCATTTCAGTCACTTACAGGGATGAAGTCGAGGGAGGGTCTGACCACCCAGGCCCTAGCCACAGTCGTGATGGGAACCCCTGGTCCCACCCTGAGTGCTGGGGCAGGCAGCCCAGCGGCTTTCTCCAGCCTTCGGTTGCCCTCAGCAGTCAGAGACACCACTCTGGTCTGTACCACCAGACAGGGACAAGGCAGAGACCTTCCTAGTACGGAAGGGGACCAAGGGCCCTGGGTGGGAACCAACTACCCCTCCTGACCAATGTGCTCAGACAGAGAGAACCCTGGGCCAAGAGTATTCACAGAGATCGTTTCCCCTGGGGAGAATGGAACTTGACCTTTGGCTGGGTATCCTCGACTAAGTACTTGACCTTGACCACAATAGCTGCTCAAACGAGGTGCTGTGAACAAGTATCTTTCTGGGGAAACACACAAGATGGTGTGTGTGGGGGGGGGGTGGCTAACATCCCATAATACAAAGGTGCAGCTCCGTCCCCTGTGGACTTTTCCCTCCTTCATGTAGGGTGACAGTGGAGGACCTCTGGTTTGCTTCGAGAAGGACAAGTACATTCTACAAGGGGTCACTTCTTGGGGTCTTGGCTGTGCTCGTCCTAATAAGCCTGGTGTCTACGTTCGTGTCTCGAGATTTGTTTCTTGGATTGAAGAAATCATGAGAAATAATTAATCAGATGGGAGACAAACCTACAAGCTAGAACATGGGGAGGGGTTTTAGAATGCTTGGAAGTAATTGACAGTAATCAAACTTAGACATTGTACGGAGCTACATACGTCTCCTGCCAACCCTCAGCCTTTTTTGTATTATGTGGATAAACTTGTCCTGACTGTGGACTGCTGGATTTTTGTGACAAGGCGACACTACTGTGACATTTGTGGAAAATAAACTCTGCACTTTGATTTGAGTTCATTTGGATGGGGAGGGAGGTCTGCAATGTTTCCACGTCCCTCTTTCACCCTACCAACGTGACAAGGACAGACTGAAGGGACTTAAGTCTGTTTTCATAAGGACCAGCTACCCCCAAGACGAAGCCTGTGGTAAGATCACCGGGCAGAGGGCTGGGAAGTCTTCTCTGAAAGTCACTGGTGCACTGCCCCGTCAGCCAGAGGCAGCCCTCCAGTGTCTGTCTTTCTGGCTCTGACACAAATGTTTTCAAAGTTGCCACAAGTGTGGGAAGTCAGGGGAACAAGTTCTATTCTTGGGAATGAAATCTGTTCCTAACAACTCGGCTTTTAGCCCAGCTCTGCTGCGGTGGTGGGCAGCAGGGCTTATACCGTGGTGTGGACTGGGCAGTGGGACTGTCGTGCAAGACCAGCAAGGAGTCTGAGTGTTCCTCAGACAGGGATGGTTCCAGGAACTCTGCCGCAAGCAGACCGTACTAAACCAGCGTTACTCCACTGTGAGTTGTCTGCCTGGCTTGGACCAGTACACAGTTATGCAGGAAGAGGGTTTTACTGTGACACATGTTCAGAGGGTGTTTTTTTTTATTTAAAAATGTTTTTACTGTTATGAACACAAATATCAACTCGAATTACAATCCAAAGGTGACAGTATGAAAGGGTAATAACCATCTTACAGCAAAGAAGTGTAAAAGAAAGCAACACACGGATGTGTATGTCTACAGAGCAAAGACGGTGTGAAGTCCTCAAGAAGCCATACTGACGTCACTGACAAAGAGGACATTCATTTGAAGTTCCGATGCGCTTTAGGGATTAGAAATTTAGTTTTCAACCAGCACATATATCCTATATGCTGTCAGACACACCACACACATGTGTTCTCTATGTACAAATTTTCTTCCTTGTTGGTAAGGCTTCCTTTTGGTGCCAATCTTGCCTGTCTTCACAAAGGTTTTGTCTTAAAAAAACTCTTCTAAGATACATGCTAAATCTGAAACTACAACACGCAAAGTAGAACACTGTTTGTGTTTATTAAGTCCCATATTTCAAAAGTCTTGATAAAAAAAAAGGCCAAGTCTCTTACTGGCTGTCTTCCAAGTCACTTATCAAGCTGCTGCTATTTCTTTTTGACCAGAGAGAATTGACTTTCCCCTTCAAGAAAAAGGTAAGCCTTCCCCCGAGACACATCAAACACGCTCGGCCTGAATGAGAAGTGTCCACCTTGTTTTCCCTGACCACAGGTACCATTGGAGTTAAACTCACAAACAGCATAAATATCCCTTGACTTTTAACTTCCTAAAACTCAGGAAACTGTAATCCTTGGGTTTTGTTTGGTAAAGAAAGAAATCTGTGGCTTCAGGTGTCCAACAAAGGAAGACCCAAAGTATGCCGAAGTATTGTCAGAAGTAACCAATGCCCATAACCCTAAATGTTGCAGGGCTGGGGAGTGGTGGGTGACGCGGGGACAGGACATGTCCACACAGTGAAGACATGTACCCAGAACCCAGAAGCAGAAAAAGCCACACCCCCAAACCTTCAGTCTTACAGACTCTCCCACACACGTAGCTCACTGCTCCATCCCCTGACAAGGTTTGCTGAACATGTGTCCAGGCTTCCGTCTTGGATCTTCCTTGGATCTAGCACATCCTGTTTCCAGGCTGGGGCTGTCCTCAGATCTGGGCTGGAGCTCTCTTGTTTTTAACTCTTTAATCACTGAGAGACACTTCTCACAAGAGAAAGCCCAGGCAGAGAGGTAGACCCAGAGGCTCTTTGCTAAGCCAGTCACTCATGATGTATGTTCCCAGAAACTTGGGTAGCATGATAAATCTTACTCCTCCTGTCATATAAAATACTGTTTAAAGACTGTGGGAAGGGCGCCTCCTAGAGGAGCAAAGCGCCTATTGCAGGCATAACCACAGGCTCACTTCCGTGGGAGGGCAGGTGGGGGCTCAGACGTGAGAGCTGGAAACCTGGATTTTCTTTTTCCTGCCACACTGATGAGACTGCGAGCTGACAAGACAAAGGAAAACAGATGACGTCCTCATGACAGACTACACAATGATTTAGAGAAGGTGTCCTGGGTGGTATTTAACTAGCCTTTTTTGATCAAATGCACACATGCATACTGTCTCCCAGCATCCCAACTCAAAGGCAATGAAATAAATGTTTCCTGGGTCACTTTCCATCTTCTTTCAGAACCTACCCAGGGGTTCACTGGCACTACAGCACGCACATTACTTATAAATAGCTACTACATAACGCATGGCTTGGTGTGACTAGGAGACAGCAGAAATGCTTTAAAAATCCTTCTCAGTCGGGCATGGTGGCACACACCTTTAATCCCAGCACTTGGGAGGCAGAGGTGGGAGGATCACTGTGAGTTCGAGGCCACCCTGAGACGACACAGTGAATTCTAGGTCCGCCTGGGCTAGAGTGAGACCCTACCTTGAAAAATAAAGAGTCCTTCACAGTTTTAGAGGGGAATGGGATAATAGGCTTTGGTAACTTGGTGCTAAGTAGTTTTGTTCAAGAGTAAATAATAGTGGATTACAATTACTGGGCTTCATTTGTAGAATGGTCAGTCATCATTCTGTTATATTATTTTCCAAGAGTGGGAACTTGATAGAATTAACTTACCGTGTGTGTGTGTGTGTGTGTGTGTGTGTGCATGTTTTGAGGTAGGGTCTCACTCTAGCCCAGGCTGACCTGGAATTCACTATGTAGTCTCAAGGCGGCCTCAAACTCACAGGGATCCTCCTACCTCTGCCTCTGGAGTGCTGGGATTATGGGGTGCAACGCCATGCCCGGCAACTTACCATCTTTATTATTAAAAAAATTATAAACACTAAGAAGTTAGAATTTGTGTCTACTTTAAAATTTTGTTGATGTATGTGGAGATGTTTACATACATATTTCTGGTTATTACTCACTGGAATGTCCATCTTTTCATCAGTACACTCAGGCAGAACGTCTCTATAATATCCCAACTCAAAAGTAACTGGATATCATTTTTTTTTCTGTGTGTCCTTTAGATCTTTCTGTCCCCCAAAGACCAATTTATATCTCTCCTCGTAGTTTAACCTAACTTCAATATGTTCAGTATGTTGAGATAGAGTCTCATGTAGCCCAGGCTGGCCTGGAACTCATGAAGCTGAGCCTGGCCTTATATTGCAGATCCTCTTGCCTCCACCTCCTCATGCTGAGATTACAGGTGTGAGCCACCATGCCAAGTTTATGTGGTGCTGGGGGTTGAACCCAGGGCTTCATGCATGCTAGGCAAGTACTTTACCAATTGAGCCACATCCCTGGCACCCTAACTTTAATATGAATGGGGCTAAAATATGACAGGGATGAAAATATGGCTCAGTGGCTAAAGGTGCTTGCTTGAAAAACTGGACAGCCTGGGTTCAATGACCCAGTACCACATAAGCCAGATGCATAATGTGGCACAGGCATCTGGAGTTTATTTGAAGTGACAAGAGGCCCTGGCATGCCTAATACACACACACACACACCATACACATTCTCTCTCTCTGCTTGCAAATAAATAAATATAACTATTAAAAATATAAATGAGGGCTGGAGAGATGGCTTGGCAGTTAAGGGGCTTCCTGCAAAGCCAAAGGACGCAGGTATGATTCCCCAGGACCCACATAAGCCAGGTGTACAAGGTGGCACATGTGTCTAGAGTTCATTTGCAGGGCTGGAAGCCCTGGCATGCCCATTCTTTCTCTCAATCTGTTTCTTTCTCGTTCTCAAATAAATAAATAAATAATTTAAAAACATGAATGAGGGCCTGGGGAGATGGCTTAGCAGTTAAGGCACTTGCCTGAAAGGCCAAAGGCCTAGGTTTGATTCCCCAGGACACACGTAAGCCAGATGCACAAGGTGGCGCATGCGTCTGGAGTTCATTTGCAGAGCCTGGAGGCCGTAGTGCACCTATTCTCTCTCTGTCTCTCTCTGTCTCTCTCTCTCTCTCTCTTGCTCTGCTTCTTTCTCTCTCTCTCAAAAATAAATAAATAAGAGGTAGGAGGATCACCTTGAGTTCGTGGCCACCCTGAGACTACATAGTGAATTCCAGGTCAGCCTGGACTAGAATGAAACCCTACCTCAGAAAAAAAAAATCTCATTCAAAAATAAATAAATAAATAAAATTTGGTAGACTTTACAAAAAATATGAATGAGTTGGTTAGAAGAATCCTGCTCTCAAATGACTTCCTCTTACCCTCTACCCCTATAGGTTAGAAAAATCTGGCCCCTGACTGGTCTGGGGGTCAGGCACAAGGGTTTCACAAAGTTCATGACACAGGCAGCTGACAGTGGATGGGCCACAGGGAAGAATGCAGGTGCCCTGTGCTATGGACACTGGGGGCTGGGAGCCCCAAGGGCACACTCATACCTCCATCACCACCGACTCCCTCCCTTCTCACTTTTGACCTCTAACCCTGACCTGAGTGAGGCCCACACAATCCCTTACTGAGAGGATGTCTTTTTTGTTTGTTTGTTTGTTTGTTTGTTTGTGTTTTCGAGGTAGGGTCTCACTCTAGCTCAGGCTGACCTGGAATTCACTATGTAGTCTCAGGGTGGCCTCGAACTCACAGTGATCCTCCTACCCCTGCCTCCCGAGTGCTGGGATTAAAGGCGTGCGCCACCACGCCCAATTTATAGGATGTCTTATTTTAAGAGAATCCCCTTTCCTTCCTTACTGTTTCCCTTGCTTCATTTAACTGGCGGAGCCTCCTCTTTTCTTTGATCATGGCTGTGCTTGGTATAACAGCACTGGGTAATCCCCAGCATCCTAACCTGGACCCTGGACCCTGGACCCTGATATTAGCCAAGTGGTTCTCTGCAGTCAGACAACCCGAGGCATTTCATCTCTCTGGATGGAGCAAGACCTGACCTATCAGGCCGGAGGCTTAAGAGGACGTCAGACATTTCTATGATCAACAGTGAGAGGTTTCTCTCCCTGCCACCCTGAAGCTCAGGTAGCTGTGTTCTAGGGTGTAGGAAGGTAGAGCTTTACATTGGAGAAAACCCATTGCCTACCACTTTCCTTCGAAACAAGAACAGGACAGGAATATGAATACATATATCTCTTCATATATTTACATATATATAGACACCCGACCATGCGATCTAATTGACGGTGATCAAACAGTACAGAAGAGGGGAGGGCGGCCCTCCCCACCCCCATCCTTCCCCAGAAGGAATATATTGTTTCACAACTCTTGCCGTTAATCCTCATAGTCCCATTTTCTATCTTCTTATTATGAAAAAAAATTTCAAAGAAAATAGTAAAAAATTTGTACATGTGACTTTTTTTTGGATTTTTTTTTTTTTGAGGTAAGGTTTTGCTCTAGCCTAGGCTGACCTGAATCTCACTCTGTTGTCCCAGGCTGGCCTTGAACTCACAGTGGGATATCCTCTTCCCTCTGCCTTCTGAGTGCTGAGATTATAGGTGTGTGCCACTACACCCAGCTTGTACATGTGAGTTTTTAGTAATATAGCTCCTCAAGTTTGGACATTGGTATTAATCAACATGTAATCAGAACATGATTTAGATGCCCTCCAAAGCTCAATATCTACCTATCTATCGATCTGTCTATCATTCTCTATCATCCTTATCTATCACTTAGCATTTCCTGTCATTTGTCATATATTCATCTATCATCCATCATTATCTTTCATCCGTCATATGGTCCCATATAGCTACAGAGAGGAATGATTGTTGTCTTGTTGAAGGTAGCTTTTATTATTATTTTCAAAAAAGTCAAAATTTATATATTTGAGAAAGAAAGTAAATAAAGACATGCCAGGGCCTCTTGCTGCTGCAAATGAACTCTTGATGTATGCACTACTGTCTGGCTTTATGTGGGTACTGAGGAATCACACCCAGACTGGCATGCTTTGAAAGCAAGTGCCTTTAACTGCTGAGCCATCTCTCCAGCCCGGTCGTCTTATTTTTAAGAGAATACCACAACATGTTGTTCATGTTTTACTTTGTAAGGAACCGTGGGTAATGTCCCAGGTCACTCCACATACAGAATCCTCTTTTCGTTTCTGTAGTAATCAATATTCTGAATATATTACCATCTTTCCATCAGCTCCTTATAATGAACATTTAGGTCACATCACCCTGTTACACCCTCGGCCCCCATTTCAGAGCAGCTCTGAGTCTCAGCACCTTACTTGGAAATGTTTCTCAAGTGCTCTCCAAAAATAGCCCATATTATTTTTATAGCTTTGGTTTTTTTTTATATTAACCTTTAAAATCTACTTTGAGAAATTTTACTTAGGATATTAAATGGAAGCTTAATATTTTCCCCCTTACAGATAATCAGTTTTCCCAGTATTTTCTCACTGTCCTCCCAGCAGGGTTTAAAAGGCTGTGTTTCCTTAGGATGTGTTGAGCTTCGTACAATACCTGCCAAGTTTTTCCACATCCTCCACTGTCTCTGGCAAGGCAATACCCTTGGTTTCAGGCAAAAGCATCACGAAGCCACCACAGATCGAGGCCAGGATACCTATTGAATGGGGGACAGGTATATGGGGAGAGCTGTTACTGCTTAGGAACACACACGCTCCCTGATCTGTGCACGCCGACTTCACTAACGACACTCTTCTGTGCCCCCTAATCAGCTCCTCCGGGCCCTCCTCACCTCCCCAGCTCCCCGGCTCCCTCAGCCCCGCTCGGTTCGGCTCCTGCCTGCGTCTGTGTATTCGCTCATTGCACACCGATGGTCATGTGCCACACCATGACAGGGAAATGTTACAAGTGAATCTCCAGGTGATTTCACAGTCGTGGGAACAGCATAGAGTGGGATGCAGAGAGAGTAAGATTTACATGACATCACTAGGTAATACCAACTTACACGGGTCATGACATATGACCAGGTGTTGTGTGGGGCATGACCGTGTCTGCGGAGTGCGTGCCACCTGCCAAGCAGTCCACACCTCCCTTGCTGTCCACAGGGAGATCAGAGCCAGCAGACAAGAGTCCTCTCTACCTCTGTTTCCTAACACTGTAACTCAGTCCCATTCTATGTTCTAAGGCTCGTTCTTGCTTCTGTCCAAGGACATAAGCCTCACTCAGCTGTCTTTGGGAGCGCCTTACTGCGTCTTAACCCACTCTCCCCGATGTCTTCGGTCTATTGACAGAAGCATTCAGACATGCTGACTCGCCATTAGCTGTCTGTTAACCACTCATCACCCCCACGCCCTTTTTTGTTGTTGTTTTTTTCGAGGTAGAGTCTCACTTTAGCTCAGGCTGACCTGGAATTCATGATGTAGTCTCAGGGTGGCCTTGAACTCCCGGTGGTCCTCCTACCTCCTCTGCCTCCCCGAGTGCTGGGATCAAAGGCGTGTGCCACCATGCCTGGCCCCCTCTCTTGCTCACATCCCCTTTTTGTTCTTTACAGCCAAAATTCTGGGAGGTGCTTCCCCTCCTGTTTTCTTCACTTCTGCGTAACCTAGTGATGACCCAGGAAATGTTTAACAACTAATGCGTGCAAATCAAAACCTGACTTGTATCTCTGTCCATGTCTGTGGTGTGAACATGCCACCTACATGACCTCACCCCACACTGCACTGGAAGGAGATGCTCAGAAGCCTTCTGTTCCATGGGATTTCGATCGCAGGTCTGATCTCCAGAACACTCGTGACAGAAATCAACTAGGAACTGATGAATTCTGAGTACTTATTAACTCTGCCTTTAACATATTTCATACACATGAGTTTTTTTGTTTGTTTGTTTTTTGAGGGAGGGTCTCACTCTAGCTCAGGCTGACCTGGCATTCACTATGTAGTCTCAGGGTGGCCTTGAACTCACTGTGATCCTCCTACCTCTGCCTCGCAAGTGCTGGGAATAAGGGCGTGGAGAACGCCCGGCTATGAATTCTTAATGACTGGCTGTGTTCAACTGGCTCACAAAATTCTTGGAAGTATCACAGCTGGCCCTGCTTTAGCGCATTGACTCCTGTCACACTCTCACCATGCCCCACGTCACGCTTGTCCACTCCGGTTCTGACCCAGGTCCTCCCTGGCTCCGCTCCTGCTGGGTCACTGACCGGCTCCATCAGCAGCGCAGTGACTGACACATCCCGATCACATTCCTACCTCCCTCGCTTGGCTCCCCTCCTCTCTCCTCACTTTCCCCTAACTCTTTCTTTTTTAAAAAATATTTATTTAGTTATTTATTTATTAGAGAGAGAGAGAGAGAATGGGCACACCAGGGCCTGTAGCCATTGCAAACAGACTCCAGATGCATGCGCCACCATATGCATCTGGTTTACGTGGGACCTGGAGAATTGAACCTGGGTCCTTAGGCTTCGCAGGCAAGTGCCTTAACCGCTAAGCCATCTCCCCAGCCCCTTCCCCCACTTGTGTCTCACTTTCCTGCCAGCAGCTCCAGTCTTCCCGGCAACCTGCGTTCAGAGGTCATGGGTATCCAGACCACATTCGCCCCCTGGGCTCAGAACATGAAGAGCCTCATGCTGCCCACACTTCCTGCAGGCCCACGGCCCCGCCTGTCCTTCACCAGGGGCTCCCCATGCAGGCCTGAGGCTCCCCCCATCTCGCAGCTCCACTGGCTCTGTCACCTGTCCTTCCTGCTCATCTGACTTGTAACGTGTTCCCCAAATGTGACACCGCCTTCCCACTGTCTGAAACACAGACCACACCTCTCACATGGGGAATTTCTTCTCGTCTTCTGACCTCAATCTTGACCTAATGTCCTTCCTCCCTACTTTCTCCTCTTGGTTCCAGGGGGCTCAGTGTCCCCGGGACGGGCCATTTTCAAGATCTCAGCATTTACCGCACTCCACGGTCGCTGGACTTGTAGGAGTTTGGCTCCCTCCTCGGCCCACTCTGGAGGGGAGGGGGCCGCCTCGGCTCCTGACCAACATGTGCCTCACTACAAGCAGGGCTGCACACTCCAATGGCAAGGCCACTCTGCCTCCTACAGTGTCCTTGTTGGACAGTGGCACTCTCTTTGACTTTTTGTTAATCAAATCCCAATAAATAACCTGAAATGGGCCTTGTGTTTGGCTCACTGGTGTCACCTGATTACAACTTGATTTTCTAGCCCAAGCACCAAACATGAGCTTGGCACATGTATTCTCGTGGACTCAACTTGTTCACTCAAAGCTTAACTGCTAAACAACTAAAGAAAAACTTTTTCTACCAAGAATTAGGAGGTGGAGGTAGAGGCAAGAAAAGGACGGACCTGGGCTGGAGAGATGGCTTAGCAATTAAGGTGCTTGCTGGCAAAGCCAAAGGACCCAGGTTGGCGTCCCCAGTACCCACATAAGCTATGCACATGGTGGCGCATGCGTCTGGAGTTCATTTGAAGTGACTAGTGACCCTGGCACACCCATTCTCATTCTCTCTCTCTCTCTCTTTCAATAATTTTTTTTTTAAAAAAGAAAGAAAGAAATGCTTAAAAAGATGTTCTGTGTCCTTCACACCGAGGAAGGCAAGTGGCGGGGAGCCCAGGTGGGACAGTGACCTGCACTAAAGAGGCATTACACTGATGCGCTTAAGGCCCCTCCTGAGACCAGGATTCTCCCGCTTCATGAATTCCTTGAGGCTCAGAGGTGGGAACTCAACAAATGTGGAAGAGCTTAGAGGATGCATGGGAGAAATTTTGTGCCCCTCATTGTTTTAGCATAGCATTTGTGATAGTTTGAATGTGTGTCCCCCCAATAGACTCAGACGTTTTATATATATATATATATATATATATATATATATATATATATATATATATGTTGAGAGAACGAGAGAGAGAGAGAGAGAGAGAGAGAGAATGGATATGCCAGGGCCTCTAGCCACTGCAAATGAACTCCAGATGCATGTGCTACCTTGCGTATTTGGCTTACGTGGGTTCTGGAGAATTGAACCTGGGTCCTTGGGCTTTGCAGGCAAGTACCTTAACTGCTCAGCCATCTCTACAGCTCTCAGATGTTTTATTAGAGCTTGTCACTTGGGTTTCTGGCTGCCTGGCTGGAAAAGGTGTGTTTGGGGACAGATCTGATTCCAGCCTAAAGGTACACAGAGAGGCCTGAGCTCCGCCTGGGTCCCTGGGGCTGGCTGTGGTTCTCTGCTGTCTGGCTGCTGGTTTTGCGCCTGCCCATGGTGCTGGTGTATGGCTGCTTCTCTCCGCTTGGATGTGTGGAAGGGGGCCGGCTTCTTCTGCCACTGTTGGAACTTTCCCTGGATCTGTAAGCCTGAAATAAATCCTGTTCCTCCCATAAACTGGGTCTGTTTGGAAGTTCATTCCAGCAACACAGAGCTGACTGCATCAGCATTTTTAGCATCAAAGCAAAGTAAGATCTGTTATCAGTATATCTGATATTAAGTATACAATCAGTCTTTAGATTTGCTTTTAAACACCAGCACGAAGATCCGGTTTGGTCCCCTGAGCGGTTTTGTTTCCAATTTCCACCATCATAACAGGTTTTCATGCTGTTTGATTTTCACTCAGAGTCTAGCAAAGAAGGTTAATGGGAGCACTGTTTACCTCCCTAAAATGTAAAGTACCTTCAAACCATTCCCATTTCGGATTTTATTATCCCAAAACTGAAATGGTTTCCATAAGGGATAAGATACATATCATTCATCCAAAATCTAGAAAGCACTTGAGGTTCTGTTAATGCATTAATAGACGAAAGGACTCGAGGCTCGCACGTGACAGGAGTTCTTACCAAAGATGATTAGAGGTAATTCCAGCCACACAGCCGCTAGCCGGAAGAGTAGAAATGGGGCTATGATTCCCCCAAAGTCACACAACCCTGAACAGAGCGAGACCCCAAAGTTCCTGCAGGTTGAAAGACAGTTGCAAATGAAAACTACTCAAATCATTAAGTTCAAACTAATCAAACCATTCAGACATGTTAAATTAATGAAATGGTGGCAATACTCCATTTCAGATTTGGAACGTGCAGTCGCCTTGGGCTTGTGAACCAGATTCCCGCTCTGGGCTGCTTGCAGGGCGGGTTGTGAGGTGTCTCCTGTGTGGTAGAAAGGCATTCCTCCATCAGCAATTAACAACCTGCCACTCTGTGACACTCACATGTCACCTTGGTACCCCGGCCAGGTGTGCCCACAGGAACATTTCCCCAGACAAAGAAGCCAATTTACATAGTGGCAGTTACCCGTCAAAACCAGCTGCTCACAAATGCAAGACAGGAAATGAGATCAGAAGAGAGAGACCATTTCCTTGAAACAGGGATGCCAGTTTCAGATATTTAAAAAATAATATAATGCAGACTTAAAAATATTTTTATATATTTATTTGCAAGCAATGGGAGAGAGAGAGAGAGAGAATGGGCATGCCAGGGCCTCTGGCCACTGCAAATGAACTCCAGATGCATGCACCACTTTGCATCTGGCTTTACATGGGTACTAGGGAATCGAACTTGGGTCGTGAGGTTTTGTTAGGCAAGCATCTTAACTGCTTAGCCATCTCTCCAGCCCCAAATTTTTAAACATAGCATCACAGTCTATCCCACCACCTAAGCATGCATGGTAAGAGGCTGATTCCAAGTTCATTGCCTTTCTACAAAATTACATTACTATATGACAAGGCCAACACAAGAAATACTTCTGTCATGAAATGAGGAATTCCAGGTCAGCCTGGGCTAGAGTGAGACCCTACCTTGAAAAAAACAAAAACCAGCCAAACAAACAAAATAGCAAACAGAAAGCAGCTGTCACCCCAAAGCCCACGGCCATAGCACCCTCATATGTCCCCAAGCTAGAAAACATCTGGCTGCAGAATTATTAGAGAAAAACACAACATGTGTGTCCGAATTACCGTAATGTTGTTGGGTACAATTCTGAATTCACCAAGTAAACAATTTCAAAGGCCATGGTTATCCCCAGTCTTCCCAGGGTAGCCACAGTGGTCCTCAACCACGGTGTCCCTGCAAACACAGAACGTTTGGAAGGGGACAGTTAGGGGGCTGATGGCATTGTCATTTTATAAAGTAACAGAAGGCATCAATTAGTGTCCCCTAGATCTCAATATTTGCTCCTTTTAAGCACAAATGATAGGATCATCTAATATTTTAGGCAAATTTCTATAACCACAAGGATAATAGCTAGTATTCAGTGGGCCTTTTGGGGCAGGGATAGAAATACAATTCAGGAACCATTTGCTGAAATAATGTTCCAGGCAGTTCCGTCCTAGAGAGCCTGAGTCCTCTGGCTTGTGTCTTGAAGGAAGTCTCCGGTTGTGCCCTTGAAAACTTTCACGATCATCAGGCGCCCACGCCCCCACTGTCCTCCTGAGCTGATCTTAGCTTCCAGAAGGAAGGGACAGGCATTCCGAAGGCAGTTGTCACTCATAGTCTTCACCCCGAGTCATGCTGCCTCCCCCAAGAAGTCACCAGGCTCTTCTATGCTGGCTGGTTAGTCTGCTTTAAAATGAACCGCTCTAAGGCCGGCTGCCCTTGCTGTCTGAAGAAACCCTCCTGCCCTCCACAGTCACCATGGGAGGGGAATAACTTTTTCTTTCCTTTCCACATGTACAAGGGCACACAGGCAGGCCAGAGGAAGATGTTCAGTGCCTTCCTCTGTTGCTCTTCCCTCTTATTTTCGTGAGACAGAGTATTTCACTGAATCTAGAGCTCGCTAGGGAGCCCCGGCGATCCTCACCCTCGCCCACCTCAGAGTTGGGGTTACTAGGGCATGCCCGGCTCTTTATGTGGGTTATGGGATTAAGCTTGTGCTTATGCAGCAAGTACTCTTACCAGCTGAGTCACCTCTCAGTAACAGCGTTTTCTTTCTTTTGTTTTAAGGGTAGAAGGAATTAAGGTTTTCATTCTAAAATTTCAAACCTTTAAATTTCTTAAGGATTGTCATCTTTTCCAGCCATGGTGGCACATACCTTTAATCACAGCACTGGGGGGGGGGGGGAGGAAGGGCAGAGGTAGGAGGATCACTGTGAGTTCAAGGCCAGCCTGAGACTACATAGTGAATTCCAGGTCAGCCTGGGCTAGAGCGAGACCCTACCTTAACAACAACAACAAAAGTGTCATTTTTCCTAGAGAACTCAGTGTGAGGACATGAGACTGAATGAATGAGACTACGTGTGTTCATCCAAGCAAAGCTGGGGGTGTTTCATCTCTGGACATGGAGGGTGTACACTCAACACCAGATGGTTCTCTTGTCTTCCAGAATTTGTATACCTTTTTGAATGTATGTTAATCATGCATTATTATTTGGTGGTACTGGGGATTTAACTCAGGCCCTTGTGAATGCCAGGCAAACACTCACCACTGAGCTACATTCCAGTCCTTGGTTTCTGAGATAGGATCAAGGCCATGCTGGTCTTGAACTCATAATCTGAATGCACTTCCACAGCAGGAATAATATTTTTTTAGTAAAAAGTCTGAATGTGATGAAAGAAGGGAAGAAAGCTTAGTAGAGGTATGTGTGCTTTCTCTAGAAGATAGTCAATTAAAAAAAAAAAAAAAGCTGAAGTTAAGTCAATAAAACAGCTGCCAGGAGGGCAAGGAGAAACAGAGATGGCTCAGGAGGCCAGGCCTTTGCTGGGAAGCTCTAGTTCACTATGAGTTCATTGCCAACTGGCTGAGGACAATCCTGCTGTACTTGACGTCTTCCCAGACAGAACACCTGTCACATTCTTGGTTACACCAGGGAGTGAGGAATATCTGAGTAGCTCTCATGCGCGGGGCCGGCATCTGCTCTGGCAAAGAACAGTTGTAAGCAAGTGTTTTATTTATGCTTTGCTTTTTCATGAGGGCAAGAGGGGACTGGGAAGTGCATTCCACCCGTCCTTCAATGAGCAGGTGCTGTTGAGAATGTAAAGTGGGCACTGCCACCCAGATTCCCTGGGTCCAGGCCTGTGGTGCAGTCGCGCCCCCCCCCCCCAACACACACATGCTAAGGACTGACTGCGGCCATGGAAAGGACTTTGCTCTCTGGGTGAGGGGTTCAGGCAGAGGTTTCTTTTGCACTGTGTCAAGATTGCTCTGTGAGTGAGTCCCACAGACAAGTTTACAACCAAGGGTAGAACTGAAAAATAAACTAGATATGTAAATCAAAATAAACTAGCTAGAAACAAAAGCAAACAAAAACCAAGACTTCAAACAAATACATACACAGTCAGAAACATATGATTAATTCAGGTCAAGAAGTAGTCAATTCAATAAAGCCGAAAATGGCATCGGGTTGACACCCTTGTGGGACAAGTGTCCCATCCTTCATGCTGACCTGAGCCTGAAGACTGTCAACTCATTTCCAAGCAATACAGTTCCCTGGGACAGAGATTCTGTTGAACAAAAAGGAGGAGGAGGAGGAAGAAGAGGAGACAGAAGCAGAAGACCCCAGCATACTGCACTATTCATTAAGTGAACTGTGAAAGCCATGCATTAATGGGTATGAATTATGTGTAATTATGTGTGGATATGAAAATCTTCGTCACCCTGGTAATATGCCAAATTGAATTGTGGGTGGCAATAGACATCTTTAGATGGCAGTGTGGCAAGAAACCACACTAAGCGCTGGGGATGTAGCTCTGTTGGTCGAGTGCTTGCTTTTAACAAGCACGAAGTCCTCAGTTCAATCCCCATCACTACATAACTACATAAATTGGGTTCGGTGGCATATGCCTATAATCCCAGAACTTTGGAAGTTGAGGCAGGAAGATCAGAAGTTCAAGGCCAGCCTGGGCTACTTAAGACTCTTACTCTTCTCTCTCTCTCTCCTCTTTCTCTTTCTCAATGATCACTAAAGCTCACATGATCTTCCACACTTCCGTGAGAGCACAGAGAAATGGTGCTCCTCTCGGAGCGGGGCCCCGGTGAATGGGGCGGGGGGGGGGGGTCAGGCTGTCGCAGAGTGTTTGGATTGCGCCTCATGTCTTGAACAAGAGACACAAAATTTAAATTAGCGTTTTCAGTTTCTGCATGTGCTATCTGCTCTGAGTTCTGAAAAACAAGCCAGTTGGGCAAAAAGTCCTAATAAAAGTTTATAAATTAAGATACACAGATCTCTTCTCACTTAGAAGTGAAAGGCGCCTTTCTCACCCCCACAGGAAGACTCATCTGCGCGGGCAGGTCCGCAGCCAGGCTAAGTCAAGGCGCAGTGGCGAGGACACTGGATATGGGTAAAGAAGAGCTCTGCTTTCCAGGCTTCAGCGTTCAAACATTTATTCCCAAAGTAGGGAATCTTAGAATAAGATCTAGACAGAAAGATGATTTCTTTTTTTTTTTTCAGATTTTCATTCCCAAACTGTAAACAGGAGGGAGAGCTGACTAGCCCTTTCTGAGAAGTTTTTCCCACGTGACTTCTCCAAAGGCCTACTAAGAAAATTTAAAAAAAGCCTTTCTAACGCTAATTCCACCCTACCCGGAGTCTGGTGCACTAGCCCTTTAAATTGGAAGGCAGGCTTGCTCAGGGGAGGAGCCTCTCTTCATATCTGGAATTTATTTTAGAGGTTTGAAACTTATTCTGGACATGTGACTAAAAGCATTCAAATTTTCAGAAGGTACAAATAAAATTTGTTCAGGAAAAGAGCACTCATCCTGCTAAGAACCGTTCTTTTTTTTTTTCTTTCAAGGTAAGATCTTGCTTTAGCTAAAGTTGACCAGGAATTCACTATGGAGTCTCAGGGTGGCCTCGAACTTGCGATCCTCCTACCTTTGCCTCCCAAGTGCTGGGGCTCAAGGGGTGTGCCATCATGCCCAGCTGCTAAGGACCATTCTAAAGCTTTGGTCACATATATAATATCTACAAAAATTAAAATCAAATGGACCATTCACAAAAGCTTGGTTTTTGCCTTGTATCTCCCAACGTGTGAGTGTTCCCAACAAAAAACTTGAATCCTACCTTACACAGTGATTCGGACGGTGGCTTGGACACTGCGTTACTTACTTTCTTGTTGCTGTGACCAGATACCTGACAAGAAGCAGCTGAAGGGAGGAAGGGTGATTCTGTCTCTGGGAGTGTAAAGGTACCTAGAAATCATGGTTATTAAACAGCACCGACTCCTTACATGGGAACACAAGGTACTAAAAGCAGGGTGACAAATTAAGTCTGTCATCTTTGCCTTCATTTCCTGTCTGTCTCCTATGCTTCATAATCCGGGATCAGACATCTGCCTAGCTTTGCACGGCAACCACCCAGTAGCAACTGCATAAAACCCAGTGACATCGAGCCAACCTCCACCCCTTCAAAGCTGAAGGCACAGAAGTAAGGATAACTGAGGTTCAGGTTCCATTCTGTCAGATTTTGCACGGTCCTGTCTCAGACCCCTGTCCCCCTGCCACCACTCAAAAGCACCTAAAAGTCTCCAGTCATTGTCCTAAACCTGCAGTCACCTTGGCTTCTAGGGACAACCCTATGATGAGATCATGCCCCAAGTAGGAGCAGTCTTGTCAAGAATGGAATTGTCCCTTTGAGTGATAAAAGACTTCCTCAAAGCCACACTGCAGCCTCAGACCTGAGACCCTCATGGACCAGTCCACCGCCTAAGACTTTTCCCCTTCCCCAGTTCTTCCCTTACTTAAACCTACAGTGCACACCAACACTTTGAAGATGGATTAAAATGCTACTTTCTTTTTAAAAAATATTTTATTTTTATTTATTTGAGAGAGAGAGAGAGAGAGAGAGAGAGAGAGGGAGGCAGATAGAGGCATGCCAGGGCCTCCAAGCCACTGCAAACAAATTCTAGATGCATGTGCCACCTTGTGCATCTGGCTTATGTGGGTCCTGAGGAATCGAATCTGGGTTCTTTGGCTTTGCAGGCAAATGCCTTAACTGCTAAGCCATCTCTCTAGCCCTGAAATGCTGCCTTCTACCTTCCCCAAATGGTCCAAATGGTCCCTTTGATTAGAAACCTTTCCTGCCTTTCACCATTATTTTTTTTTAATTTTGTTTTTATTTTTATTTATTTATTTGAAAGAGACAGACCAAGAGAGAAAGAGGCAGAGAGAGAGAGAGAAAGAGAGAGAGAGAGATCGAGAATGGGCACGCCAGGGCCTCCAGCCACTGCAAACGAACTCCAGATGCAGTGCGCCCCCTTGTGCATCTGGCTAAGGTGGGTCTGGGGAATTGAGCCTCGAACCAGGGTCCCTAGGCTTCACAGGCAAGCGTTTAACCACTAAGCCATCTCTCCAGCCCTCACCATTACTTTTGTTTACCTTCTTCAGGGAGAATGGAGCCAGAGTGGAGTCTCCAAGCCTAGCACTCCGGTTTCTGGAATTGTTCTGTTCTTTGAGAAAATGGCTCGTTTCCACCATTTGGTACACGTCATTCTTCACATTTGCCTCACTGACGGAAGGCAAGCACCCCACCAACTGAGCTGCATCCTGGGCCCCTAGAACTGATCTCATCTTCAATTACCCTGAGGCAGCAGAAAACAGCGCCATCACCCAGGCTGTCTGGTGCAGTTCATCGAGGCAAGTGACCTTCCCTTCATACTCAATCCTTTTAATGTTTTTTTTTTTCTCCAAGTTCCCTGGTAGCTGGCAAATAAATTTAAGAGACGATTACCTTCTGGTAAGAACGCAGTGACCAGGCACGCCACCCCGGCCACTATATTGCTTGCTGCAAAGGGGAGGCGTCGTCCGATGCGCTCAATGCTCACGAGGATCAAGAGAGCGCCCGGCAGCTCCACGACTCCTGAGATGAAGAAGTCTATGTAGAGGTTGCCGCCTACGATTCCCAGGCGCATGACAAGTCCTTGATATACCACAGCACTCGTGAACCTGCAGCAGACGCCAGAGAGACGTGAGTTAGTAGACAGAGCGCGGGGCCGGCCTGGGAGGAAAGGATGGATGCCCAGGGAATTTGATACAAGCTCTGAAAGTCAAACTTACCAAGCAAACATGAGGATGAGAGTGCACTTCCTCATCTGGGGGGTTCTCACGAGATCTAGAAAGGATGGGTTGCTAACTTCCTCATCTGTAATAGTGATCTGCACAGTAGAAGCAGATTTCAGTCACAAAATATAGCAAGAAACGCCTGTGTTGAATAAATCTGTCATTAACTAAATGCAAAGATACACAATGGAATGACCTTCCTGGGTCCTTCATAATTACATCTTAAAACCTGAAAATGAAAGAGTGTGTCCTCTGGCATTTGGATAAGGTCAAATCCACAAGATGTGGTTAACATGGTTGAGCACATTATAGTATAATCCTCATATCTTTGGTTAACTACTTGGAGTAAGAAAAGAAACTGCATTCTAAGTATGAAGAATGATACAGACTAAGATGAATCGGATTTTTTTAAAGACATTAGTTGTTGTAGTTAGTTGTTGCAACAATTTAATGTACTGCCATTCTGAGTTTAGAGATGGGGAAACTGGGGCTAAGAAGACTACATTATACACACAAGTTAATATCCGGGTGGTGGCAGAGCCAGGATCTGGGATTCAGTTGTAGAAATCCAGGGTTTCACCTTACCCTGCTCACTCGTTAACCTGGTACCTCCTCATTCCAAATAAAATAACCTTACACACTCACTCGT
Source organism: Dipus sagitta (assembly GCA_036346955.1). Lineage (NCBI taxonomy): Eukaryota > Metazoa > Chordata > Mammalia > Rodentia > Dipodidae > Dipus > Dipus sagitta. Next base: position 137,220,611 of record CM070778.1, read on the forward strand.
TAACCTGGTACCTCCTCATTCCAAATAAAACAACTGCCTATATATTTTTTAAAAAGGTGTATTCTAAAATAAAGCACATGTATACTTTTGTTAATTGGAGAAAATGAGTGTAAAAGGGCATAAACTAGTGGGATAAATCACATATTTCATTATATATCAAACATTCAAATCATACACCGATGAATAAAGTCACAAGCCAGGGCTGGAGAGATTGCTCAGTGGTTGAAGCATTTTTCTGTGAAGCCTAAGGACCCAGGTTCAATTCTCCAGTACCCACGTAAGCCAGATGTACCAGATGGCACATGTGTCTGGAGTTCTTTTGCAGTAGCTAGAGGCCCTAGAGCATCCATTTGCCCTCTGTCTATCTGCCTCTTTCTCTCTGAAAGAGAAAGAAAGAAAGAAAGAAAGAAAGAAAGAAAGAAAGAAAGAAAGAAAGAAAGAAAGAAAGAGGGAGGGAGGGATGGAGGAGAGAAAAAAATTCACAAGCCCAAGAAATCAAGCATCAAAAGAATTATTTTGTTATTGTCCATATATTGGAATCTGACATGTCTTTGATCTAGAAAAATCAGCTCATCTCTATTTGGTGGACCAATAAGTTGTCATTCAATACAATTCAATGAAATACAATTCAATGAAATTCAATTCAATCCAGCCATTGGCCTACTGAGTACAAGGCACTGTTAAGAGAACAGAAGTACAAAGTTGTATAACCCCACACTGCTTGCAGTCCAGTGGCCTCGCCGTGCCATTCCCTACGGTGCCCACCCCACTACAGCTCCGTGTGCTCATCAGACTGCCCCTCCGCTTCGAGGGTCCTTTGACGCCTTTGGTCCCCAGTCTCAACTCCCCTGAATCTGATCCTCCACGTGCCAAACTGCCACCACACCTCCTGCAGAACTGCTCTCTCTCATTTACCTGCTCATCGTTTTCCTCCCAGGAGCTCTGGAGCTCTGGCAGGGCAAGGATCCGAAAGCATATGGTAGCACTAAGTCAAGTGCTTGGTGTTCAAAAAACTGCTTAACAATGCACTATTGAAGCAAGAAGTCAGGTGCCCCAGGCCTGCTTTTGTTCCCTCAGTGTTACTCTGTGTTTTCATACCTTTTTTTTTTTTGGTTTTTCAAGGTAAGGGTCTCACTCAAGCCCAGGCTGACCTGGAATTCACTATGTACTCTCAGGGTGGCCTCGAACTCACAGCGATCCACCTACCTCTGCCTCCCAAGTGCTGGGATTAAAGGCGTGCGCCATCACGCCCTGCTGTTCTCGTACTTTTATGAAGCAAAAGCACTATGAAAAGCAGAGCCTCTCTTGTCTGTTGACTCAACTCCAGGTCTGGCCCAGGAGGGATGGAAATCTAGACGTGTTTTCTCCAAGCCCTTGGGCCCCAAATTTCTCTACCAGCAGTCACAAGACCTTGACTCAGAGCAAAGCCACGCTGAGATACCTGCCAGCCACTTATTCTGAGCACTAAGGTGAGTGGATCAACCAGAACTGTGGTCTCACACCTGAGTAAGAAGGCAAGGGCGGCTGTTTGTGGAGAGGAGGGTGTGTGCGAGCAAGTCTGAATGTGTCCACGTGTGCGGAGGCCACAGCACAGCCTCGTGTGACATTCCTCCTGATGCCACCCACTGCTCTTTTCTTTTCATTGTTTCTCTTGGGTTTATTTATTTGAGAGCGACAGACAGACAGGGAGAGAAAGAGGCAGATAGAGAGAGAGAGAGAGAGAAAATGGATGGAGGCCTCCAGCCACTGCAAATGAACTCCAGACACGTGCGCCCCTTGTGCATCTGGCTTACGTGGGTCCTGGGGAATCGAGCCTCGAATCGTGGTCCTTAGGCTTCGCAGGCAAGTGCTTAACTGCTAAGCCATCTCTCCAGTACCCCCCTTTTATTTTCTTTTTTAAAGACAGGGTCTCTCATTGGCCTGGAACTTGCCTAATTGTGTTAGACTAGCTGGCCAGCAAGTCCCAGGGATGGGTCCTCTTGTCTCTGCCACCACACACGGGTTCCGGGGTAAGAACTCAGGTCCTCGTGCTTGCGAGGATAACTACCTGACTGAATTAGCTCCCCAGATCTGCGCTTTCTTTTAAGTCGCCTTACTTCTTTCCTTCTGTATCAAGTCACATCCTCTACCTTCCACCCCTGCCACACTTTAGAATTTCTTAAATTGGGGTGTGTCTTACACATACATTGATAAGAAGAAAGCAATGGATCAGTCCAAATGGTACTTTTTCCCTCTCCACTTTGTGATTCAGGTCATGGATCTGTGGTGGAAAGAATGTAAGAGCCGCAGGGTGGGAAGACGTACTGTGAGGCACTGTCTTCCCCACAGGGATGGACTGGTGCATTCGCTGCAGCACAGTGATTCCTGATAACCTCGCTGAGAAGGGCCCTCGGTGGAATGAGGGCAGGGGAGAGGGAACAAAAGAGAATAACCTGAGCCTGGCGTGGTGGCGCACGCCTTTAATCCCAGCACTCAGGAGGCAGAGGTAGGAGGAGCGCTATGAGTTCGAGGCCACCCTGAGACTGACTACATAGTGAATTCCAGGTCAGTCTGGGCTAGAGTGAGACCCTACCTCAAAAAAAAAAAAAAAAAAAAAAGAGAGAGTGAGCAAGAGAGAGAGAGAACCTGGTGGGAATATGACCATTCTTGCTGTATGTTCATGTATTAAAGTTCCCTATAAAAGTCAAAAACAATATTAATATCTTGGAGCCAACGAAGCAGCGGTAGTTTCCATGACAGTTCCTGGAAGATTGCTAATGGATTCCACTAGCCATCACTTCTTTCTGTCTTTCAAGAACAGAATCCATGGAGTTTTAGCTGAGCACACAGCTGCCCAGCTACAGTCTCTTTTTCTGGCCTTTCAGCTATGGTGGGCCCTTTTATTCCCTGCCCTTGTCTGTTCTTCCCTCACCTTCCCTTCCATTATCCTTCTATCCCCTCCCTTCCTTCCCCTTTCCTTCTCTTCCCTTTCCTTCTGAACCTCATTGAGAAGGTGGGCTGTGGAGTCACATGCACAGTCAGGTCCCTCCTCTGGGAATAACTGGCATTTACTGTCTTCCCCTTCCTGAGGCTGAGAGAAAGATGCTTCAGTCATGGCTGATGATGGAGCAACAAGAAAAAAGGGGGCGGGATCCTGGGGCTCGGCAAGCTGCCGAGCCTCCTGGCCAGTAGGGTGGGGGGCGTCTGTCAGAGAAAAGAACTTGCCCTTCTCCCCTTGTGCTAGCTGGGTTTCTTGTTTCGGTAGCCAGCTGACTTGGATCCTAACTCATCAACTGCCTGTTTAAATGTTCCTCAGCTAACCTTCTAAACTTGAAGGCACCAGTGAAGCGTCTTTCTTGGTCTATTTTCACCTGTACTGCTTCTGAAATGAGGCAGGTGTATCGGTGTGGAAGATAAGGACTTGAACATTAGAACAATACTATGAGTCTGTTGTACTTAACCTTCTTGTGGCTGGGACAAACACCTGACCAGAAGCAGCTTACAGGAGGAAAGGGTTTATTGCAGCTTGCGGGTTTAGTGGGGAGTGCGGAAGGGAAAGCCTGGCAGACAGCAGCGTGTTCCATCTGGTCATGTCAGCTGAGAGGAAGGAGCGAGGATGAACTGACCATGAACACCCAGGGGGTGGGACTAATAAGCCTCACCATGCTCCCGATGATGCGCCTTCTCCAGCAAGGTTCCACCGCCCTGGAGCTCCACCAGGGATAAAGTGTGACGCTTAACCACAAACACACGAAACTCCGAGGGACACTCCACATTCAAGTCACCTCAGATTCATTGTCAAATGTTTTCCACAGCGAGCTTTTGCTCATTGCCCACAATGCTTGATGTGATGGAGGGCACAACATCTGTTAAAATTTGAACTAAGAACATGGATTTTATTTTTATTGAATTCTCCTCAAAGTACTTGATGAATTCAAGTTTATTAATAGAAAAGAGACCTAGGATCTCTAAGATTAAATAGCGGGAAGGTAGAAGGTCACAATTTGAAACCAGGTGATTTAAATTCTTAACTCTTAGCCCAGCACTACTGAATATAGAGAAAGCTTTTGTCCACAAAACTGCAGTTGAAAGTGATATATATATATACATATACATATATGTATATATATATATATACACACACATATATATATATTTGTTTGTTTTGTTTAATCATTTAAAAATATTTTTATATTTATTTATTTTTGTATTTATTTCAGAGAAAGAGGGAGGGAGAGAAAGAAAGAGAGAGAATCAGTATGCCAGGGCCTCCAGCCACTGCAAACAAACTCCAGATGCATGAGCCACCATGTGCATCTGGCTTAAGTGGGTTCTGGGGAGTTGAACCTAGGTCCTTAGGCTTTGCAGGCAAGTGCCTTAACTTTTAAGCCATCCCTCCAGCCCTTGTTTAATCTTTTAAAGCAGGTCTAATTCTAACCCAAGATGATCTGAACTCATTCTGCAGCCCAGGCTGGCCTCTAATTCACAGTGATCTTACTACCTCAGGCTCCTGAGTGCTGGGATTAAAGGTATACACCATCACATCCAGATATTTTCTTTTCTTTTCTCTCTCTTTTTTTTCTTGAGCCAAGTCCAACAGACTGGCCTTTTTTTTTTTTAATGCAAGAGAACAAGAGCAAGACTGAGAGCAAGAGAGAGAGAGAGAGAGAGAGAATTGGTGCACCAGGACCTCCAGCCACTGAAGTCAAACTCTAGACACATGCACCACCTTGTGCACATGTGCAACCTTCGGCGCTTGCATCACTTTATGCGTCTGGCTTATATGGGACCTGGTGAGTCAAACATGGGTCTTTAGGCTTTGCAGGCAAGTGCCTTAATCACTAAGGCATCTCTCCAGCCCACATCCAGATTGTGTGTGTGTGTGTGTGTGTGTGTGTGTGTGTATAGACACTGTGATGGTTAATCTTTCATTGTCAACTTGACGGGATTTAGAATCACTATGGAAACAAATCTCTGAGCATGTCTGTGAGGGATTTTCTAGATCAGGTGAGTTGAGGCAGGAGGGTCCAGGACTGAAAGTGGAAGAAGGTGAGCTGACCAACAGCATTCGTCACTCACTGCTTCCTGACTGCACACACAATGGGACCAGCAGCAACCTTTTTCTACAAGGGGTCAGATAGTAGGTGTTCGGGGCTTTGCAGGCTGTCAGTTCTCTGTTAGAACTATTAATTTTGTCATTGTGAGAACAACACAGATAATCTATAAATCCATTCCAGTAAAACTGCACTTACACCAATGGTGGCAAGCTGCACCTGGCTTGAGAGCTGTAGTTTGCTGACCCTGGATCCAGAGGGCGAATGCCAAAGGACTTCAGTCAGATCAATTGTTATCCCCACTAGAAAGGAGGTAGTTGAGACCTGGGAAGGCTAAGTGACTGACCCAGGAGGACACCCAGACAGAGAATACCTGAACTAAGAGCTTGATATCAAAGTCCGTATTGTAACTGTTATGCTAGACTGCATCTGTGGTACATAGGATATATTAATTTTCTTGAGTAAAGGTATATTTTTAGGGCTGGAAAGATTGCTCAGTGGTTAAGAATGTTTCCCGTGCAAGCATGAGGGCCTGAGGGGCACCTGAGATCACTTAAGCTCAATTCCCCAGAACCCATGGAAACAGTTGCCTGGGTCAGCACATATTACGTAGCCCCAGTCCTGTGGGGAGCAGAGACCAGAGAATCATGAGAGTTCGCGAAAATAACAAATGCTGGAATCAGTCAGAGACTCCATCTCAAGGAAACGCACAATGAGCGATGGAGGAAGGACACCTGACATTCTCCTCAGAACCGTGTGTGCACACCCTACCACACACCGTATGATGCATGCTATACCCATGCATGTAAAAAAAAAAAAGTGTATTTTCTTTTAGAGAGAACGAGAGCAAGAAAGAGAGAGAATTGGTGAGCCAGGGCCTCAGCTACTGTAATCGAACTCCAGACACTCGCACCACCCTGTGCACAAGTGTGACCTTGAGCTTGTGTCACCTTTGAACGTCTGGCTTACGTGGGATCTAAAGAGATGTAAAACGTGGATCGTTAGGCTTTGCAGGTAAGCGCCTTAACTGCTATGCCTTCTCTCCATGCCAATAAAATAAAGTGCATTTTAGTAATTTATTTCATGGATTTTAGTGGGTCTCTGGTGACTTTTGATTTTCTTTTTGATTACAAACATTCTCTTAAAAATAAAACCTGTATTAATGTTGTAACAGAAAAAATAGTTCAAAGGAATGGATTTAAATTAAGAATCAGTTTACATTATTGTTGAGTCAGTGTTATTCCTGGCTTCTCCTAACAGACCCTCTCCCGGTGACGGTGTGCGCAAGTTGGACCATTCTGCAGCAGGCCTAAGGGGGATGCTCTCCTCAGACTGAGCCCGGATCCCCATTTGAGCCAATGAAAAACGGGCATGTTACTCGACTTGAGGCAGTAAGAAATACGCGCGTCTTAATTTGAGCAAAGGAGAAACGGGCCCATGTGTCAAGCTATGCCAATGAGAAAATAGGCATGGGGCCAAACAAGAAAATATTTCTGGAAAAGTCTTTCATAGCTCTGAAATCAGAGTTTCCTGCAGGACTTTTCTCTTTCTCTCTCGCTTTAGGGAATGAATGAAAAAATGGTGGGTCCACACAGCCCTCAGCAGCTCCTGCCGTCACGGGGAACCAGGGTCAGGTGCTCCCACCACCTGGGCGCAGGGAGCGGAGAGGGAAGACGGTGTGATGCGGTTGCTTCTCCAGAACCCCCGTTAGAGCATCTCTGAATCCCGCTGTGACTAGAATGCTGGACACTTGAGCAGCGAGTGAATGTCCTTATTGTCCGAGCTCATTTAAGCTGGCGCTCTGTTACTTGATGCCAAAAGCAGAATTATCCGAAGAATCCAAACAATGCGTTTCCTTTAATCACTGAATATTTTAGGCAAAACAATTTTATTGTTAAAATAATTGCTTCAATATGCCAATTTACTCCCGATTCACTCTAAGCCATTGTAAAAATACTAAGTTTTAATGTCAAGTGTTTAAAGATTTGGAACAAAGCAGTGACTCAACTCTGCTTTTCAGATTTAACATTTGCTATATAATCCTCCACTGAAAGAATATGAAGTTCTGATAACAAGAAAGAGTATGCAGGACCATGAAGCCCGCCTTCCTCTTCCCGGGAATAAAAGAATGTACTTCCAAGCAAGTGTTTTGTTATACCTCAGCACACACCCAACTGTTCATGGATTTACAGAATCCTCTACAGAGTGACTCAGAGTCTCTAAAAGATGACCCACTTTCTGGGTGTCCAAAGACTTTGAGAGACTAAAAGCCATGTCTTGGGTGGAATTCACTCAGTCACATCTCACCAGCTGCTGGGCAGTGAGGCCGTGGCTTCTGCTCTGATTCATGACTTCTCTTTCTATGGCTGCACTTCTTTTCTATTGCCAAAGGTTACCAGATTTTGGCTGGGCTGAGTCACACCCAAAGGAAGCAAAATGCTATTCTAGGTTATTACATTTTTAAAAAATCATTTTACTAGGATACAGTGTAGCTGGGGATGTAACTCAGTTGGCACAGTGCTTGGCTGGCATGCATGAAGCCCTGGGTTTGAAACCCAGCACTTCATAAAAAGTAGAGTAGGAGGCTGGAGGGATGGCTTAGTGGTTAAGGCACTTGCCTGTGAAGCCTAAGAACCCACATTCGACTCTCCAGGTCCCACGTAAGCCAGACGCACAAGGTGACACAAGCATGCAAGGTTGCACATGCACACAAGATGGCACATGCATCTGGAGGTCGATTGCAGTGGTTGGAAGCCCTGGCATGTCAATTCTCTCTCTCATTAAAAAAAAAAAAAAAACCAGAGTAGGAGTGTGTGGCTGCAATCCTAGCACTTGGGAAGTGGACACAGGAGGGTCAGATGTTCAAGGTCATCCTCAACTATATATCTAGTTATAGGCCAGCCTGGGGTACATGAAACCCTGTCTTGAGAGAAGAACTGAAAAAGAAACAATCGATACACAATAAAATTCAGCAGTATTGGTGTGAGCCTCAATGACTTTTCACAAATATACAATCATATAACCATGACTGGTCATCATATGGAAACACTATAGGAGATAGGCAGTTTCCTCGACTAGGAAGACACATGGGGGAAAGGGGCCTTGATAGGGGGCTACATTCTAACCCAAGATGGCGAAGAGGGTGACCTCACTTCCTCCTCCTTCCTGGCCTAAGTGAAATGTTCCCACTGGTGGGCTGCCTTGCTGGGCTTCCTGGGACCTGCACAGTATTGGAAGCATTGTGGACCAACCAGCACCCTCACCTTCATCCAAGCTGACCAGTCATGGCCTCTGGACAGGCGGACTTCCCTCATTCAACAGAAGTCCAGTTCCCACTGGAACAGTGGATTTCCCAGCTCTGGAATCCCCACTCCTAGAGGAGACGGTTCTCCATGATTCCTTTTCCTCTTGCTTTGAAATAAACCTTTAAATCCCGTCTTGACTTTAAATTCTTTAATTGGCAAAGAAAAACCAACCCAACACCCCTGGATGGCATCAACACGGAGCAGTCCCATGACGCTCCCCTGAAAGTTCCTTCTCTGAAGTTCATCCCCTCCCCATCTCTCTCCAGGCCCTCTGAAGCGGGGCAACCCTGATCTGCTTTCTGTCACAACAGCTTTCTTTTTCTAGAATCCCACAGAAATAGCGTCATGCACCGCCCTGCCTTCCATATCTCGCTTGGCATTCTATTTTGTCACACTTGATGCCATCCAAATGGGGCACACCAGCTTTGATTTGGACCAAAGGGAGCAGAGAATTGCTCCAAGTAGTATTTGTTTGAAAGCCTGTTGCCTAGCAACGAGGCTCATCAGAAAAAGGTGTTGCTCAAGGTTGGGCTGTGGATCAGCTGAGCCTAAGAGTTGTCCACCGCTCTGAGTGTCTTTCCATTCTAAAGGCGTCACTGGCCGTCAGCAGCCATGTACGCTATCTTAAGGGTCCTTTATTCATCTTTCTCTGATTAACTCAGTTCTCTTCATAATTCTTCCAAGTGCCTTCCTGGAACATTTCTTCAAGTTGACATTTTTATTTAGATTGCCAGGAAAGAGAAAAGCATTACAAATAACCATCTGTTAAAAAGATTGGTGTTTGGAACTCCCCACATGGCAGACTGGTTTCAGATCAAAAAATGACAACCAGTTGGGGTCATGCCAGAGATGTAGTATTTTGCTTAGAACACTTAAAAAATATTTTAAAAATTTATTAGTATGTATGTGTGTCTAGGTGTGCCAGGGTCTTGCCACTGTAAACAACAGATGCTTGCATCACTTTTTGTGCCTGGCTTCATATGGGTGTCTGGGGAACTGAACCTGGGCTGGCACTAACCACTAACCACTGACCCATTTTCCCAGCCTGAGAACATTTTTTAAAACTGGCACATTATTGAAACTCTACAAGCACTTGGCTTTCTCTTCATTAGTATAAGAATACTAATATTTTATTCGATATTTTAAATATTTTATTTTATTTATTTATTTATTTGACATAGAAAGAGGGGGGAGAGAGACAGAGAGAATGGGCATGCCAGGGCCTCCAGCCACTGCAAAATGAACTCCAGATGCATGTGCCACCATGTTCATCTGGCTTATGTGGGACCTGGAGAATCAAACCTGGGTCCTTTGGCTTTGCAGGCAAACACCTTAACCTCTAAGCCAACCCTCCAGCCCTCTATTAAATATTTAAAAGATTCAATTGGATGTTATATACATGTAGATCATACTGAAGGTCATCAACATTAGGCTTATTTTTATAATATTTGGAAGATAATTACTGGAGGTGATAATTCATTTTGTACTTTAAAAAAATTTTTTACAGTGATTTTTTTTTATTAGTTATGTACACAGTGTATACAGTCATGTTGGTACTTCCGTTAGCCTCCTCCCTGCCCTCCCCCACTCTGTACTTTCTTTTGTAGCTACTGCTGTGACACATAAGGGGAGATGATGTGGCGTAAGAGCTCGTAAAGAAGGGAAGCATGTGTATCTAAATGGTCACGAATGCTCAGTGCCTTTGAAGTCACAGACAAGCTCTGGTGCCAGGGCTGCGTAACAAAAACGCAGTGTGGCTGGAGCCCTCCTCCCTGCTGACTTGTGGTCATCGCGCTGGAAACTGCTATGAGGCCTGCTGGAGGAGAAAACTCGCTCGTAGTCTTAAGCAGTGGACCCTGCAAGGAACACAGCTGTTCACCCAGGCAAGAAGCACCCACCAGTACAACAGTGGCATGACCGCTGTAGGAGTAACCAACTGCTGCCCTTGAATTCCATTTGAGACCTGCTCCATGGGAAGGAATGCAGGCCTGTTATACAAATCTAGTCAAAAGCCTAAGGCTGGGAGGGTCACAAGCCCTTCATGGGAAAGTTATTACTACTGCTTGGCTTATAGATGTATTATGCCCACCAAATTTCCAAATATATAGGTTTATGCATATATATGTACATATGCATAAAATTATATATATCTACATATATGTACTAGTGCTGCTTTTACTTTCATAAGAACAGAAAAAAAATTCAAATTTACAAAATAAGAAATAAAAACACAGTGTGAGCCAACAAGTTGATATGTCACTCACGTAAGAAATGGTAGAGGCAAAATTAATCTCCCTGTTTTATTTCATCGAATCGACCCCAAATATTATCATGTCCACATGGATCCCTTATGGCAGTTTTCAGGAGGTATTTTTCAGTCTCTGTTTTGGAGGAAATCTTTGCAGTCCGTCGTGCCATTTCGTCTCCTGGCAGAGCCCAGTGCAGCTCGCCGTGGTGCGCGTAGCAACGCAGATGAGACGAGGGGCTGCCTTACCGCACGGGGCCGGCTGACCTCCTCCCCCCGGGGGTCTTCCCTGGGTCCCAGGTGGGAGCTGGGTTGGCCTAGAGGAACCCCTCTCTCCACTCCTGTGGTTTGGCACATTGCTGGTACCACAGCACCGCCACAGTTCCTCAGTCCGACGTCCTGCCAGGGCCCCGCTGCGGCCTCTGCCTTAGCAAAGGCCGGGGTTGCAGCTGTAGGTCACATGTTGAAACATTTCCTCACTTCTTAGAAGCAAAGCGGAGAGTTTATTTTATTTCATTTTTAAATTTTGATCCTCTGTGGGGGAGGCGGGATGTGAATGTATGAGAAGGAGTTTCTTCCAAGAAACAGGAAGAGCATGCACTGTAGCCTTGCAGACTCAGACTGTGGGGAAAACATCCAAACTCGATGTGGGAGGGCTGAATTAGATGTGTGAGAACTCACTGGGAGCATCCACAGATGCTTGTGAGCATATGGAAACAGAAAAAGTCTCAACATCAAATATCTCAAAATGCCCACGGTCTTAACTGTAGGAGCATGTGAGGATACACAGAGGTGTGAGCAGACACACTGAGTGAGACACTGGTTAGACCAGGGTTGCTTGGCTTGTTCGGAAGAGCAAGCAGAAGCCAGTGTGAGTGCAATAAAGCAATCGACCTGATACGCTAAGATCAGATCCAACACCCCACACCCTGCCCATCTTGGTGCCATCCTCTCTGCTCTTGGTCTTCTGATGGTTCTGGTGTCATTGTCCCAAGAGCGTGGCTCTCAACGTCCTGACAAGTAGCAGGCAAACCCATCAGACCACCTTCTGCTCGCTAGCCAGGATGCCCATGACACCACTCCAGTCTTAGCCGAATCCCAGGACAACCTCAACTTGTCTCAATAACGTCCCTTGGGTGTCTTCTGCTTGGGCCTGGTCACCATGGGTCTCTCTTGTCCATTCTGGGATAGCAGCACTTTCTGCACAGGGCAAGGACAGCCTAGATGACATCTGGCACTGGCCCCACAAATGCTCAGGGTGGTAGGGTTCTAGTCCAGGATGGTGTTCTCAGAGAGCCAGCAGGTAGGGCGGGAGAGATGGCTTAGCGGTTAAGGCGCTTGCCTGCGAAGCCTGAGGACCAATGTTCGATCTCTCTCCAGATCCCACTTAGCCAGATGCACAAAGGTGAGGCAAGCGCAAGGTCGTACATGCCCACTAGGTGGCGCAAGTATCTGGCCTTCAATTGCAGCTGCTGAGGCCTTGGCATGCCAATCCTCTCTCTCTCTCTCTCTCTTTCTCTCTCTCTCTCTTCTCCCCCCTTCTCTAAAAAATAAAAATAAAAAAAGAGCCAGCGGGTAGGCCAGCTGTCTCCTCATGGGAAAGCAGGCCCCTCTCCTCTTTTCCCTCCTGCAGTTCTTCCTACCTCTCAGCAGGCAGCTCACACTCTGCACCCTCCTGATCCCTCAGTCCCCAGGTATCTCCTCCGGCCCCACAGCTCTGGTGTTTTGTCTCCCTCCCTCGGGGTCTGAGCTAGCTGCTGCTGCTGTCTATCTGGGCCTGGAGAGTCCCGGCACACTCGGGTTCTTCTCCTGCCTCCCTGCTCTGGTGCACCTATTCTCCCTGCACTCAGCCTTCCTCCTATATCCCCAGTGTGTGCTGAGGAAGCTGTGAGTTCTCTGACTGGGAAAAGGGCCTTTTACCATGTTTCCAAAGGAACTTTTAAAACAGTGTTGTTGTGCCTTGCCAAAATTATTCTTTCAGCAACTATAAAGGTGAATCTCCTTTGTAGCAATAAAATGAAGCGAAAAGTGTTTTTCCCCCTACACGTGCATCGTATGTATGGAGTGGTGTGTATGTGTGTGTATATGTACAGTGTTTGCAGATGCCGGTGAATTCTTGATCAGGAACCACATCTTCATGACACAATACCAGGTTTCTATTTTGCAGCAAAACAAGACTATAGGATTTAAAATTTGAAAAGCTGCCATTTTCATGATTTCATTTTTTTCTTGTCACAAATAGCCTTACCTATGCAATCATACCACTAAGACTCCTAACAAGAGACGAGGTGTGCTGTATTCCTACTGTATTTCTAGTTCCCAGGCAGGCCATTCAGGAAATAAACCACAAAGCATGTCACTGAAGCAAAGGGACCCTGGGTGGAGTCGAGGCCTCACTGGGACTATTTTGATTAGGTTCAGTGAGGTGGGTTAAGAACCTGCCAACAGCTAGGCTTCTGCCTGGCTGCAGAGTCAACAATGCAGAATTTCACTTCCCAGACACTCTAATGAAGACACGGATGGGTTTAATACTCTACAAGCACCTTTTCCCTGTAGGAAAGGCACTCATATACATTTTCTCCTTCTGAGTACTAGGCAGGGAAGGGATGATTCATTGCTTAAATAGCTGAAATTTGTAAATATATTTTTATTCATTTATGAGACAGAGAAAGAGAGAGAGAGAATGGGTACACCAAGGCTCTGGCAAATGAACTCCAGACACATGAGCCACTTGGTGAGTCTGGCTACATGTGGGTACTGGAGAACTGAAATCCAGGCCATCAGGCTTTGCAAGCCGGTGCCTTTAACCACTGAGCCATCTACCCAGCCCAGAAATAGTCTTTTTTTTTAAAGAAACACTTGAGTGTCTTGGAAGGGACTATTAATAATCTTCTTGTTGTTGGAATAAAGTATCTGACCAAAATCAGCTTAAGGGAGGCAGGGTTTATTTCATCTTGCAGTTTCTGGTTTCAGCCCATCGTGGTGGGGAAGGCCCAGTGGCCGGAGCTTGAGGCAGCGGGTCACGTTCAGCTCTGGGAGGAAGCAGAGGCTGATGAACACTCACGCCCAGCGAGCTCGCTCCTTTTATACAGCCCAGGGCCTCAGCCCAGACTGGTGCTGTCCACAGGTAAGGTGCATCTTCCCACCTCACTGAACCTAATTAAGACAATCTCAGAGTCTAATACCATCTACATAACCCCTCATAGGTAGTTCTAGGTCCTACCAAGTTGACGGTCAATATAAACCAGCACAGCAGGTATCCGGTCCCCCTGCCCTCGTAGGAAGGATGCTCAGGCTCTGGAGAGGATTTCTGCATCATGTCAGTGCAGAACAGGAAACAGTGGGAATCAGAAGACATGCTTTAGAGGATGCTAAGAATTTGGGATGCTTCCCATCAAAAAAGATTTTCAAGGGCTGGAGGGATGGCTTAGCGGTTAAGGCGCTTGCCTGAAAAGCCAAAGGACCCAAGTTCGATTCCCCAGGAGACACATTATCCAGGTGCACAAGGGGGCACATGTGTCTGGAGTTTGTTTATAGTGGCTGGAGGCCCTGGCACACCCATTCTCTCACACACTCTCCCTCTTTGTCAAATAAATAGAGAAATAAAAATAAAATATAAAAAATATTTTCAGGGGCTGGAGGAGTGGCTTAGCAGGTTAAGGAACTTACCTGCAAAGCCAAAGGACCCAGGTTCGATTCCCCGGGACCCATGTAAGCCAGATGCACAGGATGGTGCATGTATCTGGAATTCATTTGCAGTGGCTCGAGGCCCTGGCATGCCCATTCTCTTTCCCTCTCTCTCTCTCTGTCTCTCTGCCTCTTCCTCTCTGTCAAATAACTCAGTAAATAAAAATAAAATATTTTAAAAACATGAAAAAATATTTTGAAGACCAGGGCATGGAGATGCTTGGTGAGTGCATGTGACTCTGAGGTCTCGATGGCTCATTATCTCTTCCTGCAGCCCTGTAGGACTCCACGTGTGCGCACCATCCCCTGGGAACTCTGCTAGCCTGTCTGTGCCCTGGCTGAATCTGTAGTTCACAGATGCACACTGAAGCTACTACTGACTATTGGAATCCCGAAAACAGCAGGCAGATCTTAGTTTGCAAACTAGGTTGGACTCAGAAAAGGGACCCAGACACAGTGATAGATGTGCTTATCAGCCACAACCTGGAACGCGAAGCCCAAATAAATTCTTCCTCCCTCAAACTGATTTTTTTGTGTGTGGGGGGGGGACAGGTATTTTGTTCCAGTGACAAGAAAGTAACTAATCAGACACACATGCTAACAAAGCACAGGGCTGGGCTCCCACCTCTGCTCAGGCCCCCCACTGCGCTCTAAGAGGTAACGACAGTCCTGCTGTGCCCACTCAACCTTGCCCAGCCTCCTTCAAGAGCAAAAATGTTGGGTGTTAGCCTCGCAATGGAAACAGGAACGGAAAGCAGACATCCTGCTTTGAGAGCTAGGGAAGCAACTTTGAACAGTGTTACTCTGTTCTTCTGCTTCACACAGACAGCTTGTCCATAAGGCCAGTGAAGGATTGGAATAAAGAAAACTGATTTTATGTTATGAAATGCAAAAAGTCAAGATCTCTTGGAAGCTATTGAAATTCTAGGCTTCCACGGGTCCCTCAGCTTTTCCTGAGGATGGGGTATAACTTTAACTTTGAAGGTTCTCCAAGCAAAGGTCAACAAAGAGAGGGTTGAGCCTGTGTGTGCTTACTCAATGGGACTGTAATCTTTTCTGGAGTATGTGGACTTCTGGTGTCATGCCAAAATGTGTAAAGGTTAGTAGGGATTATGCATTTCACTTCTGTTTGCTGAGACCATGGACAGACACAAATAGTCTATGAGTTACTTGCACCCTTGGATGCATTAGTAATTATTTGTCATTTTTATGTGTGTGTGAGAGAGAGAATATTGGCATGCCAGGGCTTCCAGCCACCGCAATAGAGCTCCAGATATGTGTGCCAACTTCTGTGTATGTGCCCCCTTGCTCACCTGTGTCACCTTGTACGTCTGGCTTACATGGGACCTGGAGAGTTGAACGTGGGTCCTTAGGCTTTGCAGGCAACCGCCTTAACCACTAAGTCACCTCTCCAGCCCTCCTTAGCAATTATTAACTACGGCCGCTTTTACCTTCATCTGAAGAAACACCTAGACACCAACACTCCGCACAGACAAAAGCTCAGTTGCAAATGACTTGTGGACCTTTCTGTTAATTGCATGATTTTTAAGGACCATGGCCCTCTGGGACAGCCTGGGCAGGTGCTTCTTTCAGAAACCCTGGGGCTAAGGTCGCAGGCCCTGGGAGACAGGGGTGTGAATAAGAGCGTTTCGATCTATTTACCCGCGGATCCCTCTCTGGCCACTCTCCCATCCATCCCCAGGGGAGGCGCCAGTTTTGCTATTACACGAACAATTTCTACAGTTCTGGGCACTTTTCCTAACATTGCCTGAGTCTCTTTCCTACGAGGGATTTGCTGGTCTCCGTTCTGTAAGGCCTCCTTATAAGGGGCGCATTTACCAGGTGGGGAAGGAAGCTAATGTTCATCTTCCCTTTCTGTAAAGCGTTCAGTGTTCAGTCGTTTTTCCTTCCCTCCAAGAACATCCAATACAAATAACACAGAGAGAACACTGCTTTAGGCATCTCTGGATTGTGTGGGCCTAGACCTGTTTGCATGAACATGTCAGGTTCCCTATCAGTGCCCACCTGAAAAAAAAATGTTGCTATGCAAGACAATTCAGTCATCTGTTACTAGGCTCTCAGTGAAGAGAGGATTCACCCCAGGCAAACCCAGCACTTCCTTCTTAGAAAGGAGACAGTTTACCTCAGGAAAATCTTGCATTCAGTGCCTTATTTGCTGTCTTCCAAGAGGTTGGATCTCAGTGTGTTTCCTCCCATCCCAAGTGCTACCATTCCCCCGTGTTGTGTGTATCCGGGAGGGACGCATCTGCACATCCTGACAGTTACTTGGGCTCTGGGAAGGAAGCAGCATGGATTTCACAAGTTCCCCAAGACACATCTCTTAGGATGATCTCATGAAGAGAGGCAATTGTCCTGGTGGGTCAGAGATCAAAGCCAGCAGCGTTGTCATGGTAACGGCAGCTCCAGACCACGGACTGTGCTGGAGCCCCTCCAGGGGCACTGGCAAGCGCGGCGCTGTAGAGACTGCGCTCATCTTTGCCTGCATCGGGGAATGCATCCACGGCGAGGTGCGTAATTTGGGTTGCACGAACTGGTTTTGCAGAAAACGCAAATACTGGCCAAATGGCACAAGAACAAAACACTTGAAAAAGCCAACCATTTTTCTCAGTCTCACTGTACGTAGAAGAAGATTCAGGGGTAGGAGTACAGGGCTGCCCCCCGCCCGACAAGTGCTCACAGCAGAAAAAGGCAAGTCAAACGCATGTCTCTATTCCATTACACAGATCGGATTTAAAAGAATTGAACTAAGGTCTGTGGAGATGGCTCAGGCAGTGAAGTGCTTGCCCTCACAAGCAGGAGGACCTGAGTTTAATTCCCAGAACCCATGTGTAAAAAGTGAGGCATGGGGCTGGAGACATGGCTTAGCAGTTAAGAAGCTTGCCTATGAAGCCTAAGGGTCCAGGTTCGATTCCCCATAACCCACATGAGCCAGATGCACAAGATGGCACATGCATCTGGAGTTTGTTTGCAGTGACTGGAAGCCCTGGCACACCCATTATCTCTCTCTACCTCTCTCAAATAAGTAAATAAAATATTTAAAAAAAATTTAAGCTAGGCATGATGGTGCACACTAGCAATCCTAGACGGGGGAGGCAGAGACAGGCGGGTTCCCATAGCTAGCCAAATAGTCTAGCCTATTAGGCGAACTCCAGGCCAATGAGGGACACTGTCTCAACACCAGAGAGAAACAGCTCAGAGGTTGTCCACTGGCTTCCACACTCGTACCCACATACACGCGCGCCGGCCAATGCAGGCGCGTACACACACGAGAGAATTAACTAAGTGCTTTCACCGTTCCCAGAAGAGAGAACCAAAAGGAACAGAGTAAGGCAAGTCAGAGTGGCTCACTCATTTTGTTTTGTATTCAGATTTGTTGGGTGTACCAGGGGGGCTTGTCTAGACCAGAAACAAGCAGAGACATCTTTGCATAACCAAGGGTGTTGAGGGTAAAAGGATTCTTGTTCCTAAAGGTCAAGGTCAAGGCCAGCCATTGAGAAGGAATAAGAAACAACTGACGCCTGACTCCTAAATTGCATAGCTAATGAGTGGCTGGTGGAGTGTTACCATAACCCACACAGGCGTGTGGTGAAGTTCCGTGAACTCTGAACGTCAGTGAGAGTAGAATAAGCAAGAAGGGAAAAGGGCTTGGTTATGAGGTCAGCCAGACAACGGAACTAGTTCCTCCAAGTGGGGAACCCACAGGAGGAGGAGCGCACCTGCAGCCCCATACCGCTGTCTGGGACTCTGCTAGAAAATAAATTCCCAGCAGCAGTGGTCCCTAGAAAGGACAACTCCTGTCACAGTGAGCTTCCTTATACATAGCCCACTACAGGAAGGGCCACCCACTCTGGAGGAAGGACTTCCTCCTTCAATCAGCCTTTCCTGGAAGGAACCTCAGAGACCCATCCAAGAGGAATGTCTGTGGATTCCTAATCTTATCCAGTTGACAACAGGACTTAACCATCACAAGTCCACCCCTTGTCAACTTGACACCAAACATAATGTCCTTACATCATACTTAATTCCCACATGAAGACAATAACAAGGTCATAACTCTGCCTAACATGGTATAACAATCCCACCTACAACTGCAAATGAACAATCTTTCCCCCCAAAACACACAGCAAGGTCCCTTGAGGAACGTTTAGTCTCTAATGCACAATAATTGAAATATAAGTTCAACAATACTTAACTACTGATATAATCTCAACTGATACTAATTACATAAGAGATATAGAGGGAAGAGAAACAAAGGCATCTTAACATACATACGCACAAACACTCATGGCAATCACAGTGGACGAATGAGGATGGAAGTGGCCAATCCTGCTTTCTAAGGAAGGAGGAGGCAGGTATTAAGCGAGGGCCCAGGGTTTGCTCATAGTTTAGAGTTCAGGACCAGATGAAGACTGAGAGCTGAAGCAGGCATTGAAGAAGAAGAGCTGAGGAAGGACTAGGGAAATGGCTTAGTAGCTAAGGCATTTGCCTGCAAAGCCTAAGGACCCCAGTTCAATTCCCCAGGACCTACTTAAGCCAGATGCACAAGGGGGCGCATACATCTGGATTTCGTTTGCAGTGGCTAGAGGCCCGTCATGCCCATTTTCTCTTTCTGCTTCTCTCTCTCTCTCAAATGAATAAATAAATAAATAGATAGATAGATAAAATATTTTTTTAAAAAAGAAGAGCTGAGGAAGAAAGACAGAGGAAGCTGTAGGCACGGGGCGCTCTGCAGTCTGCACCTGATACTGTGATGCACCAAACAAACCAGTCCTAAGCCCGTCCTATATTCAGGTCTGGAATCCCAGCACCTTCCTCAGCACATCAGGGATCCCCAGGGTAGGCTGGGAGGGGAGGTGAAGCCCATGAGTACACACCTTTGCCCTGGTCCTCTGAGCATGACTGAAGGAAGGGGAGGGCTGAGCTTATTACCACCTGGCTGGCTCTAACCCGGATGCCCGGGAGCTTCTCAGTGCTGTCTGTGAGGCTGCAGAGCAGCTCAGTCCTGGGCACCCTCCTCACCCTTCTGCGCCTGCACACCACGGGCTGTGAGTCGCCCTGGATGTGTGTCGATGCCATGACTCTTGGGTGGTGCATCACCTGATAACGGGGTGGGTGGTGCCATCACAGGCCCTCCACCAGCAATTCAAAGATCTTCCCTTTCAGAGCTCTGATGGGTAATTTCCAAGCTTTAACTTGCATTAAAGAGAAATGCTTAATATTTGACATAGCATGACCCAGTTATTTCAAGAGGGAAGATGAGCTGGGATGGGCGAGAAGGCCCACCCTACACGATGCCTCGCTCACTAGCAACGCTGCTCCTTGGCAAGGTGTCCAGAAAGGCTGCCTGGCCAGCTCACTGCACCATCATTCCTTTGGGCTCAGGCTATTTGCATTTCGAATTCAATGAAAGCCATATGACACTCTGGAACATTCTCTCTCAGGACCAGCTGAGCTGGAAGCCATGGGGGGGAGGTATTTCCTTTCATGAAAAAAAAAAAAAAAACTTACTAATCACCAAGCTTGGGAAAGGTGCTTGTGGTCCTTGTCCTACTGTGGACAGCACAGTTTTGCAGTCCTGTTTGTGGGTTTGTTTTACTGTAATCAGTTGTCTTGTGTTATGTAACAAATTGTGTTTTTGGTTTTTGCTTGTGTACGTGTGTGTGTGATGTGGTGTGGTGGATGCATGTGTACGTGCCTGTGAGTATCCCATGACTTGCCCGTGATGTGGGGAGGGGGGGGCGCTTGCCTGTGGTAGCCAGAGTAGAACATGCACTGCCCTTCTCCATTGCTCTTCTGCCCATGATCATTTTGAGTGGACGTCGCTTACTGATACCAGAGCGTGTTGTTTTTTCTGAGCCTGGGAGATTCTCTGATCTGCACTCTCCTTTGTGTGACTGGGGGCTTCAGGCGCACACGGCCATGCACAGCTGTTTATGTGGAATCTGGAGATTCAAACTCGGGCAGCTTCAGGCCCCTCAGGTCCTCATGCTCGCATAGGAAGTGCACGGAACTGTTGAGCCATCTCCCCATCCCGCTACATAGTCTCATTTTCAAAAACTCCAATACACAAGATCTAAATAAATCCGTGTAAATATCGCCCACTCACAGAACTCAGGCTATTCCCTGAAATATGAAGTATTGTTAAATTCATGCTTGGCTCCAACGGGCTGTTGTGGTAGATATACTGTGTCTTGGTTGCATTTTAGAATATCTGTATTAAGGCTGGAGAGATGGCTTAGTGGTTAAGCACTTGCCTGTGAAGCCTAAGGACCCCGGTTTGAGGCTCGATTCCCCAGGACCCACGTAAGCCAGATGCACAAGGGGGCGCATGCATCTGGAGTTCTTTTGAAGTGGCTGGAGGCCCTGGTGTGCCCATTCTCTCTCTATCTGTCTGCTTCTTTCTCTCTCTGTCTGTCTAACGCTCTCAAATAAATAAATAAAATAAACAATTTTTTTTAAAAAAGAATATTTATATGAGTGTGCTGGTATGCACATCATAGTTATCAACCTTATGAAGTTATTTAGGGATGAGAGTGTTCTGTTAAGTGGAAGAATGCAGACTTACCTCAGGATGGGTTCCAACAACTTTTTATTTATATTTATTTATTTATTTATTCATTCATTTATTTGCAAGCAGAGACAGATAAAAGAGAGACACAGAGAGAGGAGAGAGAGAGAGAATCAGTGGACCAGGAGCTCTAGCAACTGCAAACAAACTCCAGATGCATGCACCACCATGTGCATCTGGCATACATTGGTACTGGGGAATCAAACCTGGGTTCTTAGGCTTTGCAGGCAAGTGCCTTAACTGCTAAGCCATCTCTCCAGCCACATTATTTATTTATTTACTTATTTATTTAGGAGCAGGGACAGATAGAAGAGTGATAGCCAGAGAGAGAGAACCAATAACTTTCTTTCCAACACCTTTACTATTTTTTGTGTGTATGGTGTGCATGAGTTTATGGTGTTCAAATGTGTGTGGGGGTGCATACAGCGTGTTTGTGTGTATGTGTAAGTGTGTGTAGGTGAGAGGTCACAGTGGATATCTTATTCAGCCACTCTCCATCTTACTTTTTGAGAGGGGACACATACGGAACCTAGAGCTTGCCAACTGGACTAGACAAACTAGCCAGTAGCCCGGGGATCCTCTTGTCTCTGCCTCCACAGAGCTGGGATTGCATGCACACACCACCGTGGCCCAGCGTCTGCCTGCGTGCACATTACCGACTGAGCCATCTCCCCAGCCTCCACCTTTATTGCTTTTTGAATCTCATGCCATTGTCAGTGTCACCACAGGACTGGCCTGAAGATCTTTGAGCTCTCCCGGGGCCTGACTTACGCTGTCTGGATTTTTACTTCATGCAGAGTCTTTGAAGCTCTAATCTGAGCTAACAACTAAAAACAGCAGTTAAAGATGGCGGCACAATTGTTGGACTCAGACACCATGTAGCCTTGAAGAGCTCCTTGGAGGTCAGAGCCACCGTGAATTCTTCTCAAAGAACAAAGGTCACGTTGATAAAATTCCCTGTTTGAGAGCAGTATCCATGCCTCTACACACAGGGGCTTTCCAGATGGCTCAGAGCTGGGAAGTCCCTGCGTTCAGCTATCTCCATGTTGATGCGGCAGGCCATCAACACATGGGAAAGAGGGTACCAAGCAGCTATGCGTCTGGGGCCGGGGGGAGGGCTCAGCGGGTCAAAGCACTTGCTTGCAAAGCCTACTTGCGTGGGTTCAATTCCCCAGTGCTCACATAAAGCCAGATGCACAAAATCGGCGCATGCGTGTGCAGTTTGTTAGCAGCGCGGCAAGAGGCCCTGGTACTCCTGTCCTCAATGTCTGCCCCTCCCTTGTTCTCTCTCTGCTCGAAAATAAATGAGAGAGTTGTAGGTCTCTCTCATAACTGAGCAACCTCCCAATTTCTCATAAGGTTTTAATCTTTCCTATTAGCATCATTGATACTGATCATGGGCCTGAAGGAATCCCCTTGGGATCAGAAAGCTCAAGCGTTCTTTCTTGACGACACCTAAACATACTGCCATAGTCATGTGCTACCCACAAACATATTCACAGGTGAACATGTATTGATTTAACACCCGGGGTTCAATTTTAACAAGCTGTAGCTTAGCAGTGAGTGGTCATGATACGATCAGGCATATTATAAAATAAGATATATAAAATGAGAGAATTATAATCCAGTCTTATGACTTTGAGCTAGCATGGCATGCCAACATCACCGAAAAACACATTTTGAGTCTGTGTACCAGAGGCTCTTTGTTAGCTACAGTTGTCACCTGCTATATTCTGAGAACTTTTCCCCCTTCAGTGGAGGGTTGAGAGCGGGGACGGAGAAGGATCTTCAGGTGTTTAAAATCCTTTAAAAACAACAACAACAAAATAAAACAAACAAAAAATTCGGCCACCATTACGGTGGGGTCCAGCTCAGTTAGCACGGGCAGTGGCCAACCCACCAGTCAGTGACTGGTAAGCAAGGCTGCTCCACGAGCCATCCCTCGGTCTCGGTGGCCCAGGACCGCAGGCATCCAGCTTAGCTCACATCGGTGGGTGGGCTGGGATGGTTGAGGCTTCGGGAATCTTTGCTGGAGCAACTGAGCTCCAAATTCTTTCACTGTCCTCTGGGACGAGCAGGGAAGCCCGGGAATATTGACCTCTCGATCTTGGCCGAGGTGCAGAGATAAGACCCATCACACAGCCGTATTGCATCTGGCACCCTACCGCAGGCCAGAGCATATCACAAAGCCACTGCACCCCAGGGTGCAACGCAGGAAGAACATCCCACCTACCATGAGACCAAAGCACTTACGTCACCACACCCAGCGTCAATGGAAACCGGGAGTATTTTTATCCCATGGGAAGAAGACCAGGATGTGAATATTCCAAATGATGATCTGATCTATTTCAATCAGAAGCCCTTGAGTTAGCCAGACTGGACTGACTCCTCCTCGGATGGCTGATCAACGACATCTGTTAACTTGCGCTGTGTGAGCGGACACCCTCGTATCTCGGCAGCCAACTGAGGCCCATTTAGCTTGCTGCAGTTTGCTGAGGAAATGATGATGTCATAGCAGACAGCTTCAGGTTCGCTGAGATGAACTTCCAGACCAGGCATAGGTATGGAGGAAGGGATTTATTGAAGCTTATAGATCCAGGGAAAGTTCCATAATGGCAGAAGGAGCTAGCCTGCCTTCACAGGACCAAACACACATACACACAGAGAAGCCACAAGCCAAAAGCCACACAGCACACTTCAGGAACTCTAGGCAGAACTAGGTACTCTTCATATCTTTACATTGGAATTTCAAACCCATCATCACACCTTAGGGCTGGACCCTAAATCCACCTAGTGACACTTCCTCCAGCCAGGTGGCTGCAGATCCAAACTACAAACTAATAAAACACTGAATATAGCCAGGCGTGGTGGTGCACACCTTTAATCCCAGCACTCGTGAGGCAGAGGTAGGAGGATTGCAGTGAGTTCGAGGCCACCCTGAGACTACATAGTGAATTCCAGGTCAGCCTGAGCTAGAGTGAGACCCTTCCTCGAAAAAAACAAAACAACAACAACAAACAACACTGAATATATTGGGGGCCATCTACTCAAAGTACCACACTAGGCCATGGTCCATGATGCTGGGGTAGGTCAGTTGCTGCTGCTCTGTTTGTTCTGCGACCTTGTGCTGGATAAGGCACTGCTATGCTGCCCCATGGAAGCTTGGGAAAGCAAGAATGTTGTCAGAAACTCACAAGATGGAGCCTGGCCCTGAATCTGTCAAGTCAGATAGAGTCTGACACTGGGTGGGGACATATATATTGCCGCCTTGGGAGAAGTTTTGCTATAAGTCAAGTGCCAATAGGTGGGGCTGGCATCTACGATCCTCTCACAGGGAGGGCATGAGTAGTGGGAACTCGAGAACAGTCTATCATAGATAATGCCACTTCGTGATAAGGAAAAGACCACTAGGAAGTGACCCCAGCTCCCCATCCCTTACCAACAGGCCAAGTCTGCTGTTATCTAGAGTACTTGCCCATACCTGCTCTACCGCCAAGCGTTCAGCTTCCGGCCGTCTCCTCAGGTAGTGCTCAGTACTCCCTCACACATCATGCACCTGCCTATGCACCATTCGCCCCCTCACACAAAATCATCACATGTCTATCACGTAAGAGTGGAAAGTTGAGCTGAGTCATTACTGGCCAGGTGTAGGGCAAGAAACAGCTTGCTACAAGTGATAGGAAATCATTCAAAGTGATATCAAAGGAAATGTTCAGTTACTGGAAGGTACAAGAACTCTCTTAGGAGCCCAACAGAGGGTGTGTGGCCAGTTCTCTGAGTTCCGTGGCTCTGTGGGTCAGTGGATGACTGGATGTTCCTAAAGACACTGTGAGACTTTCAGTGCCGTAGCTGTAACTATACTATACAATCCTGTATATTGTACTGTAACCACAACAGATGTACTAATGATTTAGGGTTTTTTATGAGAGAGAGGGAGAAATTGGCATACCAGGGCCTCCAGCCACAGCAGTCAAACTCCAGATGTGTGCACCACCTTGTGCACGTGTGCGACCTCACGCACTTGTGTTACCTTGTGCGTCTGGCTTACGTGGGACCTGGAGAGTCAAACATGGATCCTTAGGCTTCTCAGGCAAGCGCCTTAACCACAAAGCCATCTCTCCAGCCCAATAATTAAGATTTTTATGCATGAGTGGTTTTTAAGTATGCCTTTGAAAATTATTGTATCCAGATGCTATCAGGCGGAGAGCCACCAGTCTAGCTGTCAAAGCTGGTCCTTCGTCTGCATTGGGCTAACCTGCCTACTGTTCACATCCTCTGATTCTCTCCAATAGCTACCAAATGTCCCATGTGCTCAAACCACGTGCCTGTTTGGCACTGGGTCTTGGTTTGGGGATTTCTGTTTTCAGTGAACTATCATCACACTGGCTATATTTGGATCACCTGGATTCTGGCCTGCTGACTATTTCTGAAACAGAGTGAGGGCCAGCCAGGAGCATAGGGTATTGAAAGCCCAGGGCTCCATGGTACAGAGAGATAGCCTATCTACCCATGAGATGTGAGCAACACATCCTTGTAAAAACAACTAAAGGAAAGGGAGTGAATGTGGCCAAAGTACACTTGAACAAAAAATGTTCAAAAACAGGACCAGAGAGACAGCATAGCACTTAAGGCACTTGCCTGCAAAGCCTAACAACCCAGATTTGATTCCCTAGTATCCACATAAAGCCAGACACACAAAGTAGTGCATGCTTCTGGACTTCATTAGCAGTGGCTAGAGGCCCTCGCATGCACATTCTCTCTGTTTTCAAATATAAGTAAAATATAAAAAGAAAACTCATTACGAAATCTATGGCTTTGTTCAATGGATATACACTAATAAAAATTAATATCAAATAAAAATTTAAAAATCTTGCCAGGCGTGGTGGCACATGCCTTTAGTTCCAGCACTCAGGAGGCAGAGGTAGGAGGATCGCTGTGAGCTTGAGGCCACCCTGAGACTCCATAGTGAATCCTAGGCCAGCCTAGGCTAGAGAGAGACCTTATCTTGAAAAAAAATTTTTTAATCTTCCTAGAAAAAAAAATAACTGAAATGGTTTCCTAGACAGCCAAAACATAGAATATCCCTTCCCCCAAGGGTTGAGTGACTGAGACAAATCTGTCATACTTATCTCCTCCCATCTCTTCCCTTCATTAACTAAAGCCTAGGGAACTGGTATAGCCTAGTTTGTACTGAATGTAGTCTATCTTCCATAATCCACACAGCATGCTGGGGCAGTTTTAAGCTAGGTTCTTAGGACTCCCCCCCCCAAAAAAACATCACAGGATTCCTCATGTCAGCAATGGGACTGGCTGGACTGGGCAGGTAACAGAGACTCTTCTAAAGAGAGGACACTGAAGAGTTGCCAGGTCTCCTCGGGCTGGTTCAGTCTAGCCAGATTCTTTCATACCCATCCCAACTTTCTCTGTTCCCTATGGTGGGCACCCGGAGGATGACGTGGGTATTAGAGGGGCTATGAGGAATGAAGTGTTTGTGTTTATACAATGGTAACTTAGAAAAGTCAAGTGATTCACTGAAAAGAGGTCCTGTGAAAAACATAAGAGCATTGGCCAATTCAGCCCTTGGACCTGAATGCTCTTGAGATTATATACTGGGTATGAGATGCAGGTGAGTGCTAATGTGTGAAGTAACTGTGTAGACATAAGGTTTCAAGGCAGCCCTAACATTGACATGAACAATATGTATTCGAGTCACTGAAATATGAGTAATTGATATAGACCATACTTATCATTGCACAAAAGCCATGATAGGGTCCTGCATTGACTTTGGTATTGGAGATCAAGTAAAATGCCTGCATTTCTCATCAGTGTTTCTGGGTTATCCTAGGAGGTACATTATACACCTTGTGGGAACATAAGGGTCTTTTGATTAATTAATTTTTAAAATTTTTATTTATCTATTACAGTCAGAGAGAGAGGGAGAGAGCGAGAGTGAGAATGGGCGTACTAGGGCCTCCAGCCACTGCAAACAAACTCCAAATGTGTATGCCCCCTTGTGCATCTGGCTAACGTGGGTCCTGGGGAATTGAAACTGGGTTCTTTGGCTTTGCAGGCAAGCACCTTAACCACTAAGCCATCCTTCCAGCCCTGTTTTTATTTTTTGCTCGTGTGTGCATACGCATGTGTAATGTAATGTGTGAGGCAGTGTATGCATATGTAAGGGCCCTTGCAGTGGCTCATCTGCAGCAGAGGTCACCTGCCTGAGGTGGCCAGAGTGGAACATGCAGTGTCCCACTCCATTGCTCTTCTGCCTGGTCTTGTTTTGAGCTAGAGTCTCCCCCAACCCCCCGTAGCTTGTGGGCTCCAATGATCTTGGCTCCCCACTGAGAGACTGGAGTTAAAGGCACACATGGCCAAGCTCAGCTGTTTACCTGAGGGCTGGGAATCTGAACTCAGTCTCAGATCTCCTCAGGTGAGTGCAGGAAGTACACTTAACCACTGAGCCACCTCTCCAATTTCTTTTGGTCTGCAATATAAAGTATTAGCAAGGTGTTTAAAATTGAACACATTAAACCTTTCCCTCTTTGGAAGATAACATTTTGTTTTGCAGCTGTTGTAAAACAAAAAGCTAGTGGGCTAGGGAGATGGCTCAGGGTTGAAGATGCTTTCTTGCAGAGGCTTTCGGTCTGGGCTCAATTTTCTAGTACACATGTAAAGCCAGGTGCATGAAGTGGTGCATGCATCTGAGTTCATTTGCAGTGGTGAGAAGCTCTGGCAGTATTCATTCTCTCTCTCTCTCATAAGTTAAAAATAAATTAGAAATTAAAGCTAGCGATGGAGAGCTTCCGTTTGAAGACATTTGTGTCCAAACCCAAAGAAACAGGTGGCTCCATACCCGAGACTGACTCTAACAAGATGAGTCTGAGAACCTCGTTGTCCCGAGAAGCTTCAAGGACGTGCTCAGAAAGTACGCGACGGAGGCAGGATCCAGGAACCTCCACGAACAAACTTTATCTGCCCAAAGACGAGGCAATTTGAGCATCATAGGACCCAACCAAAATAGCTGCAGAGGATTCAAGCATATCTAATATATTTAAATTCAGCCGCTTATAATGGCACTCAAAAAAAAAAAAAAAAAAACCACACAACACATTGCCCACTTCTGGAGGATGTGGGAACCAAAAATTCATTGTTTTGAAAAGAAAGAATTATGTATGTATCTATGCATCCTTCCATTCCTAGATGAGCTATGTGTCAGGGTAAGTAAGAATCAATAAGAAAATCGAATTTTTACGTAAGTGTTCTGCAATAAGTGTAAGAATAATGATGCAAGTAGATTATTGTCATTTTGCAACCTCTGATGAGTTAATCCACCCAGGCCATGGTTATAGTGGCAGCCAGCACCCCAAAGAGACGGCAGGCAGGAGAAATCTCTAATGGAAATGCACTCACACACTTACAAAGTATTCTTGCCCCAAACAGCAAACACGAACCTGCTCCAGCTCTACCTACCACGTAGAAGGGGATACAAAGAGAGCCACGGTAACTGATCTGGAGAGTGAGACGGAGCTTACAAAATCCAGCCTATGGGAAACTCTAGGAGAAACTCCACTATTAATTAATTTCCTCTTGGCTGTGACAAACCAGCAAGAAACAACTTGAGAGAAGGGTTTATACTTTTTTAGTGATAAGCCTTCTGTTCCTCTGCATTCCCCTGGTCATCATAGCTAAGACACCATCATACATCCCTTTATAGTATTCCCTAATTACTCAGAGGCTGGTGAAAATGTGGGTTATAGCCTCAACTGCTTATCACACCTTCCACAGGGTAAAGAGTAAAGTGTGCATTTTCTCTGTTTTTTTAAAATGCTCAGAGGTATCCAAAAGCCTTGGGTACATGAAGAAAGAGGGGAAGGAAGGAAAGAAAAAAGGAAAAGATGAAGGGATAGAGGAAGAAAGGAAGGAAAGAAAGAAAATGTAAGTCTGTAGCTGAAATATTACATTATTACTCAAGCTCTGGTTTAAATGAATTGCATTTCTATGACTATATTGAAAAACAAATCTTTAGGGCTGAGGATATAACTCAGTTATATGTGCAAGCATAACCAAGACCCTGGGTTTAATGCCAAGCACCACAAAAATGCCAAACCAATAATAACAACAAAACCACCCAAATCTTTACACTAAGCTGAATATTAAGAAAAGATCTCTAGGGGCTAGAGAGATGGCTCAGTATTTAAGGTGCTTACCTGCAAAGTCTAACAACCCAGGTTTGATTCCCCAGTTCCCACATAAGGCCAGGCGCACAAGGTTGGGCATGCTTCTGGAGTTCATCTGCAGTGTGGCTAGAGGGCGTGGTGCACCCATCCTTTCTTTCTCTTTCCCTCTCTCAAACAAATAAATGAAATATTTAAAAAAAGAAGAGATTTATGGGCTGGAGAGATGGCTTAGTAGGTGAGGCACTTGCCTGTGAAGCCTAAGGACCCATGTTCTTACATGGGACTCCAGGTCCCATGCAAGCCAGATGCACAAGGTGATGATAGTGCACAAGGTCACAAGTGTGCGCAAGGTCACACGTGCGCACAAGGTGGCACATGCACCTGGAGTTCAATTGCAGTGGCTGGAGGCCCTGGTGCACCAACACATACACATGCTCTCATAAAAAAAATACAAAAATAAATAAAACAGGAGGGACTTATAGTCGCTGCAGTCAAGATGAATAAGTAAACACTAAGAGGCTAACAACGGTAAGCCAAGAATAACTCTCACATAATATGGCATGAGTACACATATGTGAACTGGAAGGATCAATTGGCCTCAACTAAAATGATCTAGTCACGTGCTTGATAATACACACATAAGTTGAAGAAGCAAAATGACATACATAACTTACACAGAATTAACTCGCTCAGTTTAACAGCTTGTTACCAGTAAGGAAGATTACCTCCGAGTAATGTGGTGAGAGATATTTCCCATTGCACTCTGCGATCTGCCTCAGGATGTGCAACGCCTTCTCACCTTTCTTCCGCGTGATCAGCCAGCGGGGAGACTCGGGAACCACCCTGGTGAGAAAGGAAATGCTTCTTGGGTTGTGTTAGGAATGAACTTCAAACCCTAAAAAGTTCACATTGGGAGCTTTTCTATCCAATGGATCTTGCAGTTAGGTACAAATCGTGGGCAATTCTCAGTTTACAAGAGGCTCCCTGAATGAGATTGTCTTTGCAAATTTACAATGAATGGGGAAAACACTCACTTATAAACTGGATCATTACTCATGAAAACCATTCTTATTGAGCCTGGCGCGGTGGTTCATGACTTTAATCTTAGCACTTGGGAGGCTGAGGTATGAAAACTGCCATGAGTTCAAGGCCTGCCTGGGCTACAGAGTAAGTTCAAGGTCAACCTAGGCTAGAGTGAGACCCTGCCAGAAAGAAAGAAAGAAAGAAAGAAAGAAAGAAAGAAAGGAAGGAAGGAAGGAAGAAAGAGAGACAAACATAAAAGAATTATCCTTATCACAACGCTCTCGCAGGACCTGGGTTCAATGTTATGTTTTGATTACAAATATGAAAAGAATTGGAGCTTAGTATTTAGGAAAAGGATAAGAACCTTATTCATGTCACCTGATTTGCTCATACATTAAAATCCAATGACAGGAATGATAGACACACATTCACACTGATAATCTAATGCACATTCCTTTAGCTTCCTGATAATTTAATTTTTTGATGCATTTAACTTTTTTTTTATTCTCAGAGATTTCCTGAGTGATGCTAATTTGTTTGATAGAACATACAAAAAAGCAACTGGATTTTATGTCATTAAGTTTGCATGTTGATGTGCTCAAAGACACAGCTTGTTGCCTCTTGGGTCTCAGGAAGACACTGTGAGACAATCAGACACAATGCAATACTTTATTTGGAATTTTGTTGGGTTTTTTATTATTTTTGGTGACACCTATTAGTCAAATAGGCAATCATCTCTTCAGATCCCCAAATGAAAATGCTCGAAGCCAGAGGCATCCTGGGTATATCAGAAAGTCTTCTTTTGCCCTCCCTTTCGTGTGAGTTTAGATCTCCATTCCTGTGGAGTAAGGGCAGCTATGAGAAGGACCAAGACCACGTTACCAGTAATAAAGGAGGAAGAGGAAGTTGGGCAGCGTGATGGCGAGCTGGATCCCTTGCCAGCTGGGGATAAAGTAGGCGATTCCGGGGAGGATTATGATTCCAAGGGTGAAGAATATCTGGATGACGATCCCCACAATCCTCCTTTGTTTTGAGCCTACTATTTCCGTCACTGAAGGAAAACAAACATAAGAGGTTAGGTGTGCAAGCTCACAGTCAGTTCCAAAACAAACACAGAGATTTTTTACACCAGTTAAGAAGCCAGTCAGCACTGCTGAACAGTCTAGAACTGAAGGACAGCGAGGCTTCCATATTTGTATAAACACTGGCGCTGGCTTTCCACGTTATTTTCTCACTCTCTTCCCTGCCCTGTTCCTCAGGCACCCAGGCCAGCACCCTCTGGGTACAGAGGACTACAAGAATACATGTGTTGGTTTTAGGAAAACTTCAGCCATGACTGGTTAGAAGGTAGACTGTAATTCTCAAAACATAAATATAGGGGCTGGGGAGATTGCTCAGTGGTTAAGGCGCTTACCTGCCAAGCATAACAATCCGGGTTTGATTTCCCAGTACCCACGTAAAGCCAGATGCACAAAGTGGCACATGTTTCTGGAGTTCATTTGCAGCAGCTGGAGGCCCTAGTGTGCCCATTCTCTCTATCTGTCTCTCTTCTCTCTATCTCTCTCTGCTTGCAAATAAATAAATATTTAAAAATATATATATAGGGTTGGAGAGATGGCTTAGCAGTTAAGGCACTTGCCTGTGAAGTCTAAGGACCCAGGTTCGATTCCCCAGTACCCATATAAGCCAGATGCACAAGGTGGCACATGCGTCTGGAATTTGTTTACAGTGGCTGGAAGCCCTGGCATGCCCATTCACTCGTTCTCTCTCTCAAATAAATAAATAAGTATTTAACATATATATGTGTGTGTATATATATATATATGGCAAACTAGCTAAATTTTATTCCTGTATCTCTAATGATTTGCATATAATAGTCTCTTTAGGAGAATCCTATGAACATCAGATCTATATATACTTTTCATTATCATAAGACAGTTTCTATTAAATGATAATTCTGTCCATAGTATTTAATTTTTTATATATGTGGAAAGCTGTACTACTAGAATCCTTCTTCCATTCTTTCCTACTAACTGTTCCCTTCTATTTTGCTCATCCTGGGGCACACTACCTTATTGCTGCCCTGCCCTTGCAGTGCTGAACATTCACATAGACTTGGGTCTCATTACAGATGTTTCACACTCCAGTCATCCCATTTGTTCCAGCCAATGACCATGGGTCCCACTCTCCCTTTCACACCCATTCAAAGATCTCCAGAGGTTCTGAAGACAGCCATGCTCGGGTATCCTGTAGCAGTAAAGGGAGAGAGTGGAGACCCAAAGATCCTGCAATAATCTCTGATGAGCTTTCTCGTTTCCCTGGCCATGGATCCTCCACCACTTAAAGTAGGTCACTGGTCCCGGGGTCAGAGCCCGAGGGAGCAGTCAGGACTGGTTCAAGGAATACAAGCCAAAAAGCTGAGTGGAGATTTTCTTTCTCTAACACCCAGAAAGTCAAACCTTCTGGTTATAGAGGCAGCAAAAGTAAACTTCTCATTTTTAGTGTACATCTCCCACATTCTCCACTTACGTAAAAGAGAACTAAAGAAATAGTAGTTAAGGCACTTGCCTGTGAAGTCTAAAGACCCAGGTTCAATTCCCCAGTACCCATGTAAGCCAGATGCACAAGGTGGCACATGCGTCTTTTCCTGCAAAGCCTGATGACCTGGGTAGTCTGATGACCTGGGTTCAATACCCCAGTACCCACATAAAGCCAGATGCACAAAGTGGTGCATGCATCTGGAGTTTGCTTGCAATGGCTAGAGGCCCTGGCATGCCCATATATTCTCTCTCTCTCTCTCTCTCTCTCTCTGTGTGTGTGTTTGCTTGCAAATAAATAAATGAAATATTTTTTAAAAAAGAAATAGTATTTGGAGCTTAGGGTGTGGTTCAGTGGTAAAGTGCTTGCCTAGCATGGGCAAGGTCCTGGGCTCAATCCCTAGCATGTTAAAAAGAAAGAAAGAATATTTCTTAGGGACCCCCCCCCAGTGCTTTCAAATATTGTTTCAAGGAGCTAGTAAAATCCTTGTACAAATGAATTTCTAATAAAGCAAAGACAGAAAACTGATGCTAATTGCTAAGAGTGCTCACAAGTGGTTCATGCCAGTATTCCATATCTGGTTCCCAACTTGAAACAGCATTTCAATGTCTGCGGCAGCCAAAATCCCATCCTGCGCCCTGCCATTTGCAGAAACCATCCCCGCATGGTGAGGGCTCCTCTACTATATATTTACAGCCAGGGGACTCAGGAGGAAGGCCACCCCCACCCCAGGTCTCTCGTGGAGGGGTGGGTGTAGCAAACAAGTCTTACCAATCACGAAGCAAGTCATCCATGCTCCCTTTCCGAACACACCTTGTAGAAAGCGGAAGATCACAAACACTGAGAAATTAGGTGCAAATGCCACCGCGACACCAGTGATGCCAACGCCGAAGCAGGATATTAAGTAAATCACTATCCTGCCATACCTTTGTAATAGAGGAAAAGAGATCACCTTAAATATATGTATATTTTAACGTGATAGAGAAGGGATGCAAAACAATAGTTGCAAGTACAGAAAAATCGTGTCTTATCGTTTCATTATTGCAGTAAATAATATGTATATATTTTTTGGTTTTTCAAGGTAGGGTCTCATTCTAGCTCAGGCTGACCTGGAATTCACTATGGGTGAATTCTCAGGGTGGCCTTGAACTCATGGTGATCCTCCTACCTCTGCCTCCCGAGTGCTGGGATTAAAGGCATGCGTCACCACGCCCGGCTATAAATAATATTATTAATATCATTGATTAAAACAGGCAAAATGTGTTTCTGAAATAATAGTGCAAAATGTACAGCACAGAATGTGTCCTTTGTGATTTCAGTTTCCCCAAAGGTGACCCTCTCTTCAACACTTGCTTCACACACAGTCTCCCTGGTGACTAGCCACAGGCTGCGTTGTTGTGGGTGGGGTCTCTGGGAGAAAGGGTGAAATGAAATATCCAAGGTGTATTTGAGCCTGAGGCCTCCATTTCAACCTTGCTACAACTGGTTACCAGTCACATGGCCTTGCGTGAATTCCTAAACTCTCTCAAACTAGGATTCTGTTAATTTGCTTATTTTTAAAAATATATTTCATTTATTTATTTGAGAGAGAGAGGCAGATAGATAATAGATAGATGATAGATAGATAGATAGATAGATAGATAGATAGATAGATAGATAGATAATAGATAGATAGAGACAGGGAGAGAGAGAATGGGCACTCCAGGGCCTCCAGCCACTGCAAATGAACTCCAAACACATGTGCCACCTTGTGCATCTGGCTTATGTGGGTACTGGGGAACCAAACCTGGGTCCTTAGGCTTTGCAAGCAAGTGCCTTAACTGTTGTGCCATCTCTCCAGCCCAATTTGCTTACTTACTTATTTTTTATTTATTTAGTTTTTTGAGGTAGGGCTCTAGTGCAGCCTGACCTGTAATTCACTCTGTAGTCTCAGGGTAACCTTGAACTCAGCAATCCTCTGCCTCCTGAGTACTGGGAATGAAGGTGTGCACCACCACGCCCGGCCCAATTTGCTTATTTTAAAAAAAATATATTTTTATTTCTATTTATTTATTTGAAAGAGATACAGAAATAGGCAGGGGAGAGAGAGAAAGAGAATGGGCATGCCAGGGCCTCCAGCCACTGCAAACAAACTCCAGATTCATGCCCCCCCCCTTTGTGCATCTGGCTTACGTGGATCCTGGGGAATCAAATCTGGGTCCTTTGGCTTTGCAGACAAGCGCCTAAACTGCTAAGCTATCTCTCCAGCTCTTTGCTTATTTTTTATTGCCCCTTTCTTCCATCTCTTCTGGAGTGAGGTAGTAGAGAAGATTACGTGAGAGTCTTGTGTGAAAACTCTTTATAAAGCTCACAACAAATGTGGGCTGGTTTTGTTTTGCATGCATATGCATGTGTGTGGTGTGTTTGTGTGCATGTTCATGTTCGTGTGTGTGTGAGTACACGTGGTTGTGAAGGTAGTTGTGTGTGGGGGGCAGGGAGGCTATAGGTGGACACTGGGTGCCTTTCTCTGTTCCTCTTACTGTTTGAGATGGGGACTCTCACTGGACCTGGAACTCATCAATACAACTAGCTAGCCAGGAAGCCTCCTGTCTCTACCTCCCTACCACTGGGACCGCAGGCACGGGCTGCTGCCCAGCCTTTACATGGGTGCTGGGGATCCGAACTCAGGTCCTCATGTTTACATGGCAAGCGCTTTCCCCACTGAGCCATCTCCCCAGGCCCGTGAGGTGTTCTAACTTTTTAACTTTATTTTTCCCCATTTACATAATTATACTATTATCAAATAGCTCAGGAAAATGTGTGCAACATTCCCAGGCTGGTATGGATTGATTCCTCCAATATGCCAGAAATTTTGCTGGTGAAAGTTAGTTGTCAATAAACGTAAGAGATCTGATTCTGTATCTTTCTTTGGAAAATTTCACAAAATTCCTTAAGCTACTTTTTGCTCGGGTCACAGAGTAGAGATGGAAGTAGTCTTCACTTATCTAGGTTTTGGCTTTTTTACTTTAGAGGAGCGTTAGGTTCCAGTGAAGTGCAGACAGAGTTCTCACGCACCCCCGTTTTCACACAGCACAGCTGATGAAGTTGTCAGCGTCACCCACGGAATGGGGCCTTATTTGTCACAACTAATAAGTGCACATCAGCGCATCATGACCATGTCTTGTTTACATCAGGTTTTTGCTTTGATTTGCTTTGCTTTTGTTTTCAATGCTGGGGTTCAAATCCAAGGCTTTGCAAATGCTCTACCACTGAGCTACATCCCAGTCAGAGAGTTCACTCTCGGTGTTGGACATGTGATATCTGGCACATATCCACAACCCCAGCATGGCCCAGAATCATTTAACTGCCTCCCAATAACTGACCTCTGCTGGGTCATCTGTAGAGACTGCTCCTCACTCCTGGAGACCACCCGTCTTTTTTCTTTCTTTTTTCTTTATTTTGGTTTTCCAAGGTAGGGGCTCGCTCTACCTCAGGCTGACCTGGAATTCACTATGTAGTCTCAGGGTGGCCTCGAACTCATGGTGATCCTCCTCCCTCTGCCTCCTGAGTGCTGGTGCCTCCATAGCTTTGCCTTCTCCTGAAGGCTGGATAGATGGAACCACACACTCTGTAGCCTTTTCAGACTGGCTTCTTGCAATATTCCCAGTCTGGGGTTAGTTAAGATTCCTTTCTTCCATGGCTCATAGCTTGTTTCTTTTCAGTGTAAAATAATATTCCATTATCTGGAAGTGGCATGCGTTATTTTTACCCATTCATCTACTGAAGAACATGTTGTTTTCAGATTTTCTCTCTTTTTAATTATTATTAGATATGGACATATTTTGTATGTAAACATCACACGATGGTACCATCCTTTCCCTCCTCCCTGCCCCTTTTCTGAAGAGGCCTTCCTCACTGGGGATGCAGGTCAACCCCATGGGGATTGTGGTCATGCATTATAGGGGCAGCAGATATGGGAGAGAAAATGTCTCTGGGCAAAATGTCCCAACTTGTGGCTCTAACAATCTTTCCTCCACTTCTTCCACAAAATTCCCTGAGCCATGCTGGGAGCATTTTAAGTCTACTTCAGTGATGAGCACTTAGGAGCATCTAGATGTCTGGCTTGGTAGGTGTTGTGTGTACTCAGTATCTTTCTCCATTAAACTTGTGCTAATATCAGCTTAACTAAGAGAGCAGCACTCTTGCTCATTTCCCCAGTTCCTCTGTGGTTTCAGCTGAGGTCAGGTGGAGTGCACTGGGTCATTTATCTCCTCAAGTCCATTCCTATCTGAAAAAGAAAAGCAGATTCTCCAACAGAGAGTGAAGTCAGCGCCAGTTAAATGGGATAACAATTATTAATTTAGAGAGAATTATAAGGGTTTAGACACTTTTACAGTGTAAGGTTAGTGGGAGCTTGACAGTGGAAAGCAGAATCATTACCTAGATATGACTCTGACTTGTTTCCCAGTTCCAGATATGGTTTCCTTTCCACTGAGCAGATCTGTTAGCCAATCCAAGGGCAGTTGGTTACCCACCATGGCTGTGTGCCACTATTGCACTTGTGTGAGCATTACATCAAGTTGTTTGCTTCTGAATCGCTTAGACTTTGAGCTTCTTGAACAGATGTTAGCCACTTTCCCCTGGTAGCTCATGTGGTGTCTTCCAGCACTAGATTGGCTCATTATCTGAGGACTGGTTCTCCTCCAGATTCCAACCAAATCTCTCCATGGTCCATGTCGGCAGCATTTGGTGTCTTCAGCAATAGGGTCCTGAGGAACATCTTAGTTGCTCCAAACTGGGCAACAATACATCAGGCTGCCTTGGCCCTCCCAGTGCAGGTATGCATGGACATACATTTGCACCTCCCTTGATCAATACCATGGACTGGGATGGCTCATTCCTCTACATTTAGCTTTGAGAGAAGCTGCCAAACTGTGATTCCCCCAGTGGCTACAGCTTTTGGTGTTTGTACCAGCCATGAGTGAAAACATCTGTTGTTCTGTGTATTTGCCAGCCTTTGGTCTTGTCAGTGTTCTGGATTTTGGCCCTTTGATAGGTGTGTGGTGTACGCCTGGTGGCTTGAATTTGCATATTCATGATGACATCCAGCACGAGGCATCTTTCCACCACTGCACGTTTACCAGCTGGGCGTCTTCTTTGCAAACTCATGTGGGTGGACTCCTGCAGTCCAGGTTTTAAGTCAGGCTGTTTTATTTTCTTCCTGAGCTGTCAGAGTTCTTTGTATAATTTGGAGTCCTTTATCAGATGCCTTTTGCAAATATTTTCTCTGTCAGCAGTTTATCTTTTCATTCACTTGCTAATGTTCTTGGACAGAGCAGAAAATTATAATTTTAATGAAGCTCAGCTTATCAATTCTTTCTCATGAATCATGATTCTGATGTTAAATTAAAAAAAAAAAAAAAACACTACCAAACTCAAAGTCACCCAGGTTTCTTCCTGTGCTATCTTCTGGAAGTGTTGGTTTAGTGTTTCATCTTTAGGTCTATGGTTCATTTTGAATGAATTTTGGGGTCTTTGCATTAGTTAGCGTTCTCAATACTGTGACAAAATGTCTCACACAAACAATTTAAAGGGAAGAAAGATTTTGGTCCCAATGTCAGAGGATTCAGTCGATGGTTGCATGACCCCAGGAAGAACATTATGGTGGCAGGGGCATGTGGAGAAGGTAGCTTCTAACCTCATGGTGGACAGGAAGCAGAGCAAGGGAATTCTAAGGGCCCAAGGACACACCCACATTGACCTACTTTCTCCAATTAGGACCCGCCTCATTCTTTTCACCACCTCCCACCCAGTGCCTTCTCACAAATTCATCAAGGGATTAAACTACTCATTAGGTGATAAGCCACCGATTCACATCTAGTCAACTCTGAAAGTAGCATTTAGTACAGACAGCCCTAGAGTGGTTTCACTAGTCTCATGGGTATTTCTCAATCCAATCAGCTGACAATCCAGATTAACTACTGCAGGTGTAAAGTCTATATCCAGGCGCATTTGCATGTTGATGTCCAGTTGTTCCAGCATCATTTGTTGCCTTTACTCATTACATTACCTTGGCTGATTTGTCAACTATGGGATAACTACATATTGCTAGGTCCTCTATTCTGTCTCATGGATCAGTTCATTCATTTGTCTGTTCTTCTACTGATAGTGCATTGTTCTGATTACTGTAGTTTTATATAGGATGTGTTGTATCAGCCCTGCATACCTGCCTACCAGAGGTAAATGCCAAGTGGCCATTACATATAATTCTTTTTATAAATTTTAAAACTCTACTCACCAGGCTAGAGAGATGGCTCAGCAGTTAAGGCACTTGCCTGTGAAGCCTAACAACCCAGGTTTGACTCCCCAGAACCCATGTAAGGTCACAAGGTCATGCATGTGTACAAGGTCACACATGCACACAAGATGGTGCACGCATCTGCAGTTTGACCTCAGTGGCTAAGGCCCTGGTGCACCAGTTCTCCCTGTCTCATAAAAATTTTACTTGCCACCATTATATTCAGTATTTTGCACCTATCCTCATGAAAGATATTGGTATATAGATTAATCTTCTTTTTATGTATTGGTCTAGTTTTGGTGTTAAAACAATGCTGGCTTCACAGAATAAGTTCTTCTTGTATTTCTTCTGCTTCTATCTTCTGAAAGAATGTTGCTTAACTGATAGAATTTACCTATTAAAAATCTGAGCTTGGAGCTGGGCATGGTGGCACACGCCTTTAATCCCAGCACTGGGGAGGCAGAGGTAGGAGGATTGCCATGAGTTCGAGGCCACCCTGAGACTACAGAGTGAATTCCAGGTCAGCCTGGGCTAGACTGAGACTCTACCTCGAAAACAAAACAAAGCAAAAATATATCTGAGCTTGAAGCTGGACATAGTGGCTCATGCCTATAATCCCAGCACTTTAGGGGCCTCTTAGGCAGGAGGATCATTGTGAATTCAAGGCCAGCCTGGGGTTGCAGAATAAATTCCAGATGAACCTAGGCTAGAGTGAGACTGTACCTCAAAAAGGGTCTGAGTCTTACACTTGCTGTTTTGGAAGGTTATTGATTAATGATTCAATTTATTTAATAAATATAGACACATTCAAATTATTCATTTCTTCTTGTGTGTGTCTGGCAGATTATGTCTCTCAAGGATAATAAAGGAATAATACAAATTACTCTATGCCCACAAGTATGATAACCTAGATGAAATGAATCAATTCCTTTACCTCATGGATGGTTATCAGTTTATGGGGGCCAGGGGCAGAATGTGGTGGTTTGATTCAGGTGTCCCACATAAGCTTAGGTGTTCTGAATGGTAGCTTCCCAGCTGATGGAGATTTGGGAATTACTGCCTCCCAGAATCAGTGTATTGTTGGGGGCGGGCTTATGGGTTTTATAGCCAGTTTCCCCACACCAGTGTTTGGCACACTCTCCTGTTGCTATTGTCCACCTTGTGTTGGCCAGGGGATGATGACCACCCTGTGCTCATGGCATCATTTTCCCCTGCCTTCATGGAGCTTCCCCTTGAGCCTGTAAGCCAAAATAAACCTCTTTTATTCCCCCTGCCCCCCGGAAAAAAAAAAGAAAGTAACCAAGACATGTGGGAGCCGGGTCCTCCTGCGTGGCATCTGTCCCTTTGTGCCTTTGTTCATTTATTCTTTTCTTCTTTCTTTCCCTTCTACCTCTTGCCTCCCTCCCTTCCACTGGAGATCAGACTCAGGGGCCCCTACATGCAAGGTAAGCCCTCGATCACCAACCTATACCCTTAGCCGTCCCCCCGGGGCTTTTAACTCTGAGACTTGTCCACTCCAACAAGCCATTAATTCAGTGTGGTTTCCTTCCCTGCAGTTTCGGCTCAGCTAAGCTTCAGTTTCTTGTATTGCCAATCTTACTGCCCTGTGCCCTCAGCTCCGATGGCTCTAAGAAGAGTTGCTGGTCCTTCAGTGGGCTCAGCCTGGTACTTGTTAGGACTGAGTGGCAACTTCCAGGCACATCACATGCTGAGCCAGAAACTGGAAGTCTCAACTTGAACTTCCAAGTTCACTCTCTGATTCTCCAGCACTGTCCTCTCGTAAGTATGTGAGCTAGCAAATTACTTTTTGTCCTTTCCTTCAAGAATATGTCATGGACACAGAGGTTACAGGCGGTCAGTGCTGACAGGGGGCAGAGTTACAGCTCCTTCTCTCAACTCTGTCTCCCCTCTCCAAGTCACCTGTAAGGGGACATCCTCGCTCCTGACTAGAACATGAGCCCCTCCTACAGCTGAGTTATTTTAGGAGACACGTTTATCAGGCAGAATGAAAATAATACCAAGCATTTCTTCCATATGTATGTGGTACATGATAATGAAATAAAATGTTGTATTATGGGCTGGAGAGATGGCTTAGTGGCTAAGGCGTTTGTCTGCAAAGCCAAAGGACCCCGGTTCGATTCTCCAGGTCCCATGTAAGCCAGATGCACAGGGTAGCACATGCATCTAGAGTTCGTTTGCAGTGGCTAGAGGCCCTGGTGTGCCCATTCTCTCTCTTTCTCTCTCTCTCTCTCTTTCTCTCTCTCTCCAGCTCTCTCCCCCTTCTCTGTCTCTCATAAATAAATAAAAATAAAATATTTTTTTAAAAAATGTTGTATTATCCACACCTACCTGTCTGCCGCATAGCCCAAGGTGAACGCTCCAGCCAGGAAGCCAAGGTTTAGGATGGCTTGGGTGAAGTCCAACATCCAGGCATTGACACAGACAAGGTCAAACTGTGAAAACCAAGAAACACACATGGAGATACCTCGGGAGGCTTATCCTCAAACATCTTTCTCTCTTGCATAGCTCAACAATCTTTAAACCTTTTTCTTATATATCCCTTAAGTGATTTTTTTTGAAAGTGTGTCACGTGCACATTTATACTGACACACATATTTTCTTTGTCAGGTTAGATAACTTCAAGCAGAGCTGGGGATGAAGTTCATTTGGTAGAGAGCCTGCCTACACATGCACAGAGCCCTGGGTTTGAGCCCTAGCACCACGCGAACCGGTGCCGCATGCCTGCACTCGAGAGGTAGAGGCAGGAAGAGCAGACGGTCAAGGCCATCTTTTCCTACATGAGACTCTGCCTCCAATAAATAAGTGCACAGGTAAATAAATAAACATATATAGGATAGAATTTCTAGTACACTACAATTACAGATATTTTTAAATAACGTTGTTACATCAATCTATGTGTCCAATAAAGTATCAATGCAATAGTGACTGTCTGCCATCATCCTGTATCTAATATCATAATTCCACATGTAATAAGGTTATATATAAATTAATACTTCATTTTTAAACTTTTCCTGCAACATCACATCTTTGTTAGAATTTTTGGCTGTTATAATCATTATTACTTTCTGACCATAATTGGAAAGACATAAGACAGCATGTATTTTGAAACACAATTGCTACACAGGAGTAAAGTGCTAAGGGAGATGCTCTCCTCACTTGTGGAAGGCAGTTAGGATAGGCTTTCCCAGGTGGGTTCTGACCTCCTATGGCTAAATATTGCTTAGTGTCAGATCGAACCAGGCCTTGGAGTGAAGTCTATTCCCACTCCTCATTTATATAAATTTAGGCTCCAAAACCTTGTGGGTATAAACAAATGAGTGGGATGGGGTGAGTCGCAGCTGTTGTCAAGAGGTAGAGCCTTGCTGGAGGAAGTACGTTGCTTGGAGTGGGCCTTAGGGTGTTCGAGTCCAGCGCCCCTGGCCAGAGTCAGTTCACTCTTGGTGCTCTTTTCCAGCTGCTGTGGCAAGAAGTGACACCTAGCCTCTGCTCTGCCACGTCATGAAGAAACTTCCTCTAGACACTGTAAGCTGAATAAACCCTTTCTGCCAACCAGCTACTTCTGGTCAAGTGTTTTGTCCCTGCAAAGAGAAAGTGACTGCAACAGTGGCCCACCACACAGAGTGGCTGAGGAGATCACTTGAGACCCAAGGTTTTACACACATATACATAACAGTTGTAATCTAATTCTGTCAACTTAAAGGATTTTGGTCATAAGTTTTGGTTCGTGACGATATCATTTCATTTCAGGTAAGCATATATGTGATTATCTGGAATATTTCTCACCGTGACTAGATAGGTGAAAAATGCACCTTGACTAAATATTCTTAGGATCCAAGATGGCAAACAGAGCATTTAAATATCACAAAAGCCAACAGTCTGCTTTAGAAAAAAAAAAACAGTGTCCAATATCAAAACCTACACAATAGAATTTGCTTTGTCCTACTGAACTCTATATACTTGGGTTAGCTAGTGTATGTTATGGGCATGATTTTTTTTTTTTTTTTTTTTGTTTTGCTAGGTAGGGTCTCACTCTAGCTTAGGCTGAAATTCACTATGTAGTCTCAGGGTGGCCTCAAACTCACGGCGATCCTCCTACCTGAGTGTTGGGATTAAAGGCGTGTGCCACCACGGCAGTCTAGGCATGCTTTTTATAGACAACAGAGCCAGACCTCTCCAGAACAACTCTTTGAATAGCTTGGTTAACTTCCTTTGAGTCGTGTGAGGTAAAATCCCCCAATAGTCTTTACACTCATACAATTTCTTTAATGTAAAACTAATTATTTCTCACTTTTCCATAAGAGGGATTTTTCATCCTTCATGTTCACGTAGAGGTCTCTACATCTATTACCATTTCCCAAAGTACTCTGAGAACCATTTGTGCCAGATACTGCCTGCTCTTCTACGCTTTCTGGATGCCCAAGGTGGCAGTCAAAGGTGCAGACTCTTCTGCCAGCAGGGGTCTGTTTAGGTTGAAGGAGCTAGTGCAGGCTCTGAAGGTAGGAGGGAGGAACACCACTTCTGGCCTTGGTGGCAGCTCCCAGCTGAAATCTTTCCAGTGACAACAGTGCCTGGTGGCTGCAGGAGTCAGTCAGTGCTTGCAACCCCTGCCCAGCCCCACAGAGGCATCACGATCTGGCCCCATGCCTGTGGGAGGCTTTGATTTGGTTGACCACCAAGGCCAGTAGGCTATCCTTCCTCACCTCCTTCCTCTCTTTTCTATGTGCTCTTAAGGAAATTCACACAAACCCATACGCAGACTTAGGTTTCCAGTACAGAGAAAGCTGCAGACTCGGGAATTCGAGGGCTCGGTATATGCCTGCCTCCTGGGACCGTGGCTTCTGAGCCTCCTTCCTGATCAGCCCTGCATTCACTATCTGCCGACGTAATCATCTGAGACTATTTTCACCTGAGAAATGTTTGCTATGTTTAAAGAGAGGCCAGGGGGTAACATGCTTTCCATCCAAGTATGAGGACCTGAGTTTGGGTCCCGATCACCCATGTGAAAGCTGGCCGTGGCTGTGCATGCCTGTGACCTCAGCACTGAGGAAGCAGAGACGGGGAGTCCTAGGGCTTGCTGGCTGCCTCATATAGTTGAACTGTTGACCTCCAGGTTCAGGGAGAGGTGGACGTGCCTGAGGAAGACACCTGACATTGGACTCAGGCTTCCACATGCATGTGCACACATGTGCACGTGCATACACACACACACACACACAGAGAGAGAGTCAACATAGCTGTCA
This sequence comes from Dipus sagitta, assembly GCA_036346955.1. Lineage (NCBI taxonomy): Eukaryota > Metazoa > Chordata > Mammalia > Rodentia > Dipodidae > Dipus > Dipus sagitta. Next base: position 137,264,746 of record CM070778.1, read on the forward strand.
TTGTGTAAGACTGTAATCTTAGCACTTGGGAGGCTGAGGCAGGAGAACTGTGAGTTCAAAGCCAGCTTGGACTACATAGTGAGACTCAGCCTCAAAATAAGAAAGAGAGAGAAAGAGAACATTAAAAAGAAAAGAAGGAAGGACAGCAGGCAATGAAGCCTATGGGCTGTGTGGGCCAAGGCTGTTTCCCCAAAATAAAGCACCATATGGTTTCTTGGGAGACCTAAGCCTAGTACTTACCAATAGAAGGTCATTGTGGATCACCAAATATTTACTCAAGTCTTATTCAGAGTCATAAGAATTTATGTCTTTCTCTTAAGACAACCTGTGTAGAACAAGTGAGCCAGGTCTGATTTTATTTTGCACAGTGTACACACACACAAACAATACAAAGCTTTAATGCTCATAAGTCCATGTGTACCCCTCCTGTTACTTATTAATCTTCAAAGTCACTTTACACAAACAGAGTAACTGTCCTTGGCACAGGCAGAAAGTCAGTCTGATAAGCCTCAAGCAGCTGTTCACGTAACACCAAAAGGATTCCACCATTTGGCATAAAACAAGCCACTCTAGTGGAATTCAGCGCTTTGGGAAGGGTTTCCAACTACAAGCTCTCCTTAGACCTTCCTAGTTGTTAACAAAAACCAAATAGATATTATGTTACTTTGAGTTTAATGATAAAATGCTAGGACAAGTTAGTATTAGATCTATGTCAAAGTTGTGATGTCTAAATTGCTCTTAAAACTAAAGCAACAGGGCTGGAGAGATGGCTTAGCGGTTAAGCGCTTGCCTGTGAAGCCTATAGGACCCCGGTTCGAGGCTCGACTCCCCAGGACCCACGTTAGCCAGATGCACAAGGGGGCGCATGCGTCTGGAGTTTGTTTGCAGTGGCTGGAGGCCCTGGAGCGCCCTCTCTCTCTCTCTCTCTCTCTCTCTCTCTTTCTCTCTCTCTCATTCTCTGCCTTTCTCTGTCTGTGGCTCTCAAATAAATAAATAAAAATAAACAAACAAAAAAACTAAAGCAACAGGGTTGGAGAGACAGCTGAGTGGTTAAGAGCACTTTCTGCGCATGCATGCCGGCCTGAGGAAGCCTGGGAGTTTGATCCCCGGGACCCACACACACACCTGGGCGTGGCCACACACGACTAGAACCCAGTCCTGTGGGGGGCAGAGGCTGACTATCGCTGGCACGTGACAAGCTCCAGAGTCAGCTCAAGTAGGAATGAGAAGGTGAGTGATGGAGAGGGTCACAGGTGAGCACACAGGGCACCACACGGGTACACAGACATGTGCCCATGCCACACCACACACACACACGCACACACGCACACACACGCACACACACACACACACACACACACACACACAGTAACACCATAGAGCCAGTACTCAGAGGCCAAAGGTGAGAAGTGAGGTAAAAATGGAGCACGTATGTGAAAGGATTAGAAACCCAGGAGGGGGCCTTGCTGCCCCCCCGCCCCAAACCACACAGAATGACCCTCCTTCCCACTGCCAGCTGGAGTTTTCCATCGAGATCTAATTTAGCCTTCTTGACCAAACTCTCACGTAAGAAACCGGAAGATGGGAGGACATCACCACATCTGACTTCAGTCACAGGCCATGGTGAGGTTTACACGTGCTTCCTTCCCCAAACAGTCACGTGCTAGAGATGATCTTCAGCATGGTGGTGCTGAGACGTGGTGGGCCTTTGAGAGGAGGCAGTCAAAGGTGATTGGGTGACCAGGGACGTGGCCTGGGAGGACAGTAACGCAGTTCTCTCTCACAGGACCAGTCAGTTCCCTTGAGAGTGGTTGGCCATAAAAAGAGGAGTGATTCGTGAATCGCTTTGGCTTCCTGTCTGGCCATTTCTTCTCCTTCGCCTCTGTAGTGATGCCATCACTCTCAACAGAGGTCAAACACATGGGGCTGCCTGACCTTGAACTTTCAAGCTCCCAAACTGTGAGCTAAACAAACCTCTTCTCTATATAAGCACCCAGCTTCAGGTATTTGGTTTTAGCAACTGAACACAAATGAAGATGAATTATACAAGGACTATTCCTCACCAGCTCTCGGTCTGAAATGAGGACCCATGACGTACATTGTCACCACTACCAGCGTCAATGACAGCTGGTCTGTCTGGTGTGGTGCTTCTCTGTGGCTACGTCTGGCATTGGCCAAAACAATCCTATGTGGACTTCGACAGGCAAGTTCCATTTTTAATCAACATCAGCGTACCACCACACAGGCCAATAATGGTGGGAACCACTAAGAAAATAATTTGGGTTAGGTCTCTGTTCTGTCTGGAGAAATGATCTATGGTATCCTTACTTTTGGTTTCAGATGAGTTAGTTTATTAAGAATTTGGCAAGAGGAATATGAAGGAACAAATGGCAGATAATTAACAGAACAGTGAGCAGGGCACCGTTGACATGCAGGAGAAACGTCTGGAGTCCCGACGGAGGGGAGGAAGCGGCCGATGAAAGCCAATCAGGTGGGGCTCTCAGCACGGAGCAGAGACGGCTGCAGAGGCGCCATGGAAAAGCCGAGTCCTAACGGAGGGTCCCGGGCAGAACATCTCTTCCTTTGGTGAGACTTCCGGTTGACCAGTCCCACCACACACATTTTAAAACCACAGGATGAAAAATAGTGACCATGGCTCAAGTCTTAAGATGTTTTTTAAGGCAGAGCAGAGAGTCTGGGAACAGTTGCTTTCCAGTGGTCTCAGCCCTTGGGCTATCTGTGGTTCTCCTTCCTTCTTGTCACTGGGCCACAGGGCCAGCCCTCCCCAGGACAAGGGGTCTCCGAGGACTCCTGAGATAAACATGCGTGAGTCCGAGATGGTTTCCAGAGTTAGCACTCAACAGCTTAGACAGCACATGACAGTTTACTAATATAGCTTATATCTTCAATTCTTAATTATGATCATTATGCATATATTTTTACTAGGATATGATGTCATATTTGGTGACCTGCATGTTTCGCACATGTATGTATGTGGTGTGTGTGTGTGTGTGTGCATGTATACATGTAGGCACACTGTGTATGCGGATACACGTGCACGTGTGTATAGAGGTGGAGGCCAGAGGTTGATGCGGAGCGTCTCCTTCAATTGCATTCCTCTGTATTTCCATTTGCAGCGCTTCACACTTTTCCTCTGTTCCTTTGATCTTCACCTTCCTTCTGCCCTGAGCCTCTTTCTCTGGTTTCCTGGGTGAGAAACTCACTGTCCCATCCCTGGGACCATAGTCCCCACCCTTCACTATGTGGGCCAAGTGACTCTGGACTGACCGCTGGGCCGCCCAGTGATGGAGGGGGTCCCACTGAACCCGGAGCTCACAGTCTTAGCTAGCCTGTCTAGCCAGCTTGCTTCAGGTCCCCTGTCTCTGCCTCCCAAGCCGACTGTGACTGTCATCCATCCAGCATTAACATAGGTGCTGAGGTCTAAAAGAAGGTCCTCACACTTGCACCGTGGGCCATCCTCCCAGCACTTTCTATCCAAAAGTTAACACTGTCCTTATATAAGGCATGAGCCATCACGAGGATCCGCAGGTACCAAATGAGTCACAGGTATTTCTAGCTAGCTCCAGTCAGTGTGCTCGGCATTATGCTGCCAAGGCTGTGAGGAACATCAAATTGTTCAAACCTAATTTCCACTTCTGTGAGGAGCATTTTATATATAGTCGGGAGCCAAGGTCAATCTATGTGAAGTAAGCGTAGAGCAGCTGAGATATAAATGGGACATTAACTGTGAGAGGGATTCAGAGAAAGAGCGGACTGGAGGGGGCAGAAACAATCACATCCAAGGGAAGCTGGACTGAGATATAAATAAAGGCTAACAAGGTCACCAGAGGCAGGAGAAGCAGCCACTGGGTGGCTGTCAGGGTGAGTCTGTCCACGCGCCAGGCTGCACGGCTCAGTGGTCAGTCCAGAGTCCCTTGGCCCACATAGTGAAGGGTGGGGACTATGGTCCCAGGGTTGGGACAGTGAGTTTCTCACCCAGGAAACCAGAGGTACAAAGAGACTCAGGGCAGAAGGAAGATGAAGATCAAAGGAATAGAGGAAAAGTCTGAAGCGCTGCAAATGGAAAGGCTCAGAACAGATGGGCTGGCTCAGGATAGAGCAAAAGTCCAAGAAGATGAGTGCCAGTCGGAGAGGCAGAGGACAGACCACAGAGCTTGCAAGTGCCCAGAACATGGTGACAGTGTAAACAGGCACCTTGAGGGACAAAGGCTCATGATCCCTGCTGCTTCCAAAACCCTTCTCCAAGATTCACGAGGGACCAAGTTGAAGGTATGGCTAAGCAAATAGTTGAAACTGGCTGCAGTGGTGTCTCAAACTGTGGCTTCTGAGGGCCAGCTCCTGGGAGTCGTTCCCCCTGGCCCAGTCATGCCACACGGCTTCAGATTGGTACTCCCTACAGCCTCGAACACAGACGTTTCTGTATACAAAGGGCAGAGATTAATACAGAGATGCCTAGCCTGTCTCTGCCTCCCAAGCGCTGTAACGGCCATCCACCCAGCATGTGCATAGGTTCTGGGGTCTAACCGGTTGTCCAAGTTACCAAGAATGAGCCCTAACTCATACTCCCCAAGGCTTAGGGAACCCTAGGCGAAGAGGAGGCAGAAAGAACGTGAGCGCAGGAGAATATGAAGTTGGAGCTGTGGCACGCTGAACTCTGGGTACAAGTTTGCTATGTTCATAGACTCGCCAACAGATGTGATTTCCTGCCCGTGATGGAAGCTGTCAGTATTTCATCATAGATGAGGGAGGGTCCATGACACCCCACATCCCCCAAAGTAAATAGGGGAAACTGACGTTTGCCGGGCGACGGGAGTCGCATCTTTAGTAGTATAACCACTGGTGGCTTGCCCATCCCCCGGAAATGACCCGCCACCCATGATCATGCAAGGGACCTTAATTTAACTCAGTGGGTCATAAAACCAACCTTCTGACCAAACAAACAAAATATGATGTTTGGAAATAGAATAGAGATCTAGTGAAAACTTTCTTTTTGGTGCAGGAAGAAAAGCATAATTGGGGGGAGTGAGATCAAACTGCATTGCATACCTGCATGAAAGTGTCAAAAATGCATTTTTTGGTCTGAAATTTGTGAAAATGGGAGAAATGAAAGGACTAAATCTGTTTTAATAATAATGCCATTATTCGTTGACTTGTCCTCATTATGACTCATTCTCACATCACAGAGGACACATGGGTCCCTCTGTTCAGACAGCTGTATTTCTTGGTAGTGAAAACTTGCAGTTACTCATCTTAAAATGTTTGTAATTTCTCTAAACAGCCAAGAGACGAGAAGATGAAAGGCTCTCAGCATGTGCAGGATGGAGGGTCTCCACGTGTGCAGGGAGGAGGGTCTCCGCGTGTGCAGGGAGGAGGGTCTCCGCGTGTGCAGGGAGGAGGGTCTCCGCGTGTGCAGGGAGGAGGGTCTCCGCGTGTGCAGGGAGGAGGGTCTCCACGTGTGCAGGATGGAGGGTCTCAGTGTGTGCAGGGAGGAGGGTCTCAGCATGTACAGGATGGAGGGTCTCCACGTGTGCAGGGAGGAGGGTCTCCACGTGTGCAGGGAGGAGGGTCTCCACGTGTGCAGGGAGGAGGGTCTCCACGTGTGCAGGGAGGAGGGTCTCCACGTGTGCAGGATGGAGGGTCTCAGTGTGTGCAGGGAGGAGGGTCTCCACGTGTGCAGGATGGAGGGTCTCAGTGTGTGCAGGGAGGAGGGTCTCCACGTGTGCAGGATGGAGGGTCTCAGTGTGTGCAGGGAGGAGGGTCTCAGCATGTGCAGGGAGAATGCAGGGTGCTCAGGGCAGGGAAGTGGTAGTGGTGATTCTGGGCTCAGATGACCCAGAGGTCTTGGCTTGGCACTCCCAGCATCGTGTCCTTTGGTTATCTGTTGCGTTCCTGTCTTTGAAGTGAGAAATGTGCTGTCATGACATTAAAATGCTATATGCCCGGGACTTAGTCCAATGCCTGCAACGCTGTTTAGTAAATGCTGTTTGCTGTATATTGCTCAGTGGTATAATCATGGCTTTAAAAGGTAGTTTTCAACAGTAGGCGCTCATGAGAATTACTTGGGATGACTAGAACAATGAACGGGCCCCACTCCAGGCCAACTAAATTAGAATCTGGCCTACTATGTGACAGATAGAGATGGGCTCTCAATCATGTAGATGTCTCTGGGGACAACTGATTGTACCACATTCTACCATACTGATAGTGTCTTCTGTCCTCCCCCCAATTATATGTCTGTCACCTGGAATCTCAGAAGGTGACCTTATTTGGAAAGTCTTTGAAGATGTAATTAGTTAAAATGAATTCGTACTGGACAGTTGTCCTTATAAGAAAACAGAAGATAGCAGAAGACAAAGTCTCTTAAAAGGGTGCCCTCAAAACTGAGCACAGGGCTTGAGGAAGGTGAGCGTGAATAGAGCCATGAATACCCTCTAACACCACGGCCTTTCCTCCCCGTTAACTCTTCTCTCCTTTCCTTTTTCCTCTTCCTGACCCTTCAGGGCTCACAGATGCAGGCCAAAAGGGCAGACTGCAATAAAAAGACAAGAGAGGCTGGGGAGGAGAGAGTGGGGTAAAGAGACTTAAGAGGAAGCACAGGAGGCAGAAACACCACAGGATGCGACGTGAGGTGAGAAGAGCCACGTGGCTGTGTGGCAGGGCTTCCAGATGCTAACCACGATTGAACGCTGGTCTTCATTCTGTTGCTAGAATTTTTCTTCAGACACACATAAAGCACTATTGGGCAACTTTCTGAGTTCTAACAAACATGGAACTGGTAAGAATATAGTCACAGCTAAGCACTGCGGAGCATTATGTATAATCCTAGCTTTATGGAGGCAGAGGCAGGAGGATCACATTCAAACACGAGCCTAGCCTGAACTACATAGTAAGTTCCAGGCCAGGTAGGGCTACCCTGTAAGGCTGCATCCTTGAGAACAAAACTACAGTTATTAGGTCGCAGGTTGGTGAGAAAGGGCAGTGAAAACAAGAGAATTTTCAAGACTGTCCCTCAGTAAGTTTCACAATCTTTTTATGGAGAGAGAGAGCAAGTGAATGAGAGAAAGAGAAAGAGAGAGAATTGGTACACTAGGACCTCTAGCCACTGCAATCAAACTCCAGACACATGTGCCTTTTATGCATGTGTGACCTTGTATGCATACGTCAACTTGTATTTCTGGCTTATGTAGGTTCTGGGGAGTCAAACCTGGGTCCTTAGGCTTTGCAGGTAAGCATCACTAAGCCATCTCTCCAACCCCACACTTCTTTTTTTTAAAAATTATTTATGAAAGAAAAAGAGTCATGGTGGGGGGGGGTGGAGGAAATGGTCGTACTTGGGCCTTCAGCCACTGTAAACAAACTCCAGATGCATACACCACCTTGTGCATCTGGCTTTAAGTGGGTACTAGGGAACTGAACCAGGGTCCTTAGGCTTTGTAGGTTAAGTGCCCTAACTACTGAGCAATGTCTCCAGCCCCTCACAATTCTTTTTGAGCAAAGTAAACATTTGATCTTTTCTATGTGTCTGCTTCCCTACCTCCTTGTGAAGGTGTGATATAGGCTTTAGCATTAGCTAAAGGGCTGCTTCTGGAACCTTCAGACTCCATCTCTTAGAAATCAGCCATCATGAGAAGTTCCCTAACTGTATGACCATGCACCAGACACTCCCGAGAAGGAAATCTAGGCCGGAGAATGAGACCAGCACGTATCACTAGATTTTAGTTTCTGTTCTTTCAAAACTATTGGGAGCTCTTTTTCACTACTTGGAAATCACACTTGTTAAAAAAATTTCATAATCTTGTCAGAACATGCAGTAACATGTCTTAAAGCTTGCGTTTAAAAGTTTTCTAAAGCCCACATTTTCCAATAAGAACACACTTATTACATAGGCAGCCAAGCTGATAAAATACCACGGCTGTGTCATATGCAAATTTGACTTTCACAGAAGGTGAATGCTAGACTTCAGAACTGCAATCTTTGGTATTTCCCAGCTTAATAGATGTCCTTTTGAAATTTTTAGACACAAATGAATTTGATGTGAATACAAAGAAGCTGTATGCTAATTCTTCCACCACATTTCTGACACATCCTCCCAGGATCCTTAATTCAGACAAAACTCCTTGAGGCAAACTCCAGGGTTCTTAGCAGAGTACACGAATGATTCTTTTTGTCTTGTTTCACCTTGCTTATTGTTCTGGCGATGTGTGTTTGAGACCCAGAGAAAGTGGGAGGAATGACAGTTGTTTTCATAACATTTCCAATTAACTGGAATCAAGAAAAGAGGTGTGAGAAACATTTAATCTTAGGACAGCATTGGCCGGCTTTTATGATAGGCAGCTTCAAGGACATTCAGGCCAGCCTTGGGACAATAGAATCATTGACCGAAATCCATCAAGAGGTCACAGCTTTGTAAGCTTGCCCTGCTTAGCCTGGAGAGCTTACACAGAGGCAGATCAAACTTTGACAATGAACTCTGAATAGTTTTGTATGTAGAGGTTTCTAGCACCTCACATCACTCTACAATGTCTTCTTTCCTTCCCTCATGTCTCCAAAATGTATTTGCCCAGGTATGAGAATGTTAAGAGAGACCTGATCTTTTAAAAAAAAATTATTTATTTATTTGCAAGGAGAGAGGAGGGGTCAGAAAATAGGTGGCCAGGGCCTCCAGCACTACAAACGAAGTACAAATTAATGCACCACTTTGTGCATCTAGCTTTTACATGGGTACTGGGGAATTGATCCTGGTTCATTAGACTTTACAGGCAAGGGCCCTAACCGCTGGGATATCTCTCCAGTCCAGAGAGACTTGATCTTTCCCAAGATCAGGAAACAAATGGATTCTGCCAAGCACTAGGAAAAATTTAATTTAATATCCAGCTTTTCCTTAATTTGTCATATGTTCCATGGGACCTACAGTCAATAGCTGTTCTAGGTCCTGATGGAAAATACTTTGTTTCTTAAAGCATTTCATACACAAATTGCTTCCATTATGATGGGTTGAAGTTATTAAACCAAACAATAAGTAAAACACTTACTCAGCATGTGTAGGACCGTGGGTTTGATCCCCACTATTAACCAGTCAATCAATCAAGAAAATGTTTGAGGACTTCATGCTGGCCCTGGGCCATCAGAACTCACTCCGTGAACATACACTAGCCAAGGAAGCAAGGCTCAGCCAGCCAGCAGCCTTCGGCCACTGGGGGGTTTTCATTCTACATACCCAAGAGTTTGGGTGAATGAACACACAGGTTGCCTTGTGCCATGGCATGTCTCCTGTCTGAAAGTCACTTTTATTGACAATACTGACCTCTTGCCCTATGGGACAGGCTTTCAGTTAGCTGTTTTACGCACAATACCTCATGACGTCCTCAATGCCCCATGAGGAAGAGTAGATTCATGTCTACACTTTCTGAGACGTGCAGTGATCAGGAAAGTGGCAGTCACATGGGTATGGGGGGACTTTGAGTTGAGACATCTGATTCCAGTGCCCTCATCCTTGAACTCCTGAGTCTGCCGGGACCGTGGCCACCTCTCCTACCCCTCCAGCCAAGGTATATATTCTTTCCCCCCTCCCAATTGCTAGAACACACATACCATATTTAAGAAGCTCAAGGGATGGTTCTAAAATAATCTTACTTGGATAAATGTACAGTGCAGGAAATAGGTCAAGTGCTCTTAATTTGAGTTTTTAAAAATACTTCATCATTGTTCTTTAAATGCATAAGGCTTGAGCTGGGGAGATAGCTCAGTGGGTAAAATGCTTGCTGTGCAACTCTGAGTACCTGTGTTTGGATCCTCAGATCCCATGTAAAGGAACTGGAAGCTCTGGTAGGCTTCTGAAATCCCTGTGCACCTATGGTGAAGAGGAAGGCAGAGGCAAAGTTCCCCAAAATCTTGCAAAAGGGATGATGAGAAAGAGAGAGAGAGACCCTGCTTCAAGTGAAGTGGAAGGTGACTACTAGAAAGAGTGCGCTGATTATACATGTGCCTTGGCATGTGTGTGCCCTGGAATGTACACACACACACACAGTAAATAAATAACGTATTCATTAAATTATCCCTTTTTAAACACGTGAGCTACTTCCATCATATTCTCACCAATTGAATATTACCTCATGCTTGCGCTAACATTTCTTATGACTGGCATAGTGTGGAAAAAAAATGTTGACATCATATCAGCCTGTTTTTTCTCTCCCTTCAAGCAGCAATCTACCAGTAGAATATTACTCTTAGAACCAATGGGCAGGGAGAAAAATCATAAGCTTTTGATTGCAGGAGGCGTGCATCTTGGTCTTAAAATGGTAAGCGCTTTGCAGAGAAGAGAAGGCCGTAGAACAGAGTGTCGCCTTGTCAGTTTATATGTCTTTATCTTGGTTGAGGGTTAGCGGAGGCAAGAGGAAAACTGACCATGTAAGACTGTATTGCTTAGGTGAAAACCCATAGGCATGCTAGAAGGGCAGGGGTCCTGAACATGTGCACTGGGTATGGCTGGCGTTCTGAGTTCCCTGGTCCCCACTACTTAGGCAGGAATTTCAGGGGTCAAAGGCATCTGCAGGTCACATCTGGTACGGGGTGACCATGTGACCTTCCTTGGGTCATTTCTTTTTACCCTATCACTTGGGAAGGCAGCAGGGGACAGCCTTTAGAACTCTTCCCAAGCCATTAGCGTGCACCCCCAGCTTAGCTAGTTACTAGGAAGTGTGCCCACGGCCAGCCATCAGCCCGCGCTTCTGCACAGTTCCCAAGCTGAAAGTAGAAACTTCTTTCAAAAATATGTTCACTTCTTTTAATAACTTGCTGCTGAGCCTGGCAGCCCTCTTAGGAAAGACCCCAGCTGCCTCCCCATCCTATCTGGCCCACAGTGCACAGCGCAGCCCTGCAGCGAAGCGCCCTGCGGGGGACCGAAGGGGAGGAGCCACGGGGAGGTCCTCGCGCTGCGTGCTGGGTGGGCAGGCAGGATCTCTTCCCACCGGATATTTCTCAGAGCAACCTCTGTCCCTACTTTCATGTTGCTTCCTCACCTGGAGCACGCTCCCTGCTCCTCTAGCCTCAACTATTTCCTCGTGGAAACGTGGCCGGAGGGAGACGTGGTATGAAGTGTCTGTGGGTAGCTTCCTTCCTCTTAAGGAGTGTAGTGAACTTCCTGACTGTCGTTCCTACTGGCATGGCCCGCAGCACTGTCCAGGAGCTGGGCTGTCAGGACAGAGAAGACACTGATGGCCTTCTGCTTGGGGCTCTTTTGTACCCCTCCAATCATGGAGGTCTTGCTTAGCCTCAGCCTGGTGGGAGCTCTGGCTCCTTGGCAGCAGCTCCACCTTGCAGGCCCTGACTTTCTGCCCACCCTGCACCTCTGGCTCTCACACTGATGCTGGTGTGGGGTTCCCCGGACACTCATGCATGGGCTTCCTGCCAGCCTGAGGGGCCTAGAGCCTGCAGAGGGACATTTGACCCCTGCGATGCAGAAGCCCATGGCTCGATTTTTCCTTTCTGCCTCCTCACTCTCTGCCCACTCCCACAGCCATAGCCACAGGGTGCTGGGTCCTCACTGTGCGTCCCATAGGGGCTTGGTCAGTTGATCCCACTGAGCAGCAGCTACCCAGAGGAGAAGTGAAGGACTCCTTTCCACCCACTTCCGCTCTTTATCCTTTGTGGTGGTTGGTATCAGATGTCCCCCATAAACTTGTGTGTTCTGAATGCTTGAACCCCAGCTGCTGGCAAACTTGGGAGGTGGAGCCTTGATGTAAGAGGTATGTTGCTGGGGGATGGGATTAGGGGTGTTATAGCCAGCTCCCCCTTGTCAGAGCTCAGCTCACTTTCTTGCTGCTATTTGCTGCCTACTGTGTGGCAGACGTGATGCCCGGCCTCTACTAGTACTATGCTTTCCCCTGCCATCATGAAGCTTCCCACCTCAAGACTGTAAGCCAAAGATAAGCCCTTTTCTTCCATCAGCTGCTTTGGGTCGGGTGTGTTGTCCTAGCAATGTGAAGGTAACTATGACACTCTTACTGTGCTCCTATGCTAGCCTAATTCATGAACTCGTGCAAGATAACCAGTCACAGAACCCGTTTTCCGAGAAACCTACAAGAAAGCAGTGCAAAGCTACAGGACCAAGAAGGTGGTGGGAAGGGCACGTGAAAAGGAAAAGGGATGAAGGACTAGCACATTTTGTCCTGGGGAGAAGTGCAGATTTGCCTCTTTGAAGGACTGAGAGAACCTAGTCCCCCAAAGGTTTTGAATGCCGTCTACTTCCTTGTCTACCTTACCTGCAAGTCCATGTGATCTTTGGAAACAAAGCAGTGCCTGGCATGCCTATGCACATGTTTGTTCATTCATTCATTCTCTCTCTCTCTCTCTCTCTCTGTCTCTCTCTCCAGATAAATAAAATTTTTTTAAAAATTGTGGGATATCCAAAAGAAAATGTAGGTGTAGCAACTACTAAGCCTGAGGGCTGAATTATCATACTGGGCTTTTCTGTTGGAAACAGACTTCTGGGTGCTGTGCTCAGGAGACGTTCATATAGGCCCCAGTGGTTAGGCTGTGGACGCAGCTAGCTAGGTAAACTTGCCTGTCTGCTGCCTGTGAGATGCTGCCAGTAAGCCCTTCTGGTAAAGCCGAGGGCAGATCTCAGGGAGACAATGACGTCTGCAGGGCTGGGACCCCTGGGACAGGTTTCCTCTACGTGCACAGACCTGTGCCAAAGGCTCGCTGTAAGTCATGTGCCGTTTTCTGCCATAGCTAACTGGAAGCTGAGTGAGCCTTGGGAAGGGAAAGACCTCCAGCGTCACATCTCTTCCAGTGCCTCCGCTCAGGAGACCCACCAGTGTCCCTTGCTGTCCTACAGAAGTGCAACAGTACTTTTGGTTCTAGAGACAGCGGCGAACCTTCTTGTTGGCTCAGGCTCTGCAGGTATCTTTTGCAGCTCTCACGCATCAGGACAGCCGTGCAGTCTCTCTGCACCTTCTTGCCCTCTACCAAAGGAGGATCGCAGGCAGCGTAGACCTCAAGGTGGTGGGGTGGGGGGATCAATGCGCACGAGTCGCAGTCGGTATCCCCTGGAGCCCTGGGTGTGTATAAGCACCGTCTTTGTAAATGTGCTGACGGAGAATTCGATAAGAAATAACTAATCAGGGCTGGAGAGATGGCTTAGCATTTAAGGCGCATGCCTGCGAAGCCTGAGGACCCAGGTTCGATTCTCCAGGTCCCCTGTAAGCCAGATGCACAAGGTGGTGCATGCATCTGGAGTTCGTTTGCAGTGGCTCGAGGCCCTGGTGCGCCCATTCTCACACACTCTCTCTCTAATAATAAATAAATAAAAATAAATCTTAAAAAAGAAATATCACATAGCATGCCTCTAGACAAGAACTGAAAATTGTTGATGCAAGAGTTATAAATTTATAGTTATTAATACTTGAAAAGTACATGACATATTTTTAAAAATTTCTTTAATTTTTATTTACTTATTTGCAAGCAGAGAGACAGAGAGAGAAGAAATAAATAAATAAAAGGCACACCAGGGCCTTTAGCCATTGCAAACAGACTCCGGATGCATGTGCCGCTTTGTACATCTGGCTTTACGTCAGTACTGGGGAAATTGAACTTGGGTCATTAGGTTTTGCAGGCAAGTGCCACAACCACTGAGCCATCTCTCCAGCCCATGGAACGTGTTTACTACTCTGCCAGGAGCTGTAGCAAGATGACAAATGAAAGGCCACGGTGTATTGCTGTGAAATCCGGAAGAGAGGCTGAGATTGATCTTTTCAGAGCCTGGTTTCAAATGTTATTACAGTTCATCCCAGAAAACCTTCATGTATATTAAAACATTATTGTTTAAATGCACACCATATGCCTAAACACTGTATCTAGGCTATAGGTCAACATCTTCCCTTGTTGAGTGTCTGCTGAATTAGGCTGAGTGTCCGATCACTCACCAATTTTTATTTTGTGTGTTCCTTATTTCTTGGTGGTATGATTTGTCAAATCGACCAGATTGGATTTAATTGAAACTTTCTGTTACTTTATAAGAGAGTCTTTTACAGGGTCTGGGGAGATGGCTCAGCGGTTGAAGGCACTTGCTTGCCAAGCCTGCCTATCTACCCAGGTTCAATTCCTAGCACCCACATAAAGATGGGCATACATAAAAAGTAGTGTGTCTGGCATTCATTTGTAGTGGCAAGAGACCTGACATGCCCATCATGACACACGCACACACACATAAATAAGTGAATACATAAATGTTAAGAAAAGGTAGTCTGTTTGGTGCAACCAATTGAGTAAACCATGGGGTTTAGTTCTGGCTAAAACTTCTAGATGCTAAAATGGTCTTCTGGGATATTTTCTGATTTGCTGAACAATATATACTATCTTTCCCTAAGTTAAAATTTAGTATAATAAATTCTGCATTTTACTATGTTTATGGGGGTTTTTTGGTAAGAAAGAAAAGTTTCTAAGCAGGAAATGTCTTAATTCAACTGTAAGGTTTGATGTAACATTAATGTGCTCTTGTCTCTACATGGTATTAATAGTTTCAAGGATTAAATTTTTGAGGCTATTCCATGTAACTTAAACAAAATTTACCCCAACTTTACCCTGAATCTTAATATTTATGATCATTGCCCACCACTACTGTAAGGTCTTGTTTGTTTAATGGTTCTAGGAATCAAATCCAGGGCCTCAAACTGGTAATCCCTCTATCTCCATTTTTCAATTGCTGGAATTACAGGCATGAATCACCATGCCTGGCTATGACATGATATTTCAATTGTCCCTGCAAGTGCCCATAGAGTAGTGGCGTGAGTCATAGTGGTATCTTTCCAACACAGCACCTTGAGGTGCCAATAATCTGCAGACTGATGGAAGGATATCCTGTGTTTGTGGAAAAAAAAAAAAGACCATGGATGGAGAGAGCCTGCTGTTGAAATGATGCTCTCACCTCAAAAGCAGCTCAGAACCTGGTAGAAGGCCCGGCGGGCAGAGCTGTGTGCAGCTTTCTGAGCCATAGGGGTCATGGGACTCTATCTCAGCTCCTCACAGCCCCAAGCAAGGTGACAGCAGGCTGAGCTGTCATCCCAAATGTCCAGAGGAGCAGCATACTCCAAACTGGATCAGAGGGATACAGAGTGCGTCTTAGCTCTGTCCTTGCTCACCTGGTGCTCCTTGGCTGGAGTCCTCCTCATGGACCTATGAGAACATATTGTTCAGATCAAGCCCTCACTGGCCCCTAAAGCGGGCTCGGCGGGTGACACGGAATGCTGCCACTATGATTTCGTACATTTTTAAAATTTTTATCTTTATTTATTTAGTTATTTGTCAGAGAAAGAGGGAGAGAGAGAGAAGAGAGAGAATGGGCACACCAGGGCCTCCAGCCACTGCAAATGAACTCCAGACGTGTGTGCCCCCTTGTGCATCTGGTTAACGTGGGTCCCGGGGAATTGAACCTGGGTCCTTTGGCCTTGCAGGCAAACGCCTTAACTACTCCAGCCCAAGAATTTCATATTAAAAAAAAAGAAAGAAAAGGCTGGAGAGATGGCTTAGCAGTTAAGGTGCTTGCCTGCAAAGCCAAAGGACCCAGGTTCAATTCCCCAGGACCCATGTAAGCCAGATGCACGAGGTGGCGCACGCATCTGGAGTTTGTTTGCAGACCCAGGTGCACCCATTCTCTCTCTACCTGCCTCTTTCTTTCTCTCTCAAAGAAATAAACTAAATATTTTTTAAAAGTTCAAAGCCTACTTGGAAGCAAACCCAGTGATTTCTGACAACAAATAGGCACCAACTGTCTACACATAAGAAGCATGAGCACGGGCTGGAGGGATGATGACTCAGCAGGTAAAGCGCTTGCCTGTGAAGCCTAAGGACCCAAGTTTGACTCTCCAGATCCCACGTAAGCCAGACGCATAAGGTGACACAAGTGCACAAGGTCTCATGTGCACACAGGGTAGCACATGTGTCTGGAATTTGACTGCAGTGGCTGGAGGCCCTGGCGTGACAATTCCCTCTCTCTTTCTCTCTCTCAACCTCTCTCACTCTCTTAGTCTCTCATAAAAAAAATATTTTTTTTTTAAAAAAAGCATTAGGACATCTCTCACATCCTTTGATGCACCTGGCCATGCCCAGAACTTAGGGTAAGTGCCAGACTTATGGACGTGACTGAAAGTGATGAGGGAGAAGAAAGAACAGAGTGTGATAAGGTTGGAGAAGTTTCTAGAATCAGACAATGTCATGTGGGGTGTGGGGCTTGGCTGGGGGAGGCAGAAGCATAGGAAAAAATAAACAGCTGAGGAAACAGAAGAAGAAAAGGTCATGGGGTGACCCGTTTGGATGGGTTGGCTGGCTGGACTTGTCTCCAGGCAGAGTGAGACTGCTGTGACCACGGTGAGGTGGTGAGCAGCCCCACAGAGGGCTTCGCTGGCGTGCTGTGTCCTCTCTGGCTTCTTTCTCTAGGGTTCTGCTCGCAGATCCCTTGATCACCTGGTGTCTCTCTCAGGATTTGCCACATCTGTGCCAAGGCAGATCTGGGACTGAGGCTGACTCCAACTTCAGTAGGCACACACAGGCACAAGGAGTCCTTCAGGGAGGCAGGCACCTAGCCCGCTCCCTGCGGTCTGACGTCCACAACAGGCTCTGAGGTCAGCGCCCTTGTCACTCACAGAGTGATGCTGCTGGGTCCTCCTCCCGTGTGGCTTTCCGGGGACGCACAGCAGTGAAGCAGCTGGTTTGAGGATTTGCAATCCTCCCCATCTCCTTCCTCCAGCCATAGTCCAGCAGGTCCCTCCCACTGGGCAGAAGCACTAAGTTGAGTCCCGAGGGTGAGCTGGGCCAAGGCCAGAATGGGACTCCAAGTACTGGCCCGAGCTCCTGCCTCAGCCTAGTCAGCACTGGAAGGCCGAATGCTGGGGTCCACTGGGAGGATCAAGAGTCAAGTGTCAAGTTTGCTAGGTACTGGGACGCTGGGCAGTGGGGCGTGGGTGACATGTAGCACAACTTTGAGCAGCACAGGTCTCGTCCTCAAATAGTTATCACCTGCTGGGTCAGGGAGGCGGCCGCCCTCTGCAGCCACGGCTACTGCGGCTGGTGCAGAGCACTGACATTCGCTCCGTCTCTTCTCGCTGCCAGGCGTCCTCCACAGCCTGCAGGCCCCACTGGACGCCGGGGTTTCTCTGGCTGCCCCAGGGTCCCTCTCCTCACCGTGCCTTCACTCAGAGCACTGTGGGGAGCTGAGGGAGTCGGGATAAAGCAACCCCACAGAAGACAGTGGGAGCTGAGGACCTGGGAACCACGCTGAGCGACAGACACCAAGAAGGGGACAGGAGTGTGTGTGTGAGGACCTGCCAGGACCACCTGAACTCAGGCACCATTTTCAATTGTCCCCCACTACCACCTGGAGAGGAGGGACAGGCCAGTTCCATGTCGTGACCGGACTTGGAAAACATTGCCAAAGCCATCCTTTCAATCCTGGCTCTTTATTTTTCCAAGGTACGGTCTCTCTCTAGCCCAGGTCTAGTCCAGGCTGACCTGGAATTTACTATGTAGTCTCAGGGTGGCCCTCGAACTCACTGCGATCCTCCTACCTCTGCCTCCTGTGTGCTGGGATTAAAGGCATGTGCCACCACACCCGGCTTCTTCTTTTTTAAAATGTATTTTATTTACTTATGTATGAGAGAGAGAGAGAAAGGCAGACAGAGAGACAATGGGCATGCCAGGGCCTCTAACCAATGCAAACAAATTCCAGACGCATGTACCACCTTGTGCATATCATGTAGGTACTGGGGAATTGAACCCAGATCCTTAGGTTTTGTAGGCAAGCTCCTTAACCACTGAGCAATCCCTCCCGCCCAAATTCTGGATCTTCCTTCAGTTTTCATGCCTAAGCTCCAGTCCACCCACTTCCCGAGTAGACCATGTCAGATGCCTGCATTAGGATCTGGACTCCGTGTTCAACAAATCCAGCCCCGTCAGGATGGGCCGTTGCCATGTGTGCAGATCTCCAGACTCAAGCTACCCCTCAGAATCCATTGCCTCAGTCTCTGTCATCACAGGTGACAGTCGTCAGCAGTGACTCAGCATTCAGGTGTGCCACACAACATGGTGAGCGCGTCGCATGCAAATTATTTAAATAGGCCTCCCGTCATTGGCTCCAACACAACGCAATCCCCATTCTGTAAGAAGTGGAGCTCAGAACGCATGAAACTAAGGAGTAGTCACTTATTCTCACATTCCCAGCCAGGAAGCCCGCCCACTTGGCCTCAGTGAAGGCCTGCACTGTACCAATCCCGATCTAAACATCTGATTGTTTGTGAAGAAACATTCATGAATAAATTATTATCCAATAACCTACAGTGTTAATTTTATTTAGTTCTGTAAGTTATTGAAATACGGAACGTTGAAAGTCTAGATTCCTCTAGATAAGCCCTACCAACATGCATACTGGATGCGGAATCATTGCACTCCTATGAGGACACTGACCAAGGGAGCTGTCAGATAAAGCGATCACAAAGACGCCACGTAACTACACATGACACATAGGAACTCCCTTGGGAAAGATTCTTGGAAGTTTCTTACTTTACAGAACGAAAATTCCTTAATTTTATTTTTTTCAAGTTGATGATGAATTAATTTGAATTGATATCAGACTACTTTTCTACCCTGACTATTTAATATTCTGTGCATGTGTGTGTGCGCAAATGTGTGTGCAGATGTGCATTTACATGGACATCAGTGACAACCTCAAGTGTCATTCCTCAGGCTGTCTACCTTTTTAAGACAGGGTCTCTCACTAGCCTGAAACTTGCCAAGTAGGCTAGACTGTCTGGCCAGCGAGTGTGGGGATCCATCTGTCTCTGCCTTTCTGGTGCTGGGATGACAAGCACACACCACCATGCCAGGGATTGAATTCAAGTCCTCATGCTTACCAAGCAAGCACTTTACTGACTGAGCTATCTCCCCAGCCCAGTATTTAATACTTCTTAGCATCCTGTGACTCTCCTATGAATATATGACTTGAAAACTCTCTTGAGAACATGAAAAAGAAGCTCACTTTTCTTTCTCTTTTTTTCTTTTCTTTTTTTTGGGGGGGGGGTTGAGGTAGGGTCTTACTCTAGCCCAGGCTGAACTGGAATTCACTATGGAGTCTCAGGGTGGCCTCGAACTCACAGCAATCCTCCTTCCTCTGCCTCCCGGGTGCTGGGATTAAAGGCGCGCGCCCCCACACCCAGCTGAAGTTCACTTTTCAACAGACGTTTGAACGTCACTTTGAAAAATCACCATTATTAAGTCTGCACAATTTTCTCTGCTCCCCCTCATCCCCATGCATGTGCTACAACCCATCTTCAGAACAGAAGCCCCTGGCGCTCAGTCACTGCTGTTTGTGGCTCCGAGGTATCGGCTTACTATGTCCCTTCCCACAGGGCTGGAGACGCGCATGTTGCCTTTCATCTTGATCTGTTGGTTGCCCAACGCTTCCAGTTGGCAGAAGCGCCATGAAATCAGAGCTATCCTGTGCGTACGCTGGGCTGGGAGCAGCAACTGCAAGACGCATGTGAGATGTGCGAGGCTGGCAGCAGAGAGGAGGATGGGGCTGCCCCGGCCTGCGGCATCACACACCCCACGGTGGTCTACGTGCTGTCCAGTCATCGAGGTCCTGACAGTGGACACCCTGACTTCTCTCTCAGAGAGTCCTGGTACCCTGGACATGACGACCAGGTCTGTAATTCTAGAAACTCAGGTGGCGTTCTCTCCCGTACAACCCTGCACGAGAGGTCACCTGCCTCACAGGACTGGGTCAGATAGAACAAGCACCTGTGTTTCTGAAGTCCGGGCTTGTGTCCCCACAATGTCTCCATGCAGCAGCTCCCGTGATGCACGGCCTGTGCCGGGGACCCTCTCCTCGACTCTCCACAGGATCCAATGTTTAGGAAGATGGGATGTCCACCTTCTGCGGAGGAATGGGATGTCACTGGTTCCCATGTCCTCCTGTCAACATTAGCTGCAGCACAGCCCACCAGGAAGGAAGGCTGAAGCCAGAGAGTCCAGCCTGACGTCAGGCATCCAAACACCATGTTTCAGGTGGGCTTTTTCCCAAGGCACCTTCCCACTCACACAGATACGGTTTTCCTGAGCTCAGGGTCGGGAATGAGATACATCAGGGACTTGAACACTGACCTAGGTGTAGAAGGACACAAGGGAGACTCAAATCAGCTGACAAGTGACAGCTTTCCTCAAGGGGCAGAGAGAAGCTGGGTGCTCCTACTCCCACACGGGTAGCCCGTGGAGGGCCTGTTGTGTTCCCACCACGATGTGTGCTGTCACTGATTAAAGACTAGCACCCGAGGTCATAGACTGAATTCAACCATACTGCCCAGGCTCCTGCCTCAGCTTTTGTCTTTTGTCTCCTCACTCAATCTGAAAGTTAAAGTACTGACTTGAGTGAAAGTCAAATTAATAATCACATTTACTCAGCTTCTTAGAAGCCCCTAAATTCTATTCCTCACTATGATTCTCTTCCATCACACACAAATCACCAGCCACAAAGTTGGTCTGCTTCACTTCACACCCAGAAGAAAAGCAAGAGGCAAGTAACCCGTAAAAGCTGAGTTTCAGATCCCTCGCTCAGATAAAGAGCCACCTGCTCTCTCAGCAGGAATTTATCGTTCCAAAAGCTCCACTTCAAGCACGCTGAGGACACTGCCCGTTCCTCACAGAATAGAAATCAACTCCTTTCTTGGTTATAGTTTAAGAAAGGGGGGGCGGGGGAAGCAAGGAGGAGCGTTGGAAAGGCTTCCTGGTTGTGAAGGTTGAGTAGTGTTTCTGGCTCTACATCCTTGGGGGGCCCAGCTGTGTCTTGGCATTGTGGGTGCCAGCCCCTGTGTGCCCCCTGTTGCTGTTTGTGTCCCTGTGTCTGGGTCCAGCTGCCCCTGCAGCGGGCTCAGCTGACAACACAGGCCTGCTGAGGAGAGCCAGGACAGCTGAGAAAAGCCCTTTCTGCACAATGGACGTCAGCACAGAAAAATGATGGCTCCAAGGAGCCAGCCGTTCTGTCCTTCCTGTCCCCTCTCATGTGCCAGGTCACATCCCCCAAATTAGGCTCCTGTGGACTGTGGACGACAGAGGCCACATGCAGACAGAGCCCAGTCAAGGGCGGACCTGCGCTCTCTGCTGCGGAGCGCCTGTGTGGTCCCGGCCACCCGATGACTGTCCGCACCTCAGGGAGCCCAGGAGGAGGGAGACCAAGGACTAAATGTGCGTCATGCCGAAGGGCACTGCCAGGGGAAAGGCGCTTAGGTGAGTCAGGGATAGGTCACTTGCGGGGTTTAAGCCGCAGTTATGAAAGAGGTTAAGTGTATCACTCAATCCCTCTCGCACTCACTCCTGAATGTCATCACAGATGTTTACTAAGTGCTGCGTCAGGTGGTGGAGGACAGAATGCCCGCCCCGCCCCGCAAGCCTGAGGAGGGAGGATCCGCCCCATCACCACCGCACAGAGGGCGCCAGGCAGGGCGAGGGGCCAAACCAGGCCCGGGATGGAGGTGGGGGCTGGGGAAGGTTTTCACTGACAAGCAAATTCTAAAGTGCACATTGAAGGAAAGAACTCGAATGGACCTGGGCAGGAAGACGAATGGTATTTTGAAGAAAAGTAAAGACACTGTAGAAGTGTCCAGGTGAGGGAAGGCGGACCTTGTCAGACCAAGAGTCACCACCTGGAGAGGGGAGGCACCTCAGAACTGCACACAGAATCCCAGGTGGCTCGTGTACCAGACAAGCGAAAGAATCTCCCCAAAGTGCCAGCCTCCCTGCTGGTTTATTGACACGTTTCATTTATGTATGTGTGTGTGTGTATAATATACATATATATTTTTTTTTTCTTTTTTGGTTTTCCGAGGTAGGGTCTCACTCTAGCTCAGACTGACCTGGAATTCACTATGTAGTCTCAGGGTGGCCTCGAACTCACGGTGATCCTCCTACCTCTGCCTCCCCAGTGCTGGGATTATAGGTGTGTGCCACCACACCCGGCTGTGTGTAATATATTTTGATCTCAGTCCTCTCTCACTGCTTGCTCTTATCTCCCTTCTTCCATCTCCCTTCTACTGAACCCCTTCTTTCCAACTAGCCCCTCTTCTACCCTGCTGCATTGTACTTTTTTGCCTTCTTCCACCATCCATGGTGAAAGATTGAGGGGCTCAGCATTGTGCAGGCCTCGCGCGGGTAACAGCGGTCACTCTGAGGTCGCGAATGCAACAGCCACTTCCTGTCCAGCAGGCGGCGCTCCACAGCACTCCTCCCCATCCTCTCACGTTCTTTCTACCTCCTCTTCCGCAATGCCCCCTGAGCTTTGGAGGCATCTAGATGTCTCGTTTAGCACTTAGCACGCCATAGGCACTTATTCTCAGTGCCATAGTGAGTTTTGAATCTCACCAGCAGTCACTGCCAACTGCAAAAAGAATTCTCCAACCAAAGGTGAGATCTCTACCATCCTATCAGAAGACCTTTGCCCCAACAGGCAACATACCGAAATGCATCGTCAGGACTGGCTATCGGGAAGAAGTCTGGCAAGCAGTGGTTTACACAAACAAGTTGTCTCTCATCCGTACTCCCACCTCCTCAAGTAGGTTAATCAGTGGGGCTGCCACTCCTGCAGACTTGCAGAAACTGATCCTTTTCCATCTAAGGATTCCATCCGTCACCCTTTAGGGCTCCAAGGTTCCCTGCTGGCAGAGACTGGCAGGCGGGTTGTAAGGACTGCCCTACAGTGTCACGTGACACCTTTCCCACCATCACTGACCGAAACTGAGACACATGGTCCTACCAGTCACAGAAAAGCTGGACAGGGCTGGGGATGTAGGTCAGTTGACATTGCACTTGCCTTGCATGCACAAGGCCCTGGGTTCCACCCTCAGCACCACACAAAACTACGTGTGCTGGAGTGGGCCTTCAACCCCAGCATTCAGAGGGTAGAGGCAGGAGTATCAAGAGCTCTGCGTTATCCTACACTACATAGTGAGTTTGAGACCAACCTGGTCTACATAAGACTGTCAAAAAAAAGTAAGAAAGCTGGACAATATAACCCTGACCCAGCTACGTTATCCCACAGGAAAAGTACAAATGTTCTCCACTTCAAGGACAAATTGGTGGCTAAGACTTTTTTAATATTTAGGGTAAATTTATTAGCGATTTATTATACTAGACCATGGGTCAGCAAACTACAGTTTCAGGGTCACATCTGTGCCCATTCCTTCTCTGTTCCTCTCCCCAGAATCCAACTAGCTAGAAAGTTACTGCATAACCAGCAGAGCGTGGTGGAGCCCTGGGGAGGTAGGAGGACTGCTCTGAGTCTGAGGTCAGCTTAGGCTGCAGGAGTGAGTTCCAGGTTAGCCTGCACTAGGGGGAGACCCTGCCTGAAACAAGCAAACAAACAAACGTAATGATGACAGTCACAGGAGCCGACTGTTCTAAGCAGCCACGTCAGCAGCCAAGCGCAAAGGGTGGACGCTCTGCTGCTGCCGCCCACACCAGCGCGGTCACTGAGGAAGGGGCTGTGGTGGGCTGCATGGACTGTCCACTTGGCAGGACCTGCGATCCCGTTAGTTGAGGTGGGGAAGCCCTCCTGTCACTGCGGGTGGGGTACAACGAGGGAATCACCGATTGAGCCGATTCATCTCTACCTATGCCCTCCCTGCTGACGTGACGATGTGACGATGTGCCGCTGGGTCCTGCCGTGATTTCTCTGCCATGACGTTCTCTACCCTCTGCACTTGTAAGCTCAATTACACCCTTTCTTCTTCCATACACTGCTTCTGGTCAGGTATTCTCTCTTTTTTTAAATTAATTAATTTATTTATTTACAAGCAGAGAGAGAGAGAGAGAGATAAGAGTGAGAATGGGCAAGCCAGGGCCTCTAGCCACTGCAAAAGAACTCCAGACACATGTGCCCCTTATGAATCTGGCTTGCGTGGGTCCTGGGGAATCAAACGTGGGTCCTTTGGCTTCGCAGCCAAACTGCTTAACCGCTAAGCCATCTCTCCAGTCCTGGTCAGGTATTTTCTTCTAGTGATGGGAAAGTAACCAGTAGAGGGACTACTAACCCTGTGTGAGTTACTTTGGTGTTATTGTGACTAAATACATAAGCAACATAAGGGAGAAAGGGTTTACGTTGGCTCACAGCTTCATAAAGTTTGATCCTTCAAGCAGGGAGGGTGTGGTAGAGTTCTTGGTGGGGGACAGCATCTGGCCATCCAGTCAGCAGACAGTAAGTAGAGAAAACAACCTGTAGTGAACAGTAGCGGTATTCTTCAAAGGCCTACTCCCAATGGTCTACCATCAGGTAGGCTCCATGTCCCAAAAGTTCTGCAACCTCCCAAAACAGCACCACCAGACAGGTACCAGGCATTCAAACATATGTGTCACTAAGGAGCATTTCATGTTCAAAGCACAGTATGGTAGACTCCAGAGCTGAGAAGATTGGGTGGCTGGTGGGACTTGCCCCTGGAATTGGCAGATGAGGAAGCTGAGGTTTAGGCCCCAATCCAGCTAATCCAAAGAGACTGAATATTCTTCTCATTCTTCTAAGATGTTTATGTCCAAAATCTCTACTCCACAGATGAGAAAGTATAGGTATTAATTCCACGTCTGCCAGACGGCCCGTTTGATTGTACCCCTGCCTTTCTCCGAAAGACCTCTGCCCAAAAGGTTTGGTCAAGTTTCCTAGGGAGTATGGTTCAGCTGTGTGAGATCTTACTATTTGTGGTGCATCTCCGGGGAGCTTAAACCTCCCGAGAATCAGCAACATCTCATCAGACGAGATGAGATAAAGGCATGGTATGTCCCCACCAAAATCCTTGGGGTGGTTTTGGCAGAACCCAGGCTGACTCCTGTTCTAGTTGTGATAATCTCATTGCGCTCCACATTACTAAACACTGACCACATCTCGCTGTGAGGTCCATGGACCACCTGCAGGAGCCCTGGATGTGCCTTAAAAAAAGAAATCAAGGAACAGTCCTAAACCCAGCCCCAAGCTCTATGGGTGGGACCCAGGAATGCATGGCTAGTACTGCTCTCAACAGGGGCTCTCCACAGCTGCACAGGAAAGGAGGGTGTAGATGAGAGAATGTGAGAAGCAGATGGTCCGTCCCTCATGTGTTCATGGTGGTCTTCCCCTTGTCCTCTGAGGCAGAGGCCCAGGTCAGTGTGCGTTCTCGCCTGGCTCATTCGCCCCAAGGCCCACACTCACCCCACTGTTGGCCCCCACGGCTCTTCCTGCCAGGCCTTGAGCTGGGCAGAGAAAAGACCTCAGTCATCTTTGTCTCCCGGGGACTAGCCCAGTGCCCGGCATGTCCTGAATGTAAATAATTGCAGTGGAACTATTGTTGATAACCCAAACTGTCAGCTGCCAGAGGAAGTGGGAGGTGCCCTCACGTCTCACAATAAAGCTCCTGGTGGCTCTCCCCTTATTTCTCTGAGGCCCACACACGTCAACTGGGTGGATGTGTTTGGCTATCCCACTGCCTACACCAAGGAGCAGACACCCAGTGGGTTGACCGCATTCATTTTATTACATTTAAAGAAAAAAAAACTGCAACATTTTTGCCACTGGTATAAAGGAATAGTTATGCTCTGAGAGGCTTATGCTTTAAAAAAAAAAAAAGACTTAACACAAACTATAACTTTGTTAAACGACTGCTGTTTCAGAAAGTAAAGGAAACCCACCCATATCTAATTAAAACAGACAACAGGCTCAGTCATTCTAGATTTAGCCAGACAGTGTGGAAGAGAGACAGGACCCAGAGCCATTGTTGTCTCCCCACTTCCAAGGAAGCAAATCTGCATGAAGGGAGCCAGGTTCCCACCAAGAAGAGCAATGAGTGGGAGCAGGACAGTCAAAATTCCCCAGACACACAGTCAGCTATGAATGAGAGTGAGAACACCCAGACCATCAGGTGGCCACATATGCAAAATACAGAGTAATCATGTGAATCACAGACCTAAAAAAAAAAAATCCTGAGAAGCAGATAGAACTGAGCAAGCAAGAAGACTACCAATAAACAACCAGGCATATCTGAAATACAGTAAATATAACTTTGGTTAACATAAAAAAGTTCAATGGATTTGCTGAGGAGATGGCTCAGCCGTTAAAGGTACTTGCTTGCAAAGTCTTTCTACCTGGGTTCGATTCCCCAGTACCCACGAAAAGCCAGATGAGCAAAGTGGTGCATGTGTCTGGAGTTCGTTTGCACCAGTAAGAGACCCTGGCGTCCCTATATTTTCTCTCTCTCACACACACACTCTCTATCTCTCTCTCCCCTTCTCTCTATCTCCATCTCTTTCTCACACACAAATAAATAAACAAAAATTTTTAAGTTCATTGGAAGTATTAAATAGCAGATTTGATACTACTGAATAGAAAGTTATTAATAAGGAAAAAAGATCCCAAAACTGTCTAGACCCCTCACTTATAGACACAGAAATGGGAAATGTGAGTGAAAGTCATGATGGGGAACAAAAGAAGGTTCACAAGGGGCTGGAGAGGTGGTTTAGCAGTTAAGGCACTTGCCTGCAAAGCCAAGGACCTCAATTTGATTCCCCAGGACCCACATAAGCCAGATGGACAAGGTGGCACATACATCTGGAGTTCATTTGCAATGGCTGGAAGCCCTGGTGCACCCATTCTCTCTCTCTCTCTCTCTCTCTCTCTCTCTCTCTCTCTCTCTCCTCATTTCCCTCTCTCAAAAAAATAAATAAAAATAAAATAAAGAAGGTTCACAAGAGAAAGTACTTAGAGGGGACTACGATCAAAATATATATGTATGTATGTGAAAACTGCCAATAAAAAGAAACAGAAGGTTCAACTTACGTCTAATTAGAATCTCAAAAGGAAAGGCAGGATTGGAAATGGCAGCAGTGCAGATACAATGGCTGGGAACCCTCCAAAAATAACTAGAGGACCAAATTCACAGTTCAAGAAAACACAACATCAGTGCACTCCACAAACACTGGGCCTCTAATATATACCAGAGATTTTTACTATTTTTAAATGTTTTATTTATTTGAGAGATAGAGAGAGTGTGTGTATGGACCCTCCAGAGCCTCCTGGGACTGCAAATGAACTCCAGACACAAACGCCACTTTGTGCATCTGGCTTTAAGTAGATACTGGGGAATAGAACTCAGGCCTGGGCCTGCAGGCTTTGCAAGCAAAGTCCTGTAACTGCTGAGCCATCTCCTCTGTCCTGCCAGATGTTTTTAGAGGTAATGTACAACAAAGTGAGCAAATTTCATCAGATTTCTCTCTGGACACATCCTGAGTGAACAGCTCCCCTGCAGTGGAGACGCGAGACTGACAGGACTTCTCAGAAGCAGACTGGCAGCTCCAGGACAGGTCCAGACTCGTCAAGCAGAGCAGACACTTGTGCTGCGAAGCCCTGCATCCTCACTGGGGCTCTCCACAGGCTGGAAGCCTGCCATCCCTGCCCTCGCTCTGTCTCCTCCACGGTGGGTTTTTCGTCTACTCAAGCCTGCATGCGAGCACGTCAGCCACGCCTTGAGCCAGTGCCTGTCTAAGCATTGGTGGTGTCTAACTTGTGTCATCCCCTGGAGGCACAAAGACAGTTACTCTAGCAGTGCTGGCTCTAGATCGTTACTCAGAGCATTGGTCCCTGGCACACAGACGCTGGATAAGCGCAGTGCTTTGAATGAAAATGGTCCCAGATGGTCTCGAGGGTTTGTGATTAAGCTTCCTACTTGGTCTCCAGCTGGTGGAGCCTTTGGGGGGTGGCGCCTTGCTGAAGGAGGTGTGCTGCTGGGAGAGGGCCTTAGGGTACATCAGCCCAGCCCATTTTATGGGCAGGGCCAGCTTGCTCAGACTGTTCTCTCTCTCACTCTCTCTCTCTCTCTCTCTCTCTCTCTCTCTGCTGTGGATGTTTGCTGAAGTGAACCAGCCTCCTCCTCCATGACAAAGCTTCCCCTCAAAACTATAAAACTGAGCCTGGTGTGGTGGTGCACACCTTTAATCCCAGCACTCAGGAGGCAGAGGTAGGAGGATCGCCATGAGTTCGAGGCCACCCTGAGACTACATAGTGAAATCCAGGTCAATCTGAGCTAGAGTGAGACCCTACCTCAAAAAGCCAAAACAAAAAAACAACAACAAAAAAAAAAACAGCTATAAGCCTGAAATAACTCCTTTCTTCTCATAAGCCGTTTCTGGTGAAGCAATGAGAAGGATGAGAAGGTAACTGGCACAGCAAGGAGAAGGGACTTGTGCACAATGAGACTTGCCGCATTCTGTGGACCACCTTTTGCTCTACAAACACATGCAGCTCAGACAACCAAAAACCTCTGCATTCGCCGGTGGAAGTGATCTGGCCGCTACTTTAAGAAACGGCACATTTCAAAACTTGTGGAATTGTAGCCAATGAAGTTCAGGGAAGCAAAGTTTTAGCTTTAAATATGTAGAGTATAATATAGAAAGACTAGCAAAGCTGGGCTGAGCATTCAACTTAAACAAGGAAAAAAAGCACTCCAAGAAAAACAGTAAGAACAAATAATAGCGAGGAGAAAATAAGAAAACGGAAAATAAACAATGCTGCACTTGAGTAACTAAAGCAAGAATATAACAGACATTCTAATGGTGAGATTAACTCATCAAAAAGAAGGAAGAGGGCTGGAGAGATGGCTTAGCAGTTAAGCGCTTGCCTATGAATCCTAAGGACCCTGGTTCAAGGCTCAATTCCCCAGGACCCACGTAAGCCAGATGCACAAGGTGGTGTATGCATCTGGAGATCATTTGCAGTGGCTGGAGACCCTGGAATACCCATTCTATCCCCCCCCCTCTGTCTCTCTCAAAATCTCTCTCTCTCGCTCGCTCTCTCTCTGCTCTGCCTCTTTCTCTCTCTGTCTGTCACTCTCAAATAAATAAAAATAAAAAAAATTTAAAATAAAAACAGAAGGAAAACACAAACACCATCAGAACTTAAAGCAATACAACAGTATGCTCTTTCTAAAGTGCTCACTGAAACCAGAAGCTACTCGGACTACAATCTGAGCCTGGCTCACACTCTCCTCCGGCAGGTTCAATACCTCAGTCACCTGCCTAGCTAACCCTGGCACAGACAGGCAGAGGCTGTGGACTGACCCCGCCCAGCTGGCCTCTATCTTGAGACAGTTGTTCAGGAATCACATTAAAGACCTGAGGAATGAGGACAAATCTTGAGGACCGAGCAGCCATTACTGTCTTCAGCAGACACCCACATCCCCAAGTGGACCTTCCTTTTACTCTGGAGGGAAGATATGCTCTAGGAAGGCAACAGTGTCTGGTTGTGAAGGTCCCCTGAAACCCATGTGGGCCAGGGAGACATACACTGGCACGCTTCTAAAAAATTCTAACATCAATCTATTTTTAATATTTTATTATTATTATCATTATTATTATTATTTGGTTTTTCGAGGTAGTCTCACTCTGGCCCAGGCTGACCTGGAATTCACTATGTAGTTTCAGGGTAGCCTCAAACTCATGACGATCCTCCTACCTCTGCCTCCCAAATGCTGGGATTAAAGGTGTGTGCCACCACGCCTGGCATTATATTTTAATTTTATTAGAGAGAGAGAGAATGAGTGTGCCAGGGCCTCTGGCCACTGCAAACGAACTCCAGATGCATGCACCATGTGCATCTGGCTTATGTGGGTTCTGCAGAGTTGAACCTAGGTCCTTAGGCTTCTCAGAAGAGCCTTAACCTCTAAGTCATCTCTCCAGCCCCTACATCAATCTTGGATACTCTCATCCTTGGCAGTGAGTCAAAACGCTTGGCTGGAGGGGCTCTGACTTGCTTGTCTGCATTACATCTGCCCCGGGTCTAACATCCAGATAGAGTTGAGGCTTGGACAGTAGAAAGGTCTATGTTGAGTAAATTCAGTGTAGGTGAGAAATGCCCTTGAGTGGAGGAGAGCTGGGTTGGCATGGAGTGATTGACAGATGAGGACTCCTGACTTAGCTCCCTGGAGTTTCTTCCAGTTGCTATGACACGATGGAGATGCTGAATGAGCGCTGAGTGATCATTTTACACTGGAGGATGGCAGCCCATTCCACCGAGTGAAGGCAGCCTCCTCGGCAGGCAGCCCGGCTGACGGCGGTTCCCAACACCACCAATGAAACAAATTATCCAGAGGACTGCCATAGTAACAGAGGAAAACAGGGAGGCTCACCCGGGTGTCCCGCTGGTTATAAAGGTTGAGTGATCCATAGGTCACGGCTACTGGACCTGCAGCACTCCATGAAGGGAAGGACACTGGCTTACGATCAAGGCTTCAAATCCAGTTTGGCTACAGAAAGAGTAAGAGGACTGTGGCGGGTCCTCCCCTGTCTTCGGCCTCAGCTCTCCCTTCCGTAACCCAGGACAGTAATGTCTCCCCCACCGGGGTGCTGGGACTCAGTAGAATGGTCAGCCAGTCCACTTTCTATCTTTCCCAATGCACACCCTTTCTGTCACAGATGTCTTAGGCCTCAGGTCTCTGAAAATACACCAAATTCATAACTGAAGCTAAAGACAAAACTCCAGTTCTGCTGATCACTTGGATGGAGTTTGAAATAACAAAAGAATTGGGTCATATTCGAAACCACAGAGAACCAATGTCAGCCACACAGAACCCTATGAGAGTCCAAGGCACTGTGCATGGTAGAACTTCCTGAATAGATGTGGGGGATGGGGTCCTTTTTAAGAGTCAAAACATGAAAGATCAGTGTTGTAGCCTCTCGTAGGATGCATGTGCTGTGCTATATAACCCCCAACTCATGCTCCTGCAAGCAAGCCTAATTAACTCAGTATGACAGACAGACACACACACACACACACACACCACAGTAGAAGGTTTAGTTAGGAAGAAGGGTTTAGTGGGAGAGGGAGGGAGAAAGAGAAAGTAATGAGAGGTGAATAAGATTAAGATAATATTATACACATATGTAAAAGAGTCAATAACGTTTTTTAAAAAGCATGAAAAATAAGTCAAAAGAAGAACGGAGATATGTGCTGGTGTGTGTGTGTGTGTGTGTGTGATTGTGCAGGGATGTGGGGGGTATGCACATATTTGTACAGACATGTGCAGCCTGTGAATATGCACGAGGCGGGAGGGGAAGATGTGTCCTCTTTCACTGTTCCACCCTATTTCCTTGAGACAGAGTCGCTCGCTGGATCTGGACATTTCCATTGTTTTCGGCCAGACTGGCTAACCAGTGAGCCCCAACGATCTTCCTGTCTCTGCCTCACTCAGGCCTGGGACGGTCAGCATACATGGCCTCATCGTGCTTTTTCTTTTCAACATGAGTGCTGGGAAATCAAACTCCGGGCCTCATGCTTGCACAGCAAGCACTCTTACACGCTGAGCATCTCCCAAGTCCCTACTTGGGTTTTGTGGGCTGGAGACATTGCTCAGCGGTTAAGGCACTTGCCTGCACACCCTCTGGACCTGGGTTTGATTTCCCCAGGACCCACATAAAGACAGATGCACAAGGTGGCGCATGCATCTGGAGTTCATTTTCAGTAGCCAGAGGCCTTGGCATGCCTTCTCTTTCTCTCTCTCAAAGTAAGTATATATATTTGTAATTTATAATTGTAATATATATATATATATATATATATATGACTAAAAATATAGTTAAAGGAAATCTCTCCGCGGCTCTAATTAGGAATGCATTCTGTAACACTTGACTTTTCCCTGAAGAGATTTGGTCATTGTTCTGAGCACACACTTGAGTCCCCTCTGGTGATAGTGACAGCAAGGGTGACGTCATTAAGGGCGTAACTTAACGCCTACTTTTGCAAATGAGAAAGCTAAGCCCAGACAAGTTCAGCCATAGACCCAAGCCTAGAGACCAGGACCCGTCTCTGACTTTCCACCCTGCTTTAGGAACTGCTAACCTTCAGAAGACCCCCTTAACACGCCACTACTTAACCCTGCAAGCCCACATGTCTCCAAAGTATTTGTCAAGGAGGGCATTCATTTACAGATCTGTATCACTCTCTTCTTTGTTGTCCAAGGCTCATGTTCACGTACACCAATCTCACTCCAGTGTGAGTACATTTCATTCTCGTTGTTTGCTTATTTTTCTTTAACATTTTGTTTTTGAAGGCTTATTTTGAACTTTGCTTTAAGATATCTTTGGAAGAGCCAGGCACGGTGGTACATGTCTTTAATCCCGGCACTCAGGAGGCAGAGGTAGGAGGATGGCCATGAGTTTGAAGCCACCCTGAGACTACATAGTGAACTCCCGGTCAGCCTGGGCTACAGTGAGACCCTACCTCAAAACACCAAAAATCCAATATATATATATCTTCAGATGTCTACACTGTGATAACTCAAGCAGGAAGAGTGTACCCAGCTGCCCTGCAGACCAGAAGACCATCTTACAAGCGCAACTCCAGAAGCTGGGGAGATGGCTCAGTGAGAGAGGGCGTGGGTTCAATCCCCAGCCCCACAAAAAAAGCTGGGTGTGGCTATGCACACCTGTAACCTGGTCAGCCAATCTGAGAGATAAAACAGCAGCTCCAAGTTCAGTAAGAGACTCCGTCTCAAGCCAAGGACACAGAGTGACAGAGGAAGGCACCAGACATCCTCCTCTGGCCTCAGTGAGAGTGTGCACCAGGTCCAGCACAGCATTTGCAAACACATGTTCGTACACTATACAACACACACACATGCGCACACGCACACGCCAGCTGGCTTGTGTGGATTTCATCCCTAGGGCACTTAACACTGAGCCCTGTGAAGTGCGCGTCCACACGGACACATAGCCTCACAGAAGGGCGACTCCATCCAGAGACCTGAGGTCTCCAGGCCAAGGAACACCCGCAACAGTGGCAGAAAGAGCTCTGGCCTCCTAATCCAGTGTTTCTCCTGTTATCCAAGCAACCGTTTTAGACAAGTACTAAGACAACGTTTTCTTTTCTCCATTTACTTGAGCACATTTGATCATTTTGTAAAATAAAAAAAAAAATCAGCTGCGCTATGATTGTGGACAAAAGTCAGAGCGAACCTATAGACACGCACTTCCATCCCGCTACGACCGTGCAGAGTAAGACCTGAAAGTTAAGGTCTGGGTGAGGGAGCCTGGTCCCCCAAAGGTGCTGCTGGACAGACACACTCAACAAAATCTGCGGATGGCTTTCCTCTCCAGACCCCAGCCATAAACGTGTGTGAGGGTGGGGTAGCGGAGGGGACGCACTTTGTAAGGCTCGAAGCCCCTTCCTGCTGCCTTCTGGAATTCACTAGCAGGAAAAGTCACAACCTCTTATTCAATACCTCCGCTTGCTCAACTCCTCTTAGATTACTGCTCTTTGACCTAAAGCAGTTTTACCAAATTATTGCCCGCGACAGTTTCGACCTTTATCCCTTTTCATTTTAGATAATCATTTGGGCAACTGTTGGGGGGGGGGATAAAGTTGTTCTGCCTTCAAACATAAATTTCCCCTCTCCTGTGCCCTCCTGGAGGTAAGGCAATCCAGCTCTACCAACTTGGCTCTCCCCCCGCCCCCGCCCCCGACCCCCGCCGCCCCGAGGCAGACGACCCCAAGCAAGAGTCCCCGCCCATCATCTGCCATGCTGCACATCACTGCGCCAGCTCATCTACCTCCAAGATGAGGCGCGCTCGCTGCTGGGCGCTCTGACCGCTGGGCAGGGGTGTGCGAAGCGTGGGTCACTGGGCTTCTAAGGAAAGTTTTCTTTGTAGCACCAGTAACCGAGGCATCTCTGGGCCAACTCACCCATGCCGGAAAATAACACGGGAGGATCGCCTTAGGGATTTAACAGCTCAGCCCTTGCAAGCAAGAGCTGAAGCTGAGTGGGTCCCACAGAGGTGGTGCACCGAGGTTCCCCATGTCCACGGACCTGTCCGGGACGTGCACCTTGTCACCCAGGGAGACGGGCTCGTCGTCCTGTCCCGCCGGCTTCCCCCACCATCCTCAACCACCACCCCGGGGTGGCGTGGGGTGTGGGGGGGTACGGAGGCTCCTTACCTCGCTGACGATGGTGGAGTGTGTCTGGACGTAGCGCCAGTCGCCGCTGCAGGGCACGAGGGGCGCCGAGCGGTTAGGGAAGGCGGCGAGCGGGTCGCTGCAGCTGGCGCTGGCGTTGGCCGCCTCCAGCAGGTAGCGGTGGCAGTGGCCGTGGGTGCGGAGGGGCTCGGGGTGGGCGGCGGCGGGCCCCCCGCGCACGCCGGGCACCGTGCGGTTCCACTCGTCCTGGGCTGTCCAGGCGCAGCGCTCGGCCAGCGCGGCGGAGCTCGGTCCCCGGCACCAGTAGCGCTCGGGCTGGCTGCCCAGGAAGACCACGCCGACGAAGAGGAAGGCGAAGGTGACCCCGGTCAGGCACAGCAGCAGGAACACGCGCCGCTGGAAGCGTCCGAACTCACCGGCCTTGCGCAGCGCCTGGTCGAACGTGGGCATGGTGCCCCCGCCGCCCGGGCCTCGCTCCGAGGGACCCGCGCGCGCCGCCGCCGCCGGACGCCGCTCTTTCTACCCCGCCGCTCCCGGCCCTGGCGCCGCGCCCCGGGCGGCCACTCCTCCAGCTCCCCGCCTCCCCGCCGACGGAACGACCGACAGTCCGCGGGAGCCCGGGACCCACGCCGCCGCCTGGGGCCGGAGTGGGCATGCGGCGGCGCCCCCGCGCGCCCGAAGGACCCCAGAGACCCGCACCGCCTCCCCCGGGCTGGCGCGCCGCTCCGCTCGGTCCGTGCCAGCAGCGCGCTGGGCCACCCGCCCTGGGGACAGGGTCACCGGGCCTCCTGGGTCTCTCCGAGGCCCACCGGGGGACTAAGGACGTGCGCCCGGACGACCCCCCGCCCCTTCCCACGCTGCAGCCCAGCATCCCGGGGACAGGCCGTCACACCTGCGCGCACGCACGCTCGCACGCGCGGGAGTAGCTTTTGGCTCCATGTCAGAGATCCTAGAAACTTTTTCCAATGGCACAGCTGCGCGGCCCACAGGGTTAAGCCGTTTGTGCAGGCTTGAAGGTCAAGGGGGAGAAGAGACCGCTTCAAGAGAAGGAGGTCTTCAGATCCACTCGCGGCCTGCGCCACGGTGTTAACATAGGGTGTTAGCATAGTTGGATTGAATCCGTCCATCGAGGCCTCTTCCGTGTGATCCTAAAGATCCGCACGTTGGGATGTCGCAGCAGGCGTGGCCCACGCCCCATGGCCTGCTCCACAGGTTGCCATCACCTTCCAGGTGCCATCTCCGGTGATGCCAAACTCCTGCGCGCGCAGAACGGAGGGACCCTGGCGCTCCTGAGCTGGCCAGCCTCTCGCTTCTGTATGTGTGCGGGGAGATTTTCTCCAGCCCGTCTCCCTGCCCCCACCCCCAAAGCCATCAGCCGGCCTTAGCTAGCTTGTCTCAAAGGCTCCAGGAGCGCTCACCCACCTACCTCCCACTCCCCCGACAAGAACTGGAGCCAGGCTGACCGACTCCAGGCTACTTAGTCCTGTCGCCTGCCAGCAACCCTGAGCAAGTTCATTAACCAGTCCTGGCTTTCCCGCCTGTTAAATGAATCCAACCACTTCCCTACTTCACAGGGTCCCCGTGAGGACTGACTAGGTAGAAAGTACCAGAACTGCGCTCACAGCGCACGCAGGATGCATTAACGCTGCTCATCTATCCTGTTGACTGAACACCGACCTTGGGTGGGCCCAAGAATTGCACAAATTACGCATGATAAGTGCCTACTGGATACACAGAAGAGACGCACAGCGTGAGAGTTTTAATTTTCTCTCTATATCCTCTGCTTCCCCCCCCCCCCCAGCAGTAACTTCTGTGTCTGCATGTCTCAGGCACCAGTCTCAATATATATGTGGATTTCTTTTTCCAGGTGGGGTCTCACTCTAGCTCAGGCTGACCTGGAATTCACATGTCGTCCCAGGCTGGCCTCCAGCTCATGGTGATCCTCCTACTTCTGCTGGGATTCAAAGCATTCACCACCATGCCCAGCGAGGTCCATATTAATTGTTTGCTGGATTCCAAATGTCTTTTATCCCAGCCCAGAGAAACAGAGAGAGAGAGAGAAGAGAGAAAGAAAGAGAGAGAGAGAATGGGCACATCAGGGCCTCCAGCCACTGCAGACGAACTCCAGATGCATGTGCCACCTTGTGCATCTGGCTTACGTGGGTCCTGGGGAATCGAGCCTCCAACAGGGATCTTTAGGCTTCACAGGCAAGCACTTTACCACTAAGCCATCTCTCCAGCCTCCAACTTCTCTTCTTAGGCTGCCTTTTGCTGTAACCATCTACCACCTGCTCCCTTCAAAATCTTCGTTTCATCCCCCTGGCTCTTGGGGCTTTTACTCAAATGTCTCCTGGGAGGTGACACAGGACCCCTTTCCCATATAAGTTCATCCCCAGCTCGCCCTCCCTGCCTCTTCCCCAAAGCCCACACTCGCCACAGCTAACAGCTGCACAACTCCATTCACCCTCGTACCTTCACTTGTTTTCCTGCTTGGCTACCTTAGCTCTGACCCCTGCAACTCGAGCATGAGGTCAGAAAGCCACGTCTGCTTTGCCCACTTCTGTACCAATACCCGATGGCAAGGGTAAGCGTTCAGCTGGCAAATATTTGCGTAATGAACAAATGCTTTTAGACAGCCCACCACTCATATGCCCTGACCTCTTTTCTCACACATCCACCGCCTCCATCTCTTGTCAGCCCTGGGTCCCTCCCAGCGGGGCAACTTTTTCAGGCCTCCGCAGACTCCTGCCTGCGGACTTTCCACTCCAAAGCGTGGAGGGCTGCAGGGTGGCTCCAGATGAAATCCTTGTTCCTCGCCGGCCCCCTTTCATATCCTAACCCATGTCTCTCACCGAACGTGTCCCTGTGGACAGCCAGGCACAAGGAATCTCTCTCCCTCGCCCCTTGGGATCAGACATGGGGGTTTTGTACACCCTAAGCCAGCTCTCTAGCTGCCACTAAGCTGTCTATTCAGAGCCTTGAATTTTCCCTATCTATGCCCATGCGCATGAGGTTCTGTCTTCTTGGAATTTCATCTTCTCGCCCCTCCCTGCTCGCCATCCAGCAAGGCCTGCTGCTAATTTTAGTTCCCCTCTGAGAATCCTTTCTCCACCATTATTGTGAGTGGCGCAGTCCTCAAGGGCTCCCTAAGATGTTTGAGGAGCCTGTTTATGCTGCATCTCTGTTTTTCTTTGTATTGTGGTCGTCAGGGTATTTCATCTTCTTTTAAACGATGTCATGTGATCACATGGACAAGTAGATCATGTGTATGTAGTGCTAAGAGTATGGGCTTTGGGGTGGGACCCACCGAGCTCAGATCCCTCCTCCTCCTTGCTGCGGACTGACACTGAGCAAATAATTTAGCCCTCTTGTATAAAACTGAGTAACAATGGAACCTTCTCTTTTTCAGTGCAAGCCACTTTGAACAGTCCTCAAAACACAAATCTTGTAGGAGTCAGCTAACAGGCCATATGTGGTGGCTCACGCCTATAATCCCAGTACTTGAGAGGATGGGGTAGGGGGATTTCCATGAATTTCAGGTCAGTCTAGGCATCAGTGAGACCCTGCCTCAAACAATCAAAAAGAGTCAGCTATTTAAAGATAATACCTTCACCCATAAAAGCTGCCTCCCCTGAGAATCAGCCAGGGTCATCTTAACTGGGTTTACTTTAGACATACGATACAGAGTACTGACACATTGCCGACTCGGTTCCTCCCCTTCAGATCCAAACCCTTTCTCTGCAAGCAAACCAGAAAGCCTTTCCTTTAATAGGCAAACCTGGAAAGGGGCTCAGGGCCATTGGGTGGGAACTCTGGGGGTTCAGTTCCCAGAATGTGGCCAGGGGTAGGATGAAGGCAACGGGGTTCCATGCGGGAAAACCCCTTGGCCCTGGGGAAAGGGAAGAAGACAGAGGGTGGCCCGATTTGGAGTTGCCAGCACCTGTACTGTACCCCTCTTTCTCAGCTGTACTTAATGTGAAGGCTTGCGTTGTTGCTGTCTTTGTTTTCTTTAAAAGATCACTGTTCTTGCCTGTGTTTTTATCCATTTTACACATAGGAATTGCATATAAATAACGGTTTGTATTTGCAGTGCTTTGAAAATTTACGTAGATGGCACCTTCCTCCAGGTATTTCCGTATTACTTCACTTTTTTATACTCCATGCTATATTTTTGCTTTGTTTTGTTTTTTTGAGGTAGGGTCTCATCTAGTCCAGGCTGACCTGGAATTCACTGTGTAGTCTCAGGGTGGCCTCAAACTCACAGCGATCCTCCTACCTCTGCCTCCCGAGTGCTGAGACGAAAGGCGTGCGCCACCACACCCGGCTCTCCATGCTCTATTTTTGAAGCCTAATAGCCTTGACATGGGGGGAGCAAGCCTACGTAATCTGTCACTTGACATCCTGTGAACAGCAGCAGCACTTTTACAGTCCTTTATTGAGAGGCATTATGCTGGTTTAAATTTTCTACAACCACCGATTATTGTTGCTTACACCAATTATGTGCTGTGCAGGTCTCCTCTATGTGCAAGAGCTGATCTGAGGCCAACTCACAGCACTCACGTGCTAGATTGTACAGCTTAAGTATTGACAAATAGCTTTCCAAAGACACGGGCCTGGCCTACACCCACCAGCAGCATATGATCATCCACATCCATGGCTGCACTTGGTCATGTTAGACTCAGACAATTTAGCAGATTTTTTTTATATAAAAAGAATTCTTGGTCTGGAGAGATTGCTTAGTGGTTAAGGTGCTTGCCTGCAAAGCCAAAGAACCTTGGTTCAATTCCCCAGGACCCATGTAAGCCAAATGCACAAGGTGGCGCATGCATCTGGTTTGTTTGCAGTGGCTGGAAGCCCTGGTGCACCCATTCTCTCTCTCTCTCCCTCACACACACACACACTCTGCCTCTTTCTCTCTCTCAAATAAATAAATAATAAAATATTTTTAAAAAGCAGTCTTGGTGCTCAGATAAATACATGCCCAAATTAGACTGTATACATCTGACTTATACATCATTCAAATTTATTTTCTTCAAGTTGTGTCTTCCTGTCCTTAGCTTATGTTCCCATTAATATTTGGAGGCCTGTTGATCTCGGGGAAGTAATTTGCTCTTTTATTAGTTATGCACGTACTGTTCTTTCCTTCAGTCTGTAGCTATCTTAACTTTCTAATGTCTTAGAGAGTACGAAAATGTTCAATTCAGACGTAGTAAAGTATAACTCACTTGCACAGCTTCTGCTTTTTGTGTCACGCTGTAAAAATCATCCCCAACTAAGACTTTAACTGCTTTCTCATATCCACATATGCGATATATGTGCTGGGGATCAAACTCGGGTCCTTACACATGCTAGACGAGTGATGTGCCACTGAGCTACACACCTAGTCCTTATATAGTCTCATGAAGTTGCATTTTACATGGAATTCCAATAGCCTTGGAGTTAACTCTGTGCATTGTATGGTGCGATCTAATTTTGCTTGCTTCTTCCACATGGTCAAGCAGGTATCTGATTGTCACCTAGCTGAAGCCCCCCTCCCTTTTCTGGGATGTACAGCATTGCCTCTAGCCTCATGAGGCCCCTGCCTGACCTGCACCCTTCATCCTGTCCTGTGGCTGTCTGTCCATCCCCAGGCTTCCACGTCACCGTCTATCACTGTCTTTCTGTCGTAAGTCTGCCTCTCTGGTGGAACGAGTCCCACCTCTTCTCCCTTATCCTGCTCGCCTTCCGAATGAACGTGGCTTTTCCCAGGTTCTCTGTCTCCCAGATGCATTTAAATTTGACCATGTTTGCCACAAACTTGACTTGGACTGTTTAAAAATATATTTGCAAACAGAGAGAGAGAAAGAGAGAGAGAGAGAGAGAGAGAGAGGTAGAATGGGCATGCCATGGTCTCTTGCCGCAGTTAACGGACTCCAGGTGCAGGGACCACTTTGTGCATCTGACTTTATGCAGGTACTAGAGAATCAAAGACAGACCAGCACCTTTAACAGCTGAACCATTTCGCCAGCTCTTGACTAGGATTTCTATTTAGGGGAATGTATTCATTTTATTTCTCCTTCTGGTCTGAAGAACATTTGAGAGAAAACCAAACCACATTCTTTTGTTTTTTCTTTTTTTTTTTTTTTTCAGTTTAGAGGATGGGACCCGGGGCTTCAAATATGTTAAGCAAGAACTCTACCACTGAATCCTCATCATTTAAAAAGATTTATTTATTTATTTATTTATTTATTTATTAAGACAGAGAGAGAAAGAGGCAGTTAGAGGGAGAGAGAATGGGCATGCCAGGGCATCTAGCCACTGCAAACAAGCTCCAGACACATGTGCCACCTTGTGCATCTGCCCCATGTGGGTACTGGGGAATCAAACTTGGGTCCTTAGGCTTTGCAGGCAAATGCCTTAACCACTAAGCCATCTCTCCATCCCTGAACCCTCATCTTTGTGTCTTTAAAACATTGAAAACGGCTGAGCATGTTAGAACACCCATGTAATTCCAGTACTCAAAAGTAGAGGATGGGGCTAGAGAGAAAGCTTAGCAGTTAAGACGCTTGCCTACAAAGACAAAGGGCTTTTCTGGACCCAAAGTGCATCACCACCATGCAGGTCAGCTGTCTCTTGACAGTCGCAGTGCCGCTTGAGGCTCCTCCCCAGGAAGCCCGCCATGTCTCTTTTCACCCTCAGAGCCACGCTAACTAGGCATTGCCTGGAAAGGGCACCGTCCCTGCCTAAAGGTCACGCAGAAGGAGGGGCTCTTCAGGAATTCAGACCATGGCTCTGTCCTCCCCAAAAAGCATTTAAAATATTTTTAAAGGGGCTGGAGAAATGGCTTAGCAGTTAAGGCATTTGCCCGTGAAGCTCAAGGACCCTGATTTGATTCCCCAGGACCCATGTAAGCCAGATGCACAAGGGGCCACATGCATCTGGAGTTTGTTTGCAGTGGCTGGAGGCACTGGCATGCCCATTCTCTCTTTCTCTCTGCCTCTTCCTCTCTCTCCCTTAGATAAATAAATAAATAAATAAATGTTAAATTTAAAAAATTATTTCATTTATTTATGGGAAAGAGAAAATGAGAGACAAAAGCAGATAGAGAGGGAATGGACATGCCAGGGCCTCTAGCCACTGCAAACAAATTCCACATGCATATGTCACTTTGTGCATCTGATTTACATGGGTACTGTGGAATTGAAGCTGGGTCCCTAGGCTTCATAAGCAAGCGCCTTAACCACTAAGCCATCTCTCTAGCCCCCTCCCCCAAAAGCATTTTTTCTCAGTTTTTTTGAGGTAGGGTCTCATTCTAGCTCAGGCTGACCTGGAATTTACTATGTAGTCTCAGGGTGGCCTCAAACTCATGGCAATTCTCTTACCTCTGCTTCCCAAGGGCTGGGATTAAAGGTGTGCGCCACCACGCCCGGCCCTAAAAGCATTTTTTAAAGTAATGATATATTGCTGAGACAAAAACCCTTTAAAACCCTGTACCAAAAATGATCATGCCAGTGAGTTTTCCTTTGAAGGACATGACAGTCCCCCCCCCCCCAAACCTCCAAATCCAGCTCCACCTCCATTGTGTCAGCCAGTCCTCAGCCTCAGAGTGGTCTGTGACTTTTGGTACACTCCAGAACTCAGGGGCTGGGGCTTTACAGGCAAGCCTGAGAGTCAAGGATTCTGTCTGACCATTCCCTCTATAGGAAATGCCTCAGTATTCCAGAAACTCAATGTCAAGGCTACCCTTGGAGTCCAAGCTGTTTGTATATTGGGTTTGTGGTGGGCTTGCTGTCGTGAGAGCAGCCCTCGCCTACAGGAGCTTCAGCACAGAAGACACACGAACAAGGACAGGCCGTGGGCTTCTTCTGCTTTGAAACAAGGATTCCTCTTTACACAGGCATGCACGTGTTATGGTGCTTGTTGTAGACAGCTCCACACTGCTGGGATGAACTTCCAAACAGACACAGGTTATGGGAGGAATGGGTTTATTTTAGCTTACAAATTCAGGAGAAGTTCTGTGGATGGCAGAAGAAGCCGGCTCCCTTTCACAGATCCAAGCAGAGAGAAAGCCACCATATAGCCAGCAAACACCAAAA
This sequence comes from Dipus sagitta, assembly GCA_036346955.1. Classification (NCBI taxonomy): domain Eukaryota; kingdom Metazoa; phylum Chordata; class Mammalia; order Rodentia; family Dipodidae; genus Dipus; species Dipus sagitta. Next base: position 137,306,800 of record CM070778.1, read on the forward strand.
GCAACATGGAAAAAAAAAAAAAAAGCCAGAGCTCAAACTCTCTCCCAATACCTTTGGGCTGGAATTCAGATCCGGCCTCCAGTGATATGCCCCTCCCACCACCCCCTGTAGCAGGGATCTGCCCACTAGGGGTTGAAACTGAAAACTCAGCTTGAATACAACACGTGAGTCTACTGTGGGCCAAACCTTCAGACTACTACAGTGATCAACCCTGTTTCCCCAAACCAGGTCTTAAAATGAGGTAATGACTGTAGAAGGTGTTTGTCATCTATTTGAGCCGTGGGTGTTACTTAGCCGTCATGCTGCATAAGACTTTCTATCTTTGCCTGCTGCATGCAGCCCCACATGGGAACGTAGGGTTTGCCCATGTACACTACACCCCAGAACAGCAAGTAGTTACTAACCTGGTTCTCCTGGCCATAGTCAGACCAAGCTCAGACACGCAACCTCTTTAACATCTCTCTCTGTCTCCATAGCTTCAGCCCTGCCCCCCGTTCTGTGAAACTTCTGCAGAAGGATCTTTTCCCCTTGCAGTGTTCTCATAGGCGTGCATTTCTGGGAAGCCCCAGGGGTGACTTTATGTGTATTCCCCAAAGCCATTTTGACAGCTTTATGTCATTTTTTGTAACTCTCCAGGAATCTCTCATAAATGGTGGGTGGAGTGCCTCACAGTGTAGAACTGCAGCTCAGGACGAAATAGTGCATGATCAAAAGTCATATCTGGGGCTGGGGCTGCGGCTCAGTGGGAAAACTGCTGGCCCCCGCAAGCACGAGCGCCCCAGTTCCGATCGCCAGCGTCCTTGCAAAAATTCCAGGAGCGGTGGTGCTTGCCTGTAATCCCTGAGCGGGCTGGTGGAGCCAGGGCTCGCTGGCTAGCTGGTCTAGAGAACTGGGGAGTTCCAGGTTCAAGGAGAGACCTGTCTCAAAGAATAAAGGGGAGAATGCTAGAGGAGGGCACCCAACATTGACCTCTGACTTCTACACACACACACACACGTCATACTTGAAGTCTTGCCAGCAATCCAGAAAGAGGGCATCTGGTAGTTTCTCTGTATGGAGACCACATGAAGCCATTGGCCTGAGCTGGAACACACCCGTGGACCTACTGAGAACATGGGACCACCCCATTCACACTGGCTCACACTCAGTAGAGGTCTCTGTCCACTGGCCAGAGTTTGGGGGTGACAGAATGTACCTTTCCATCCAGATCAAGGCACCAATACATTGTTCCTAATTACATTTTATCCCCAAGTTTAAACCTGGCTCAACCCTAAATACACTCAGAGTTCATCAAGCTCTTTCCCACATGTCTCCTGGGCTCCAATTAAATGAGAGGCTATCCATGGGCATCTGTACTAGTGACTCCAGATATTTTATCTGCATACCCAAAGCACAAACTATAATGGTCACCTATTTGACTAGCCAATACACAAGTGAATATCAACTTCAGGCAAGGCACACTTCTCTGTCCCATGCCAACACTGACTTGTTGACTGAGGTCTTACATGCCTTATCCGTTGATCATATAATTGGGACCTGCTGTATCAGTCAAATTTCCTCATGACCAGCACCCAAATTCATAACAATTCCCATTTTTATACTTGCGTGTGGTGTGTGTGTGCACATCCTGCGGCGTGTGTGCCCAGGCCAGGGTAGAACGTAAGGGTCCTCCGTTGCTCAGCCACATTGTTTGCTTGTGACAGAGTCTCGCTGAGCCTGGAGCTGGCTGACCAGCGAGCCTCGGCAGCTCTCCCATGTCCAGGTGGGGCTGACTGGCACGCGTGGCCAAACCCGGCTTGTTATGTGGATTCTGGGGATTGAACTCAGGCCTTCGTGCTTAAGCAGCCATCTCCTTGGCCCCACAGTTCCCACTTGCATATTTAAGCCCAGTCCTCCTCTCAATCTGAACTGCTCTCTTCTACCTACATTCATGTCCATGTTCACATCTATTCCCTCGTCTTTCATAGCAACATAACTAGTCTTTGTAGCCAACTGAGCTTCCTCCTTAGTGAAATGGGGGGCGGGCAAGGAGCAGAATCTACCCTGCAGACCTTGAGGAAGAGTCAGTGAGCCCCCTAAGTGAGTTGCAGACTGAAAAAGAAGGGCTGCACTGACGTTAGCTGCCTTTCAAAGTTCTTGGCCTTCCCAAACCCTTCCTCGTGCTTCTTCCCCGAGCTCTGCTTGTTCTCGTAACTCCCGAGTGCTTATGCTGGGTGACGCCTCGGAGCCCTGGGTGCCACGCCGCCTAGCGGGACACGCCCCTTCCTCCTTGTGTTACACAGTTGCCACTGTCCTCCTCTTCGTGGTCTTCGCGGTGACAGGGACAGTAGTACACATTTCCTTTGCACTGCAGGTGTCTCGGTACAGCGCTGGACACAATACTCTACATGCTGGTTTGCTCTGCAGGCCCCTATAAAGGGGAACCCAGCGCCCCACTGAGCTATCCACTTTAGGGATTCACACTTTCGGAACCTCTTTCTTTTCACTGGCTCGCCTCACTAATGCCTTCCCCACACACAAGCAGGAAAAATGCATGCGGCCTCCCATGGCTTCCAGAATTCACTCTTTTCTGTCCATCCAAGAGCAAGACACCCAGGACCTCACGTTATCAGAACTGCCTGACGCAGTTGCTAATTATTGCCCGTGCTGACGTGGGCCATGGTGGCTCTGACCAGTCGGGGAGGCCAACATGACAATTCCCAGTGGAAACTTGGCAGGGTGGCAGCGAGCGAGGCCTTTTTGCCCTTGCAGGTGTTTCATAGGCACCATCTGAAAAGTGGGCATGAGTTCAATGATGTTTGTTTTCTACCTCAGATACAGTGAGAGACAAGCAGATTGAAGAATTGTAAAATACTGAATTTTCACCTGATCACTGCTTTTTTTTTTTTTTTTTTTTTCCTCCCAGTGATACGGACACTCAGACCTGAACAAATAAACCATCCATGGAAGGTTCGGTTTGAATTCAGATTCCCCAAACCCTGGGCCCCAAGTCATGTGCGTGTGTGTGTGTGTGTGTGGTGTGCACAGCGGCACGTGCCTATGCCATGATGCTTGTGGAGATCAGAGGACAACATTAGGGTGTTGCGCATCTCCTTATGCCTTGTTTGGAACACGGTCTCTTCTTTTTAAAAAATTTTTTTAATTAATTAGTTTTGTACTCAGCGAATACAGTCAAGTTGGTACCATTGTTAGGCTCATCCATGTCCTACCCCCTGCCCCTGGTCCCTCCTTGTTGAGATATATGGGTCATGCATTGTGGAGTTAGCCCACAGTTATGGGTAGGAGAAATGTCTCTGCGTATCATGACCCAACGTGTGGCTCTGACATTCTTTCCGCCCCCCCCCCCTTCCGCAAATTTCCCTGAGCCATGTTGGGTTCATTTTGGGTCTGCTTCAGTGATGAGGTGTTGGGGGCCTCTGTGTCTCTGGATCTCTGATATGGTAGGAGTTGATTGTTCTCTGTGTCGATCTCCTTCACAGGGTCGCTCCTTGCTTGCCACTGCAAACGCCAAACTCGCTGGCCTGTCAGCTATGGAATTCTCCTGAGCTGGCCCCCCAGTGCCACGGGTGCGCCGGGATTCCAGACACGTGTGCCGCTCTGCCCTGGCCACTCTCGTGGATGTTGGTGGTCGGAGCTCTGGTCAGCAGGCTTGTGGAGCCATCACCTTTGAGCACCGGGCCATCTCCCTAGTCCCTCGGAGTCCTTTCTGCCCATTTTATTCTTTTGCATTCTTGGCATTTGTGATGGTGGCGAATTTTCCAAGTTCCTGATTCTACATTTGCAACTAGTTTACAAGAGGGACATGGAACTGGGAGGAAGGCTGAGAGATTGCTGACTGCCGTCGGCTCTTGCTTTGTCTCCCAAGCGTCACAGAAAAGGCCTGAATGCTTGAGGAAGCACCGCCAAGGACGTAAAGCAAGGGCTTCTGCCCTAAGCTGGCAGCTGGAGGGTGGCAGAGCGCCCTGCCCTTGCTGAGCAGGGCCCACTCCAGGGCTTAGAGACAGGGCTGCCTGATCTTTGTCCTGGGTAGGCACGGTCGCATCGTCTCCTGGGAATGAAGACTCTGGGCAAAGACAGGTGGGGGCGGAGGAAGAACTGGGTTAAACAGAACAGAAATGACTCTTCTATCCCTTTCTGAACAAATTTTGGAAAAATCTCCTCGACTCCAAAACTAACTTGGCATTCTCTGGCTGCCTTGGAAGGCCACGCATGCTGGCAGTATGCCGCATCACTTACTAGAGATTAGTGCAAGGGATCCCTTTTCAAACCAAATCCAGACTGCGCATGTGGCCCCCATGCACCTGGTCTTAGGCAGAGACAACCAGATGGTTTAAGTCCATCTCTAACCTCCATGCTTCCCGGTCTCCATTCCTGGGTCTGCACCTAGCTTGAGGCTCCCTGGGGACACCAGAGGTGGCTTTATGAAACACAGGCACCGAAGCTAAGGACTACCAGGCGTCTGTGACTACAGACCCTTCCAAGAATGCTTCAACCTATGACAGGGCGTCCTCTCTGGACACTGGCATCTGATACCCAGGATGAGGGAGAGGCCAGATGGTCCACTCTGATGGTAGGACATTTTTAGCCCTGCCTTCATCATCCCTTAACCTCTACTTAGAAAAATGTTCTTTTTAGCCGGGTGTGGTGGCGCACACCTTTAATCCTAGCACTTGGGAGGCACAGGTAGGAGGATCACCATGAGTTCGAGGCCACCATGAGACTACATAGTGAATTCCAGGTTAGCCTAAGCTAGAGTGAGACCCTACCTCAAAAAACCAAAAAAGAAAAAAAAAAAGAAAGAAAGAAAGAAAAAGAAAAAGAAAAATACTCTTTTAAAACATATTTACTTGGGGTGGAGAGATGGCTTAGTGGTTAAATGCTTGCCTGTGAAGCCTAAGGACCCCAGTTCCAGGTTCAATTCCCCAGTACCCACATAAGCCAGATGCACAAGGTGGCACATGCATCTGAAGTTCCTTTGCAGTGGCTGGGGGTCCTGGCACACCCATTCTCTATCTATCTGCCTCTTTCTTTCTCTTTCTGTCTGTCACGCTCAAATAAATAAATAAAAATAAACAAAAAATTATTTATTTATTTGTAAGCAGAGAGAAGAGAGACAGACACATCCACACACACACAGAGAGAACGGGTGCACCAGGCCACTGCAAACAGACTCCAGACGCATGCACCACTCTTCTTTGTGCATCTGGCTTTATGTGGGTGCTGGGGAATGAAACTTGGGTTGTTAGGCTTTTCAGGCAAGTGCCTTAACTGTGGAGTCATCTCTCCATGCCCTGAAAATATTCTTGACTGGTAGATTGCTTTATTTCGAAGTATTTAATTAAATTACAGTCACATGAGAAAAAATACTACAGACAAAACATGGAAAGATGACAACCTCCCATACAACCCTTCCTATCCCTGCTGGAGTGTTTTCCCAAGAGCTCAGTGTGACCGGACCCCTAGCCACTGGTGCTGAAATGCGGACGCTGAGGTCACACTTGCCCTCTCGCTTGACAGCCCAGGTGGTGACTCTTCTGCAAAGGACGAGAAGACAAGCCGTCCTTTCACACCGTCCTCTACGTGGTTTCTTTCTGGTTTTTTTGTTCTTAAGACAGGGTCTCACTCTGTGTAGCCCAGTCTGCATTCAAACTGTTGGCAATTCTCCTGTTTTGACCTTCTGAGTCCTGGCAGTACAGACACGAGCCACCATGCCTAGCTAGCATTTTCTGACTATAGATTAATGTTGAGTCCTTATGTGTATTAAAGCCTCCACTTCTTGTTCTAGAAACACTCGCTATATCATCACCAGGAAAGATGAGCATTCTGGTATCCCCACCCTTGATCTTGTTTTAGTGTGTGCTTGTGTGTCTGTGTGTGTATTTATGTATGTGCTTGTGTGTGTGTGCATGTGTGTGAGGTTTGTGTGTTTGTGTATGTATGTGAGAGAGGTTTGTGTGTGTGTGTGTGTGTGTGTGTGTGGTTTGTGTGTGTGTCTGTGTGTGTGTGTGTATACAGATGTTATTCTACCTCTTTTTGAGACAGGGTCTCTCATTTGGAGCTGGCCAGTTAGGCCTCAGGGATCCTCCTGTCTCCACCTCCACAGCCCAGGGTTTACAAGCGTGGACCGTCATGCCTGAGCTTTTTATGTGTGTAGTGAGGTCAAACTCACGTGCTCATGCTCCAAGGTGAGCAGTTCACTGACTGGGTCATCTCCCCAGCCCCACATCCTTGCACATCTACCCTTTACCTTCTCCTAAAGCTTCTCCTAAGGGTGGTGAATGGAAGGTTCCAGAGTGCGGCAGGGGAGACTCTCTGAACTTCAGACAAGTCCACCACCCCCACGTCCCTCACGGGCTGCTGCTCAGACACGAAGCCTCATTTGAGTTCTTTTGTCAGCGCCCCCGCCCTCACTTGGCACCCACCTCTCTGCTCTTGAGGCAGTCAAGCGCAGGGGAGATCAGCTGCTTGGCTTGGGCAGCAAACACACCCTTCTCCTAAACCATGCGCCTAATGACCTGCTGGGAACCTGGGGCGCCCCCTGTACCCCCTGTACTGAGCTGCAAGTGTTCCCAGTGGCACACACCTGAGCTCGTTTTCTCCTCCCCTTAGCGACCATTCTTCGTGATCAGCGCCCATTGAGTCAGGGATGGGAACGGCAGGGGCCATCTAGCCTGAACTGTTTTGGGCTACATTCACAGTAAGGCAGACTGTATCCCCTAAGTGAGCTTTAAGGGGGGAACCCCTATTTACCATCTCACGCCTATGCATGGCTGAGTGTACGTGTGATTTAAATCAGATACATCATGGGAAAGAATATGTGCAGTAGATAAAATGTACATAACTCAAACATGGCAATCAAACTCTGAAGCCATCTAAGCCATATCTTTAGCAACTAGTCCACCCTACCCTAAAAACTCCTATAAAGACAGCCCCAGACCACTTCCTTGAGCCCTCTCCACTCAAGTGGCCAGCTGCCCCTTGGCGGTGTGTTCAAACTTGGGCATCACTTTGGTCTTAGTACAGTCTTTCTGCATACGTACTTGTGTACACCTTTCTTCAGTTCTTTGAGTAAGATGCTAAGATCCGGGAAGCATCCAGAGACCACTGGTAATGCTCTCAGTAAGGTCACCAGTAAAAATACTAGTTAGTCTTTTACCCCATCTGAAATGGGGCTGAGAACAGGGAAGAGCAGAAGTGGAAATGCGTAAAATTTCAAGAAGACCCAGTCCAGGGAATGCACAAGTGTCTGGGGCCACGGCAGAACCATAAACCTGGGCTTCAAACCAACAGACATCTACTCCCTGGTGGTTCGGGAAACCAGAAGTTGGAAAAGGAAGCTGTCAGTAAAGCTAAGCGCTACCTCTCTCTCTTGCTCTCGCTCTCGCTCTCGCTCTATGCAAATATCCACTCCTTGCCTCCCGCATCTTCTGGAAGCGACAGGGTTCCTGAGTGGTTGTCTGCTCAAGTCTGTCTACGGAGCTACCTTGTCGTTGCTGGGGCAGCACACCCCACCAGAACCAGCGTATGAAAGGAAAGAGTTTATCTCTGGCTTACAGTTTTGGGGGAAGTTTCATCATGACGGGGAGAGCATGGCAGGAGCAGAGCCCCGGGCATCACATCTCCACATCAGAGGACGGAAGGAGCAAGAGTGAGCTAGCAAAAACCCAGTGGATGGGACTAATAAACTTCAAGGCCTACCCTCAGTAACACATCTCCTCCAACAAGGTTTCACCAGCTCGGGATTAAGAGGCTGAATCACAGGGCTGGAGAGATGGCTTAGAGATTAAGGCACTTGCCTGCGAAGCCTAAGGACCCAGATTCCAGTCCCCAGTACCCATGTGAGCCAGATGCACAAGGTGGCACATGCATCTGGACTTGGACTTCATTTGCAGTGGCTAGAGACCCTGGCATGCCCATTCTCTCTCTCCCTCTTTCTTCCTCTCTCTTTCTCAAATAAATAAAATATTAAATTAAAAAAGAGAGATTAACGGGCTGGAGAGATGGCTTAGTGATTAAGGCGTTTGCCTGCAAAGACAAAGGACCCAGGTTCAACTCCTCAGGACCCACATAAGTCATATGCACAAAGGGGTGCATGCATCTGGAATTCATTTGCAGCGGCTGGAGGCCCTGAACGCCCATTCTCTATCTGCCTCTTTCTCTCTCCTTCTCTCTCTCTCTCTCTCTCATTCTCTCTCTCAAATAGATAAATAAAAATATTTTTTTTTAAAAAAAGAGGTTTAATCACAAACACATGAAGCTATGGAGGTCATTTTACTTTATGCTCCCCTTCTCTCCCTGGAAGTTTCCCCTCAGATACTTGTGATAGGCTTTGAGGCTTTTCTTTCTTTTTAGCTCTCACCTAATGAGTCAAGTCCTCACACAGCCTCCCAGCACCCCACTGCCTTCCCCACTGAGTTGGGGCTCCCCTAGAATCCAACTTGATTAATGCTTATGGTCTTAGCTTGGATGCATCTCCTATCACTCCTGCAGCTGGTGTGCTCGTCACAAGCCACCCTGCTCTGTTCTGTGAGGAGCTCGAAGGGCACCCGGCCCCAGTTGGTCCTGGGGCTCTGGGGTGGCAGGACAAGGAAGGCGGCCTCTTTGTCACTCTGCCCCAAGGCTCTGCTTTGAATCTCTCACAGCCAAGATCGCTGACTCCGGACCCAGCCCTCTCCTTGTAGTTACTCCAACCTCAGGGCCAGAAGAGGCTCAGCCCAACCTCCAGCATTACTGGTCACCTCTGACATCTTTTGGATGTGTGAAAACATTTTCTTAGAATCCTTGTCTCTCAAGCCAAAATCTAAAATCCCATAAACTCCTCAGTTATAAGCCCAGCCTGGGGGCCTATGAGGACATCCTGTTGTGGGGAGAATTAGAAACATCAGGCCAGGCTTCTATGCCACAGCTGTGGGCACAGTCCCACCCCTTGGGTCTGACCAATGCCCAGAATGACTCCCCTGAGCTTGCTTCCCATTTAAGAAAAATGTTCCGCTTGAAAATGGATACTTTTTTCTCCCTTTGCAGCCTCATGAACTTTAGAAAACTATTTCCTCCTGGAGTCCTTCTTGGCTCCACACACATCTGCATTTCTCATTTCTCACTTGGAATATGGTTCCCAAATTTCTCTGAGAATTCCTGTGTCCATGTCATTAGCAACAGGAGGAAGTTTGATGGTGGAATTCCACAACTAGAGATTTCTACACCTATGTGTGAACCACAAAAACAAAGATAATCCTGACCTTCAGTTAAGAATATCAACTACTGGGGCTGGAGAGATGGCTTAGTGGTTAAGCGCTTGCCTGTGAAGCCTAAGGACCCTGGTTCAAGGCTCGATTCCCCAGGACCCACGTTAGCCAGATGCACAAGGGGGCGCATGTGTCTGGAGTTCGTTTGCAGTGGCTGAAAGCCCTGGTGCGCCCATTCTCTCTCTCTCTCCCTCTCTCTCTCTCTCTCTCTCTCTCTCTCTCTCTCTCTGCCTTCTTCTCTCTGTCTGTCGCTCTCAAATAAATAAACAAAAATAAACAAAAATATATTTGAAAAAAGAATATCAACTATTGGAGCTGGAGAGATGGCTTAATGGTTAAGGTACTGACCTACAAAGCCACAGGACCCAGGTTCAATTCCCCAGTACCCACATAAGCCAGATGCATAAGGTGGTACATGCATTTGGAGTTTCTTTGCAGTGGCTAGAGGCCCTGGAGCACCCATTCTCT